>CM051237.1:442567451-443167451 GCA_027917425.1 Gastrophryne carolinensis
ACATCACACATTGGGGGTCATGTTATTCTTAGTATGTCACACACCCCGCTTCAAGAATCCATAACATGTGGGTAATATCGTCCTGAAGAGGCGTTCCTGCAGAGATGATAGCAAAAGAAAGCCCCTCCCTGATCCATAAATACCTGGGACCTCCCACTCATCACCCAGTTTTCCATCTCTGCAGACGGCGAGCAAGTCAGAAGATGATGGCTCCTCCTTGCACAGGGGGATTTTCAGGTAGCCGGGGTAACTCCCGGCCTGTTATTGGATTATTTCCGCTCGGACCCCAATTTTTTTCCCCGGATTTCCTTTACATGCCTCCACAGTCCCGGCTGCTGGCCCGAGCGAGGGTATATCGGCACCTTTGGTGCTTAGGAGCAATGCTCCACCGTGAGACCCTAAATAAGAGGGTAGGCGGTCACACCGGTCTGGTGATCCCGGTTTGGGATGCCCCGTCCCTGGATTCTGCCCCTGGGGGGGGTTCCTCCCATTTTCCCTTATACAATGGGGTTGGGGGGGGGTCTCCTTCTAGGGTTAGTACTTTTAATCTGTTCTGTGTTGTGGAGCATCTGGAAGTAATCCTCAATGAATTGGTTGTAGTGCTTTCACTTTAATTGTGTCAGTGTGCATTTTCTGTTCTGTTTTACTTGGTGTGCGGCGCCGCGGCCGCCATTTCAGCCGGGCGCCGGTATGATTTTTTCTGTGAGGGGATTTGTTTCCCCTCACGTTCTCCAGGGGGGCGGGGCTGGCACTCGGCGCACTGCCGCGGCCAGCCCCCGTTCTCTATGTCTCCCGCAGCGAGCGGGGCGGGTGCCCCGCAGGTCTGTGCGGGGGCTCCTTGTCCTGTCTCTTGGTCCGGCGCCGCGGCTTTTCGGCGGCGCCGGTTTCCAGGGGCTGTACGTGAGGGAGCTTCTCCCTCCATTCTGCTTCAGGGGGGGGGGCGGGGCCGGGCGTTCGGCGCGTCGCCGCGGCTCCGCCCCCTCTGTTCAGGCGCCGATGCGGAGCTGGCTGCTCCTTGGTGGTGGAGGACAGGGGCTGAGCTGGATCGAGCGCGGGCTGCGCTGACCACGCCCCTCTCTTGTGGCATACTTCTCCCCTCACAACGCTGCACGGGCGCCATTTTCCTGCTCCATTGGATCGGTGAGTGGCCCTGTGGGCCCTTTCTTATTATGTGTCTGTTTAGCATTACTGTCACTTATAGGGTTTTTCTCTGTTTTTTAGGGTTTCTGTTGTTACTCAGAGGATCTTCATTAGTATTTGAAGGTCTCTCCTGGTCCTGGGTCCCTGGGTTCAACTATCACAAATCCTCCCACTCGGGACATTAAAGGGGCATCCCGGGTCGCTTACTGGCGTAATTCCCTGGGTCTTAGCGACCACCTAAATTTCACCTTATGGAGGCATCCCCGGATACTAGGACTGGGACCCCTTCGGGGCATCCCAAAAAGTGTATTTTGTGTGGGGTATCCATTACTGGGGACGATGTTTTACTGTGTATTCCATGTGCACGGCAAACTATTGCGCGGCAGTCCGAACCCCGTACGTCGGGGTCAGCACAGCCGGTCGCTTCATCTCCTCCTCCCACCTTGACTCGTGCCCCGTGTAACGTAGTCATGGGCAGGGATCTACAATCTGAGATGTGCGCCAGATTGGCTAATCTTGAGAAAATGGTTTCCGGCTCGGTCGCCCGTAAGGCTCCGACTAAGAGAAAGCATTTGTCGCCGGCTCCGCTGGAGGATGACCTTGATGACATTGATAATCTGGATTGGTCTGATTATTCCCCGCTAGAGGAAGGGGAGGTTTATGAGGCATCAGATGCTTCGGACGATGAGCTGTCCTTTGCTGCTGAGGCCGAGTCTGCTGACCTGAGGAAATCGGTGGATACTCCTCACGCTCTGGCTCTTATGTTGGAGGTCTTAAATATTTCTCCTCCTGAGGAAGTGTCACAGCAGAAGGACGAGTTGTTTGAGGAATCCAAGCCGCGCTTGGAGTTCCCTACACAACGGCATTTTGACAAGATCATTGATAAGGAATGGGACAGGCCGGCTCGGCTCCCTGGTATCCCTCAAGGGTGGGATAGGAAGTATCCCTTCCCTTCGGAGGTAGTTAAGCGCTGGGCTTCCCCCCCCGAGGTCGATGCACCGGTTTTGGGGTTGTCCAATTCCTCGGTTTTAAATAGGCCTGATTGTTCCACCCTCAAAGATGGTGAGGACAAACGCATTGACCAGATGGCTTGTCATGGTTTCACTAGCGTCGGGGCAGCCATGCGGCCTGTGTGTGCTTCGGAACTGATGGTCTTGGCTGCCAGGTCTGTGGTCAGGGACCTTTTGACTTCTTCCGGGCTTCGGCCGGGGAGTAACGAATTCATTAGTCTAAAACGTTGTGAGTTGTTTTTATCCTTTGTGCTTACAGCCTTAGACGATACCTTGATGATGTGCGGAAGGACGTCGGCCCTACTGGTGACTATACGGCGGTCGGTGTGGCTGCGCCAGTGGGCGGCTGATTTTATGTCCAAAAAGTCGCTGACGGCTTTACCTTTTGTCGGTCTTCGGCTCTTTGGTGAGACATTGGACTCTGTCACCAAGGGTGGTAAGTTACCTCAGCGCAAGAAGCAACGTCGTCCCTTTCGGGGGGCGCCTGCATTTACCCCCTCCTTTCATGGGGCCAGATCTGGCAGGGGTTCTGCCTTCCCCTCTTCCAGAGGAGATTCTGGGGGCAGGGGCAGGGGACGTGGCCGCTCTGGATACAGCTGGGGCTCTAAGCCCAAACCGGCGGCTAAGCCGGCCCAGCAATGAGGGGGCGCCCTCACCCATGCGGGTGGGGGGACGGCTGCGACACTTCTCCCAGCTCTGGGAGCAAGAGGTCTCGGACAGGTGGATACGGGAAGTGGTGTCTTCCGGTTACAAGCTAGACTTCGAGCTCCGCCCCCCCTCCAGGTTTCTCAGGTCTCGGATGCCTTCGGAGCCTCTGGCAGTGCAGGGGCTCCTGTTGGCAGTAGAGAATCTTCTGAATCTGGCCGTCATTTGCCCAGTGCCCCCCTCGGATCGGGGGGGGGGGGTTTATTCCAATCTGTTCACGGTGCCCAAGAAGGACGGATCGGTCCGACCCATCTTGGATCTGAAGTTTCTCAACAGGTTCATCCGGCCGCGGAAGTTCCGGATGGAAACGCTGCGCTCGGCTATCCACTCCCTTCGCCAGGGAGACTTTCTCACGTCCATAGACATCCAGGACGCTTACCTGCATGTTCCAATTTTTCCAGCGCACCAGAGGTTTCTCAGGTTCGTGGTGGAGGATCGGCATTTTCAGTTTGTGGCTCTGCCTTTCGGTCTCACCTCGGCTCCTCGGGTCTTCACCAAGGTGCTAGCGGGGGTGATGGCTCTGCTCAGAGTTCAGGGTATCCGTGTTGTGCCCTATTTGGACGATCTCATGATCATGGCCTCTTCATTCAGCCAAGCGGAGTCGGACACCGGATTGGTGGTGTCCACGTTGGAGAGGTTCGGTTGGGTGATCAACTACCCCAAGTCGGCTCTGTCTCCGTCCAGAGTTCTGACTTTTCTGGGGATGTCTCTGGACACCTCGCAGGCCAAGGTCTTTCTGCCTCAGGCCAAGGTTCTTCTGATTCAGGAGTTAGTTCGGCTTCTCTTGTCGGCACCTCATCCGACCATTCGTTTAGGGATGAGGCTGGTGGGGCTCATGGTGGCCTCGTTCGAGGCAGTTCCCTTTGCGCAGTTTCATACAAGGTCGCTTCAGCTTCATCTGTTGAGGGTTTGGGACAAGTCTCCACGATCGTTGGATCAACCCTTCCTGATGACCCCCCGAGTTCGTCGGTCCCTACGCTGGTGGTTGCGATCTGTCAATCTGTTGAAGGGCAGATCTTTTCTGGTTCCGTGCTGGGAAACAGTCACCACGGACGCCAGTCTGTCAGGATGGGGGGGGTGTTTGGAAGGACCTCCAGTTTCAGGGTCTGTGGGGCCCACAGGAGGCTCACGAACCCATCAATGTTCTGGAATTGAGAGCCATCAGGCTGGTTCTGTTTCACTTGACTCATCAGTTGAGGGGCCTGCCAGTGCAGGTCCGGTCGGACAACAGGACGGCGGTGGCTTACATCAATCACCAAGGAGGGACTCGCAGCAGGAGTGCCCTCAGGGAAGTGTCCTTGATTCTGGACTGGGCAGAGACCCATGTCCCGTGTATCTCAGCAGTCTACATTCCGGGGGTGGAGAACACGGAAGCGGACTTGCTGAGCAGGGCCGCCTCTCGTCGGGGGGAGTGGTCTCTCAGTCCCAAGGTGTTTCGTTCAATATGTCTCAGGTGGGGGGTCCCAGCGGTGGACCTCTTTGCCTCTCGTCACAATCACAAGCTCCCAGCCTTTGTGTCTCTCTCGCAGGATCCTCTGGCTCTGGCAGTGGATGCCATGTCTCTGAACTGGAGGGATCTGGGGTTCCTTTACCTGTTTCCCCCGTTCCCAATGCTAGCCAGAGTGGTGCGCAAACTGGCCTTGGAAGGCGCGTCGGCAATTCTAGTGGCTCCAAGGTGGCCAAGGCGAGTTTGGTTCGCAGATCTTGTAAGACTGGTAGAGGATCAGTTTGCCCTGCCTCTGCTGCCGGACCTGCTCACCCAGGGTCGGCTGCGCTATCCCAATTTACCATCGCTGGCTTTGACGGCATGGCTGCTGAAACCGCCATCTTGAAGGAAGAAGGTCTTTCTGACGCGGTGATTCAGACTCTTATCTGTGCCAGAAAGCGCTCTTCCTCTTCTATTTACTACAGGACTTGGAGGGCCTATATTGATTGGTGTGAAAGTAGGTCTTTCTCTTGTCGAGAGTTCTCCATACCTAGAATTTTGGAGTTTCTTCAACATGGTCTAGATCTGGGGCTCCAGCTTAGTACATTGAAAGGGCAGGTTTCTGCCCTGGCCTTGTTCTTCCAAAGGTCCTTTGCGCTTCATCCTTTAGTCAAGTCCTTTTTCCAGGGTGTTACGCATGTACGTCCTCCTAGGAAGCCTTTTGTTCCAGTTTGGGATTTGAACCTGGTTCTTTCTGCTCTCCAGGGCCCTCCGTTTGAGCCCTTGAATGAGGTAGATTTGTCTTCTCTTACGCAAAAGGTGGCCTTTTTGGTGGCGATCACTTCGGTTAGGCGTGTTTCTGAGTTGGCAGCTTTATCCATTACAGCTCCGTACTTCGAGAAACATCAGGACAAGGTTGTCTTTCGTTTCAAGCAGGATTTTCTTCCTAAAGTGGTCTCGGAGTTTCATCTGAATCAGGACATTGTTTTGCCTTCTCTATGCCCAAATCCCAGTGACGATAGGGAAAAGGCTTTGCATTCCTTGGATGTAGTTCGCGTTGTGGAACATTATCTGGAGGTTACGTCTTCCTTTCGTAAGACTGATGCTTTCTTTGTGGTGCCCTGCGGGCCTAGGAAAGGTTTGGCTCCTGCCAGATCTTCCATTAGTAAATGGATTCGTCAGGCCATCCTTGGGGCCTATTCTGCCAAGGGGAGGAGTCCCCCTTTTCGTGTTACTGCTCATTCTACTCGTGCGGTTGGGGCGTCCTGGGCCTTCCAGCACCAGGCCTCTGTTGAGCAAGTTTGCAAGGCCGCTACCTGGTCTTCTGTTCACACTTTTTCCAAGTTTTACAAGGTTGATGTTCGGGCTTCAGCGGATGCTGGTTTTGGCCGCAAAGTTCTGCAAGCTGTTGTGGTTTAAATTTTACATTGTTGCCTAGTTTGGATTCCCGCCCTTGTTATGGACACTGCTGTTGGATGTCCCACATGTTATGGATTCTTGAAGCGGGGTGTGTGACATACTAAGAATAATACCATTTTGTGAATACTCACCTTGTAAAATGGTTATTATGAGTATGTCACACACCCCGCTTCAACCCGCCCTTTTGTATTTAGGATCCTCTTTATGGCGAACTTTGTGTGGTTGTTGTTTATTTTTGCCTCTTCCTGGTCCCTTACCTTACTGCTTCTGTATACTGGGTGATGAGTGGGAGGTCCCAGGTATTTATGGATCAGGGAGGGGCTTTCTTTTGCTATCATCTCTGCAGGAACGCCTCTTCAGGACGATATTACCCACATGTTATGGATTCTTGAAGCGGGGTGTGTGACATACTCATAATAACCATTTTACAAGGTGAGTATTCACAAAATGGTATTATTTATTTCTTTTCTAATTTAACTTACACCTTGGTGAGCATTTTAACTTTAACACACACAAAGTGCAATAAAAATGTTTGTGCTAATTTCTTCCCATAAATCAACTGTGATGGGACACTTTTACAGGTGAGGTAAGTATCATGTAGCATGTGTTTGTTCACCTTCCTTCCAGTGTGCCTTTCCACCTGTCATTTATTCTCCGTATAGTTATGGCTGTTCTGTGAAGGCCTCAGAGGTTTGTAACATTAGTGAACAAACTGCATCAGGAAAACCCAGGAACACACCAGATCTCTCAGGGATAAAGTTGTTTTGAAGTGTATTTCAGGGTTAGGTTATAAAAAAGAAAGGGGCCCAAGCTCTGAACGTCTTAAAGTGGACCAACACCCAGGATTTTGACTATCCTGGGTGTTGGTCCACTTAGGTGGGGCACCCCGATCGGGGGTGCCCCGCTGTCTGAAACCCCCCCGATCGCCGCAAAAACTCACCTCTCCCCGCTCCCACGTGACCTTGTCCGGCCAATGACAGCGCTCAGAGCAGCTCTGGTATGCGCGTCCAAAGCCGCTTGGACGCGCATACCAGAGCGCTGTCATTGGCTGCGTCTCTCGCTTCCCTCTAACAGGGAGCGCGCCTGCGCCGGCCATTCACAAAACGGCCGGCGCGGGAGCGCGCCCTGCTAGAGGGAAGCGAGAGACGCGGTCGCGTCTCGCGCATGCGCCGTTGGATCGCCGGTAAGGTGAGGATTGTGGGCCTCCTGGGGGGATCTGCCGATCCCCCCTGGGTGTTGGTCCACTTTAAGGAATATTGTTCAGTCTATCATCTGTAAATGGAAGGTGTATGGCACAACTGCCAACCTACCAAGACATGGCCGTCCACCTACAGTGACAGCCCAAACAAGGAGCACTAATTAGAGAAGCAGCCAAGGGTCACTCTGGAGGAGCTGCAGAGATACACAGCTCAGGTGGGAGCATCTGACCATAGGACAGTTATTAGTTGTGTACTCCACAAATCTGGCCTGCACTGTCCCTTTTAAAGTGGACCTTCACCCTGAATAAGAGTCTATCTTATATGTTTCCCACCCTGTACTGTACATACAGATTGCTCACATTAAAAATCATTCTACCTGCACCAACTGCATTTTCTGAGCCTTTAAACACCCAAGATGGCGGCCCATGGAGGTGCAGGCTGCCTGCAAACAGGAGTTGTCTTCTGACTGTGCCACTCTGCATTCTGGGATTGCTGACCTTTTCCTGACCCCAGCTCTGCTTTGTTTGTGCAAAGCACAGCTATAACCCGGCCCCTGCACTTTTGACCTCTCTCCTCTCCTCTCCTCAGTATCTGATGCTTCTGAGGCAAGATGGCGGCGCCTGTATCCTAGAGTGCTGAACAAAGTTTCAGCCCAGTGGGGGAAATATTAATAAGTAAGCGACTTAAAATGGAAAATATGAGTTTTAGATGTTGGGGAATAGTTTAAGGTTTTGGGCTTTTCATTAAATGATGCTGAAGGTCCTGTTAAAGGAGCACTGTTCAGTCTATCATCTGTAAATGGAAGGAGTATGGCACAACTGCAAACCCACCAAGACATTGCCGTCCACCTAGAGTGACGGCCTAGACGAGGAGAACACTAATTAGAGAAGCAGCCAAGAGGCTCAGCCGGGTCATACTCACCTCCCTGTGCTCCCTCGTCGGCTGCCCGGGACGCGTGCCTCTCGGTCGTCGCGTCCCTCGGGCCTGTTGCATCGCTGCCTGCGCTGTCTGTGCAGTGACGGGGGGGGGGGGGGTGAGCGCTTGTTCGCGCTGTAATCGGTGGCCCTTGCTGGTGGCACCGCCATTTTGGGCCTTGAGCAGTGCTGTAAGGAGGGGGCGGGCTCCCTCCTGTGACGCGCGGAGGGGGCGGAGCCTGGCGTCGGCGTGCTGCTGGCGGCGCCCCCCCCCCCCCCAGGATCCTGCGCAGAGGAAGGCCACGCCGTCTATTGATGCTGCTTCTGCCTCCCTGCTGCTGTGCTGCTGCTGGGAGCACGCTTGGACCCTCTGGCTGCGGACGCTGTGAAGGAGCTGTTGGATCCCCATTGTCGGTGTCGTGAGTCCCTCTTGTTTGCTCAGGCTTGTTTGGATTTTGCATTGTTGGCCATTTGTATTATGCCTAATCTGACCTGGGGCTCTTTTCTTTTTGCCTTTTAAGATTGTGGGCTGAGGTTGAGGGTTGTGGTTCCTCCCGGTCCCCCTTTTTTAATAAGAGGTATCGTTTATAGGCTTAGGCCAGTAGAGTCTTGTAGCCTTATTGATTTTTACTGTTTTAAATCACCATAATGGAGGCATCAGGGGATAGTGAGCTGGGGGCCCCATTTGGGCAGGACAGGCTCTGCCCCTTGTGCAGCAGGAATCCTCTGGGCGGATTCAGCACTGTTTGTACCACATGTGCCAGAGGAATTATTTTGGACCATGAGCCGCCGGTCGTCCCTGACCCTAGCCCGGTATTACCATCGGCCTCTCCGGACCCTCCGCTGCTGCATTCAGCCCCCAGCAAAGGGGGAGCCAGCAAGGGGTCTCATACTGACTTTGCGCATTCTCGATCTCGAGAGACAGATCTCGTTGTCGGTCCCTAAGAAGGCCTCGAGTAAGAAGCGGCATCTGGGGCCCATTTATTTGGATGATGATGATCCTTTTGATGGTCTGGGCTCTGCGGAGGAAGGTGAGTTGCCAGATGATTCACGTTCCACGGTTGATTATTCTGCTGGCGATGACAGTATGTCTGGTCCCTCCTTGGACGAGGATTTGTGGCTCCCGGATGATACGGAGAAATTGCTTTCCTCAGTGTTTGATACGCTACACATTGTTCCTCCCAGAGCGGCTAAGAGGAAGCAGGGTGATTTGTTTAGGCCTGAGAGGCAAAGGCGGGTCTTCCCGGAGCAGCTTTACTTTTCTAACCTGATCCTTAAGGAATGGGAAAGGCCTAACAAGTTGCCATCGGTCCCTAAGGGCCTGGATAGGCGGTACCCCTTCCCTAATGAGTTGGTTCGGTTATGGTCTCACCCTCCCGAGGTGGAACCCCCCCGTGCCAGGGTTGTCCAACACTACTGTTGCCGTCACCTGAAAATGCTTCCTTACGTGACCCTGCTGACAAGCGCATGGATCAGCTGGTCTGCCATGCGTTCACCTTTGCTGGTGTCCTCTTCCATCCCATGTGCGCCTCGGCAGTTTTCTCACTAGCCAACAGAAGGAAGGTGAGACACCTTGTGGCTAGAGCTAAGGCTCGCAGGCGGGCTGAGGAGTATAAGGCACTCAAGGCCTGCTTGGATTTCATTGGCTTTGTTGTTACTGCCATGGATGATGTGGTCTGGCTCAGTGCCAGGATTTCAGCTTTGCTTGTTGCTCTCCGCCGTTCACTCAGTGGCAGTGGTCGGCTGATGCGGCTGCCAAGAAGTAAGTCAGTATTACCGGTGTGGGACTTGAATTTAGTACTATCTGCTCTTCAGGGTCCTCCCTTCGAGCCATTGTGCGATGCTGCATTGTCTATTTTGACTCTCAAAGTGGTCTTTTTGGTAGCGATCACCTCGGTGCGTTGTGTATCAAAGCTGGCCGCGCTTTGTATGAAACCACCCTACTTTGAGCTGTACAGGGATAAGGTGGTTTTTCGCTTTAAACCTGATTTTTTGCCGAAGGTCGTTTCTCCCTTTCACCTTAATGAGGAAGTTGTCTTACCTTCCTTGTGTCCAGCACCGACTAATTCCAAAGAAAGGACCCTCCATGCCTTGGATGTGGTCAGAGCCGTAAAGTATTACCTGGCTGCGACTGAATCCTTCAGGAAATCTGATTTGCTCTTTGTCCTAACAGAGGGCTCTAGGATAGGTTTGCCACCAGCCAAGTCCACTCTCAGTAAGTGGATCAGACAGGCGGTGGTGCAAGCATATTCTGCCAGGGGGAAGGAACCCCCCTTTCGGATCACAGCTCATTCTACCAGAGCTATTGGTGCTTTTTGGGCTTTTCAGCACCAGGCATCGGTTGAACACGTTTGTTAGGCCGCCACTTGGTCTTCTGTTAATACTTTTACAAAGTTTTACAAGGTGGATGTCGGGGCCTCAGCTGATGCTGTTTTTGGCCGAAAGGTGCTTCAGGCAGTAGTGAAATGAACTACATGCTGTTCCACACTGGGGATCCCGCCCATTTGGACACTGCTTTTGGATGTCCCATCTGTAAGGATATTGGGACGGCCTGGACTGGATGTAGGGAAAAATACAATTCTGTGAAACTCGCCTGTAGAATTGTTTTTGGATACATCCAGTCCAGGTCGTCCCACCCCGCCCTTGTGTTCATTATGTCCTGTATGCCTGTTATGGTGATCAACCATTTTTCTTTCATTGGACATTGTTTGTTCTAATCTTTTGCTTAGAGAGAGTACAAGCTGAAGCTATGTGAAGTAACATGGTTTCTTAGGCCTCCCGGTCTGTCCTCTTTTTGAATGCTGCTTTTTAACCACTGGGGAATGATAGAGGGACAGCTGCCTCTATAGGGGGCCGGGAGGAGCTACATCTTTGATCTTTCAGTCGAGCGCCCCCTGGGGGCGAACACCCATCTGTAAGGATATCGGGACGGCCTGGACTGGATGTATCCAAAAACAATTCTACAGGTGAGTTTCACAGAATTGTATTTTTCTCATGAATTGATTCAATAAAGGTAGAAAAAAATTCTCATGGTAGTAAAATTTTTTATTTTATTTATTCAATTCATTGAATCGAGGCCATTGTGTGTGTATTGATTGTTTGTTTGAATTACACAGAGCATACAGTGTGTTTGACAGTTATCCAAATAGCCATATATGTTAAGTAACCTAGGCACAAGTTTAGCCTTTGTTGAGATATCCCCCCCCCCCCCCCCCCCCCATATTCTTCAAGAGTAGAAATTCCACTAGATTCTTCTACAGTCATTTATTGCCTTAATACATTGGCTACATTTATTATGCACCAACTATTGTGTTCAATACTTTACCTAATATTCAACTGTTAAACTGGACCTTCACCATGATTTATTGAAAAGCCCAAACCCTTAAACTATTCACCTGCATCTAAAATGAATATATTTTAAGTTTTTAGTCACTTACTTATTCTTTCCCCCACTGAGTTGCAACTCTCTTCAGGACTTTAGGATACGGCCGCCGCCATCTTGACTCAGAAGCATCACACTTACTGAGAGGAGAGTGGGATAAAGTACAGGGGGGCGGGTTATAGCTGTGCTTTGCACATACAGAGCAGAGCTAGGGTCAGGAAAAGGACAGCAATCCCAGAATGCAGAGCAGCACAGTCAGAAGGCACTTCCTGTTTGCAGGCTGCCTGATGTGCCATGAGCCGCCATCTTGGATGTTTAACGGCTCATAACATGCAGTAGATGCAGGTAGGATGATTTTTAATGTGAGCAATCTGTATGTACAGGGTGTGGGAAACAGATAAGATAGGCTCTTATTCAGGGTAAATGTCTGCTTTAAATTCTAAATTGGTTCTTATTTATCTGGTGTGGTGTGTTTCATTCCGTTATTCATTCTACCCCACGTATATGTATTGCACTGATCAGTACAGTAAATTAGGAGGGAGAGGTGTGTATTGATTTGCCCCGGTATCATTATTTTTTCACATTCCACATACACAAAAAGTGTATATTTTTTATGTTTGAATGGTTAAATAGTTATATATGAGATCGCCAGAAAAGTGACGATTTGTCTCCTTTTTGTCAGTTGGTGCCTCTCCTGGAGACTCCTCATAGCAGTGTTGCCGGTACGGCGGAGCTCCGCTGCAGCCTGGGCATCCTGGCAGAAATGTTCCTCACGGTCAGCAGCAAGAATCCCCTGAAACGCGTGTTGGCGAGGTAAAGCAATGTGTACATACAGCACTACAGCCAATGTTTTTAACTGAGGCAGAAGGAGATGCCTTGTCTTGTTTTTTAGTTATTCTCCATGCAGTGTTCCAAAATAGAGCAGTTATTCTCTCGGGGACAAGGATTAGATTTTTAAAGGGAATGACCACCCAAATAAAAAAATACTCCCCTTTTGTTCCCCACAGCTGACCAGTTCTATTTCAGCAATCGGCAAATCACCCGATTGCTGGATTGCATCCTGTGCACCTCCAGGGGCAGTTGTCGCCTAGAGGTAAAGAAGCTGCCTTGTGACTAGAGGTATGCAGATTTGATTCTCGGCCATGACACGACCCTGGGTGATGTAATTAGAGCAGCCTATACTCAGGGAATGTGTCCATCACTGCACGGATGGTTAAGTGCGTAGGTAAAAGTGTCCTGATCGCACCTTTTGCCTTCAGTGACAGGGGCGTGGTCACTCGCTCCATTCGCTACAATGAAGCAGGTGTTGGGCCTCGTTACACCCCATTCATTGCAGTGAATGAATAAGGACGTGGCCGTGGCTCTGTGACTGATGGCAAGGTGCACGATCCCGGCGTTTTCTGTGCGATCACTGTGGCGTTTTATACGGACTATTCCATGGCAACTTTAACGTTGAGGAGATCCAGCATGCCTGGCGCCTCATGTGTTGTGTGAAAAACGCTCTGTGGTGTGCCAGGAACCGCCTGGTCCACAATAGGGTGAGGATGTCCATCGAGGACTGTCGCAGGCTGATCCTCAGCCTGCTCAGAGACTATAACCTGATGGACGACGGCGTTCCCCTCTCCCTTCTGTGTTTTTGTCTTAAATAAAGCCTCAGGCCTGTGAAGTCCTCCTCCCTTACCTCCCACCCCTCACTCTCCCACCCCTCACTCTCCCACCCCTCACTCTCCCACCCCTCACTCTCCCACCCCTCACTCTCCCACCCCTCACTCTTCCACCCCTCACTCTCCCACCCCTCACTCTTCCACCCCTCACTCTTCCACCCCTCACTCTTCCACCCCTCACCCCCACCCCCCCTTATCCTCCCACTCCCTTACCCCCCCAACCCCTCACACCTGTTGCTTTGTAATGTATGACTTGGTGGACCCATGAATGAACAGTCAGGACCATTTACTCAGGACTGATCATCAGGCATCGCCCACCTACTATTGAAAGAATGCGACGTAAAGTGAATTGTGAATTGCATGAAATGTATTTGCATTGTAGTATATATTTTTTTGTACTGCGTCATGATACAAAGTATGAATGTAACTGTAAATTTATATTAATTTATAAATAAAGTATGTTTTTCAATAAAAAAAAAAAAAAGGTGCACGATCCCGGCATGGCACTGCCAATGAGTTCAGGCACAGAAAGCAATCCAGCAATCAGGTGAGTTGCTGATCACCAGATTAGGCCCAAACAGCTGGAGGGCGCAAAAGGTGAATACTATTTTGTGTGTTTTTTTTTATTTTTTTTCTTATTTGGGAGGGCAAGCCATTTAAAGTGGGACAAAATATGGTCAATCTACCCCATGGCTCTTCTTCCTGCTGAATACCCTTTGCATTAGCCTTCCCCCACCAGCCTGCATTTGGCCCATCTATAGAGCTGGGCTGTATTCATAAATGTTTTTATTTCCAGTGTGTTAAGCGGTCTTCCTGATCCCTGCAAGGAGGCCGCCATCTCTGCTTTTACCGACTGCTTGAGAAGAGACATTGCAGCGGAAGAACCAGAAAGCTACAGGAGAGTGGTGGACAATTTGGCCTCATGCATGGAAAACTTCAGACTAGGTAGTATTTTAACCTCTAGTACAGAAAGAAAATTTAATTGTGGTCACCTCCAGTGTTGTGTTTTTCCCTGTCCTGTTTTGCGTATTGGTGCTTGAAGGGATACAGCAGGCAAAGTTAATTGATCACTGCGTCGGGCTACATTTGGCGCTGTCCTAAACTGTTTTCTGTTTTTAAATTGAAGCAGAAATTGCAGAGATATCAGGGTTTACAAGTTCAGCCAAATGACATTTGTTTCTTTCATCCCGTCCCCCAATCAGCTTGGCCAGGCATGACAGAATGTCTAAGTTCTCCTCCTAATGTCCCACCCCCTCCTCCTTCTTGTTCAGAGTGGTGCCCGTCTGCCTGCCGCCCTTCCTCTGCTCTCCCCCAGGCTGATGCTAGGAGAGAAGCTGCACCACCTGTCCCCCTTCCTCCTCTTTCCTCCTGGGCCCATGCCGGGGTAGAGCGCTGCGGCTTCTGCCCCTTCCACCTGTCCCTGCCCCCCCCCTGGCCCCCCCTACCAATCCACCTAGTTACCCACCCACCGATATTGCTCAACCACTCGCCCAACTACCTACCTACCCACCCACCTAGATGACTGGGAGTGCAGGTGAGCGTGTGATTTGGGAGTGTCTGGGAGTGCTGGTAAAGGCTCCAATGTCGCCTAGCAACAAGGGCAGAGGGGAGAAGCCCAGCCAGGGTGTGTTATGCAAGTTCTGGAAATCTTACAGACCCCTCTTATTACGCTGATTATTATGCAGCATCACAGATCCAAGGACCACGCCCATTTTTTTCATAAGAGAAATAATGAGGAGAACCTATAAACTTCGATATCTCAGCCATTTCTTCTTCAATTTAAAAACGGAAAACAGTTTAGGACCTTGCCAACTGGTTTCTGCTTTTAAATTGGAGCAGAAATGGCCGATGGTTTTACATGTATATTCAATGCTGTTTTTTTTTTTTTTTCATCCTGTCCCCCAATCAGTGGGAGTGGGACAGGATTTCTGGTCCCTCCCTCCTCCCGCCTCCTACTCCGGATTCATCACATTGCTGTCAGCGCAGAGAGCTGATTATTATGCACCATCACAGATCCAAAGGCCATGCCCACTTTTTTCAAAAGAAAAATCATAAGCTGAACCTGTAAACCCCGATATCTCTGACATTTCTTTTTCAATTTAAATACTGTAAACAGTTTAGGACAGTGCCAAATGTAGCCCGACACAATGGTGTAACAATTACCTTTGCCTGCTGTAGCACTAGCACTACCACATGCTTTCTGTTTTTAGAAAACGCTCTCTGCCTTGTACCTCGTAAATAGGGAGCTTTTCAATCTCTTTATTCCCTCTATATGGCCTAAAACGAGTCCCATCTAAAAGGAACCTCTGATTATGTAAAAACATAGAAAAACAAAGAAATAAAAGTACTTCCTTTGTCCTCCTCACTCAGGCTTCAGATGTGTCCCTACCTTAGACCAGCCATGCTGATCTGAACAGATTCAGTGTTGCCAGTAGGGATGCGCGCTCCTCCCTCCAAACATCAACTTTTTTGGAATAGAGAAAGGGGACCATGCTGGAGATAACCAGAAGACTGTTTGTGGGGCCTGAGCAGTTTGTTTTTTTTTTTTTGTTGTTTTGGGGGGGGGGGGGGGGGTGTGTAAGTAGAATTGAATTATTTTTGTATTCTTGTAAATCTTTGTAGGGGATTGTAACCCTGTTTGGAAACAGTTTCCATTAGAGTAGCACTATCACAAAATTGTGTAATATTAAAAATCCATATAAACACGTTGGCTAATGAGAGGAGGGGTCACTTATACACCCAAACTGAATAAAACTCCCGCCAAGCTTGTGGTTTATTTGTGCTTTAGTCTATCAGAGGTGACAGAGCCTGTCACCCTGAATGTCCTTTTCCTTCCGTTACGAAATATCCAGCCAGGCTTGTTTTTCTTTCGTTTGATGCTGGGTGTATAAGTGCCATCCAGCATAATTATATGTATTTTTATCACTGGACCATTTTTCGCGTTCTCCTTTAAACACCCACACTTTAGTCAACCTCTCATTTCCTCATTCACATGTTTGGCAGCAAATGGCAGTCAAGCATGTGATTGCCAGCAACCAATCAGGTTTAAAGTGGACCAAAACCTGCCGATTCCCTCTCCCTGTGGCATCCCGAACTAAGATGCCCCGCTGTGTGAAACCCTGGCGTTTCCCCGCTATTCTTACCATTCCACTGAGCCCACAGCGCAGGCGGTGGCATCACTCCCATCCTCTTTCCGCTGCATCTAAATGGCTGTGCCGTTGGACCAAGTAGGGGTGAGTTTACTGGGCGAATGGGTTTCACACAGTGAGGCATCTCAAACCTGGGCAGGTTGGCGCATGGCCAGAGTAGGCAAAGCCACCCTATGCCCAGTCCCTGGGGACCTCGCTGGGTCCTACACAAGGTAAAGAGTTTTTATTGTAAACCCCCCCCCCCCCCCCCGCCATGTCTTAGTGCCAGGGAAGAGTACAGGATGGGGTTACCTGGTCACTGGACTTCCACCTCACAGTTTGAAAAAAGCGTCAGCGGAAAGTGACGGCTGTAGGAAGACAATGCTGAGCATTCTGGCAGGGGCGCAGCATATGTCTGCAAAGCTGCTGCAGTGGAGAACGGGTACGTGCCTGTCCCTTTAACACTGGTAGGACAGGGATTTTACTGTCTGAAAATGTAAATATTTTTTTAGCAAGGGTAGTGCACTAAGTCTCTGTGTTCTTCCTACAGGTAGCATCTGTGTCATGACTCTCCTCCCCGAAGGTAACTTATTCTTAGTATGTCACACACCCCGCTTCAAGATATCCATAACATGTGGGTAATATCGTCCTGAAGAGGCGTTCCTGCAGAGATGATAGCAAAAGAAAGCCCCTCCCTGATCCATAAATACCTGGGACCTCCCACTCACTACCCAGTTTTCCATCTCTGCAGACGGCGAGCAAGTCAGAAGATGATGGCTCCTCCTTGCACAGGGGGATTTCAGGTAGCCGGGGTAACTCCCGGCCTCTTATTTTGTCTATTTCCGCTCGGACCCCTGTTTGTCCCAAAATTTACCTCATATTACATGCCTCCACAGTCTTGGCTGCTGGCCCGAGTGAGGGTGCATTGGCACCTCTGGTGCTGAGGAGCAGAGCTCCACCGTGAGACCCTAAAAGAGAGGGTAGGCGGTCATACCGGGTAGGTGATCCCGGTTTGGGATGCCCCGTCCCTTGACATTTCCCCTGGGGGGGGGCCCTTCCCTTTTACCAAATATGGGGGCTGGGGGTTCCTCTCATAGGGGTTAGCTTTATTCACTTTCTCTTTATTGATGTGGTGTATCTGGGAGTAATTCCTCAATGAGTTTATTCTGTTTGTTACTTTGTTGCGGCACCGCGGCTGTCATTGCAGCCTGGCGCCGGGGTCTTTCAGTCTGGTGAGGAGATATTTTACCTCACGCGCTTTGGGGGGGCGGGGCTGGCACTCGGCGCTCTGCCGCGGCCAGCCCCTGTTCTCTCATTCATTCCTCGCCGCAGCGAGCGGGGCGGGTGCTCCGCTAGTGACAGCGGAAGCACCCGTTGTCACGGCAGCCGGCGCCGCGGTTGTCGGCGGCGCCGGTCTCTGGGGCTGGTGTGTGAGGGACTTCTTCCCTCACGCTTCATTCACACTGGAAGGGGGGGCGGAGCCGGGCTTTCGGCGCGTCGCCGCGGCTCCGCCCTCCTCTGTACTGGCGCCGCTGCGGAGCTGAGCTCCCTGTTACTAGGCAGCTCCCTGTTACTAGGCAGCTAAGGGGGCACAGCTCAGCTTTGCGCGGGCTGCGCAGACCACGCCCCTGGCACGGCCGTGCTTCTTCTCTTCACTTCACCTCAGAAATCGCCATTGTTCTGAGGCGGATCGTTCACCGCAGCGTCTGTGAGTGGCCCTGTGGGCCTCATTTATTTCTTCTTTTCTTTATCTGTTAAGTCTTATTGTAGGGACTTATGGGTCTCTCTCTGTCTTTTAGGTGAAGGTTATCCAGGAGGATCTTCTGTAGTATTGGAAGGTCTCTCCTGATCCTGGGTCCCTGGGTCCATTTTAGCATCACAAATCCTCCCACTCGGGACATTAAAGGGGCATCCCGGGTTGTCTAACTGGCGTAATTCCCTGGGTCATAGCGACCACTCAAAATTCACCTTATGGAGGCATCCCCGGATACTGGGACTGGGACCCCTTCGGGGCATCCCAAAAAGTGTATTTTGTGTGGGATTTCCATTACTGGGGATGATGTGTTACTGTGTATACCATGTGCACAGCAAACTATTACGCGGCAGTCCGAACCCCAAGCGGCGGGGTCAGCACAGCCGGCCACCTCAACTCCCCCTCCCGCCTTGACTCGTGCCCCGTGTGACGTGGTCATGGGCAGGGATCTGCAATCCGAGATGTGTGCCAGATTGGCTAGCCTTGAGAAAATGCTCTCTAGCTCGGTCGCCCGTAAGGCTCCGTCTAAGAGAAAGCATTTGTCGCCGGCTCCGCCGGTGGATGATCTTGATGACAGAGACAATCTGGATTGGTCTGATTATCCTCAGCTAGAGGAGGGGGAAGTTGATGAGGGTTCAGAATTTTCGGATGATGAGCAGTCTGCTGGCGCTGATGCCGAGCTTTCTGATTTAGGGAGATCCTTGGACTCTCCTCACGCTCTGTCTCTCATGCTGGAAGTTCTGAATATTTCCCCTCCCGAGGAGGCGTCACAGCAGAAAGGTGAATTGTTTGAGGAATCCAGGCCGCGCCTGGAGTTTCCTACGCAATGCCATTTTGATAGAATCATTGACAAGGAATGGGATAGGCCGGCTCGGCTCCCTGGCATCCCTCAGGGGTGGGATAGGAAATATCCCTTTCCTTTTGAGGCGGTCAAGCGCTGGGCATCTCCCCCCGAGGTGGATGCACCGGTTTTGGGGTTGTCTAACTCCTCGGTGTTAAACAGACCTGATTGTTCCACTCTCAAAGATGGAGAGGATAAACATATTGATCAGATGGCTTCTCATGGCTTTACTAGCATTGGGTCGGGCATCCGGCCTGTGTGTGCTTCGGAACTAATGGTTTTGGCTGCCAGGTCTGTGGTCAGGGATCTGTTGTCTTCTTCCGGGCTTCGTCCTGGTAGTAACGAGTTCCTTAGCCTTAAACGGTGTGAGTTGTTTCTATCCTTTGTGTTGACTGCCTTGGATGATACTTTGATGATGTGTGGTAGGACGTCGGCTCTGCTTGTGGCTATTCGGCGGTCGGTGTGGCTGCGCCAGTGGGTGGCCGATTTTATGTCCAAAAAATCACTGACGGCTTTACCCTTTGTTGGTCTACGGCTCTTTGGAGAGACATTGGACTCTGTCACCAAGGGTGGTAGGTTACCTCAACGTAAGAAACAACGCCGCTCCTTTCGGGGGGCGCCTGCCTTTACCCCCTCCTTTCGGGGGGCCAGATCTGGCAGGGGTTCTGCATTTCCCTCTTCCAGAGGAGATTCTGGAAGCAGGGGTAGAGGACGTGCCCGTTCTGGATACAGTTGGGGCTCTAAGCCCAAACCGGCTGCTAAGCCGGCTCAGCAATGAGGGGGCGCCCTCACCCATGCGGGTGGGGGGACGGCTGCAGCACTTCTCTCAGATCTGGGATCAAGAGGTCTCGGACAGATGGATCCGGGAAGTGGTGTCTTCCGGCTACAAGCTGGAGTTCAAGCTCCGCCCCCCTTCCAGATTTGTCAGGTCTCGGAGGCCGTCGGAGCCTCTGCCGGCGCAGGGGCTCCTGGTGGCAGTGGAGAATCTTCTGGACATGGCTGTCATTTGCCCAGTGCCCCCTTCAGATCGGGGCATGGGCTTTTATTCCAATCTGTTCACGGTACCCAAGAAGGACGGGTTGGTCCGACCCATCTTGGATTTGAAGCTTCTCAACAGGTTCATCCGGCCGAGGAAATTCCGCATGGAAACGCTGCGTTCGGCCATTCACTCTCTTCGTCAGGGAGACTTTCTGACGTCCATAGACATCAAGGATGCTTATCTTCACGTTCCGGTTTTTCCAGCACACCAGAGGTTTCTCAGGTTCGTGGTGGAGGATCGGCACTTTCAGTTTGTGGCACTTCCTTTCGGTCTCGCCTCAGCTCCTCGGGTGTTCACCAAGGTGCTAGCGGGGGTGATGGCTCTGCTCAGAGGCCAGGGTATCCGCATCGTGCCCTATTTGGACGATCTGCTGATCATGGCCTCTTCCTTCAACCAAGCGGAGTTGGACACCAGAGCGGTGGTGTCCACTCTGGAGAGGTTCGGTTGGGTGATCAACCACCCCAAGTCTTCTCTTTCTCCGTCCAGAATTCTGACCTTTCTGGGAATGTCTCTGGACACTTCACAGGCCAGGGTGTTTCTACCCCAGGCCAAGATTCTTTTGATTCAGGAGTTAGTTCGGCTTCTCTTGTCAACCCCTCATCCGACCATCCGGCTAGGGATGAGGCTGGTGGGGTTAATGGTGGCCTCATTCGAGGCAGTTCCCTTTGCGCAGTTTCACGCAAGGACGCTTCAGCTTCATCTGTTGAAGGTTTGGGACAAGTCTCCTCTATCGTTGGATCAGTCCTTCCTGATGACTCCCCGAGTTCGTCGATCCCTGCAATGGTGGCTGGGGTCGGTCAATGTGTTGAAGGGCAGATCTTTTCTGGCTCCGTGTTGGGAAACAGTCACCACGAATGCCAGTCTGTCAGGTTGGGGGGGTGTTTGGAAGGACCTCCAGTTTCAGGGTCTGTGGGGCCCGCGGGAGGCTCACGAGCCCATCAATGTTCTGGAGTTGAGAGCCATCAGGTTGGTTCTGTTTCGCTTGACTCATCAGTTGAGAGGCCTGCCAGTTCAGGTCCGGTCGGACAACAGAACGGCGGTTGCTTACATCAATCACCAAGGAGGGACTCGCAGCAGGAGTGCCCTCAGGGAAGTGTCTTTGATTCTGGACTGGGCAGAGACCCACGTCCCGTGTATCTCAGCAGTCTACATTCCGGGAGTGGAGAACACGGAGGCGGACTTGCTGAGCAG
Organism: Gastrophryne carolinensis; assembly: GCA_027917425.1. Lineage (NCBI taxonomy): Eukaryota > Metazoa > Chordata > Amphibia > Anura > Microhylidae > Gastrophryne > Gastrophryne carolinensis. The sequence goes on from CM051237.1 coordinate 442,588,263, forward strand.
GGCCTCCTCTCGTCAGGGGGAGTGGTCTCTCAGTCCCAAGGTGTTTCGTTCGATATGTCTCAGGTGGGGGGTCCCAGCGGTGGACCTCTTTGCTTCTCGTCACAATCACAAGCTTCCAGTCTTTGTGTCTCTCTCGCAGGATCCTCTGGCTCTGGCAGTGGATGCCATGTCTCTGAACTGGAGGGATCTGGGGCTCCTTTACCTGTTTCCTCCGTTCCCAATGCTAGCCAGAGTGGTGCGCAAACTGGCCTTGGACGGCGCGTCGGCAATTCTGGTGGCCCCAAGGTGGCCAAGGCGAGTTTGGTTCGCAGACCTTGTAAGACTGGCAGAGGATCAGTTCGCCCTGCCTCTGCTGCCGGACCTGCTCACCCAGGGTCGGCTACGCTATCCCAATTTACCATCGCTGGCTTTGACGGCATGGCTGCTGAAACCGCCATCTTGAAGGAAGAAGGTCTTTCTGACGCGGTGATTCAGACTCTTATCTGTGCCAGGAAGCGCTCTTCCTCTTCTATTTACTACAGGACTTGGAGGGCCTATATTGATTGGTGTGAAAGTAGGTCTTTCTCTTGTCGAGAGTTCTCCATTCCTAGAATTTTAGAGTTTCTCCAACATGGTCTAGATCTGGGGCTCCAGCTTAGTACATTGAAAGGGCAGGTTTCTGCCCTGGCGGTGTTCTTCCAAAGGTCCTTTGCACTTCATCCCTTAGTCAAGACCTTTTTCCAAGGTGTTACGCATGTTCGGCCTCCTAGGAAGCCTTTTGTTCCAGTTTGGGATTTGAACCTGGTTCTTTCTGCTCTCCAGGGCCCTCCGTTTGAGCCCTTGAATGAGATAGCTTTGTCTTCTCTTACGCAAAAGGTGGCCTTTTTGGTGGCCTTCACTTCGGTTAGGCGTGTTTCTGAGTTGGCAGCTTTATCCATTACAGCTCCGTACTTCGAGAAACATCAGGACAAGGTTGTCTTTCGTTTCAAGCAGGATTTTCTTCCTAAGGTGGTCTCGGCTTTTCATCTGAATCAGGACATTGTTCTGCCTTCTCTATGCCCAAATCCCAGCGACGACAAGGAAAGGCCATTGCATTCCTTGGATGTAGTTCGTGTTGTGGAACATTATCTGGAGGTTACGTCTTCCTTTCGTAAGACTGATGCTTTCTTTGTGGTGCCCTCCGGGCCTAGGAAAGGTTTGGCTCCGGCCAAATCTTCCATTAGTAAATGGATTCGTCAGGCCATCATTGGGGCCTATTCTGCCAAGGGGAGGAGTCCCCCTTTTCGTGTTACTGCTCATTCTACTCGTGCAGTTGGTGCGTCCTGGGCTTTTCAGCACCAGGCTTCTGTTGAGCAAGTTTGTAAGGCCGCCACCTGGTCTTCTGTTCACACCTTTTCCAAGTTTTACAAGGTTGATGTTAGGGCATCAGCGGATGCTGTTTTTGGCCGCAAAGTTTTGCAAGCTGTTGTGGTTTAAGGTTGTGCATTGTTGCCTAGTTTTGGATCCCCGCCCTTGTTATGGACACTGCTGTTGGATGTCCCACATGTTATGGATATCTTGAAGCGGGGTGTGTGACATACTAAGAATAATACCATTTTGTGAATACTCACCTTGTAAAATGGGTATTATGAGTATGTCACACACCCCGCTTCAACCCGCCCTTTTGTATTCAGGATCCTCTTTATTGCGAACTTTGCGTGGTTGTTGTTTATATTTGCCTCTTCCTGGTCCCTTACCTTACTGCTTCTGTATACTGGGTAGTGAGTGGGAGGTCCCAGGTATTTATGGATCAGGGAGGGGCTTTCTTTTGCTATCATCTCTGCAGGAACGCCTCTTCAGGACGATATTACCCACATGTTATGGATATCTTGAAGCGGGGTGTGTGACATACTCATAATACCCATTTTACAAGGTGAGTATTCACAAAATGGTATTATTATCTTGTAGTCTAGCTTTAAAACTCCAAACCAGGATGTTACGATTGCATGAGTTGATCAGACCTCTTGATTGATTTTAAAGATAATACCGCGCTGCTTAAATTCTATAGAGGTGACAGTAGCTCGACGTGAAAAATGGGGGTCCTTCTCCCCACCAAGACTGATAAAATGAATTAAAAAAAAAACACAGAGCTATCTTAAGAAATGAGTCCTTAGTAAAAGAATCGGTCCTCAATTGCAAACTTTCGGTCAGGTTTGTGATCCACCACCAAATAGATGGGACTCTTAACAGAAGGCCAGTATAAATGCGCCAAAGTGCAAACTTTCGGTCACAAACCTGACCGAAAGTTTGCACTTGAGGACTGATTCTTTTGCTAAGGACTCTTTTCTTAAGATAGCTCTGTGTTCTTTTTTTATTTTTTTTTATTTATTTATTTTTTTTTATTCATTTTATCAGACCTCTTGATTGTTCATCTGATCAAACCTGCCAATCACACTCCACGTGTTTCACCGCAACGTTTGACATTCAATTGGCATCAGCTATAAAATCCGCTTTGGGACGATTCGGGAAGTCTGCGGTTAGGTGTAGGCTCTCCTGATTCAGCCAAAATGCTTGGTCACCTGGGAGCTGTGAGCTAGGCTTCCGAACTGCCTCCTGGGGTTGTCAGCCTGCAGCGCTGGCTGCAAGGCGGCACAAGTCCCAGTTCACTGCCCCGGGGCGACCAGTAGCAGGGAATGAGGCCTGCTACAAGTCGGTGGGCTCAGGGCAGGTCAAACCGCCATCGGTGTTGGGGCACTGCCTGACAACCCAAGACTCTAGCTCTGAAACCTTTGCAGCACTAAAGAGTACAGTCAAGTTAGGGGTCATCCCCCCAGTGTAAAACTCTTGGATATCTCCATCCATGTGACTGCTCTCCAGACTGCTCTCCAGACTAATTCCAGCCTGAAGAGCCTGTTCCAGGGCGGCTCCACACTTTCCAGCCTGAGTGCCCACCAGCACTGACACAGCTGGGGTCTCGGATGTCTGTTGTGCAGTGTCTGTCTGAGTGCCTGCCGGCACTACCATCACCGGGACCTCAGAGCTACTCTGCACAATTTAATTAAGGTTACACTTAGGGGGTGCTACAGGACTACTACCTACCCTTTTTCCATCCACCTCTCTGGGATGGATATATATATATATTTTTTTTTTAATTAAAAAAAAATATATAAAAAAAAATTGCAATACGGTATATCGTCGGAATATATTGTATCGTCATACGCGTATCGCATCAACAGATTCTTGCCAATTCACACCCCTAACAGTGTACAAGCACCTCTGTAATGTAACATGTGAAGGTCATGGCTGTTTCTGTTCTTTTTATTAGCCCTCCGGTTCCTTGTGAAGGTTCTGAATTCCTTTCAGCATCAAAACAAGTAGGTGTTAAAACAAAAAAAAAACTTGATGACTATCGCATGAAAATCACAATGCCTTGTAACTTTAGGATTATCATTATACTTTACTTTTTCGCATGATGTCACAATGTGTAGGAGGCACTGGCTTCTGCAGGGTGTTTTTTATTTTTTTTATTTTTTTTATTTTTTTTTTTTATTTCCCTTGGATGGAGAATGGCCGTGAAATCCAAATGCATAATTGATGGGGGGGGGGGGTGGAGTTTTTTTTCCAATGTGACACATTGTGTGTGCACTACCTCAAAGCACCATGGATTTTGGTCCTTTCCCCCGGGACACCCTGCTGTGAGAACCCCCCCCCCCCCCCCCCCCTGGAACGCCCAAGCCATCTCACCTCTTCCCGGTCCAACTGCACATGTGAGAGCCGCGGCTGCATCTCGGCTTCCTTCTAACAGAGAGCATGCCTGCACCGGCCATTCACAAATGCCTGGTGCAGGCACACGCCCTGCTAGAGGGATAGCGGGGATGCAGGCGCGGCTCACACACGCGCTGTTGGACCGGGAAGTGTATGGGGCGACCTGGGGGGCTTCACACAGCAGGGCATCCCGATTTTGGATGCCTCGGGGGTGGGGGAGGGAATCGATCGGCCGGGAATCTTATAGATTCCCGGGTCGATCAGCGTTTGTTTTGGCCCACTTTAAAGTGGAATAAAACTTGGAAATTTAACTTTCCCGAGCCCTTTACTGTGTGTACATCCTTTGGAAAAGGGCTCTCATTGCCCTCAATGGAGAGCATGCGGCATGTGCCTATCTGAATGGCTTGGGGAGAAGTGCGCATGTGCTGTAGGGGATGTGGCAGCACACGCTCCCCATTGTAAACCATCAGAGCAGTTTGTCGAAAGGTAAACAACTCTGATTTGACCAGAGCCTGCGCATGTGCCATTGGGCCGGAGAAAGGTCAGTTATTACCGGCTATTGGGATGCCCTGAGGGAAAGCCAGTGGTCGGCCCTGAAATGTTTTTGATTCCAGCACGCTGGTGAGTTTTGTTTCCCTTTAAAGTGGGCCAAATCTGGGACCTACCGTCTAGAGGATGCTTGGTCTGGTTAAAGCGGACCTTCACTCTGAATAAGAGTCTATCATATGTTTCCCACACCCTGTACATACAGATTGCTCTCATTAAAAATCATCCTACCTGCATCTACTGCATGTTATGAGCCTTTAAACATCCAAGATGGCGGCTTATGGAAGCCGCCATCTTATCAGGCAGCCTGCAAACAGGAAGTGCCTCCTGACTGTGCTGCTCTGCATTCTGGGACTGCTGACCGTTACCTGACCCCAGCTCTGCTCTGTCTGAGCAAAGCACAGCTATAACCCGCCCCCTGTACCTTATCCCACTCTCCTCTCCTCAGTAAGTGTGATGCTTCTGAGTCAAGATGGCGGCGCCCGTATCCTAAATTCCTGAACAGAGTTGCAGCCCAGTGGGGGAAAGAATAATAAGTTAGTGACTAAAAACGTAAAATATATTAATTTTAGATGCTGGGGAACCGTTTTTTAAGAGTTTGGGCTTTTCATTAAATCACACTGAAGGTCCGGTTTAAATACCCACCCTCGAGATGCCTCGCTGTGTGAAACCTCGCCAGTCTCCTGTTATACATACCTTGTCGGTGATCCCACGGTGCAGACGCGTCCAGCATCTCCTGCATCCTTTCTAGGCAGCAGCTAAGCTCCCATTCGGCTACTCTAGACCCTTTATTTATATGCAGCCAAAGAAGCTGATTGGAGCAGAGCTGTGACTGCGCCGTGGGATCGTGGGCAATGTATGTATGGCAATCGTCAGGGTTTTATAAAGAAGAGCATCCCAAATCTCTGTGCCCCAAGGGTAGGGTCCACAACCTGGCATAGTGAGAATCCGTTTTTTTTTTTTTTTAAGTATACCAAAACCCATCTCTGCCGGTTCAGAAGTCTAAAAGGCTGGTCGATTGTCTTTCCCTGGGGCATCCTTATTTCGGATATAAAAATATATATCCCCCAAAAAAAAGATGCCAGAAACACTACAAGGCACCACTGTACAGTTCTACCATCCAAGTACTTTTATTAGGGCAAAAACACACAGAGACAATAATGGAAATTCCTAAAAACATATATACAAATGACACTGTTTTCTAATGTATAGAGTATCAATTAACCCCTCCAAGCCCTGGAATAATTTAATGTTAATCTATCTAAAGTGCATATACATGATAATATATTCCATAAAGTGCATGTGCCCTATTCTCTAAATACATAATATCCCATAAAGTGCATGTGCAATAATCTCTAAAATACTTGATAATTGAACCAAATCCCTTTGCAAACACAAGAATTTAAATGTTATAACCCCATTGGAAGTAGAAGATAACGAGGTGGGGGAGTTAAAATTGAGGGTATAAGTATAATATAAAAGTGTCACCAATCCATCAACTTAGTGCAGCGATCCCCAGCCAACCCACGCGTTCCGTCACGGTGGCGACCTGTCACTACCTCAGGGCAAGGTGTGAATGGGCGGTGTGGGAACGCTCCCTGTTAGAGGGTAGCGAGGAATGTGGCCACCAGTGCGCTCCAATCTGCTCGCATTAGACGAGCTCCTGGGTGAAGGGGCTTGAGCGGGTCAGAGCATGCTGATTGGACGAGTGCCCACGTATGTGTCGTAGGACCGGGAAGAGGTGAGTTTGGTCGGGGTGCCCCGGAGGCAAGGACCAAAACCCAGGATAGTCAAAATCATGGGTTTTGGTCCACTTAAGTCACACTTCTCTGCCTCTCAGCTGCTAAATATGTTACTTGTCCTAGTGCAGGGGGAAGCTTGTTTCATTTAGATACAGTGCATATCTAACAAAACTGTCAACTGTATCTAAATGTAACAAGTTTCTCCTGCACTAGAAGTAATGTATTTCTCAGCTGAGAGGCAAATAACTGTCATTAAAGTGGACTAAAACCCAGGATTTTGGGTTTCGGTCCTTTTCCCCCGGGGTGCCACAGATCGGTGAAACCACCCCGGATCGCCCGAAGAAACTCACCTCTTCCCTGTCCTATGGCGCATGCGTGGCCGCTCGTCTAATCCGCACTCTCGGAACTGCTGACGTCACGCCATCTAAAACGGCCTCTAAGTCCAGTGGCTCTGAGCGCGCTTGCGGCCCCACCCCCTTGCTTCCGTCTAACATGGTGCGTGCCCACGACAGCCATTCACAAATGGCCGGTGCGGGCACGCGCCCTGCTAGAGGGACAGCGGGGATGTGGCTGCAGCCCGCGCATGCACCGTTGAAGCGGGAACAAAGGTAAGTGAACGGGGCGACCTGGTGGGTTTCACACAGCAGGAAATCATGAGTTGGCATGCCCCGGAGGGAGGAAATCGATAATATAATATTCCCGGGCCGATCGAGCTGGGTTTTGGTCCACTTATGAAAAATAAGCACACAGCCCATTGCCAGAGCAGTTGGCAAACAATACTTCTGTTGTAAATTGATACATACTCGTCTTATATAGGATAACTGGCTCTTTACTGGTTGTGCCACATTTTATGTGAAAACCCCCTTTTTTTTTTTTTTTTATTTACTCTGGTTGTTCTTGCAGGAAAGTCCTGGGTGATGGGCTTGTTCAGACCCAGCTCATGCATGACCTGCTGACAGCCGTGAAGCTGGCTATGGTGCTGTTACAGAAGTCCCAGGAATCCATTGGGGGCACGCTGGAGCAGGAGGCAGATCCTGTGCTATGGAAAGCAATGTGTGACCTTCTCAGCTGCTTCTCTTCCATACTTCTGGATGGTAACCAAATACTTTTACAGCACATCACATCATTGTTTCAATTTCATGCTGTACAGTCTCCCTAAAGCCAGTAAATACCGTATTTTTCACCATATAAGATGTACTTATTTATTCCCCAAAAGTGGGGGAAAAATGTCTGTGCGCCTTATCGGGCGAATGTAAAAAAAAAAAAAAAAAGTAAACTCACCCGTTACCGGCGCTCCCGCATGGCCTGTCACACTGCGGGAGCTCAGAAGAATACAGAGGAGCAGCGGGCTCTGTCCCAGTACCTGCTATCGCTGTCTTTTCCGGTAGGGACAGAGACAGCAGCGGCAGGGACAGAGACAGCAGCGGCAGGGACAGAGACAGCAGCGGCAGGGACAGAGACAGCAGGTGCTGCTCTGACCTGGGTGTTCGCCTGTGCCCAGGAATAGGCAGCAGATGGAGGAGCGGTGGGTGCTGTCTCTGTCCCTGCCGCTACTGTCGCTACCGTAAAAGACTGCGATAGCAGGCATTGGACAGAGCCCGCCGCTGATTTTTACTGGCCGGCTTCGTGAATTGTGTGGGGGGATTCCCATGGGGGAAAATGCCACACTGCCTATATGGGGAATGGGATGGGGGGATGCCACGCTGCCTATGCCATTGGGATATCCCACATGGCCTATGGGAATAGAAGGGGGATGCCACGCTGCCTATATGAGGAATGGGATGGGGGGGGATGCCACACTGCCTTTGGAATGGGAGCATCCCACACGGCCTATGGGAATGGGTTGGGGCATGCCACACTGTTTGTAATGGTGTGTTTTTGGTTTAAAATGTCTTTTTTTTTCCACTATGTCTAGTCCAGGTCGTCCCAGAAGTGATGACAGTTGGGTAGTCCGCCACCAGGTGGAGCAGTCACTGCAAGATCCAGAGCTGTAACTCCTCCCGTCCCCTATAAAAAGCTGTCTCCATAGAATTCCCAGAATTCATCTTGCAGTAGCTGCTGCAAAGATCGTCTTGGATACTCTCTCTGGATACGGCAGCTGAGCAGGGCATTTTAAGCCTGTCGGCCGCTGCACCTCTATTTCCACTGTTCCTGTGATCCCATTTATGCCTCCCAGCCTTGGCTGATGGGACAGGTGAAGGTAGGGAGAACGCCAGGATCGGGCGTACACAGAGCTAGGCTCTAGGCCGCAGACCCTCCTTAATGGGTAGCCAGCCATAGGTGATGGTGAGCCTATTGGGGGGGAGGAACCACCTAATTGCCCGGGGTTTATGCCCTTATCTGTGCCCACTAGCTTTATTATCATATGTTGTGCTTTTTACCTCAGACTTTGTTGTTGCTTGCAGCTGTGCATACTCACCTTCTCTTGTTCCCTCACCTCTTCTCCTTCCCCTCCATCTTGTAGCTGTGATGGGGGAGGCGGGAGCGGCGTTGGTCGAGGCCTTCTAGGCGAGGCCTCGGCATATGGTGCGGGCACTCTGCGTCCGGGGGGGCTCCTCGGTGGGCCGACCCCCCCCCCCCCCTTTCTGCGTTCTCGCCGCTTTGCGTCATTGCTGTGTGGCCCGCCCCTCGAGGTTCGGCCCTGCTGCGCTCTGGCGCCTTTTTCCTTGCTGCTCACTGTGTCGTTTGCGGACCCTGCTGAGGGTCCCCACGGCTGACGACCTCCGTTTTCGCCACTCCTGCCTGCGCTTCTGGTGCCTGCCTCCTGGACCCCCCGCTACCTCGCCGGTCGGTTCCGTGAGTCCCTCTGGTTTTTTCTCTGTTGGATTTTTATGTGCATGTGCTGTGGGAAGCTCATGAGTCTTTCAGTTTGTGTCTTCCAGGTGGGCCCCCCTTTCCTTTGCCAGCTGAGGGTTGTGGTTCCTCCTGGTCTCCTACACCCCCCCTCTCTCTCTCCGCACCCTCTCCCCCTAAAGAGGGATTACTAAAAGAGGGACTAAATTGGGGGTCACTTGGGTTTGGGCCGTTTGCCCCCCTGGGCGGACTCAGCGCGGTTTGTGTCACTTGCGCCAGGAGCGTATTGTTGGAGCATGATAGGGTGGGCGTCCCTAGCCCTCCTTTGCCTGCGGCCTCGCCAACCCCCCCACTATTGCATTCAGCCCTCAGCGAGGGGGAAGCCAGCAGGGGGTCCCAAGCCAATTTGGCTTACCGGGTGGCCAGCCTGGAGAGACAGTTATCTCGCACGGCTACTGGGAAGGCCACGAGTAAGAAGCGGCACATCGAGCCGGGTTACTCGGATTTTGCTGATGATGATCTTTTTGGAGGTCGGGACTCCATGGAGGAAGGAGAGCTATTTAAGGACTCCTCCTCCTTCCTCAGGGGATCGTCCAAAAAAACATGGAATTCAAAGAAAATTTGGGCACTCCATCAGGTTTATATAAAAAATCAGTCCATTTTATTATTGTATGTCACCATCAAAACTAAAACAACATATACACACACATACACAGGACATTTAAAACAACCATTAAATGGTCTCCGGAAATATCATGGAAGATTATAAGACAATGAGCATAAATTCATTCAACCTGAATATTACAATATATAATAATACTAATACTAGGTAATTATACTGGCGGCAAAATAGACTTAAAAGATAATACAATCAAACATTAAGCAAGCCATATTAAATAACACTACCTCTTTAATCAGGGGATCGGTCGGTTGGCTATGATAGCGAGCCTGGTTCCTCCTCGGACGAGGACATGTGGCTCCCTGACGACACTGAGAAGTTGCTGTTTTCTGTGTTTGAGACTTTGTCTTCCCGGAGCAAGCCCACTATTCCAATATGGTGTTTAAGGAATGTGAAAGACCTAATAAATTGCCATCGGTGCCTAAGAGTCTGGACAGGCGGTATCCCTTCCCTGAGTAGTTGATCCGCCTCTGGTCCCGTCCCCCCGATGTGGATGCCCCTGTCTCGGGATTATACAACACTACGGTTATGCCGTCACCCGATACTGCTTCCTTGCGCGACCGTGCTGACAGGCGCATGGATCAGCTGGCTTGTCATGCGTTTACCTTTCTGGGTGCTGGGCTTCGCCCTGTCTGTGCTGCAGCCATTGTCTCTTTGACCATCAGGAAGAAGGTGCGGCGCCTTGTTGATTTTGCCAAATCTCGCAAGCGGGCAGAGGAGTATAAAGACCTCAAAGCCTGTGTGGATTTTATTGCTTTTGCTGTCTCGGCCATGGACGATGGTGTCCGGCTTGGCGCCGGGGCTTCGGCTCCGCTTGTTGCACTTCGTCTCTCGCTCTGGCTGCGGCAGTGGTCGGCTGATGCTGCGGCCAAGAAGTCGCTCACTAGTATCCCCTTCCTGGGGCTCTGGTTATTTGGGGAGCGTCTGGACCTTCTGGCCAAGGACGGAAGACTCCCTCAGCGACCCTTTCGGGGTTCTTCTGCCTATCGCTCCTTTCGAGGAGGAAGAGGCTCTTCATTTTCAGGTGGCCGCAGAGATTCCTGGGGACGAGGTAGGTCTCGCGGTCGACCCAATCCCTCCTGGGGAGCTAAATCCAAACCCCCTGCCAAGCCCTCTCAGGCATGAGAAGGCGCCCTCACCCATCCCAGGTGGGAGGGACGGTTGCTGCTTTCTGCTCACAAATGGAGACGGCACGTCTCAGATCGGTGGATTCAGGAGGTGGTTTACCTCCGGGTACAAAATAGAGCTGGCAGTTTGGCCGCCCTCAAGATTTCTTCGGTTGCGGATTTTCTGGGACGCCTTGACGGCACAGGGCCTAAAGGTGGCCGTTCAGAGCCTTCTGCTATCAGGCGTGATTTGTCCTGTACCTCGCCAGGAACAGGGGCGAAGGTTCTACTCCAATCTGTTCACGGTGCCCAAGAAGGACAGAATGCTGCGACCTATCTTGGATCTGAAGGGTCTCAACAAGTTTGTCACAGTCAGACATTCAGGCATGGAGACCTTACGGTCCGCGGTGAGCTCGCTTCGGCCCGGCGACTTCATGACCACGGTGGACATCGAGGATGCTTATCTGCACATCCCGAGTTTTCAGGGGTATTAAAAGTTCCTGAGGTTTGCCCCGGAGGATCAGCATTACCAGTTTGTGGCACTACCGTTCGGGATAGCCTCAGCTCCCCGTGTGTTCACCAAAGTGCTGGCAGGCATCCTGGCCATCCTGAGGCACCGTGGCAATCGTGTTCTTCCTTATCTGGACGATTTGCTGATTGCGTCTCAGTCCCTTCCGCAGGCCGAGAGCAACACCCGAATGGTGTTATCCACTCTCGATGATTTCGGATGGGTAATCAATTACCCCAAGTCTTCTAACATTCCCTCAATGGTGAGGTCCTTCCTGGACATGACGTTGGACACCTCTCAGGTCCTCCCCCCAGCTGAAGGTGGAGGGCCTCCAGACGCAGGTGCAGGCCCTACTGGCTTGTCAGCGACCATCTATCCGTCTGGGGATGAAGCTGGTGGGCCTCATGGTGTCCTGCTTCGAGGCAGTGCCCTTCGCCCAGTTCCACATGAGACCTACATAGTAACATAGTATGTAAGGCTGAATAAAGACTTTAGTCCATCCAGTTCAGCCTGTTTCTCCTTCCAGTGGTCTAGTAGCCATAGCCGGAAATGTTATTACATGCCAGGAAGGCATCAAGGCCACTTTTGAACATTTTTAATGTATCCCTCATTACTACCTCCTCTGGCAGCGAGTTCCATAGTCTCACTGCTCTTACAGAGAAGAATCCCCTCCTATGTCGGTGGAGAAAGCACCTTTCCTCTAACCTTAGTGGATGCCCCCGGGTTATGGTTACACTCCGGGGTATAAATAGATTGTGGGACCGATCCTTGTATTGACCCCGAATATATTTATACATAGTTATTAGATCACCCCTCAATCGTCTTTTTTCTAGACTAAATAAGCCTAACTTGGACAATCTTTCCGGGTACTCTAGCCCCCGCACTCCTTTTATTAACTTTGTTGCCCTTCTTTGAACGTGCTCCAGTTCTGATATGTCCTTCTTAAGCACAGGTGCCCAGAACTGTACACAGTATTCCATATGGGGTCTGACCAGTGACTTGTACAGGGGTAAAATGATGCTCTGGTCATGAGCACCCATGCCCCTCCTGATGCACCCCATGATCCTGTTTGCCTTGGCAGCAGCTGCCTGGCATTGATTACTACAGTTGAGCTTATTGTCAACTAAAACCCCTAGGTCCTTTTCCATTGTTGTTTTACCAAGTGTTTCTTTATTTAGTGTGTAATCATGACACAGATTTCTCCTTCCCATGTGCATAACCTTACATTTATCTGTGTTAAACTTCATTTGCCATTTAACTGCCCATGCTTCCAATTTATCTAAATCTGTTTGTAGTTGCCTGTTGTCCTCCTTTTTGTTTTAATTACTTTACTCAGCTTAGTATCATCTGCAAAGATTGAGACTTTGCTGTTTAATCCATACCCAATGTCATTTATATATATATATATATATGAGTTCAGGCTCCTTTATGCTTTCCCTCTGTTACCTCTCCTGGGCCGAGTGCTGCGCAAGATAGCCCAGGAGGGGGTACCAACCATCCTGGTGGCTCCTCGCTGGCCGAGGCGGAGTTGGTTCGCGGACATAGTTCAGATGTCAGTCGATCGTTACATCATGCCCGACGACCCAGGGCTTCTCACTCAGGGATTGTTGCGGCTCCCCAATTTACAGACGCTGGCTTTGACGGCCTGGCTATTGAAACCTCGATCCTAATGGAAAAGCGGCTGTCGGCCACGGTTCATACCATGATTCGGGCGCGGAAAAAGTCTTCCATGATTTACTACAGAGTTTGGCATGCCTACATTTCTTGGTGTGAATCCAAGTGTTTCCCTTGTCGCACTTTTTCTATCTCTGAGGTTTTGGAATTTTTACAATAGGGCTTAGACTTGGGTCTACAGCTGGGCACCCTCAAGGGCCAGGTCTCGGTCTTGGCCATCTTCTTCCAAAGATCCTTTGCCAATCATAGACTGATCAGGACTATTACGTACCCATGTACGTCCACCGCGTAAGCCTGTGTTACCGGTGTGGGATTTGAATTTGGTGCTTTCTGCTCTCAAGGGTTGTCTTTTTGGTAGCTATCACCTTGGTGCGCCGTGTGTCAGAACTGGCCACTCTTTGTATGAAGTTTCCTTACTTTGAGCGGCATAAGGATAAGCTGGTTTTTCACTTTAAACCTGATTTTTTGCCTAAGGTCATTTCTCCCTTTCATCTTAATGAGGAAGTTGTTTTGCCTTCCCTGTGTCCAGAACCGTCTAATTCTAAAGAAAGGACCCTCCATGCCTTGGACGTGGTCAGAGCCCTTAAGTACTACCTGGTTGCGACTGAATCCTTCAGGAAGTCGGATTCACTCTTTGTTCTGACTGAAGGTTCCAGAAAGGGTTTACCTCCGGCCAAGTCCTCTCTCAGTAAGTGGATCAGACAGGCGGTGGTGCAAGCATATTCTGCCAAGGAGAAGGATCCCCCGTTTCGTGTTACAGCTTATTCTACTAGAGCTATTGGTGCTTCCTGGGCTTTTCACCAGGCCTCTGTTGAAAAAGTTTGTAAGGCTGCTACTTGGTCTTCTGTTCATACCTTTACAAAGTTTTATAAGGTTGATGTTAGGGCCTCAGCTGACACTGCTTTTGGCCGAAAGGTGCTTCAGGCGGTAGTGCGGTGAACTACTTGCTGTTCTGCACTGGGGATCCCGCCCTAAATGGACACTGCTTTTGGATGTCTCAACTGTCATCACTTCTGGGACGACCTGGACTGGATATAGTAAAAAATACAATTCTGTGAAATTCACCTGTAGAATTGTTTTTGAATATATCCAGTCCAGGTCGTCCCACCCCGCCCTTGTTTCATTATCTCTTGTTTGCCTGTTATGGTGATTACCTTTTTTGTATTGGATCATTGTCCTTAGCTTCAGCATGTACTCTCTATAACAAAAAACTATGTGAGTTAACATGGTTTATTGGCCTCTCGGCCTGTCTCATTTACTGCTTTTTGACATTCTGGGAATTCTATGGAGACAGCTCTTTTTATAGGGAGCCGGGAGGAGTTACAGCTCTGGATCTTGCAGTGACTGCGCCACCTGGTGGCGGACTACCCAACTGTCATCACTTCTGGGACGACCTGGACTGGATATATTCAAAAACAATTTTACAGGTGAGTTTCACAGAATTGTATTTTTCTTATTTTCCTACTGCAAATCCTAGGTGCGTCTTATGGGCGAAAAATGCGGTATACTGCATAATGAAATGTCATGTGCAGGAAGTTATATGCTTGAGGAGACAGAATTTTTATTTTACTTTTTTCTCTAGATGACCTACTTCAAAATGTTCAGAGCACTTCTGGAATGGCTGTCATCCTTTACCTCAAGACCATGGTTCAGGATTGTGAAAAATGTACTGAACTTGTAAGTATATAAGGACCACGGGAATATTAAACCGGACCTTCAGCATGATTTTATGAAAAGCCCAAACCCTTAAAAAAAAAAAACTATTCCCCAGCATCAAAAATTAATATATTTTTAAGTTTTTAGTCACTTATTATTCTTTCCCCCACTGGGCTGCAACTCTGTTTAGGACTCTAGGATACAGGTGCCGCCATCTTGACTCAAAAGCATCACATACTGAGGAAAGGAGAGGGGGGATAATGTACAACCGGTGGGGTTATAGCTGTGCTTTGCACAGACAGAGTAGAGCTGGGGTCAGGGAAAGGACAGCAATCCCACAATACAGAGCGGCACAGTCAGAAGACACTTCCTGTTTGCAGGCTGCACGATGCTCCATAAACCACCATTTTGGATGTTTAAAGGCTCATAACATGCAGTAGTTGCAAGTAAGGTGATTTTTAATGTGAGCAATCTGTATGTACAGGGTGTGGGAAACATATAAGATATGCTCTTATTCGGGGAGAAGGACCGCTTTAATTTCCAGACTGGACAACCTGGTCATTGGTTTCCTTTTGGCATTCTTACTGTTCACTGGCAGCTAGCACTTCTACACACAAAATTGTGTAAATATTAATGTTATTTTTTTTTTTAATTCGATAGGTGCACTAGGCAGTTATTACAAGCATTTGTCTATATTGGATATAATTGAAATACCTGTATACAGGTTACAGATAAAGTGATCACAAAACAGAGATACAACAGAATGTCAGGTTACCTTGATGCATTCAGATGAGAGGTTGGCAGGACACTCCCAACGCCTCTCTGGGCGGAGTATCCAGCTACTCCTCTGACCCCGTTTAGAATGTATAGGTGTTATTTTGAGTGTAACTTTTAAACTGAGGCTGGTACCATCCCAGGTGTCAAACTAGTGGGCTAGTTGTGGGCCACCTGAAGAGTCCAAAGATGGGGTTTCTAGACGGGTCAGAACCTGAGATCTACATTTCCTCAGGTTCCATATTAGGTATGGAGATGGGCCTTTTCTGGGTGGTTCCGGTGTTATGCCTGGCTTGGCGCTTGGGCAGATAGCGGGCCAGTGTTGTGTTGGCTCCGATAATTTCTTCCAAGAGTCTGTGCTAGG
This sequence comes from Gastrophryne carolinensis, assembly GCA_027917425.1. Lineage (NCBI taxonomy): Eukaryota > Metazoa > Chordata > Amphibia > Anura > Microhylidae > Gastrophryne > Gastrophryne carolinensis. Next base: position 442,603,828 of record CM051237.1, read on the forward strand.
CACATCGCTCAGAGGACCCCCTCTGGTGCAGACTATGTGGCTTCTTCTCAGGCCAGAAGTGTGAAATTCAGCAAGGATGGTCTTTTTGAATCTAGGCCCCGCCAGGGTGCAAGGCTTACTCCCACTCTGAGAGCAGCCTTGGGTTGGAATTGTCATCTATGCTAACAGATTGACTTGGGGACATTTGGTTAGAAGGGGTCCAAGGATGAAAAGGGGAAAGCATCAGAAATAAAAATATAAATATAAAATATTTGCCCTATTCCTGACAATAACTGGCAGGCCCCTACGGGGGCTGGCTTCTGACCTATTATAATCCAGTTAATGGCCGGGGGTCTATATCCAACAGAGCTGGTGGCATTTCTGTGGTGCTGGCAGGGATATGTATACTGGTGTGAGTGAAATGGCCGTGCAGCTTGTCAGGGTCTGGAACGACCTGTATCAAGGGACTGTACCGCGTGATATTGCAGTCTGACGCAGTGACATCAGTTGGGGGGGCTGCGAGGTTCTATTCCTCACAAGGCTAGTTTAACCCTTTGCTTGTTATCCATTTAACTAAAACGTGCTGGTCAGGACATCAGGACAAAGTCTTTTAAGCCAGTACGATTCCTTTGTTACATTACTGCTTTTATGTTGGATAAACTTTGTCCGGTACTGGCAAAAAGGTAAAATTTCCTCAATGGCAACGGAAACCAAAAATATTTTGTCTGAATTGGGCTTTAAAATGGACCAAAACCCAGAATCTTGAATATCCTGGGTTTTGGTCATTTTGCCCCACTGCGTGAAGCCCCCCCAGATCGCCAAGCCCAACTCGCCTCTCCCCGGGCCTACGGCACATCTAAGAGCAGCGGCTCTAAGCGCGCTGACGGACGCGCCCTCTGACAGGGAGCGTGCCTGCGCCGGGCATTCACAGCAGGCATGTTCCCTGCTAGAGGGATAGCGGGGATGCGGCTCGTACATGCGCCCTTGGACAGGGAAACAAGGTAAGTGAATGGGGCGACCTGGGGGGTTTCACATAGCGGGGCATCCCAATTTTGTATGCCCCGGGGGGGAGAATCGATCTTATAGATTCACGGGCCGATTGGCGCAGGTTTTGTTCCACTTTAACATTATCATTGTCATTTTTTTAAAACCATTTCTGTAAATAGTGAGCACTGCATTGATATAAGTGGCATTTTGCAGGTGAGTGGCCTTATTCTGCGGAGTCTGAATCCTGCTGATGCTCCGGATTGGCTGATCCACTGCTGTGCACCCCTGTATCGGGACCTGCCAGATATTGCATTGCTCTTCCTGTGTCAGGGGGTCCTGGCTATGATCCAGTGGAGGGATGGCAAGCTAGGAAAAGGGGGAGAGGCGTTACTGCTAGACCTGCTCACAGTTCTGCTGTCCCTCAGTTCATGGTAAGTGTGTTTTTTGTGTTAATTTGTATACATCGTATGCTGTGGGGTTGTGTATGTACTTTCCCCTTAAACCGGATCTTTAGCATCATTTAATGACATGCCCAAAACCCTTAAACTATTGCCCCGCATCTAAAATTAATATATTTTAAGTCGCTTACTTTACTTTCTCCCCGATTGGCTTCAACTCTGTTCAGGACTCTAGGATATGGGAGCCGCCATCTTGCCTCAGAAGCATCACATATTGAGGGGAGGGGTGAAAAGTGCAGGGGGAGGGTTATAGCTTTGCACAGACAGAGCTGAACTGGGGTCAGGAAAAGGACAGCAATCTCAGGATACAGAGTGGCAAAGTCAGAAGACTCTTCTTGTCTGCAGACAGCCTGATGTTCCATGAGCCTCCATCTTGGATGTTTAAAGGCTCATAACATGCAGTAGATGCAGGTTGGATGATTTTTAATGTGGGCAATCTGTATGTACAGGGTGTGGGAAACTTATAAGATAGGCTCTTATTCAGGGTGAAGGTCCGCTTTAACCCTCTTTATCAGAATGTATTTATTTGCCAAGTACACTCATTACAAACATATGGGAAGATATTTTGACTATAGACTGGGTTAACCTCCCTGGCGTTCTGATTATATGTGCAATTTTGTGCACAATGCGTTACCATGACGTTTAAATCTGCCGCCCAGTTCCGCCCCCCCATGAGTCTCTGCGGCTCACAGAGACGGAACCAGGAAGTCAGACGGACGCATCTGCCGGGGCTCTCACCTGCGGTCACAGCGGGGACATCGCTGGATCGCAGGGAAAAGGTAAGGAGACTGCTCCTCTGCCTAATCTACCCCGAGTGTGCCTCGGGGTTACCGAGTTACCGCAGCGAAAATTAACCCCTAGTCACGCTCGGGAACACCGCCAGGGAGGTTAAGGTGATGTAAGTGGAATTCCCGGGATTGACGCAGTCTTTACTTTTATAAATTGGAATGATTTATAATGGGCAAGTCCCAAACTAATAGGATAACCGCTGGCAACTCCTGCGCGCTGTTTAGGGACTATTAGATCTGTGCATATATTATTCTTTGGAGTAGGGGGGACTTCATGGCCCTTTTTGAGTTGTGTTTAATATTTTTAGATTTTTAAGAGGGGGTTGGATAGCTAGCACTCTGGGTTCCTGGGTAGCCTGTCTTTTCCTCTTCTTCAGCTTCTGGTCTTGTTTTGTTCTCCAGGGGGTTCTGGCAGGCAGTTCTCTATCTCCTCTTCCTGTTGTCCTCCCTAATATAGGGAGTGCTGGAGGCTCTGATCACATTGAGCATATAGCAAGTGCTTACACAGTCTTATGTAGTCATGCTTTAGCCTGGCTTCCAGGGCTTGGTTGTATTGTAACCGGGGCTCCAATTTTTTTTTGCTGAATCTCAGATGTTCCCGGCTTATAATGCTAGGGTGCAATATTCTCTAAATCTGAGTGTATTTGTACCCCTTAAATGTTTAAAGGGATACTGCTGGCAAAAGAAAGTGTTTGACCACTGCATTGGACTATCTTCTAAACCAGCGATACTCAACTGGCGGACCGGGGTCAAAATGCGGACCTCTGCTACAGATTTCCGGACCCCTGCCCCGACACTCTTGAATCAGTTGCTTCTGTATTTCTGAGCTGCCCCATTGATCAGCCATGTAGTGCTTAGTCTCCCTGCCAGTGTGATGACTCCCTGGCACCTAGCATTGCTATATAAAGTCTCTTTCAAGCAGCCTTCTTTAGTTTTGCGTGGAGAATCTATAGCCCCTCCCCCAGTGTGCTGATTTATACCTATCCACCCCCCCAACAGCCCTCGACCTGGACCTTCACCTCTCACCGGATTCCTTTAAATGGACCTTTACAAGAAGTGGTTGAGTGCCCCTGTTCTAAACGTTTTTTTAAATTATAGAAGAAATTGCTCAGATATCAAGGTTTACCGTTTCAACAATTTCACCTTATGATTTATTTTCCAAAGCAAGTGTGTGTTGTCCTTGGAGCTGTGATGATGCTTCATAATAAATATAATAAGAGTCTAGAAGAGCCCAATATTATGCTTCAATTGGGAACCAAAAGCAAAAAGGGGCACATCCATATCTTAATCGGTACAAAATATTTATTTAATTAAAGTATCACCATCACACCACATATCGGACATGATAAAAGCCATAAAAAAAACATAGAACAACAACAAATAAGGCAGACTAACATAAATGAATGTGTAGGCGGTGGGGAGAAAACAATACAGCAAAATGACTAAAAATATATAATTAATCAATAATTAATCAATAATAAATGAATGTATCCACTATAAAGAGTATAGCCCTGTATTGTAATTAATCCAATTGTGCAAGATATATAAAGTATAAGATGTGCAAAACCTGCCTATGATCTGGATCCTCATACTATTATTGTGTGTAAAGTGCTAGTGCATAAACATCATAAAACATAAACACAATCCAAACCGATCATAACCAATCATCCCCACAAATGATCACCGTGAGCCAATATTCTAAAAAAGTCTAAAAAAACAGAACACTACTCCAATAGATTAAGTACCTTACCAATCCAGCAAAAATCCAACTATAGTACACATATCCCGCACAATAACCAACAATAGAATATCCCCACAATACAGTCTCCCCACCGCCTGCATCAACAGAAGAGCCACGCGTTCCGTGGGCACTAATCCCACTTCATCATATTATGCTTCAGACATTTCTCCCTGTTGCTAGTGTTCTTATACATTGGTTGGAATCAGTTTATATACACAGCAGAGTAATTTCTAATCCACACTGTTACAACCACCAGCACACAGGCAGTCACAGGCAATTCAAATGCTAAATAGGTGCAACAGCAATTGAAACACTAATCAGGCTATTGATATGCTAATTAGGGCAACGGGTGGAAGGTCCGAAGAGGGGGAAAAGCCTGTGCTGGATCTGATGGCTTAGGCTGCATAATACTAATGTGCTCATTCTTGCTGAGCTGACAAACTGGGGTGAAGCTATAGACCACCAGTCAATACATACATAAAACTAGCTCAGGCCAAAAAGCCACCAGACCTGTTCCTTCATCAGAACAAAGGAATCATTCAACCACACTGTGTATACTAATTAAACCATCAATATTATTTAATGAAAGGCCTACACCCTTAAATTACATTCATTGTATATGCTGGGGAATAATTTAAGTTTTTAGTCGCTTACTTATTATTGGGCTGCAACCCTGTTCAGGACTCCAGGATACGGCCTCTGCCATCTTGCCTCAGAAGCTACTCCTTGGTTCCTCCCAGCATCACGTGTTGAGGAGAGGAAAGGGGAACACGTGCCGGGGGCGGGTTATAGCTGTGCTCTGCACAGAACAGAGCCGGGGTCAATAACGAACAGCGATCCCAGAATGTAGAGCGGCACAGTCAGAAGACATTTCCTTTCTGAGGAGACTCTGCGGGCTGCCATCCCGATGGGGGGTGCCCCGCTGTGTGAAACCCTCCAGGACGCCAAGAGCAGCTCACCTCTTTTGGTCCCAGGGCACGTCTAAGAGCAGCAGCTCTGATGGCCGCATCCTCCGCTTCCCTCTAACAGTGAGCGTGTCTGCGCTGACCATTTTCAAATGTCTGGCGCGGGCAGGTGCCCTGTTAGAGGGAGTGTGGGATGCAGCCGCTACTCTTAGACGTGCAGTGGGAATGGGATACGAGTTAAGTGAATGGGGCAACCTGGGAGGTTTCACACAGAGGGGCATCCCATTTTTGGATGCCCCGGGGGGGGATTGATCGGCCCGGGAATCTGATCAAGCTACAACACTACACGACTGCAGCTCTGAATCTAGGGCTCGTGGTGGAGGGTGGTCTTGTTTGGGTAGCATTTTAGTTTAGTTGTGTATGCTTGGTCTTGAAGGGGGCTCATTCTGCTTCCGTTTCATTTTTTAGTTCAGCTGTACATGATGTCCCCCGCCGTGGGACGGGGAAGAGGTGAGCTGGTCTGGGCGTCCTGGGGGGGGGGGTTTCACACAGCGGGGTACCCCACGATCGGGGTTTCCCCGGGAAAGGACCAAAACCCAGGATAGACAAGGGGGCACTCCCTTTGACTGGGGAAAAAAGAAATTCGGTCTCCGGTGGCAACAATCATTCTTTACCATAAGAAATATATATCTGTGGAATAGTTTCCCACAGAAGCTTGTTACAGCATCAACCGCTGACGGCTTCAAAAAAGGATTCGATGCTTCTTTTGAAGAAAATAACATTAACAGTTACTATTAGCTGTTGCATAGTTAATACGGTTGAAAAAAACATATGCCCATCAAGCTCACCCAAGGGTGTTGGGGTAGAGGAAGTTATTTTTTATTTTATAGGGGGAAGCTATTTATTTTATTTTTTGTTTTTTACTGATAACCGCTAATACTGATAACCCCCCCCCCCCATATTTTTTGTATGGGCCATTTATATATTTATACAAGTTAATCATGTCCCCCCTCAGTCGTCTCCTCTCAAGACTAAACAGATTCTCCTAATCTTTCCTCATAACTCCGTAAGACCCTTCATTCCTCTTATTAGTTTGGTATCTCTCCTCTGCACCATTTCCATAGTCAGAGCGTCCTTTCTATGAATGGTTGCCCAGAACTGAGAGGCATATTCCAGGTGAGGGTGCAGCAGTGCCTTGTAAAGAGGCAAAATTACATCCCTATCCCGTGATTCCAGGCCTTTTTTAATGCATGATAATATCTTGGTGTTATCAGAAAAAAAATAACTTCCCCTACCCCAACACCCTTGGTTGAACTTGATGGACTTGAGTCTTATTTCTGCTGTATGAACTATGTAATAATTACACGTTATTTTCCAGCCTACGGGAATCCAGCTCAGCCTTGTTCCTGTCCAGAATCTTGGCCCTCTGGACCACCTCTGCTCTGGATCTTTTACATTCGTGTTCCAAGAATCTGCAGGAAAGCCTTAATGGCAGTTCAAGCACCATGTGCCGTCTCCTGGAATATGTGTACGTACACTGGGAACACCCCTTAGACGCTGTCCGCCATCAGACCAAGCAGATCTTCAAGAATATTCTCCACATCCACCACGTGGCTGCCATGGGGACATCTAATGGAGAAGTAGTGACAGTAGACCCCTTTCTTTCTGAACTATCGCACAAATTACTGAATCTGGAGTGGCACTCGAAGGGAAAGTACGCGTCCCTGGCCTGTCTCGTGGAAAGCGTGGGAGCCGAACAGATCTTGGCAGTAGATGATACAATCCCACAGCAGATCCTGGACGTCATGTGGGACCAATCCTTTGCACCCTATGCCGCCAACCTCTTGGAAGCCATGTTTGTCAACCACAAAAAACAGCTTTTGGTAACTAAAGAAAGCTGCTGGATTGAGCGCTGGCATAATGTCTGGGTCACGCCTCTGCTCAGGCGCCTCTGTGACGAGCATGTAACGCAAACCACATACATCATTGACTATTATTTGTCTAAGCTGCTCAAATGTAACTCCGAGAGTATAAATTACATGATTGACCAACTGCAGTCCTCCGCAGCCACCAGAATTGGTAAGTTGTACTTGAGCAAATAAAAAAAATACGCTGCACAAGGCTCGGAAAGCCTGCCATCTGTGTCAGGGGTGCGAGGGGGAAGCTGGAACCTCAATTTGGGCAACAGATAACGCTTACCTTATCGCCGCCATCCACCACCGGCTACCCAGCAGCAGCGACTGAGTGACTAGAAAGGCGCTCAAGCTGCAAGCTCCATGGGGTAGTGCCAAGCTGCCAGTGTCTGTGAGGGTTTTTTTTTTTTTTTTATGGGGTTAAACCGGACCTTCACCCTGTATAAGAGCCTATCTTATATATTTCCCCCACCCTGTACATACAGATTACTCACATTAATAGGGACCTTCACCCTGAATAAGAGTTTATTTTATATGTTTCCCACACCCTGTACATACAGATTGCTCACATTAATCCGGACTTCACCCTGAATAAGAGCATATCTTATGTTTCCCACACCCTGTACATACAAATTGCCCATGATATAAATCCTCCTACCTGCATCTACTGCATGTTATGAGCCTTTAAACATCCAAGATGGCGGCTCATGGAGCATCAGGCAGTCTGCAGACAGGAAGTGTCTTCTGACTGTATCGCTCTGCATTCTGGGACTGCTGTCCTTTCCCTGACCCCAGCTCTGCTCTGTCTGTGCAAAGCACAGCTATAACCCAGCCCCTGCACTTTTTATCCCTCTCTTCTCCTCAGTATGTGATGCTTCCGAGGCAAGATGGCGGCGCCCTTCTAGAGTCCTGAACAGAGTTGCAGCCTGGTGGGGGAAAGAATAATAAGTAAGCGACTAAAAACTTAAAATATATAAATTTTAGAAGCTGAGGACTAGATTTTTAAGGGTTTGGGCTTTTCATTAAATAATGCTGAAGGTCCAGTTTAAGCCTGCATGTAAGGCATGTTGGTGTGTGGTGTTTTTTTTGGGGGGGGGTGGTGCCTGGACAACTTTAAAGTGGACCAGAACCCAGGACTGTCACTATTCCGGGTTTTGGTTTGTACCCTTGGGGCATCCTGACTTTGAATGCTTTGCTGTGTGAGACCTTGCCAGCTGCCCAATATATCTTACCGGCGTTCCAAGGCGCATGCGCCAGCATCTCTTGAATGTTTCTAGGTTATGTGCGGCACTGCCTGCTGTGACTGAATGGCTGGTCTGGTCGTGCACAGCCATAAAGGGATACAGGGAGGGTCACGTTTCTTTAGTTGCACATTATTATGCAAGGCCATTGAAGCTGATTGGAGCAGAGTTGTTCCTGTGTCATGGGTACGCCGGTGATATATGTATTTTCACTATCCCGGTTTTTGGTCCCCTCTTGTGTGGCTAAAGAAACTGAATGGGTGCTTGGCTGCACTCGCAATTGGCCCACGGCACCCTCTGCATCCCTCTTTGACTGTGCATGACCACACCAGCCATTCGGTTACATCGGGATGCCCCAGGGATGGGTATTAAACCGAATTTAGCATCTTATAGATGCTTGATCTGGGTTTCCTTTTTAATACCCTTAAAGTGGACAAAAACCCAGTGCAATTGGCCTGGGAATCTATAAGCTTCCTGGGCCGATCAATTTCAGCCCCCCCCCGAGCATCCATCATCCCCACGCTGTGTGAAACACCACAGATAGCCCCATTCACATACCTCGTTTCTCAGTCCCACGGTGCGTCTAGTCTAAGAGCAGCAGCCGCGTGCCCGCGCCAGCCATTTGTGAATGGCCGGCGTGGGCACGCTCCCTGTTAGAGGGAAGCAGAGGATGCGGCCGGCTGGGGGAGGGGGGTGCTCAGCAGGGCAGGCTTTGATGGTGTGTGACCATGGGTGTGACAGGTCAACCTATAATGTGTAAGTGGAAAGATTTATCCAATCTGGGATTATTTTGTGCCATTTTTTTGGCTTGGGGGGGGGGTTGCATTTGAACTCCCTGGTGGGGGTTCTTATGATGCCACTGGGGACTTGTTTCTCCTGCCCTTCCCTGTGAATTATCACTGACCCTTAGTTTTCATTATACTTCATCTCTGTTATTCTAAGCATACAGCACGTCCTGCTCCATCTATAATAATAACACATGGGTAATCATCCGCCAGAGGGCGCTGTTCACTGCAGACATGCAAAAAACAGGCTCCTCCCGGCCCTTCATATACCCGGGGACCTCCCACAAATCCCCAGATTTCTCTGGTGTGCTGAACTGCGAAGACATGAAGTATCACGCTCTCGCAGGCGAGCGGGGCTTTACAGCCCGAGGCCCTGCGGGACTATTTCTACCCGTCCTCTGATGAAGACTATGCCTCCCAGCCTGGGCTGCGTTGGTCGGCTGAAGGTAGGCAGCACCTTGGGTGCTTAACGGAGCCACGCTCCACCGCAATCCCCCACCATAGGGTAGGCGGTCAAGGCTAATGGTGAGCCTTTAGTGGATGCCCCTCCCACTCTACTGCCCCGTGCCCTGAGTAGTGGTGGACCATGTTGCAGGGTCACCACCCTCCCGCTTTCCCCATCTAGTTAGGGGGAAAAGAAAGGGGGGGGGGTGTGTGTGTTACAGTGTACTGTTAGCCGCGATTAAGCCTTTATTTCTAATTATCTCTTACGGGTGTCAGAGCCGTGCTGCTTGCTCGTTATTTTGTTTGGCTTCCGCCGTTTTCCTATACTCAGTTTACAGCTTTGCTAGATGCTGCGGCACTTTTTCGCTACAATATCTTGGTGATTTTACTCAGAGCTTTGCGCTCTTCGCTGTGGGCGGGGACTTGTCTTGGCGCGCTCCGCGTCACGGCCAAGCTTTGTGCCCGCCCTTCGAGGTTCGCTGGGTGCCATTTTGACGATCTTCGCGCGTGGCGGCTGTTCCTCCTCCTCTCTTGGCTGTAAGTGCCCTCGCGGGCGATTGCTCATTATATGTTCTCCTGCTGTGCATGGCCCTGACACCTTCTTTCACCTTATGTCTTTCAGACGCCGAGTCTCAGACGGCCTCTCCTGGCTATATATCATAATTAGTTACTAGCGGGCCTTCCTACAAATCTCCCACATTAATCAGCGGGTTGCTGGGGCATCCAGGGTTGCCTAGTGCATAAATCCCTACAGGCATACTGTGCCTAGATAATCACCATATGGAGGCATCTCAGGATTGTGTATAGCATGTGGTCTCCCCCATGCTGATGCTGACGGGGCAAGGGTGTGCGCGCCCTGTGTCGAGCAATCGCTGGCCCTGCGAGCAGCACCTATGGCTGCACCTCGCTCCTATCCTCTCTCTCCCCCTGGCCTAAACCTCACTCCTGTTGAGTCATGTTCCAGCGGAGAGTTACAACCTGACCTGTCTTCTAGACGGTCTACCCTTGACCAAATTGTTACGGGGTTAACCGAACGCTTGGGCCCTGGCAGGAAACGGCCCTTGACGCCACCGGCTTCGGCTATGGGTTCGAAGGAGCTCTCTTCTCCGTGTGACAGTGCTCCATCGGACGATGGAGATCTGTTCTCTGATCCGGGTTCCTCTGATGAGAGGCCGAGGAGTCACGATGATTCTGACCAAGATGACTGGGGCCAGTTTGATGTTGAGGGTATGTTACTTAGGATTTTTAAGGCCCTGGCTATTTTGCTCCCTGGCGCGGTCCCCAAGCCGAGAGGGGAGAGCTTCCATATGGCGTCAGCACGTTTGGAATTCCTCGAGCAGGCTTACTTCCACGCTCTGGTTCTTAAGGAGTGGGAATGCCCCACTAAACTTCCTGGGATCCCAGATGACTGGGATAGGAAATACCCCTTTCCCCCTGAGATGGTTGATTGCTGGTCATCGTCTCCCGTGGTGGACGCACCGATCATTGGGGTTCCTAACCCCCCCCTTCTTCACAGCCCCGGCTTACAGCACCCTTCGGGATGTCGAGGTCCGGCGCATCGATAGGCTGGCTTCGCACGCCTTTGCTTGTGCAGGAACGGCGCTGCGTCCTGCCTGTGCCGCGGCCATCACTGCAGTGGCCGCTAGAACACTCATAAGGCAGATGCTTGAGCATCACCCTGAAGATTTACCCTGGGAGGTGTTTAATGCACTCTCCAGTTGTGATATTTTTGTTAAATTTATCCTTTTAGCCCTGGATGACACCATCAGAATGTGTGCAAGGACCTCTGCCCCAGTGGTGGCTATACGTCGACTGCTTTGGCTGCGACAGTGGGGGGCTGATGATGCTGCTAAAAGGACTCTGACTGGGCTTCCCTTTAAAGGGCAACACCTGTTTGGGGCCCGTCTGGATATTTTTAAGAGAGAGGACAATTCGCCCCAGGAGTGCCCCTCCCGGGGCCTGGTACAGACTCCTGCCCCAGGAGAGGCAGACATCGTCAGGGCCTTCTGGTCGGGCTAAGACCGTCCTCTTCTCCAAAGCCCTCCAAGCATGATGGGACGCCCTCACCCACCTGGGTGAGGGGATAGCCACAGCACCTGGCTCCTATCAGGAGGCACCATGCTTCGTTCTGATGCTTTCAGGAAGCAGTCCCTCTGGTTGCGGGACGGTGTTTGCTGGATGGTTCTTCCCCGAGTGGGTCAGGGTACTTCCGGTCCCTGTCCTTTTTTCAGGTATTGGTACAGGCCTTCCTTGGCCTGCCAGGTCTGGGCTCCTTGATAGGATGCCCTTCACAGATAGAGGCAGTGGCCTCTACGCCAGTCTGTTCCACCCTCTCCTGGAGGATGAGGAGGTACACATCCTAACCCTACATGGATTCGGCGATTGTAACCACAGGCATTGCCACCTGGCGTCTTTGAGTTGGGCCTTAGGCGCTCTGTAAATCAGTGGGCCCCTGGCGGCCCGTGGAATGCTAAAATGCTTCTTTTGGCTCACATGTGTCTTCGGGACTCTGCGGCCTTTACATGTGGGTGTTGGTGATCATCACCGCTGATTGTGGCCGTGTTAGTAGGCCTCTCCCCCACTCCCTGTGCCCGCTACGGCTTGGATGGGAGTGCTGTCTCGAATGAGACCAAGGGGCAGCCGCATAAGGACCTACTAGGTGGTCCTTACCTACAATGGGGAGTTATTGGGGATGGGTGTTCAGTCACCTTAGTTCCTATTTTCCCCTTTTTTCCAGTATAGTCTCTCCTAGTATTGCATTTGGATTCGGCTCTGGCTAGTTCCTTCTTCTTGGTGGTAGGGGACCTTTCGGGACGAATTCTCTGTCCCTCTTTGCTGATATATTACCTTCACCAGGCAGGATTGCAGCTGGTGGGCTCGTTGGTGGAGTATCAGATGCAATCCCTTATATACCGGGCTCTTCGGCACACTAGGTTAGTGATCCTACATGGGGTTCCAGCACCCCTGGAGCTAGGGTTGTGATCTTTCCCCTGGGTATGGTGGTTCATCTTGAGCCGATCATACTCAAGGGCCCTGTCAGGGGGCACTCCCTTCTTGCTTGCATCTTCCAGTGACGGGTTGCCTTGGGGACCCAGTCTTGCCAGTTGGCGGGGGGGGGGGGGAATTCTTCCAATACCCCCTGTGGTTCCTAGGTAAGGTCCCTTAGGTGGGCCATCTTACCTACTGGTTGGTTTAAACATGAGCCTTCTGTTGTCTATACGGCTGGACTTTTTCTTGTTTAGGACATGTCTATTGGAGAATCATGGCCTGTTTTTTATTACCGGTCTGGTGCTTGAGGCAGGGTAGTCCCTCTGGAGGGTTCCTGATCCTGATCTGGGCGGGGGACTACGCCCCCTGTTCCTCAACGGTTTTCGTTCCAATGGATGTTTCCCAGTGGCAGGCTTGCTATCCTGGTGTCAATCTGAGAGCCATCTAGGGTGGCTCTGGGGGGTCTCGCTTACACCTCAGGGGCCCCGCCCTTGTGTCTACTGTCTCAGAATATTCTGACTCTGGTCATGGGGTTTACTAAAATTATACTTGGATTTTCTATCTTATATACCTTCTCTTCATTCACCCTACTTCGTGGGGTTTCCTCGCACGGTTGGGCCGAGTAAGAGACCCGTGAGTTTGTTGAACCCTGGGTGACCTAGCAAACTGTGGTTCGCAGATGCTTCTGCTAAGGTCAGCTGACCCGTCCGCTCTCTCAAGATTGCGGTTCTGCCCTTTTCAGGCCCCTTCGTTGTCGTCCCAATCTACAGACTCCAGTCTGGGGCTTGACAGCGGATTCATTCACCCCTTGGAGACGGGCCTATCTTCGGGGTGGCCTGGTATATGGGGGGCTAGGAGCAAGCTTCCTCTTCCTCCGTCTATTGTGGGTTATTGTGTACCCATATTGATTGGCATGGGTCTTGGTCTCTTCCCTGTTAGACGTTCTCTGTTCTCAGGGTTTTAGAGTCGTTACAGTTTCAGGTTGGGGTTGGCTCCCCATCTCGGTACTCTGAAGGTTCAGGTTCTGTCCTGTCTGTCTTCCTGTAGAAGTCTGGTCCAGTCTTCCTTTGAGGAGTTCTCTTGGGGTTTGCTCAAGGGCATCCCCCAAGTAGTTCTGTGGTTCCAGTTGGGATCCATTTTCATTCTGTTTGCCCTGCGGATTGTTCCCTTGGGACTTATGCTGGATGCTGTCTCAGCTGTCTTGTCAAAGTCGCTTCTCTGGGGGCTCCTGCTTCAGTCAGACGCGTGCCTGGGAATGAATATATATATATATATATATATATATATATATATATATATATATATATATATATATTAAATAAATTAATATATTCTCTCTATCTATATGCACACCATGACGTGGTGGTATTCCGTGTTACGCCGGACCTCCTTGTCGGAGTGGCGTTTTATGATCATTGTTTAGGTCGTTTTAGTCTCTCTAGACCATTTTTTCCTTATAATGCTGAAGTTAAGCATTTACATTCCCTCAACGGGTGTTGCATTTTTTCATGGTAGTTTCTTGTCCCTTGGGGGGACGGATGCCCTTGGGGTCGGCGGGCGCCTCCTTATGTATGCGCCTGATATCGCTTACTTCCAGGGCCACTTTGGACTGATCTTACTTGGATGCCCTCCTGCTCCTGAGTAAGGCTTTCGGCTTATTGCTAATGAAGGGGTCAGTATTCCCGCCTGTCGGACGGTAGACCAGTTTTCATTCCCCTTGGGGAGAGCTCTAAGTTCCCTTGAGGCTTATGTCGCCTGTGGGTTGGTTGGCCGTTACAATGGCCTATTACCTTAAGGGGGAAGAACCCCCCCCCTTTTCTCATTTTACTCCGTTATATTGGTGTTTGGGTACCTTTGGCCCTTCAACACCAGGTTTTTCTGTTGAATAAGTTACTAGACTGTTGCTGGTCTCTGTTCATACCTTTCAAGGTTTTGTTATGAGATTGACGTTAGAGCCTCTGCTCATGTCATACCTGGTTGCAAAGTTTTGCAGGTGACAGCGCCTTTACTGTCTGCTGTGCCTTGCTTTTTTGGGGATCCCACCCTACTTTATGGACACTGCTATTGGATGTCCCATGTGTTCTTATTATAGATGGAGCAGGACGTGCTGTATGCTTAGAATAATACAATTCTGTGAGATACTCACCTGTAGAATTGGTATTATACGCATGCAGCATGTCCTGCTCCACCGCACCCTGGTCTTACATTCTGGATCCCCTGTATGGTGATTGTTATCATTACAATTGTTACCAGCTTGGTGGTGGTTCTCCCGGTTTCTTTTTCTCACTGCTTTTCAATGCTGGGGATTTGTGGGAGGTCCCTCGGTATATGAAGGGCCGGGAGGAGTCTGTTTTTTGCATGTCTGCAGTGAACAGGGCCCTCTGGCGGAGGATTACCCATGTGTTATTATTATAGATGGAGCAGGACGTGCTGTATGCGTATAATACCAATTCTACAGGTGAGTATCTCACCGAATTGTATTTTTCTCATTTTGGTTGAACAGGTACTGGCAATAATCGAGGAGCTCTCGGCGCGCTTATGGCTTGTCTAAGAACAGCCCGGGCCCATGGACATCTGCGATTTACAGAAAACTATGCATGGACTGGCCGAGTCTCCATTGGTCTTATACAACAAGGCCTTGTCCATAGACATGACCAGGTAAGACTCATACTGGAACCTTTCATGTTTTGTGTTGGTCACCACTTTTGGGGTGTAAAGCAGACACATGGCCTTAAAGTGGAACAAAACCCTCTGTGGCCAGCCCTGGAATCTAAAAGATTCCAGTACCGGCATTCCCGGCAGTGCTGGCATTACCTGCAGTCCTCGAATTCCTGCAGGAAGGGTTTGAGAAGGGGCTAGTGGTAAGTACGCTAAAGACCACTTTTCTAGACTACCAGTTGAAACAGGATCAACTTATTATTCTTGGTGTGCCACACACCCCGCTTCACTTCTTAAATATTCATTACTTCATGGGTTAATCCACCGCAGGTGACGTAGTGCAGAGAGGAAGTCTTGTAACGAGCCCCCTTCCGGCCCATATATACCTGGTACCTCCCTTCAATCACCAGTATTTTTCTCTCTGCTTGACAAACAGAGGTTGGAAGTTTCCTGCTTACAGGTAGGTCGGGGTATTCTTACCCCGCCACCCCCCTTTTGGTCTATTTCTGCCCGGTTTGAGTTTGTATACCTTTATGGTGGATAGGAAGCCTCCCAGCCTAGGCTGCTCACCGGGTAATTGGTAGACGGCACTATTGGTGCCTAGGAGCTTATCTCCTCCGCTCGTCCCCCTCTTTTGGGGGCAATGCGGCAATCCGGCATGGTGATCCGGAAATGGGATGCCCCTGTCCCGAGGGTCCCCGTAGCCCCTTACTCTCCCGTTTCGGTCCCTTCTCCCTTCACTATGGGGGGGGGGGGGGTATAGAGGGTTGTGTATCTTGTATAGTGTTTTCACTGTATTGCTGTCTTTTTCTGTGTGTTCACTTTGTGCATAGAAGCAGACTGCGCAGCAGCATGGTGCGCTTTGTCTGTTATGCTGGAGCTCCGGGCAGATACTTTTTAGAGATGGCCAGTGTGTTGGTCAGCTTTATGGGGGCGGGGCAGCGGACCGCGCTCAGCTGCTGGGCTTTCACTTCAGATGCGTCCCCTCCCGCCTCCCTCCCTTCCCCCGCTGCTCCGTGCGGCAGCCTGTGTGGCTGCGCTTATGTCTCCTTCCCCCTCCTCCGCCGCCTGGCTGTGTGTCAGCCAGCGCAGCTGGTGGCAATCCCTCAATGAATGGAACGGGGCGGCTTCCTGTGACGCGGGGGGGGGGGGCGTGGCGCCGGCGGAAGCGGCCCCAGCCTCACTTCCTTCCTGTCTCTGTTAAGAGAGGTCACGTGGGGGGGGCGCGCGCTGCAGCAACACATGGGTTTTGTGTTCTACTGCTGCGGCTGCTACATGTCCCTCCGGTCTTGCTGTCAGGTAAGCGGCCCCGCTTTTGTGGGGCCGAGAGTGAGATTTCTTATGGGGCAAGCTTTTAAGGAGGCACTCTTATCATACTATTGTGAACATGCTGCATATGTTACACTCACAAGGGATCTGATGGTTTGTTTTTCTTTCCTTTCAGATCCTGGGATCCCTCTTTTATTGCGGCCCTCCGGCTCTATATTGCCTGGCTAGTCATTCTTTATATATGAAATTGCACATTTTAGATATATATATATTTTGAGACTGTTAAGGGGGACCTTTTCTCTTAAAAAAAAATAAAAAAAAAAAAAAGTGTATTTACAAAAACCCTCCCTTCCGGGACATTCTTTATAAGGGGGCATCCCGGGTTGGCTTATGCCTTAAAAGTCCCAGTATTTGCGATACCATAAATCACCAATATGGAGGCTTCTGTTACTACCGGAAACGACTCGTCAGAGCCGTCCAGGGGGTGTGTAAAATGTGGGGCTGCGCTCCCTGCTGATGATATCTTTATTTGCATTTCTTGTGCAAGGCAGATTATTGCGCGTCAGTCTGTTGATCCGGCTGCTGACCCGTCGCAACCTTCATCATCTCCTGCCTCTCCCTCCCTGTTCCGGACCCCGCATGACACTGTCAAAGGTGGGGATTCGCAATCCGAGGTGGTGGTAAAATCGGCCAGTCTTCGGGAAGTATTGCCCGTTAAAGCGGGGCTGAAGGCCCCTGCAAAACGGAAGCGCCTGACTCCGGTATCTTCGGCTCCTCAGGACGAATTGTGTGAGCCTGTGGAATGGTCCGATGGCTCCCCGGATGAGGGTGAATTCCTCTTGGAGTCAGATGAGCCGGCAGATCAGCTTGAGGCTGATGCGATTGGCGATTGGTCGGCGGGGGTTGCCCTTGACACCCCCTCCATTCTGGCTCAAATGTTTGAAATTCTGAATTTAGATCCGCCTGAGGCTGTCACCCTGCCAAAGGGTCAGTTGTTTAAAGAGCCTCAGCCGCGTTTGGTTTTTCCCAGACAGCACCACTTTGAGAGGGTGGTCCTTAAAGAATGGGAACATCCCACGCGGTTATCTGGAATCCCTTCCAGTTGGGAAAAGCGTTATCCTTTTCCGCCAGAATTGCTGAAGCTTTGGTCCGTCCCTCCTGAAGTCGATACCCCTGTGCTAGGGCTATCTAGCTCCGCTATGGTACAGTCTGCTGAGACCTCTGTCCCTAAAGATGGGGAGGATCGTAGGATTGACCAGTATGCTCGCCATGGCTTTGTTTATGCTGGGTCAACGATGCGCCCCCTGTGCGCTTCGGCCCTTCTTCTTTTAGCAGTAAGATCTGTAATCCAGGGGCTATGCGAGGATCTCAATCCCGCTTGTGATGAGTTCGCTGCGCTTAAGCAGTGCGATTCTTTTGTGTCTTACGTTCTATCCGCTCAGGACGATGCGCTGGCTATGAGTAGCAAGACAGCGGCAATGCTGGTCGCTATTCGTCGGTCAGTATGGCTGCGACAGTGGTCGGCGGACTCAGCTTCTAAAAAGGTGCTCACAGCTCTCCCCTTTTTGGGGTTGCATCTGTTCGGGGAGAAAATTGATTCAGTCGCAAAGGGTGGTAAGATGCCACAACGCAAGAGGCCTCGACGCCCCTTTAGAGGGGCAGCTTCTGGTAGGCCGTCCTTTCGAGGATACAGAGCGGGTAGGGGGGCTTCCCTTCCCTCTACCAGTCGTACAGGTTGGACGCGGGGGAGGGGCCGTGGCCGTCCCGCCCAGTCCTGGGGCTCCAAGCCCAAACCTGCTGGTAAGCCCGCTCAGCAATGAGGGGCTGCCCTCACCCGTGCGGGTGGGGGGACGATTGCGACACTTCTCCCAGGTTTGGAACCGGGAGGTTCCGGACAGATGGATTCAGGAGATAGTGTCGTCCGGTTACAAGCTGGAATTCGAGTCTCGCCCTCCTTCACGGTTCTTTCAGTCTCGGGTGCCCATCGATCCTTTGGCCGCACAGGGGCTCCTGGCGTCGGTAGAGAATCTGTTAGAGATGGCGGTCATCCGGCCGGTACCGCGTTTAGAGATGGGCCTCGGTTTCTACTCCAATCTGTTCGCAGTCCCCAAGAAGGATGGGTCAGTTCGTCCCGTCCTGGACCTGAAGTTACTCAACAGGTTCATCCGTTTTCGGAAGTTTCACATGGAAACCTTGCGCACTGCCGTCGGCTCTCTTCGGCAAGGGGACTTCATGACGTCCATAGACATCAAGGATGCTTATCTGCATGTTCCCATCTGCCACCCTCATCAACGTTTTCTTCGATTCATGATGAAGGATCGGCATTATCAATTCGTGGCACTTCCGTTTGGCCTTACCTCAGCTCCAAGAGTGTTCACCAAGGTGCTGGCAGGGGTCATGGCCATTTTCAGAGCTCGGGGCATTCGTGTCGTACCTTATTTGGACGACCTTCTTATCATGGCTCCGTCACTCGATCAATCGGAAAAAGACACCAGGGTGGTGCTCTCCACGCTGGAAAGTTTCGGTTGGGTGATCAACCTCTCCAAGTCCTCCCTCGCTCCGGCCAGGGTGGTGTCCTTTCTGGGGATGCAGTTAGACTCTCATCAACACAGAGTATTTCTCCCTCAGTCCAAAATTCTTCTGATTCAGGAGTTGGCTCGGGTCCTACTCTCCAATCCTCGGCCGTCCATCCGTCTGGGGATGAGGCTGGTAGGGTTGATGGTTGCCTCCTTCGAGGCAGTTCCTTTTGCTCAATTCCACACGAGGACGCTTCAGCTTTATCTGTTGGCGTCTTGGGACCGGCAGCCTCGGTCGCTGGATCAGCCCTTCCAGTTGTCCTCCCGGGTCCGGCAGTCCCTCCAGTGGTGGTTGGTCTCGACCAATCTCGTGAAGGGCAGGTCTTTCCTGGCCCCCCTTTGGGAAATTGTCACCACGGACGCCAGTCTGTCGGGATGGGGCGGATTCTGGAAGGAGCTGCAGTTCCAGGGGCAGTGGGGACCTCAAGAGGCCCACTTACCCATCAATATTCTGGAACTGAGAGCCATCCGTCGGGTGCTTGCTCTCCTGACTCAGCACGTTCTGGGCCTTCCGGTCCAGGTGCGTTCAGACAATCGAACAGCGGTTGCTTACATCAATCATCAGGGAGGGACTCGCAGCCTGAGTGCTCTCAGAGAGGTGTCCCTGATCCTGACCTGGGCAGAGGCCCATGTTCCTTGTCTCTCGGCGGTATACATCCCAGGAGTGGAGAACCTGGAAGCGGACCGCTTGAGCAGGGGCTCTCCCCGTCGGGGAGAATGGGCCCTCCATCCTCGGGTATTTCGCTCACTGTGTCGCCGATGGGGGACACCAGAGGTGGACCTGTTTGCCTCTCGTCACAATCACAGGCTCCCGAACTTCGTGTCGCTCTCCCAGGATCCTCTGGCTCTGGCAGTGGACGCCATGTCCCTGAGCTGGGGGGATCTGGGGTTTCTGTACCTGTTTCCTCCGATACCCATGCTAGGCAGAGTGCTTCGGAAGTTGGCTCTGGACGGGGTGTCCGCCGTTCTCGTGGCCCCAAGTTGGCCGAGGCGAGTGTGGTTCGCAGACATCGTTCGGCTGGCAGTGGACCAGGTCGTTCTGCCTCTTCGGCCCGATCTGCTCACTCAGGGTCGATTGTGTTACCCCAATTTACCAGCGCTAGCTTTGACGGCCTGGCTGCTGAGACCTCCATCCTAAAGGAGGAGGGTCTTTCTGATTCAGTCGTTAAGACTCTGATCAGTGCCCGGAAGAGGTCTTCTTCTATCATCTACTATAGGACCTGGAAAGCCTATATCGCTTGGTGCGAGATGAGATCTTTTCCTTGTAGGGTATTTTCGGTCTCCAGGATTCTGGAGTTTTTACAATCTGGGCTGGACTCTGGTCTTCAGCTAAGTACGTTGAAAGGGCAAGTTTCTGCCTTATCTATCTTTTTTCAGAAGCGTGTTGCGCTTAAGCCTTTAGTTAAAACTTTTTTCCAGGGGGTTACGCATGTGCGGCCTCCCAGGAAACCATTACTCCCGGTTTGGGATTTGAATTTGGTTCTTTCTGCTCTTCAGGCTCCTCCTTTTGAGCCTTTGCAAGATATTGCTTTATCTACCCTGACTCAGAAGATGGTCTTCTTGGTAGTGATCACTTCGGTCCGGCGTGTCTCGGAATTGGCGGCCTTGTCTATCCAGGCGCCTTACTTCGAGAGGCATCAGGATAAAGTGGTTTTTCGGTTCAAGCCAGACTTTCTTCCTAAGGTGGTTTCTGCTTTTCATTTGAACCAAGATATTGTTCTTCCCTCCTTGTGTCCTAATCCTAAGAGTGACAAAGAGAGGGTTTTGCATTGTTTGGATGTAGTACGCTGTGTTAAGTACTACTTGATTATCACGTCTCCTTTCCGTAGGACGGATTCCTTTTTTGTTGTGCCCCATGGGCCTAAGAAGGGTTTGGCACCAGCCAAATCTGCCATTAGCAAGTGGATACGTCAGGCCGTTACTGCGGCCTATTCTGCTAAGGGAAGAGTTCCCCCTTTTCGTATTACTGCTCATTCCACTCGCGCTGTTGGGGCGTCTTGGGCTTTTCAGCACCAAGCTTCTGTTGAACAGGTTTGTAAGGCCGCCACCTGGTCTTCTGTTCACACTTTTTCTAAGTTTTACAAAGTTGATGTGCGGGCCTCAGCGGATGCTGGTTTTGGCTGCAGAGTTCTGCAGACTGCAGTCATTTAAGTTATGCTTCACCTGGCCTTGAGATGCCCTTCCCTTGTGGACACTGCTTTTGGATGTCCCATGAAGTAATGAATATTTAAGAAGTGAAGCGGGGTGTGTGGCACACCAAGAATACCATTTTGTGAGTACTCACCTGAAAAATGGATATTGTTGGTGTGCCACACACCCCGCTTCACACCCGCCCTTTTCGGTATTACCGAAGCCTTTATATGGTGAAGCCTTTTTATATCAAATTTGATTTTGAGGTTACTGGTGGAATACTGGTACCTTGTATTACTGCTTTTTGATTATACTGGTGATTGAAGGGAGGTACCAGGTATATATGGGCCGGAAGGGGGCTCGTTACAAGACTTCCTCTCTGCACTACGTCACCTGCGGTGGATTAACCCATGAAGTAATGAATATTTAAGAAGTGAAGCGGGGTGTGTGG
Source organism: Gastrophryne carolinensis (assembly GCA_027917425.1). Lineage (NCBI taxonomy): Eukaryota > Metazoa > Chordata > Amphibia > Anura > Microhylidae > Gastrophryne > Gastrophryne carolinensis. Next base: position 442,625,141 of record CM051237.1, read on the forward strand.
CACACCAACAATATCCATTTTTCAGGTGAGTACTCACAAAATGGTATTATTCGGTACTTTAAGGCAATTACCCGTCATGTTAAAAGGGTTACTGGAACCTCCATTTGAGCTACTGGAGGAAGTACCAGAAAAGTTGTTGTGTTTGAAATTTTGTTCTATTTTGGCCATCACGTCAGCCAGGAGGGTAAGTGAGCTGCAAGCCCTATCGATGAAGGAACCCTACTGCACAATTCTTCCAGATAAGGCCATATTGAGACCCGATCCTTTATTTTTGCCAAAGATTGCCACGTCTCCTAATAGGTCCCAAGACGTAGTGCTCACAACCTTGCCTGCTATGACAGGAGCAGAAGAAGGTCTCTCACTATTAGATGTGAGAAGAGCTCATTTATTTGAAGAGATCTAGAGAGTGACGAATAGCGGAAAAGCTTTTAATACGTTTCAGCAGCACGAGAGGTAGGCTATCTGCTTCTAAATCGGCTATTTCTCTGTGGATAAAACAGACTATTGTAAAGGCTTACACATACAGAGAAGTTCCTCCTCCGCAGGACTCGGCACATTTAACAAGAGCTATGACAGATGCCTCCTATAAAAGAGATCTGTAAAACAACAATGTGGTCATCACCCCCACACACTCTCCTCAAACACATTGAACTAGACCTCCTTTCTGCAAAACATCAGTCTTTTGGTAAAAGGGTTTTATTAGCAGCTCCCCCCCCCCCCTAAGGTATAATTACTTGCTAATCCTCTCCGTAGGTCCTTATGGACGAAGGGAAAAAATCCTTGTTAGACTTACCGGTAACATTTTTTCTATAAGTCCTTCAGGTATACCTTATGTTACTTGATTCAGACTGAGGGGGAAGGGGTGGGTTTTTAACCTCTGTTCAGTTTGTGTTTCCTCCCAGGGGGTGGGACAGCTCTCTCCATGGGTCGTCCTGAAGGACTCCATTACCGATAAGTCTAAGGGGGGTTTTTTCCTGGACTGTCCCATTTAACAGTCAGGATTTCAGATCTCAGTCCTTGGACTTCCGTTCTGCTGATACTTTTGGGCAGGTGAACTGTTTTGGCATAGATCAAGGCAGGGCCAGAGCTGAGAGGCTTGAGCAGTAGGTGTCAGCTTCTTCAAACTGTGATTTTTCTTCCAATCGATTCCTGACTGTGAAGGTTTTGCAGGATTCGCTCTCAAGGATTGGCAGCAAGCGGGGGAATGCACCCTGTCTGCTTCCTGCAAAGCCTTATTCCCACGGATCCCCTAGACCCAATTGTGCCTCCCACGGCGTCTGGCTGTTTTGGGGTTTGTGAGGTAAGGTGGAAGCGGTGGAAGGGGTCTTGGCGCGCTTACAGAGCTCTTTGTGCTCTGGGCTGCAGGCTTCTTGGAAAGCACGTCAGCCGCAGGTTTTTTCTGGTGTACCTGCTGAGGAACATTTTTTTTTCTATTCAACCCATCCTTCTTCCTATTCATATTAGGTTTCCTTTTAAAAAAAAATAATAATAATTTCTGTTTTTCAAATTCAAGAATCGCGCCTTTAAGGGGCAGGGTCTGACGTCACGCAAGGGGCGGAAGCACGAGGCCGCATTTGTTCAGTCTCTCTCTCTCCGGCTGAAGGGAGGTTGTGACTCTGCAAGTTTACCTCGCTATGGAGGTAGGTGCCAGCAGCCCAGGCCAGGGCAGTGCGGCGGCGGTTGTGGTTCCTCCCAGTCCCTTTGGGATTTGTTTAGGCTTAGGGCTTTAGGTCTTTTGCCAAATTTAAGAAAAAAAAAAAAAAGAGAAAAACACCATGAGGGAGGCATCAGGGGATAGTGATTCGGGCATCCCACTTGAGTAAGGCAGACTCTGCCCCTATTCTAAGTATGTCACACACCCCGCTTCAAGATATCCATAACACGTGGGTAATACCGACCTGAAGAGGGCATTCTGCAGAGATGATAGGGAAAAAGAAAGCCCCTCCCCGGTCCATAAATACCTGGGACCTCCCACTCATCACCCAGTCTTCCATCTCTGCAGACGGCGAGCAAGTCAGAAGATGATGCCTCCTCCTTGCACAGGGGGACTTGAGGTAGCCGGGATTATTCCCGGCCCGCTTTTTGTTCTATTTCCGCCCAGATGCCCCTTTCATTCTATACATGCCTCCCAGCCTTGGCTGAGGTCTGGGCGAGGGTAGAATGGCACATTAGGTGCCCAGGAGCTAAGCTCCACCGTGAGACCCTGTTTCAGAGGGTAGGCGGTGATCCGGGCTGGTGACCCCGGTTTGGGATGCCCTGTCCCTCGGCCATTTCTCCCCTAGTATATTCCCCTCTTCGGATACCCTTCTCCTCGTGGGGGGGGGGGGGGGGTGAGGGCCCACTTTTATCCCTTAGTAGAGGTGTGTGTTGTGCTTTGGTGTTTTCACTTTAACTGGGCAGCCACCGTGGGCTGCGCTTTTTTTTGCTGGGTACAGCTGAGGAGATCTCTCTCCTCAGCTGACGCTGGTGGCGACGGGGCCGGGCGGAGGCCTGTCGCCGCGGGCCGCCCGTCTTCTGCTCCCCTCTGGTTCCGGCGCCGGTTCCCCGCAGGTGCTGTGCCTTCACATGCTGCGGGGAGGGGGGGGGGGCGCGCGGGGTCGGGCGCTGTGCGCCGTCGCCGCCGTTCTCCCCGCCTGTCGTCCTCCGTGTTACTGGCGCCGCAGCCTCTGTCATCGCTGCGGCGCCGGTTATTGCTGAGCCTGTGAGGGGCTTTCTCCCCTCACGATGTGTACAGGGGGCGGGGCAGGGCTTTCGGCGGGCTGCCGAGGCCCGCCCCCGTTAGCTAGGCGCCACTGCGGAGTCTGGTTGTGAATGGAGGGGGGGCGGGGCCACGCACGATCGCGCTCTCCCGCGCTGGCCACGCCCCCCTTCTATCAGACCCGCTGCTGCTGCTGCTTCAGGATCCTGGACGTGCGGTCGCCATCTTTTCTGGCTGGAACTGTGAGTGGCCCTGTGGGCCCCATTCTCTTCTTATTACTTCTCCCCTTTTTTTGTGTACATGTATTTATTGTTGGCCTTATTGTGTCTTGCAGGTAGACCTTTATTGGGTTAAGGGGTTCTCTCCCGGTCCTAGGGTCCCTGGGTTCAATTTACCTTATTCAAATCCTCCCACTTGGGACATTAAAGGGGCATCCCGGGTTGCGTATTCGCGTAATTCCCCCGGTCATAGCGGCTGCACATAAGTTCACCATATGGAGGCATCCCCGGATACTGGGCTCGGGATCCCCTCGGGCCAATTCCGGAAGTGTATGTTGTGTGGGGTATCCATTACAGGGGGCGATGTACTTCTGTGTATACCTTGTGCACAGCAAACTATTACGCGGCAGTCCGAACCCCAGGCGTCTGGGTCAGCACCGCCGGTCGCTTCATCTCCTCCTCCCAGCTTGATACGCACCCCGTGTGACGTTGTCATGGGTGGGGAGCTGCAATCTGAGATGTGCGCCAGATTGGCCAACCTTGAAAAATTAATCTCCAGTTCGGTCGCCCGTATGGCCCCGGCCAAGAGAAAGCACTTGTCGCCGGCTCCGCCGGTGGATGACCTTGATGATTTTAATAATCTAGATTACTCTGATTATTCCCCGCTGGAGGAAGGGGAGGTTTATGAGGATTCTGATAATTCTGACGATCAGCAGTTTGTTGGCGCTGGCGCTGAGCTTGGGGACTTGGGGAGATCTTCGGATACTCCTAACGCTCTGGCTCAAATGTTTGAGGTTTTGGCTATTTCTCCTCCTGAGGAGGCTCCGCAGCAGAAGGGTGAGTTTTCGAGGAATCCAGGCCGCGCTTGGAATTTCCTAATCAAAAACATTTTGACGAAATTATTGCTACGGAATGGGACCGGCCGGCTCGGCTTCCTGGTATTCCTCAGGGGTGGGATAAGAAGTATCCCTTCCCTTCGGATACCGTTAAGCGTTGGGCATCCCCCCCCCCCCGAGGTGGATGCACCGGTTTTTGGGTTGTCCAACACTTCTGTGTTAAATAATCCCGATTGTTCCACCCTCAAGGACAGTGAGGACAAACGTATTGACCAAAAGGCTTTGCCAGCGTTGGGTCAGCCATGCGGCCTGTTTGCGCTTCGGCGCTGATGGTGGTGGCTGCCAGGTCCGTGGTCAGGGACCTGTTGACGTCTTCCGGGCTTCGTCCGGGTAGTGACGAGTTCCTTGCCCTTAAACAGTGTGAGTTGTTTTTGTCTTTTGTATTAGCCGCCTTGGAGACACTTTGATGATGTGTGGTAGGACGTCGGCTCTGCTGGTGACTATTCGACGGTCGGTGTGGTTGCGCCAGTGGGCGGCCGATTTTATGTCCAAAAAGTCGCTGACGGCTCTACCTTTTGTTGGTTTACGGCTCTTTGGAGAGAAATTGGATTCTGTCACCAAGGGTGGTAGGTTACCTCAACGCAAGAAACAACGCCGTCCCTTTCGGGGGGCGCCTTCCTTTACCCCCTCCTTTCGTGGGGCCAGATCTGGCAGGGGTTTTGCCTTCCCCTCTTCCAGAGGAGTTTCCGGGAACAGGGGCAGAGGACGTGCCCGTCCAGGATACAGTTGGGGCTCTAAGCCCAAACCGGCTGCTAAGCCAGCTCAACAATGAGGGGGCGCCCTCACCCATGCGGGTGGGGGGACGGCTGCGACACTTCTCCCAGGTCTGGGATCAGGAGGTCTCGGACAGATGGATCCGGGAAGTGGTGTCTTCCGGTTACAAGCTGGAGTTCGAGCTCCGCCCCCCTCCCAGATTTTTCAGGTCTCGGGTGCCTTCGGAACCTCTGGCCGCGCAGGGGCTCCTAGTGGCGGTAGAGAGTCTTCTGGACATGGCTGTCATTTGCCCAGTGCCCTCCTCAGACCAGGGCAGGGGTTTTTATTCCAATCTGTTCACGGTACCCAAGAAGGATGGATCGGTCCGACCCATCTTGGATCTGAAGTTTCTCAACAGGTTCATCCGGCCGCGGAAGTTCCGCATGGAAACGCTGCGTTCGGCTATTCACTCTCTTCGTCAGGGAGACTTTCTGACGTCCATAGACATCAAGGACGCTTACCTACACGTTCCGATCTTTCCAGCACACCAGAGGATTCTCAGGTTCGTGGTGGAGGATCGGCATTTTCAGTTTGTGGCACTCCCTTTCGGTCTTACCTCGGCTCCTCGGGTGTTCACCAAGGTGCTGGCGGGGGTGATGGCTCTACTTAGAGTTCAGGGTATCCGCATTGTGCCCTATTTGGACGATCTTCTGATTATGGCTTCTTCCTTCAACCAAGCGGAGTTGGACACCAGAATGGTGGTATCCACTCTGGAGAGGTTCGGTTGGGTGATCAACTACCCCAAGTCCTCTCTTTCTCCGTCCAGGGTAGTGACTTTTCTGGGAATGTCTCTGGACACTTCGCAGGCCAGGGTGTTTCTGCCCCAGGCCAAGGTTCTTTTGATTCAGGAGTTGGTTCGGCTTCTCTTGTCGGCCCCTCGTCCGGCCATCCGGCTAGGGATGAGGCTGGTGGGGTTGATGGTGGCCTCATTCGAGGCAGTTCCCTTTGCGCAGTTTCACACAAGGGCGCTCCAGCTTCATCTGTTGAAGGTTTGGGACAAGTCTCCGCTATCGTTGGATCAGTCCTTCCAGATGACCCCCCGAGTCCGTCGATCCCTGCTATGGTGGCTGGGGTCTGCCAATCTGTTGAAGGGCAGATCTTTTCTGGCGCCGTGTTGGTCACCACGGATGCCAGTTTGTCAGGTTGGGGGGGGTGTTTGGAAGGACCTTCAGTTTCAGGGTCTGTGGGGCCCGCATGAGGCTCACGAGCCCATCAATGTTCTGGAGTTGAGAGCCATCAGGTTGGTTCTGTTTCGCTTGACTCATCAGTTGCAGGGCCTGCCAGTTCAGGTTCGGTCGGACAACCGGACGGCGGTTGCTTACATCAATCACCAGGGAGGGACTCGCAGCAGGAGTGCCCTCAGGGAAGTATCTTTGATTCTGGACTGGGCGGAGAGCCACATCCCGTGTATCTCAGCGGTCTACATTCCGGGTGTGGAGAACACGGAGGCGGACTCTCTGAGCAGGTCCTCCTTTCGCCAGGGGGAGTGGTCTCTCAGTCCCCAGGTGTTTCGCTCGATTTGCCTCAGGTGGGGGTTCCCGGTGGTGGACCTCTTTGCCTCTCGTCACAATCACAAGCTTCCGGTATTTGTGTCTCTCTCGCAGGATCCACTGGCTCTGGCAGTGGATGCCATGTCTCTGAATTGGAGGGATCTGGGGTTTCTTTACCTGTTCCCTCCGTTTCCAATGGTAGCCAGAGTGGTGCGCAAGCTGGCCCTGGAGGGCACATCGGCGATTCTGGTGGCACCAAGGCAGGTTTGGTTCGCAGACCTGGTAAGACTGGCAGAGGATCAGTTCGTTCTGCCTCTACTGCCGGACCTGCTCACCCAGGGTCGGCTACGCTATCCCAATTTACCATCGCTGGCTTTGATGGCGTGGCTGCTGAAACCGCCATCTTGAAGGAGGAAGGTCTTTCTGATGCGGTGATTCAGACTCTTATTAGCGCCAGGAAGCGGTCTTCCTCTACTGTTTACTATAGGACCTGGAGGTCTTATATTGACTGGTGTGAAGGTAGGTCTTTCCCTTGTCGGGAGTTTTCCATTTCCAGGATTCTGGAGTTTCTTCAACATGGTCTGGATCTGGGGCTCCAGCTTAGTATCTTGAAGGGGCAGGTTTCTGCCCTGGCAGTGTTCTTTCAAAGGTCCTTTGCACTTCATCCCTTGGTCAAGACTTTTTTCCAAGGGGTTACGCATGTTCGGCCTCCTAGGAAGCCTTTGGTTCCAGTTTGGGATTTGAACCTGGTTCTTTCTGCTCTTCAGGGTCCTCCATTTGAGCCCTTGCATGAGATTGCCTTGTCTTCACTTACTCAAAAGGTGGCGTTTTTGGTGGCTATCACTTCGGTTAGGCGTGTTTCTGAGTTGGCAGCTTTGTCCATTAAAGCTCCGTACTTTGAAAGGCATCAGGACAAGGTTGTCTTTCGTTTTAAGCCGGATTTTCTTCCTAAGGTGGTTTCTGCCTTTCATCTGAATCAGGACATTGTTCTGCCTTCTCTATGTCCTAATCCTAGCAACGACAAGGAAAGGGCGCTGCATTCCTTGGATGTAGTTCGCGTTGTGAAATACTATCTGGTGGTTACGTCTTCCTTTCGTAAGACTGCTGCCTTTTTTGTGGTGCCCTCTGGGCCTAGGAAAGGTTTGGCACCTGCCAAATCTTCCATTAGTAAATGGATTCGTCAGGCCATCATTGGGGCCTATTCTGCTAAGGGGAGGAGTCCCCCTTTTCGTGTTACTGCTCATTCTACTTGTGCGGTTGGAGCGTCCTGGGCTTTTCAGCACCAGGCCTCGGTTGAGCAAGTTTGTAAGGCCGCTACTTGGTCATCTGTTCACACTTTTTCCAAGTTTTACAAGGTTGATGTTCGGGCCTCAGCGGATGCTGTTTTTGGCCGCAAAGTTCTGCAAGCTGTTGTGGTTTAAGTTGTGCCTTGTTGCCTTGTTTTGGATCCCCGCCCTTTTATGGACACTGCTATTGGATGTCCCACGTGTTATGGATATCTTGAAGCGGGGTGTGTGACATACTTAGAATAATACCATTTTTTGAAATACTCACCTGTAAAATGGGTATTATAAGTATGTCACACACCCCGCTTCACCCGCCCTTCTTGTATTCTGGATCCTTTATATTGTGAACTTTGCGTTGCTTTGGTTTATATTTGCCTCTTCCTGGTCCTTTACCTTACTGCTTTCTTTATACTGGGTAATGAGTGGGAGGTCCCAGGTATTTATGGACCGGGGAGGGGCTTTCTTTTTCCCTATCATCTCTGCAGAACGCCCTCTTCAGGTCGGTATTACCCACGTGTTATGGATATCTTGAAGCGGGGTGTGTGACATACTTATAATACCCATTTTACAGGTGAGTATTTCACAAAATGGTATTTTTGTAAGCAGGATCCCCTGGGTAGTTTTAGAACGGTGTGTTCCGCTTGTGCCGTAAGAATCGGATTAGACCATAATAGAAAGGCAGTTCAGGTCTCTAGCCCAGCTATTGCTTCGAGGAGTGCGATGGCTCAATCATCTCTTACATCCCCCGGAGAGGGGGAAAGCAGTGAGGCGCAGGCGGATGTGGCGAACAGGTTGGATAACTTAGAGAAGCGGTTATCCTTGGTCGTTTCTAAAAAGATCACCTATAAGAGGAGGCATTTGGAGCCTGTTTCTGAGGAAAGGGATTTATTTCCTCTTTTGGGTCTGAGGAGGAGGAAGAATATATAGATGAGCAGCTCTCAGAGGGCGAGTTACGCTCTGGTGAGGAGGATAGTAATTCTATTTTATTTTCTTCTGATGAGGATCCCTTTCTCTCAGACGAAACAGAGTGTTTACTTTCATCAGTTTTTGAAATTTGAATATTACCCCTCCTGAGGTGGCAAAAAGAGGGAAGGATGACCTGTTTAGGCCAGTAAGGCAAAGGCAGGTTTTTCCGGAACAGCCGCATTTTTCCAGAATGGTGTTAAAGGAGTGGGAAAATCCTAACCAGCTACCGGCTCTTCCCAGGATCCTAGACGCTAGGTATCCCTTTCCGGCGGATATGATTTAGCTTTGGTCTTTTCCACCCGAGGTGGATTCTCCAGTATCGGGCTTGTCTAATACTTCTATCATGCCATCTGCTACTAATGGATCTTTAAGAGATCCCACAGAGAGACGAATGGATCAGCTGGCCCACCATGCCTTTGCTATGGTAGGTTCCTTTATGCGCCCTGTTTGTGCCACGGCTATTGTGTCTTTGGTTTCAAGGAAGAAGGTGAAGAAGATTTTGGCCAGGGCTAAGTCTCGCAGGCATACTCAAGAGTCCAAGGATTTTAGAGCTTGTTTGGACTTTAATTCTTTTGCTATCACTGCTATGGATGATGCGGTCAGGCTAGCTGCTAGAACTTCTACTCTTCTTGTTGCCTTGCGCCGTTCCTTATGGCTAAGACAATGGTCGGGGAATGCCGCCGCTAAGAAAGCTCTTACAGATCTACCTTTTTTAGGGGGCAGACTCTTTGGAGAGCGGCTGGACCGTATGGTCAAGGATGGCAAACTTCCTCAGAGGAAGAGGGCGACTCTGCCTTTTCAGAGGTCTGCATCATATCGGCCCTTTCGGAGCTGTAGAGGCTCCTTCTTTTCATGCTCCCGTAGAGATATTTGGGGCAGGGGCAGAGCTCGTAATAGGGCAGGAGGGGCCTAGAGAAGTAGGCCTAAACCTCCAGCCAAGCCCACTCCAGCGTGAGGGGGCGCCCACACCTGAGCAGGTGGGGGGACGGCTCTTGCAATTTGCTCCTATCTGGAGACGCCACGTGGCGGATCTTTGGATCCAAGAGGTGGTGTCATCAGGCTACAAGATCGAGTTTGCAGCCAGACCGCCCGCAAGATTCCTTTGGTCAGGGGCATCCCGGAACCAGTCAAAAGAAGATGCCCTGAGAGCCTCTGTTCAGCATCTCCTTCAAAAAGGGGTAATTTGTCAGGTACCCTTTCGGGAGGAAGGTCAGGGGTTTTACTCCAACCTGTTCACAATCCCCAAAAAGGACGGGTCGGTTCGTCCTTTTAGATTTTAGACTTAAAGGGTCTCAACAAGTATATCTGGGTGAAACATTTCCGTATGGAGACTCTGAGGTCAGCGGTAAGATCAATTCAGCCTGGAGATCTTATGACTACAATAGACATAAGGGACGTATATCTTCATGTTCCGATTTTTCCAGGGCATCAGAAATTCTTGAGGTTTGCCCTGGAAGGCCAGAATTTCCAGTTTGTGGCACTTCCATTCGGCATATCCTCTGCTCAAAGGGTATTCACCAAGGTCTTGGCAGGTCTCATGGCCATTCTGAGAAGCCAGGGGATATGCATCATTCCATACTTGGACGATCTCTTGATTTTGGCCGGGTCTCTTCAGCAGATCATGAAGGACACGCAGACGGTCCTATCAACTCTGGAGGAGTTCCGCTGGGTGATCAATTATCCGAAGTCCCATATCACCCTGGCGCCAGTAAGGAATTTCTTAGGAATGACTCTAGACACAGTTCAGGTCAAGGTGTTTCTGCCAGAGCAGAAGGCTCTGCTAATTCGGAATCAAATAGAGGCCTTACTGGCCTGCAGGACAGAACTCCTATATCTAAAACAGAAAGAAAAGCTCTAGAAGTCATTTAGCTCATTGGTAAATTCAATGTCAGTTAGAACCAGAGCGTCATTGTTCGAATCTCAGACTCACCAGTTTTTTTTTATTTATTTATTTTTTTTTTGGGGGGGGGGGGGTTATTTTATTTCAGAATTGGATTTTTATGTTTACATCCTGTTTTTTTGCTCTAAACATTTTTTATTTTGACAGTTTTTCCTTCATGTTGGCGCTGCTGCAGAATCTTTCCATATGATCTTTCTTTCAGCTTTGTGTGTTTTGAGCAAAGCCCAACCCAGGATTTTCACTATCTGGAGTTTTATTTTGTGCCCCTAGGGGCTGACTTGGGATGCCCTGATATGTGAAATCCCCAAGTTCGCCTGTGAAAACGTACCTTTCCCTGTCCCGCAGCGCATGCGGGGGCTCTCATCCAATCAGCGCTGTTTGCACGCAGATGGGGAGCCTGAGCAGTAACCTTCCTGGCCGCCCGACCTGTCTAAATGACTATCTGCGTGAGCGCGCCAGAAAAATGGGGGGGGATCTGTGGTTATCCAGGGGTCGTTTCACACAGTGGGGCATCCCGATTTAGGATGCCCAAGGGGGAAGGTCAATGGCCGGATCTTAGACTTCAGGGTCGGCCACTCAGTGTTTTGTTCCACTTTAATACCTTTAGATTTTCCTGCAGAGTTATTCAAAGAAGAATTTCAGTTATTTTCAGTCAGTTTAGTTTATTTTGTATAGATTTTACACATTTGAGTCACCTGGTCTCATAACAAAAGCAGCACCTCACACACACACAGCCGTTACCACTGATTACAGTGTCAGCCTCTGAGGTAAAGTGTTGCAAGGAGACCAGTGGGCTAAATGAAGCAGCTCACTAAATACAACCCAGCAGATCCCCCTATTCAGCAAATGGACTGAGCCATTGTCATTATACAATATAAAAGAAAGGCAGATATTTTTTCCTTTTTCTATCGCCACGTTATTTGTACACATGTTAGAAGCTATTGTGTGGCAAATTTCACGATACTGCTCCTTTTAAAGGGGCAGGCGGTCCAGGTCTAGTCAGACAATCGGACGGCGGTAGCCTATATCAATCATCAGGGGGATACTCGGAGCAGGAGTGCCCTAGAGGAAGTTAGCCGTATTCTGACTTGGGCAGAGGAGAATTTTCCCTGCATCTCAACAGTTTTCATTCCGGGGGTAAAAAACCAGGAAGCAGATGCTTTGAGCAGGAGGTCACTGCGTCAGGGAGAATGGTCCCTCAGTCAGAAGATCTTTCAGGCCCTTTGCCTTCGCTGGGGTTGTCCGGAAGTGGATCTCTTTGCATCCAGACACAATCGCAAGCGGCCGAAGTTCATGTCCCTGTCGAGGGACCCTCTGGCCATAGCGACGGACGCCCTGTCAACCTCTTGGGCAAGGTTCAAGCTCCTGTACGTTTTTCTCCCGCTCCTGGGTCGTGTACTAAGGAAGATAGCTCAGGAGGGGGTACCAACCATTCTGGTGGCTCCTCGCTGGCCAAGGAGAAGCTGGTTTTCAGACATAGTAAGGATGTCGGTAGATCATTGGCGCCTGCCAGTCGATCCAGACCTTCTCACACAGGGGGCGCTTCGGCATCCGAATTTATAGATGCTGGCTTTGACGACCTGGCTATTGAGACCTCGATCTTAGCAGAGAGAGGTTTATCGGCTAAGGTTATTCATACCATGATTCAGGCCTGGAAGAAGACGTCTTCCAAGATTTACTACAGGGTCTGGCGGGCGTTCATTTCCTGGTGTGAGGCTAGGAAATTTTCATGCAGGAAGTATTCAGTTTCTAGAATTTTAGAATTTCTGCAGGATGGCTTAGAAATGGGCCTACAATTAAGCACTCTAAAGGGGCATGTATCGGCCTTATCTATTTTTTTCCAGAAGTCTATCGCTAGCAATGGGCTCATTAAAACCTTATTTCAGGGAGTCACTCATGTCCGACCACCGCGCAAGCCTATTTTACCGGTGTGGGACTTGAATCTGGTATTATCGGCTCTCCAGGTTGCTCCCTTTAAACCTATGATTGACGCTCCATTGAACATTTTGACGCTTAAGGTGATATTTTTGGTGGCAATCACTTCTGTGCGGCGGGTTTCTGAATTAGCCGCCTTATGTATGAAGTCTCCTTATTTTGAGTCACATATAGACAAGGTAGTTTTTCGGTTTAAGCCTGATTTTTTACCTAAAGTCGTCTCTCCCTTTCACCTTAATCAAGAGGTAATTCTACCTTCTTTATGCCCAGTTCCGGCTAGTGCTAAGGAAAGGGTGCTTCATTCTTTAGATGTAGTCAGAGCCATAAGATATTACATGGCAGAAGATATTACATGGCAGCTACAGATTCCTTCCGCAAGACGGATTTTCTTTTTGTTATAATAACGGAAGGGCCGAGAAAGGGGCTTCCGCCAGCTAAATCCACTGTCAGTAAATGGATTAGGCAGGCAGTAGAAAAGGCCTACTCGGCCAAGGGGAAGGAACCCCCTTTTTGGGTCACGGCCCATTCCACTAGGGCCATTGGTTCTTCCTGGGCTTTTCAGCATCAGGCCTCTGTGGAACAGGTTTGTAAAGCTGCCACCTGGTCTCCTGGCTGACGCTGTGGTTGTTTGAAAGATTCTTCAGGCGGTAGTGAAATGAACTACCTGCTGTTCTGCGCTGGGGATCCCGCCCATAGATGGCACTGCTTTTGGAGATCCCAAGTGTAAGGAGGGTCTGGAATGGATTGGAAGAAAAAACGCAATTCTGTGAGTACTCACCTGTAGAATTTTTTTCTGGGAATCCATTCCAGACCCTCCGGCCCACCCTTTTGGGTCATGATCTATCTTTTGATGCTTTTTTGATGGTGTTTAGTCTATTTATTATTTTCATTTTTGCATTAGGGAAAAAAAATAAAAAGAGAAGTTATATTTTGAGAGAATTCAAGCGGAGTTCGGTGTGAAGTAACATGGACTCCTATTTAGGGCCTCCCGGCCTGCCTCTGATTTATGTTTTACTGCTTTTTAAGTACTGATCTAGGTTAGGAGGCCGCTGCTACTTATGGGGCCGGGAGGGGCCACGCCTTTGCAGAAAAGGAGGGTCTGGAATGGATTCCCAGAAAAAACAATTCTACAGGTGAGTACTCATAGAATTGCTTTCAGGTCTGCTCTGGCGCGTGTGTTTGGGCCCTGGAGGTCTTCCAGGACATCTGCTGCCAGTGGAGTCCCTCACATGTTCATGTCTTTCCACAACACAGTGACCATAGGGCTGAACTCTGCTGATTCCCTGATGTATGTGTTTCGTACTCCTGTTTTATATTCGAATCAAATTATTGGCAAGTGCCTCAACGGAGCATATGTAGGCAAGCAGCGACAAGGAACAGGTCTGTTGTGCTGGGCAATCTTATGGGCTTTGCACAGCAGGACATCCTGCGGAAATAAACGATACCTAAGAGTCAAATTTTCAGGTTTTGTTCCTCTTAAAAGCGGAACTACAGCCAAACTATATAATAACTATATAACATTGGGGTTTAGGCATCCAGTAATGACAAGTGGCGAGGTGACTGTTGTGCCTTTCTTGCAGATCCGCCTGGATGCTCTGGGTCTTCTCTGTGAGAGTCACTGGAGCACAGAAGTGCTTTCCCTGGATGAAATGAATCTCCTTCACTTCTTTCTCCAATACAACTTGAACTGCCAGGCTCCCGCTGTGCGGCAGCAGCTCTGCTACCTCCTCAAAAAGGTAAAAATAACTTCACGTCACTATGAAAACCAGACCGGCAAATTAAGGAAATGGATTTGAAAGACAAAATATGCTATACTTACCTGACCTCCTGCAGGTGATCTCTCTGCAGGAGATCTGTGGGCCCTGATTCACATAGCATGCCCCCGACCTAGTGCAATATTGTTATATTTTCAACCACCACTGATAAGCATATCAATGTAACTTTTTTTTTTTGTCTGCTGGCTGCACTGGCCTATGGTTAGAGCTGTCAGCTCTGTAGCCAAGACCTGTGGCGGACTGGCCCTAGGCAGCACAGGGAAAATTCCCAGTGGGCCACAATGCTTTGGGGGCAAAGGGGCTGGAACCTCATCCAAACCCTGTACCAGAATCTACTTATTCCTCTTCTAATACCCCCTCTCTGGTTCCTGCCCCCAATCTTCTCCCATTCTACCCCCCCAGCCAAGACACCCCAGCATGTGGTGGTCCATACCCACTCCTGACACAGTATCTGCCCCTACAATACTAACGGTTAATTACTATTTCTTTAGGAGTGGCTATCCCAACGCTGTCCCAGCAGTGCTATAGCCTCAGCTGATGAATGTAGTTATTGACTGGCTCAGAAGCACCTCGGCACCATGCTGAAGGAACATTTACCCTCTCAGGGATGCACACTAGCAGCCAGCCAGGTGTTGAAACCAGACAGGTGCAGCCTGCAGGACTCCATGGGAATGAGTTTGCCGACAGGGTGGTTAGAGCTTAAAAACCCAGTGTGGCTGGCCCTTGAATTTAAGACTCCAGGGCTGGCCTCCCTCCCCCCCCAGGGTGTCCTGAATCGGGATGCCCCGCTGTGACGCCACATCTGAGAGCGCCCCAAAATTCACCTGCTATCTAGCTCCCTCGCCAGTGTAAACATTGGGTGGCTGTATCCTGCACCTTTGGGCTCTGAACATGCTCCCTCCCACTGCCATTTGGATAGGCTGGGGACACATCCCTTCTCATTCTCTTTAATTGCCGTAAACGAAACTCTTTGACGAACAGTTAATATGCACATCAAATTGCTCTGATTGGACGAAAGTCTGCGCATGCATTGTAGGACTAGGAGGGGGTGAGCTTTACTGAGCAATCTGGGGGGTTTCACAGTGGGGCATCCCAATTAGGGATGTCCAGGGGCAAGGAACAAGTCCTGTGATAATCAAAATCCTGGTCTTTGTTTCACTTTAAAAGACATTGTCCAGGCTAAATCAACAAACTTCAGCAACTTGGCCAGAGGGGTGCACAGTGGGACATCCCGTCCCAAGTGAGCTCTGTTTTAACTGTAGGTCCTCCTTTCTTATTTTATTTTTTTTAATATATAGTAAATGTCCTAAATCAAACTATGTAAAATTACAAACCACAATAGGAAAAAACTACAAAACAGGAAAAACTTTTTTTTTTAACTATATATCGATGTATAGTGAAGTCTTTGTTTTATGTGCTTTTGGCAGTTGTGCTCATGATACATAAACAGGGGTATTATTATTTATTTATATAGTGGCATCTTCATCCGTAGCGCTTTACAAAGTAGTAATTACAGACAGGGTGAAATCTACAATACATAGACTATTACCAACCAGATGCTATGGAAGCAGGAGACAATAGGAGATGGAGCGCTGCCTTTATGTGCTTATAGTCTAAGGAATAAGAAGTGCAGATAAAGTGGAAGAATCACCTTGTATTGAGTTAGGTGGCGTATAAAAGTTATAAGGGGGATCTAAACCTGGTCATATGCTTGTGTGAAGAGGTGATATATAATATATAAATCCAGGCCTGGGAAGGTCTCTGTTTGCTGTATTTGATCGCCACCTTGTGGCCGCAGCAATATATACAGCTGTATACTGGCTTTCATTTGAGCAACTATGACTTGTCACTATGATCTATTTTGACTTTCCACTGTATATCTAGGTTTACTAGTTTGCTTGTATATGTTGCTGCTCTTGTTTTGCTAACTCATGATGCCCTTGATAAAGCCTTTTGCTTTAAAGTGGACCAAAACCCACGCCCTAACAGCCCTGGAATCGATAAGATTCCATCCCCCCCCCCCCCCCCCAGGGGCATCCAGAATCTCAATGCCTCGCTGTGTGAAACCCCCACCAGGATGCCCGGTTTCGGTCCAACGGTGCATGCACAAGTAGCGGCCGCATCCTCGCTATTCCTTTAGCCGGGCCTGTGCCAGGCATTTGTGAATGGCCGGTGTGGGCATGATCCCCGTTACTGCGCTTGGATATGCTCGCCTTATACGCGCTCTTAGACGAGGGATGGGAGCGGATCCTAGCGCGCTGATTGGACAAGAGGCTGCGCATTAAGACCGGGGACAAGTGAGCCAGATCGGGCAACCTGGGGGGGTTCACGGGGTGCCCCAGGGGCAAGAACAAAAAACCAGGATAGTCAAAATCCTGGGTTTTGTTCCACTTTAAGTGGACCTATCACTAGGATTTTCACTATCCCGGTGATAGCTCCTTGTCTGTGGTTTCCATGGTGTTTGCACGGGCTCTAATCCGGTGCTTTATTTTATGCATACTAATGAACTGAGCGTCTGCATGGCGACCATGGACCGCCACATCCCCGGTTTCCCTGCGGAGAGCACGCCAGCCATTCGGAGAGCGGGCCTTAGCTGCATGGATGCTGGGGATGTGGCCCATGATTGCGGCAAGGTAAGCAATTGTGGGCCACTTCTGGGGGCTCACATAGTGGCGCATCCCAACTGGGAATGCCCTGGGCACTTGGTCGGCCTGCCCTGGAGTCTTGGCCAGCCGGCCCATGCACGCTCTATGCAAGCTACTGCCACATCCAACCATCCCGGGGCCGTCACTGTTTTCGGTGTGATAATGGTGGGAGAGGCTTCTTTCAGCTGTGATAATGGTGTAGTTTCACTTATAACAATTAAGAAATGGCAGACATATTAAAAACCTTTATATCTACAGTACTGTGAAAACCTATTCATACGCCTTGTGTTTTCCACATTTGTAAACCTTGCAGTTGCAAACTTCATTTCATACAGCAGGGAAATAAAAAACAAAAGGGTACTTCTTTCAACCGAACGTGGATAGAAACCCGAAAATGAGCCCACCGCTCAATCCATGGGAATCCCCTCCCCGTCTGAGAAGCTGGACGCTGATGTTTGGCTTGGCCGATTGGTTCTTCCAAAAGTGCCACTGTGACGTGGTGCAGCCAGCTGGCCACATCCCTGACACGATGTTTGGGTCCACTATTCAGTCACTCACCTGACCCCTTGTACAATCCGACCAGCTCTCCTCTTCACCCAGGGGGCCTCTTCAGTCTTCAGGAGAGAGCCCGACAGGCTCTCTCCCCCTGCCTTCCCGACAGGCGCTGCCATTTTCACGAGTAGCCCTGCCCCTAGAGGGGCGGATGACGTCACCCTCGCGGGCGTCATCCCAGCTCGCTGCGGCACAGTTGTCAGATGCCGGTGATCGCTGGGCAGAAGAAAGCCCCCCCCCCCCCCGGCTGGCGATCACGGAATATCATTGGATCGGTGAGGGACACAGAAACTGACAATCGGAGGTGAGTAAAGAAAAAAGACATTTTCTCTGTGTGTTTTTTTTTTTTTTTCATTTTTTAAAATCTTTTTACTGTTAACCCTTTGTGAACTGGTAAGGGATCTATGTGACCCCTATACCAGTTCACAAGGCTCTGGGTCTGGCAAGTCACCTGCGGCTAGCGGGTGACGTGCCATTAACCCCGAGCCCCCCCATTACCTGCCTCCCCAATGCCCGAGGGGGGCAGAAGAGCCCGTGGCCTTAGGCTATGTCGGCTTGTAGCCTGCAGGGGCCACCAAAGCTGGTTATGCTGGGTAAGGGGGACCCCGTGCCATTTTATGGGGGGGGGGGGATTTTTAAGTGTTTTTAACCCTTAGGGGGGACCCCATGTCATTTTTTTATATTTAAATACATTTGTGTATAAATACAATGTGCCATATATTGTCTTTGAGGCAGAATCGGGATATATTGTATACGTCATATGTGTATTGAGATACATATTGTAACCCCAGATTCAATTTATGCACACAGTGTTATACGTTTTTTTAAAATATTTTTTATTATTTTATATTATATTTTGAAATGGCTGTAAAAATGTCTGAATACTTTTTGAAGACTATAATGATGTACTTATGGTAAGGTTCTCCTGTATAAATATGTCTGCTCTTGGTTGTGTGAAACATTCATCCTTTAATAATACCTGGCCCCACCTTTACCTCTTTGTAGCTGAGCCCCACCACACCCAGCAATCATAGGGGGCTCTGTATGCTTTGGCTTCACCGCCTGCTCTGCAGTATCCAGTGGTAGGCTTGGCTGGCCACAATGCTTATGAAGTGTAATGCATTAGAATAGTAGCCATTTGAGGTTTGTAGAGTTTTTCGATCACTTGAAGGTTTCTAACATAGACTTTTCTTTGTGTTAGCTTTTCTGCCGTCTGCAAGAAAGTTCCCAAGTTCTGTATAAACATCAGCAGAGTAAGAAGTATAAAGGAGCCCATCAGGCAGAAGGCGAGGCGGACCCTGACATTGTGCTGAAACACTACACCGTAAGTCCTATGTTGTGTGTGTGTGTGTGTAAAATACAATCAATATCTTTAGAGCATGCTGCCCTCAGAAGCCAATCGGTCATTGGCTTTCTGTAACTTGACTTCTCATTGGTTGCAGCAAAAAAGCAAGGCATTTTGAGTTTTTTCGCCCCCTTCTTTAAAAAAAAAAGTTGGGGGGGGGGGGGGAGGGTGTGCAATGGCATACCTCCCAAGTGTCCCTGATTTGGAGGGACTGTACCTCTTTTGAGTCCATATCCCCCTGTCCCTCGTTGTTCTCATTTGTCCCTATATGAGGTGTAACATGCAGATCTGCATCAATGTGATTCAATCACCTATTCAAAGTGTTCCTATTGTTGTAACGGTTACACCCTATTTCCTACCCATCAATCAATGAGGGGGTGTGGCCTAATTTACAAATTGTCCCTCTTTCCCACCCTGAAAAGTTGGGAGGCATGCAATGGGCTAGATGCAGAGTATGTGTGTGGAGGAGGTAAAGGGCACACAGGGAGAAATGCAGAGAAGCAGGCAAGCATGTTCCAACTTTTTATGCATCTTTAGAGCATGCTGCCCTCAGAAGCCAATCGGTCATTGGCTTTCTGTAACTTGACTTCTCATTGGTTGCAGCAAAAAAGCAAGGCATTTTGAGTTTTTTCGCCCCCTTCTTTAAAAAAAAAAGTTGGGGGGGGGGGAGGGTGTGCAATGGCATACCTCCCAAGTGTCCCTGATTTGGAGGGACTGTACCTCTTTTGAGTCCATATCCCCCTGTCCCTCGTTGTTCTCATTTGTCCCTATATGAGGTGTAACATGCAGATCTGCATCAATGTGATTCAATCACCTATTCAAAGTGTTCCTATTGTTGTAACGGTTACACCCTATTTCCTACCCATCAATCAATGAGGGGGTGTGGCCTAATTTACAAATTGTCCCTCTTTCCCACCCTGAAAAGTTGGGAGGCATGCAATGGGCTAGATGCAGAGTATGTGTGTGGAGGAGGTAAAGGGCACACAGGGAGAAATGCAGAGAAGCAGGCAAGCATGTTCCAACTTTTTATGCATTCTGACATACAGGAGTCACATGACCAAAGCAGTGGAGGGGAGATGCCCTGGCCCATGTTCAACCCATTGCACCCCCCTTCACACAAATACACTCTGCGTCCTTCTGTGGCTGGGGGGTGCTTGTTAGGAGGCATTCATGTTCAGGATATGAGAGTTGTAATTTTCTCTACTACAGTAGTAAGGGCAGTGCCCTCCCCCCTTCCAGGTTTCCACCCTAGGCACATGAATAGGGTTGCCTAGTGTTAAATACAGCCCTGGGTGGAGCATATTACACACAATGAGTTCACAGTGGCTAACTTCACCCATGATGGAAGAAAACATTGACTGGGCAATTTTACCCACTGCAGTGTTCCACCAGTGTGGTTAAGCTTTGAGCATTATTGTGCGTGGCATACAGTGCTTCTTGGACAAGAGCCTGTGCATAAAAATGTACCCTTCCCCGGTACACCTGGTGCATGGTCGATTTGGGGGGTTGGATTCCCTGGTGGTGTGCACCCTTCTGGCCAAGAGTGCTGGAAAATAACGGCGACCACACAAAATATTGACACTTCTGTACTTTTCTTTTGCCAGAGTTTTAGACATTAATGGCTGTGTGTTAAGATATTTTGAAGGCACATTTAATTTACACTGCTGTACACGGACTACTTTACATTGTAGAAAATGGTCATATCTTCAGGGTTCTCCCATAGAAAGATAGAATAACATATTTAGGAAAATGTGATATGTGTACTCATGTTTGTGAGATATGGTATACACCCTGCATCTAAAAAATTTCAGCCAAGCATGTTTCTTTCTTTAACTCTTTAAGTGCCAGCCTACCTGGAGTTTTTGTCACCCTTTGTTGCCAGACGATTTTGCACTATATTCTAAGTATACAGTACGTTCTGCTCCAGATATAATACTTACACTTGGGTAATCCTCCGCCAGATGGCGCTGTGCACTGCAGACATGCAAAAACAGGCTCCTCCCGGCCCTTCATATACCCGGGGACCTCCCACAAATCCCCATATTTCTCTGCAGTGCTGACTGCGAAGACATGAAGTATCACTCTCTTGCAGGTGAGCGGGGCTATTACAGCCTGCGGCCCTGTTGGACTATTCCCACCCGTCCTCCCTGTGATGTGCCTCCCAGCCTGGGCTGCGCTGGTCGGGTGAAGGTATGCAGCACCATGCGTGCTTATGGAGGCATGCTCCACCGCAGTCCCCCACCAAAGGGTAGGCGGTTTAGGCTGATGGTGAGCCTCTAGTGGATGCCCCTCCCGCATTATTGCCCCGTGCCCCATGTATCGGTGGACCCTGTGTAAAGGGTCGCCATCCTCCCTCATTTCCTCCGTAGTTCGGGGGAAAAAGAAAGAAAGGGGGGGGGGGTATGTGTGTGGCGGTCCCAGTGTTCTGTAATGTCACGCTTATGGCCATAGTATTGCCCTTGATTTGCAACTAGGTGTCAGAGCCGCGCTGCTTGCTCTTTATAATTGTTTGGCTGCCGCCGTGCTTGTGTCTTTTTTCTTTTACTAGAAGTTTGCTGCGCCGGGCGGCGGCGTCGTCCAAACGCTACGGCGTCTCCACGGGCAAAGGCTTATTCTAAGTTTATCTTATCCTTTGGATGTTTGACTGCTCCCTCAGAGCTTCGCGCTCTTCGGGGTGGGCGGGGACTTGGCTTGGCGCGCTCCGCGTCACGGCCAAAGATTGGGCCCACCCTTCGGGGTTCGCTGGGCGCCATTTTGATGATCTTCGCGCGTGGTTGCGGTCCCCCTCCTCCTATTGGTCTGTAAGTGCCCTCGCGGGTGATTCTTTATTAAAAAAAAATTTTCTGCTGCGCATGGCTCTGACACCTCTTATTCCCTTTATGTCTTTCAGACGTCAATGTCTCCGGTGGCTTCTCCCGGCCTGACATAAATTTAGCGGGCTTACAAACAATTCTCCCACATTAAACAGCGGGTCTTTGGGGCATCCAGGGTTGCCTATTGCATAAATCCCTGCTGGCATATTTGCCTAGATAATCACCATATGGAGGCATCTCAGAATTATGTGACCGGGGTCCCCCTGGGACAAGACCGGCTGTGTACAGCATGTGGACAGCCCCATGCTGATGCTGACGGAGCACGGGTCTGCGGACCCTGTGCTGAACAAGTACTGGCCCTGTAATCAGGGTTGCCAGTGGCTGCACCTCGTTTCAATTCACCTGTTTCCCCGTGCTTAAATCTCACTCCTGATGAGTCGCACTCGAGCGGGGATGACCAGCAAGTCCTGCCGCGCAGACTGCCTACGGCTGATCAGGTTGCTTCGAGGTTGGCAGAGCGTTTGGGCCCGGGTAAGAAGCGGTCCCTGACGCCTCCGGTTTCACCCATTCCTTCGGGAACTGAGGAGTTCACTACTCCATGGGGTTTTGCTCCTTCTGATGAAGCTGTTCTCTGACTCGGGCTCCTCCGAGGGGCCGAGGAGTCATGATGGTACTGGCCCTGGTTCCTGGGGCCTGTGTGACACTGATGAATTACTGATAAAGATCTTTGAGGTCTTGTCCATCTCTCTCTCTGGTGAGGCTCCCAGGCCTAGAAGGGAGCGTTTCCATACAGCGACACCGCGCTTGGAATTTCTGGAGCAGGATCACTTCCAGGCTCTTGTATTTAAAGAATGGGAATCCCCTAGTAAACTTCCAGGGGACTGGGATTGGAAATACCCTTTTCCCCCTGATGTGGTTAACTGTTGGCCATCACCTCCCATGGTGGATGCACCGATCATAGGGGTTCTAAACCCCCCCTTTATTGCGGCCCCTACTTATCGTACCCTTCGGGACGCTGAGGACCGGCGCATTGATAGGCTGGCTTCCCACGTCTTTTCTTGTGCAGGGATGGCTCTGCGACCGGTCTGTGCCGCGGCCACTGCAGTGGCCGCTAGGACCCTCATCAGAAAGATGATTGACCATCAACTTGAGGATCTCCCCTGGGAGGTGTTTAATGCACTCTCCAGCTGTGATGTATTTGTAAGGTTTATCCTTTTAGCGCTGGATGACACCATTAGGATGTGTGCAAGAACTTCTGCCCTTGTGGTAGCTATACGTCGCTTGGTCTGGCTGCGACAGTGGGGTGTGGGGTGTTGACGATGCTACAAAGAAGACTCTTACTGGGCTTCCCTTTAGAGTGCGACGCCTATTTGGTGCCCGTCTGGACCTGTTTGGAAAAAAGGGCAAAACATCCCTACGCAGAAGGCTGTCTCGGCCTCCTCGGGGCAGGGGCACCCCTCCCCCCCCCACGTTAGTGTCAAACACGAACCAGGGATGTTCTTCCAGCTATTTGGTGATTCCTGCCCCAGGAGTGGCAGACAACGCCCTGGCCCCTCCAGCAGGACTAAGTCCAAATCTTTCACCAAAACCCCCCAAGCATGATGGGACGCCCTCGCCCGTCTGGGTGAGGGGATGGCCGCAGCACCTTGCTCCTATCAGGAGGCGTCATGCCTCGTTCTGGTGGATTCAGGAGGTAGTTTCCTCCGGATGCAGGATAGAGCTTGCTGGGCGGTCCCTTCCTGAGATTGTCAGGGTGCTTCTGGTCCCTGTCTCTCTTCAGGTGTTGGTGCAGGCCATGCACGGCCTGCGAGGTCTGGGGTCACTTGCAGGTTGCCCTTAACAGGCAGAGGCAGGGGCCTCTACACCGACCTCTCCACATTCCCCCAAAAGGATGAGGCACTCTGCTCATTCTGGCCTTCCATAGGTTCGGCAATTTTACATTCACAGGCAGTTTCTGCATGGTCTCTCTGAGTTGGGCGCCAGCGCCCTGTGCCCTGGGGCCTCTTGCCGTCTGTGGAGATCTAAGATGCTTATTTCATTACCACTGTGTCTTCGGGACACCGAGGCTCTTACAGGTCAGTGTTGGAGGTCCAACACTGCTGATTATGGCCTTGTTATCTGGCCTCTCTTCTGCTCCCAGAGTGCTCGCCAAAGCGCTGACGGGGGTGATGTCTCTGATGAGACCAAGGGGCGTCCACGCGAGGAACTACCAGGTCGTCCTTCTTTGCTTCCCAATCTCTACGTCAGGGAGTTTGTTACTCGGCTGGTGGTGTCCTTTGGGAGTCATTTGGATGGGTGCTCAATCACCTAATTTCCTCATTGTCCCCTTATTTGGTATCTCAATTCCTAGGGTTGAACTTGGATTCGGTTCTGGCGAGAACCTGCTTCCTTGGCAATAAAGTGGATAATTTGATTACATGGGCTCTGTCCCTCATTGCTGTCCCCGTCTCTTCACCAGGCAGGATTGCAGCTGGTGGGCCTGTTGGTGGCTGCTCAGAGGATGTCCCTTATACTCAGTGCCTTTGGGCTCTTCTGCAACTTATATTGTTTGCGCTGGACAGGGTTCCAGCTTCCCTGGAGCTGGGTCTGTGTACCTTCCCCCTTGGTACGGTGGTTCCTCTTGAGACGGTTGTACTCCAGGAACCAGTCAGGGGGCACCCCCTTCCTTGCATCTTCCTATAGATGATCTTCAGGGATATCAAAGTTATCAGGTTGACGGGGAGGTTTTTTCTTATGAAATCCCCTGTGGTTCCGGGGGAGGTGGGGCCCTTAGGGGGTCCATACACCTATCGATTTGTGAAACAGTGAGCATTCAGGTTGGCTCTGTCTCGTTGGGCTTCTCCTCTTCAGGACCTGTCTATTTGGGAGCTCCTTGGTCTGTCTAACGACAGTGGCCTGTATTAATCTGTGTGGGACTCGGAGCAGGATGATCCTCCAGGAAGGTGTCTGTTCCTTCTGGGTGGAGGACAACGTTCCCTGCATATCAGTGGTACTCGCTCTGGTGGATGTCCTTCTGCGTCAGGATGTGCTAATCCTGGTGTCTCTATGAGATCCAACTAGTGTGGATCTGTTTGGGCCCCGTCATTCTCACGAGTTCTCGGCCCTCGTTTTTCTGTCCCAGAATATTCTGACTGTGGTGATGAGGCTTAGTATCGTTATGGCTGGACATTCTATTCTATATGTCTTATCTTCATTCACCTTGTTTGGCGGGGTTCTGCGCACGATTGCGCTGGAAGGAGGGACCAGTGTCGCTGGTGGCCCCTGGGTGGCCTAGTGGAGTGTGGTTCGCAGACGTGGTACTGAGGACAGCGGACCTGTTCGTTCTGTCAGGAGTGCTGATCTGCTCACTCTGGGCCCCCTTTTTATGTCACCCCAATCTACAGGCTCTGGTCTGGACTGCCTGACGGCTGATTCATCCATCTTGATGGAGACGGGCTTATCTTTGTGACTGTGACTATTGGAAGTCTAGGAGCAAGCTTCTTCTTCTTCCGTCTATTATAGGGTATGGCGTACCCATATTGATTGGTGTGAGTCTAGGTCTCTCCCCTGTCGGGCGTTCTCTGTTCCCAGGGTTATAGAGTTATTCAGCATGGGTTGGAGTTGGTTCTCCATCTCTGTGCTCTGAAGGTTCAGGTGCTCCCTGTCCGCCTTCCTATAGAAGTCTTTTGCTCACTTTTTTCCTTGGTTAAGCATTCTTTCGGGGATTGCTCATGTGCATTCCCCACATACTTCTATGGTCCCCGTTGGGATTGGAATTTTATTCTGTTTGCCTTGCGGGGTGTTCCCTTTGGACCTATTCCGGATGCTGTCGGACTGTCTTTACCCTTAAGGTTGTCCTTCTGGGGGCTGTTGCTTCAGTCAGACATGTGCCTGAGCGGGCGGCTCTGTTTAGCTAGCCCTTGTTCTTTGATATACGCCAGGATGAGGTGGTGTTCCGTTTTACGCCGGACCTTCTGCCTAAGGTGGTGTCTTAGGCTCATGTATTCAAGACATCTTGTCTTTTTTCTGTGCCTTATTCCTAGTAACCCTGAGACAAAGGGGGTCTACATTCCCTCAACAGGTGTTAGAAGTGTTTTTCCTGGATTGTCTCTTGATGCCCTTTGGGGTATGCGGGAGTCTCCATCCTGTATGTGCCTGATTTCGTCTGATTCCAGGGGTTAAGCGGCCTTTGGCCTGGTCTTTACTTGGATGGGTGTCCCTTCTGGTCCTAGGGGTGGTTTCGGCTTCTGCCAAGGCTACTGTTAGCATTTTGGACTTGTCAGGCTGTTACTCAGGCCTATTCTTTTAAGGGGAAGAATCTTCTTCTCGCCTTACTTCTGATTCTACTTGTGCTTCGGTATCTTTAGGCTTTTTTGCACCAGGTTTTCTGTTGAACAAGTCTGCTAGACCGCTGCTTGTTCTCTGTTCATACCTTTTCAAAGGTTTTTATGAGGTTGACGTTAGAGCTCTGCTCATGCCGCTCTTGGTAGCATGGTTGCAGGTGACAGTGCTTTTAACTGTCTGCTGTGCCTTTTTTGTTGGGGATCCCACCCTACTTTATGGACACTGCTATTGGATGTCCCAAGTGTAGGTATTATATCTGGAGCAGGACGTAATGTATACTTAGAATAATACAATTCTGTGAAATACTCACCTGTAGAATTGGTATTATACGTATACAGTACGTCCTGCTCCACCCCACCCTGGTTTTTGCATTGTCCTGGATCCCCTGTATGGTGATTATTATCATTGTTGTTATACCAGTTTTTGGTGGTTCATTTCTCCCGGCTTCTTTTTCACTGCTTTTCAATGCTGGGGATTTGTGGGAGGTCCCCGGGTATATGAAGGGCCGGGAGGAGCCTGTTTTTGCATGTCTGCAGTGCACAGTGGAGGATTACCCAAGTGTAAGTATTATATCTGGAGCAGGACGTACTGTATACGTATAATACCAATTCTACAGGTGAGTATTTCACAGAATTGTATTTTTGCGCTACGTATGTTCAAATGTGATTTTTGAAGGGATTTCCCAGGATATATATATAGATTTTTTTAGTGAAATGTCTTGTCATTTTTTTAGGTGTATTCTCAATATTTTTGGGTGAAATATGTGCAAAAAAATTAAAAGAAAATCTATTCTTTACAATCTGTAGCGTTTTTTGTAATAAAAATGTAAGTTTGTCAATAAGATCTTATTGCGTGTGAAATGCCAATTTCTCCCGGTTACACTAGTACCACATATGTATTGTTAGACACCCTTTCCTGCCCAGGAGACTCCCCCCAAACTGAAACAGCTCTTTAGGGGATTTTCAGATAAAATACAAATATGCTGTGCGCTAAGTGCACCTTGCAGTTTTTCAATTAAAACAACCCTTTATATTTGAAATGCCACCAACAAACTATATATTCTCTGGAAGTACACACCTCAAGCTTTCTAGGCGTACCAGGCTTGTTGATGTGGCCACAGTTTTCTGGAAGTAATCCCTCAATGTATTCTTTGGTTGCAAAGAGTTTCCCTAAAATAAAAAAAAGATAAAAAGGCAGAATCAAAGCCACATTTTCCTAAAAAAAAAATTGTATGCAAACAAGAAAAAACAAATCTGAAAAAGCAACATCCCCGAACAGAACAATACCCAACATGCATAGCTACTGTCAAGGGAATAGTTGGCAAACACCCCAAAGTAAAGCATGCGCATAACGGCAATTTTACTTGAAAATTTCAGCTCTGCAGACAAAGTGCGCACCTTGCAAAACAACCTTTTACGTTTGGAATATCCCCCATAAACCATATATTCCCTGAAAGTGCACATGTTAAGCTTTCTAAGCGTACCTAGCTAATTGTAGTGCGTTCATCTTTCTGGAAGTGATCCCTCGAATAATTCTTAGGTTGCACAGGGTTTCCCTAAAAAAAAAAAAAAAAAAAAAAAAGCTGAATAAAAAACACCTTTTCCTAAAATCTCAATATGCAAATAAGAAAAAAACGGACCCGGGGTGGGGGGGGCACTGTGAACAACACAACTCAGTGAACACCATGTGAGTGACTATACACAAGTGAATTACAAACTAACGGGCAGTGAAGTTGAATTGGGGGCTAGTTGCCTTGCTCAAGGGCACTTCAGTGATGTCCCATGGTTGGGAATTGGACCTGCCTCCTTTCCGGTCACAGGCCTGTTTCCCTACCTCTTGGCGATAATTGCCCATAGTTGGCTTTGATTGAACTTGAGATCACCAGGTGTACACCAGCATAGTCAACAATATTATTATACAGCACGTCCTGTTCCAGAAGATATTCCTTACTCTTGGGTTATACATCCAGTAGATGGCGCTGGACTGCGGAGACAGAAAAGTAGCTCCTTCCGGACCCCTATATACCAGGGACCTCCCACAAAATCCCGAGTTCTTCTCTGCAGTCTGGCTGCGATGACTAGAAGATGGCTCTCTCTACTCGCAGGTGAGCGGGGCTATTAGCCTGCGGCCCTGTAGGACTATTCCCACCCGTTTCCTTTTACTGCCTGGCCTGGCCTGTGTGGCGTGTGGGGTATCCCCTGTCAGTGACGATGTCAGGGTTTGTGTACCCTGCGCCCAGCAGACGCTTGCGCTGCAGTCTGTTACCTGCGGCTGGGCCTAGTGCTGCGCCCCCTCTAGCTTCGCCTACCCCCCCCACGCTTACATCTGACTCCCAGTGAGGTGCATACCAGTGGGGAGTCTCAACCTGATTGGCTGCCCGGGTAGCCAGCATTGAAAGGCATATTGCCGGGTTTGGTCCACGTAAGGCTCCTGCTAAGCGGCGGCATCTGGCACCCGGTGTTACTCTCTTTCCTGTGGAAGCTGAGTTTTTTGATATTACTGGATATACCCCCTTGGAAGAAGGGGAATTATTCTCTGATTCAGAATTATCTGAGGATCAGCCTAGGGGTTATGCTGAGTCTGGGTCTGACCCATGGGCTTCAGATGATACTGACAGACTTTGGCTCACGTTTTTGAAGTGCTCTGCATCTCTCCTCCTGCCGTGGCCCCGCGACAGCAGGGGGAGCTGTTTTATACTGTTAAACCACGCTTGAAATTTCCTGAACAAACTCACTTTAATAATCTGATTCTCAAGGAGTGGGAATGGCCTAGCTGGCTTCCCGGGGTACCAAAGAGTTGGGATAAGAGGTATCCCTTTCCTGCTGAGATGGTTAAACGTTGGTCATGCTCTCCCGAGGTGGATGCCCCAGTTCTGGAGTCGTCTAACGCATCCGTCATGCATTCCCCTGACTCTACTACACTGAGGTATGGGGAGGACAGGCGCATTGATCAGCTGACTTGCCATGCCTTTGCCTGTGTGGGGACCGCGCTCCGTCCGGTCTGCGCCTCTGCCATTACGGCTGTTGCTAGTAAAAGCCTGCTCAGGGGTCTCTTAGACGGGGCTCCTGATGATGCAGGTAGCGAAGAGTATAGAGCTCTTCTGTGTTGTGAGGAATTTGTTGCATATGTTCTCTTTGCCCTGGATGATACCATTAGAATGTGTGGCAGGGCATCTGCCTTGTTGGTGGCGATACGCCGATCGGTCCGGCTTCGCCAGTGGGCAGCTGATAATGCTGCTAAGAAGGCTCTCACTGGGTTTCCCTTTCCTCTTTGGGGAACGTTTAGACTTGTTTGCTAAGGGAGGCAAGTTGCCTCAGCGTAGAAGGCAGCCCCGGTCCTTTCGGGGTTCAGGTGCCTTTTCTCCTTCCTTCAGGGGCTCCAGAATTGGATGGGGAGCTTCCTTTGCTGGGGCCTGTGGAGGGGACAGGGGAAGAGTACGTGGCCGCCCTGGCCCCTCCTGGGGTCCCAAGCCTAAGTCCTCTCCCAAGCCCCCTCAGGCATGAAGGGGTGCCCTCACCCATCTGGGTGGGGGGACGGCTGCGGCTCTTGGCTCATGTCTGGAGGCGTCATGTCCCAGACCGGTGGATTCAAGAGGTAGTGTCCTCCGTTTACAAGATAGAGTTTGCAGCCTGGCCGCCCCCAAGATTCATCAAATCTCGGTTAGCTCAAAACCCCCTGTCAGCTCAGGATCTGTCCCTGGCTGTCCAAGGCATTCTGGAACTAGGTGTCATCTGCGGGGTGCTCTTGAGGGAAAGGGGCAAAGGCTATTATTCCAATCTTTTCATTGTTCCCAAAAAAGATGGATTTGAAGCTCCTCAACAAATTTGTCCGATTCAGACACTTTCGCATGGAGACTCTGCGCTCAGCTGTGACTTTCCTACGCCCAGGGGCTTCATGACCTCTGTAGACATCAAGGATGCTTACCTTCACGTACCTATCTTTCCAGGTCATCAGAGATTCCTCATGTTCCATCTGGAGGATCAGCACTAGCAATTTGTGGCCTTGCCCTTCGGTCTCACCTCGGCTCCCAGGGTATTCACCAAGGTGCTGGCAGGAGTGATGGCTCTGCTGAGATCTCAGGGCATTCGCATTCTTCCCTACTTGGACGACATGCTTATCGCTTCTCGGTCCTTCCATCAGGCAGAGCTGGATACTCAGCGGGTGGTGTCCACACTGGAGTCATTCGGCTGGGTGATCAACCACCCCAAATCTTCCACGGTGAAGTCCTTTCTGGGCATGATTCTGGATTCATCTCAGGTCAAGATCATTCTTCCTCAGCAGAAGGTAGAGAGTCTTCATAAGAAAGCTCAGCTCCTTCTGTCTTGTCCTCATCCGTCCATCAGGCAGGGAATGCAGCTGGTGGGCCTGATGGTGTCCTGCTTCGAGGTGGTTCCATATGCTCAGTTTCACATGAGACCTCTTCAGCTTCACCTCTAGTCAGTATGGGATCGGGACCCTGTGTCCTTGGATCAGGTGTTTGTTCTGTCCCCTCTGGCCAGGCGGTCTCTATCGTGGTGGCTGGACTCAAGGAACCTTCTGGGGGGCAGATACTTTCTGGCCCCGTGCTGGGAGACTGTCACCACGGATGCCAGTCTGCTTTTGGGGGGCTTTTGGAAGTCCCTGAAATTCCATGGTCAGTGGGGCCCTCAGGAGGCCCATGCCCCTATCAACATTCTGGAATTGAGGGCGATTAAGGTTGGTTCTCGCCCTCTTAACCCCACACCTGCGGGGTCAGGCTGTTCAGGTCCGCTCGGACAACCAGATGGCGGTTGCCTACATCAATCATCAGGGAGGGACCAGGAGCAAGAGGGCCCTCAAGGAAGTGTCCCTGAACCTGTCCTGAGTGGAGGAGAATGTTCCCTGCATCTCAGCTGTGTACATCCCGGGGGTGGAGAATCTGGAGGCAGACTCTCTGAGCAGGGGGACCTTTCGTCTGGGAGAATGGTCCCTCAGCAGCAGGGTGTTTCGCTCCCTGTGCCACCGCTGGGGTCAGCCGGATGTGGATCTGTTTGCGTCCCGTCACAATCACAAGCTTCCAGTTTTTGTCTCTCTGTCCCAGGATCCTCTGGCCTTGGCCGTGGATGCCCTGGCAATGTCTTGGAAGGGGTTTCAGCTTCTGTATGTGTTTCCCCCTTTTCCCCTGGCAGGGTACTGCGCAAGATGGCTTAGGAAAGGGTGCCAGCCATACTGGTGGCCCCCTGTTGGCCAAGAAGAGTGTGGTTCACAGACATCGTGCAGCTGGCAATATATCATTACGCCCTACCCTTGGTTCCAGATCTGCTCACTCAGGGGCACCTATGCCACCCCAATTTACAAACGCTGGCTTTGACGGCCTGGCTGTTGAAACCTCCATCCTGATGGAAAAAGGGCTGCCTGCCTCGGTTGTAAATACCATGATCAGGGCTAGAAAAAGGTCCTCTTCTTCCATCTACTACAGGGTTTGGCGTACTTGCATTGACTGGTGCGAGTCTAACTCTCTTCCCTGTCGTGTGTTTTCTGTTCCTAGGATTCTGGAGTTTCTGCAACATGGTTTGGATCTGGTTCTTCAGCTCAGTACTCTGAAGGGTCATGTTTCTGCCTTGGCTATTTTTTTCCCAAACATCCTCTGCTCAGCATCCCCTGGTCAATACCTTCTTCCAGGGGGTTACTCATGTGCTTCCCCCACGTAAGCCTATGTTACCAGTCTGGGACTTGAACTTGGTCTTATCTGCCCTGCAGGGGTCTCCCTTCAAGCCCTTGCAAGGAGCCCCTTTGTCCATTCTTACGCTTAAGGTAGTCTTTTTGGTGGCCATCACTTCTGTGAGGCGTGTTTCTGAGTTGGTGGCGCTTTCCATCAAGCCTCCTTACTTTGAGAGACACCAGGACAAGGTGGTGTTTCGTTTTAAGCCAGATTTTCTGCCTAAGGTTGTTTCTGCTTTTCATCTCAATCAGGACATTGTTTTGCCTTCTGTGTCCTAATCCTAGTAACCCTAAGGAGAGGGTTTTACATTCTTTGGATGTGGTCAGGACCCTGAAGTTCTATTTGGTGGCTACTGAATCCTTCAGGAAGACTGACACTCTCTTTGTGCTCCTGTCTGGACCTGAGAAGGCTGTGATACAGGCCTACTCTGCTAAGGGGAAGGAGCCTCCCTTCCGCCTTACTGCTCATTCTACTTGTGCTATTGGTGCTCTTGGGCTTTTGAGCACCAAGCTTCTGTTGAACAAGTTTGCAAGGCCGCCACTTGGTCTTCTGTTCATGCTTTTTCTAAGTTCTACAAGGTTGATGTTAAGGCCTCAGCTTATGCAGCTTTTGGCCGCAAAGTTCTGCAGGCGGCATTGGTTTAAACTGTCTGCTGTTACTTTTGGGGATCCCACCCTACCTTACGGACACTGCTATTGGATGTCCCAAGAGTAAGGAATACCTTCTGGAACAGTGAATATACACAAAGGATGGATGTGCACTTCCCCAATAGCTACACAATTATTATTAAAGGTGCTATAGCCCGTGGGGTCAAGACAACAATATATGTAATGAGGGGATCCTAGATCAATCCCCAAGGAAAACCCCCATACAAAGGCCGCACTCAAAGGAGTAAAAAATAAATATTTTATTATTAAATAAATCCAAAATAATTTAAGAAGAAATGTCACATATACAACACATAACACAATTAAAAAACATATACACAAAAACAGGGGATCCACCATACACGGTGACTAAACTGATAACAATAATTTATGGCATGTAATTATAACTACTGAAAAAACTTGCCTGATTGATAATTCATATATATAAAAAAAAAAAAAAGAATAAAAACGTGCTACCGCCACTTTAATACAAGGCTAAAGTGCATAATGCATTGTGTGCATATAATGTGCAAATTAAAGCAAACCTTATGACTGTGTACCCGAATGAAGTGCTAGATATAATACATCAAAAGAACAACAACAAACAAAACAATATACCATTACCAAGGCAGACCCACAACTGTAACTAAAGAGCTGGAGTGCAATACAAAACACACATGGTACTGGCCAGCCAGGCAAAGTATGAATAAATGTATGAAACGCCACAAGGTTGAACAACCAATTCTATAGTTAGATAAGAAAATACACTTACATTACCTTGTCACCCGGGGATCCCCCGCAACAGCCGCCACTTTTGGATTTATTTAATAATAAAATATTTATTTTTTTGTTTAATCTCTTGTTTATTAAGCTTTTCAAATATAAAGACATAATACAAGTATAAGAGAATAGGTAGTACAGACAAAGAAACAATCCAGGCTCCCGCCCCACCCCCGCCTCCAGGCACAGCTGGAACCCAGTCAAACCCTCCGCCCCCCCCGCCACCCCTGTCTGACATTGTAGAAATTAACGGCACACTGTGTTTGCATCTCATACCCCTGAAGGCGAGAGTTAGAGTTTCTAAGGAGCGAATTGACCAGGCATCACTCATAGAAAGCCGTGGGACAACAGGGGATGTGCCCCTCGTCCCATTGGGCGTGTATGGGTGAGTCCTCTGAACTGCATCATGTCGAACCAAGCTTGTCCTCCCAGAGCCCAAGTCAGGGTCCAAGGCTCCCCCCCCCCCACCGGCCACCGGGGCGGCAAGGGGGCTCGGGGCATGCGGGCCCCCATGGCGATCCCGCCATAGGGCAGAGGCCAGGGGAGGTGGATCAGGATGAGGATGAGACGGGGGGAGGAGAGGACACCCATCATGCTGATGGTAGGTGGGTAGGGGAAACACAAGAGAGGACAAGATAGAAGGGGGAAGGGGGGAGAAAGAAGAGATAGAAGGGGGAGCAAAGGGGGGGGGATATAATCGGAGGGGGGGCGGGAGGGGGCGAAGGGGCGGGATGAGGGGGGGGGGGAAAGTGTTGCCAGAGGGGCCTCCCGCCGACGGATTGCCACAATCCCAACCGCAAGACCTATCATCTCCGGCCCACATCCCTCGCCGCGAAGGCCTTTGCCTCGTCCGACTCCCTGAATCTGATCCAATTTGTCCACGTCGTCCAGTGCGTCTCGGTTCCGTCTCCGCTCTCCGCCACCAATTCCTCCATCCTCAATATATGGTCCATTTCAGCAAACCATTCCGCCATACTTGGCGGAACAGGGGACTTCCAATGTCTGGGGATAATTGATCTCGCAGCCGCCAGAAAGTATTTGAGAACTCCTTTCTTGGCCTTGGTCACGGAACCAGGGATCAGGAAGAGCAGGGCGACTCTCGGAGTGTTCGGGACTACAGAGCCCTCCACCTCTGTATGAATCTCGAGAACTGTATCCCAGAGCCTCTTTATCGGAGGGCATTCCCACCAAATGTGTAAAATCCCTCCCCGGGGTGCTCCGCATCTCCAACAGGCATCCGATCCCCCTGGCGCAAATAAGGCAATGTCCGTTGGGCATCTGTACCATCTTGTGCGGACTTTGTAGTTTTTTTCCTGCGCTGAACTGGCCCCCATAAGCTTATGCGTCAGCGTGAATATCTTCTGGGTTTCGTCCCCCGTAATTGGGGTCCCCAGGTCCCTTTCCCACTTGGACATGAATTCCAGCTCTGATGTATGCCTGGTGGCGACTAGTATGCCGTAGAAAACTGATATCACATGTTCCAGCGGCTGCGTGAGGCATTCCTCCAGGGGTGTCAGGGGTAGAGAGGCGTGGCCAATTCGCCCTCCCTTGGCCAAAAACGCCCCGAGCTGCCAATGATGCAACCAGGACAGGTGGCCACCCCCATACCGCGCTCTCATTTCAGCTAGGGAAGGCAGCCTCCCTCCTGACAGGATGTCACGTAGCCTAGTGTCCTCTGTCTCTCTCCAGATCAGGAAACGGGAGGTGCCCTGTCCCGGGGGGAACTCCGGGTTGTTGAACAGCGGGGTGAGAGGTCCAGGCCTGTTAACAAACTCCCCCCGCCGCTGCAGTCCGTCCCAGCTGGAGAGAAAATGCTGTGCCAGGTAAGGGAACTCCTTTCTGTTTGCACTCCCCGCGGTGGGTATCCACGGGAGGGAGCGCGGGCTGAATCCCAGGATATCCTGCTCCAATTGGACCCATAGTTTGTCCTCTCTCCTGTACGTCCAATCTGCCATTCTTGTAATGATAGCCGCAGCGTGGTAAAGCCTTAGGTCCGGGGCCCCGACTCCACCTGCACTCTTTGGTCTGACCAGTATATTGAATCTGATGCGTGGCCTCCGCGAGCCACAGATGAATTTCAGGAACTCTGCTTGAATTGATTTGAAGAAATGCCTGGGGAGCATAATCGGAATTGCCTGAAAGAGGTACAAAAATCGGGGGAGTACGTCCATTTTCAGAATGTTGATCCTACCAAACCATGAGTATCGTCCTCTGTCATACTTTGTAAGGTCGTGGTGAGCCCTCGCCTGTAGAGCCTTGAAGTTTAGCTCGTAGAGTTTGTCCAAATCGGACGGTATGAGGGCACCCAGGTATTTTATTGCGGTGGGTTGCCACTTAAAGGGGAAACTGTGACTGAGCCTCTCCACTAGGGGCTGCGGTAGGGTGAGATTCATCGCCTCTGACTTTGCATAGTTAACTCGGAAGTTAGACAACTGGCCGAATCTCTCAAACTCCCCAAGAACTGCCGGGAAAGATATGGCCGGAGATGTCAAGTGGAGGAGCAGGTCGTCTGCAAAGATAGAGGCCTTGTATTGTCTTCCTCCACATTCAATCCCCTTGATATCTGGATTGTTCCTTATGGCTATCGCCAGGTGCTCCATTGTGAGTATGTACAGCAGGGGTGAAAGAGGGCAGCCCTGGCGAGTGCCGTTTGTGATCGTGAATGGGTCCGATAACATTCCATTGGCTCTAACACGGGCTGAGGTATCCTGGTACAGTGCCAGGATCTTGGAGATGATGATGGGGCCCAAGCCAATCTGGGATAGGGTCGCCTTAAGAAAGCGCCAATTCACCCTATCAAACGCCTTCTCGGCGTCGCAGGATAGGACACAAGTCGGTATGTCATTCTTGCGAACATGGGCCCAGTAGTTTATTGGTGTTGTCCCTGGCTTCTCGGCCAGGGACAAATCCCACTTGGTCCAAATGGATCAGTTGAGGGATCAATGGTTTGATTCTGGTGGCTATTATCTTTGCAAACAGCTTTACGTCGACATTGAGCAAGGAGATTGGCCTATAGCTGCCACATGCCGAGGGATCCTTGCCTGGTTTGGGGATCACTGTAATTGTGGCTTCCAGGGCCTGCCTTGGGAAAGGGCTGTTTGCCCCTACATGATTGTAGGCTCTTACCAGCCAGGGAATGAGTTGGGGAGCTAGGGCCTTGAAAAATCTCGGGGTGTAGCCATCAGGCCCAGGGCTTTTCCCCGCAGGCGCCTCCTTAATGGCCTTCAGGACCTCCGCCTCCGAGAATGGCACCTCCAAGTCCGTTGCGGAGTCCTCCGGAATTGTTGGAAGTGGAGTCTCCGCTATGTAATTATTTATGTTTGACTCTAATGCTGCGGCCGAACTATGGGTAAGGCTCGGTTGAAGGTTATACAGGCTGCTGTAGAAGCTTCTAAACACATCTGGGATCTTGGATGGGTCCGTGACGTTCTCTCCTCCTCTTGCTTTGATGCTTGGGATGAATGATGGCGTTGATCTGCAGTGGAGCGACTTGGCCAACAGCCTCCCGCACTTATTCGCGTGTTCATACATTGCAGTTCGTCGCCTGTCCCTGTACAGATAAGCTTGATCGTATAGCTTGAGTAACTTATTTCTATTGAGCGACAGCTCAGCGAGCAGTTCCGGTGTGGGATCCTGCTTGTGCCTAGATTCCAGGTCGCAGATGGTCCGCAGCGTCCCAGAGATCAAAGCCTCTCTCTCGCGTTTTAACCTTGAGCCCTCTTGAATGAAGACACCCCTGAGAACACATTTTAATGCCTCCCATTGAATCGTTGGTGAGCAGTCATCCTGTCTGTGGTCAGCTGCAAAGTTAGTGATTGTCTCCCTTACTCTGTTCATACATGTCATGTCCCTCAAGAGATTATCGTTCAGGCGCCAGTCCCAGCATTTCGGCGCCGCATTCGGTAAGTCAAATGATACAAAGACAGGCGCATGGTCCGACCACAAAAAGGGGCCAATGCGGGACTCGGGGTGCCATTGTAGAGCATGATGGCTTAGGAGTATATAGTCGATGCGACTATACGAACTGTGTAAGGGTGAAAAGTATGTATAGTCCCTAACATGTCCATGCTCCAATCTCCAAACATCCATTAACTGCATGCCATGCAGCGCCTTCCGCAGGGACTGCAGCCCCCTTAGCGGCACTGCGGATCTCCCGGACGAGGAATCCAAGGGGGGGTTCAATGTGAGGTTGAAGTCTCCCCCAAGAATTACAATTCCGTCGGCGAACTCCTCCAGCCTCTTGAGATATCTCTGGAGCATCCCAGCTTGCTCGTAATTCGGTAGATACACATTCGCCACTGTGTAAATTCTTTGGTGTATCTGCACCTTGAGGAAGACTAATCTCCCCTCGGGGTCTGCAAGATAGTCCACCTCTGTGAAGGGCAGGGACTTGTGAATTGCTATAGATGCACCCCGCGACTTACTTCGTGGGTTGGTACTATGGTACCATGATGTAAAGTATCTATTTTGCAGGTTAGGTATCGTATCCACCTGGAAGTGGGTCTCTTGGAGGAGAAGTATGCCCACTCTCTGCTTGTGCAAATCGTACAGAACCTTGGGACGCTTCTCGGGGACATTGAACCCTTTGATGTTCAGGGAACAGACTGTCAGTTTAGCCATCCCGGATTAAGGGCACCGGTCCGGAGACGAGGGCGGGTCGCAACAGCAACCGAAGATGTCAAGTATGTGGCCCGGCACAAGGTGGGGAGTGAACGCGGGCGACCAGACGGCGGGAGGGAAAGGGCAGGCCTTGGGAGGGGTTAGGGAAGGAGGGCCAGAGGAAAAGGGGGAGAGGAAAGGAAAGGGGAGGGAGGTGGAACAGAAGAGCGGTGGGTCTAGATCTCCGTGGGCAGGGGTGAAGTACCTGCCAGACGTAGGGTTGGGTAACGGGAAGGAGTATTGAGGGGGGAAATTATTCGGGAGGGAGTTAAGTAGGGTAGCGGGGCACCGGGGTTAGGTGCGGCCGCAGCGAACTCTATTGCGTGGGGCTTCGCGGTACGCAAGAACCACGAGCACCCACGTTTCCCTGTTTGGGAAAGCGCCAGTAGAAGAGGCACAAAACCCAACCAGGGACACCTAAGATGGGGGAGTGTCAGACGATAACAGTACAGGTGTAGGAGATGCACACACTGAAAAACATTGACACATCTTTCAAGGACTAAAGATAGAGAGAAAATTTATATAACTTTACAACTTTACAAAAGGCACATATAGCAATGCAGAGTTATGATTGTCCTGTGGGCGAGGGGCCCGGAGGGGGCACCATCGGGCGCCGAGCATGGGCGCAGGGGAACGACCCCCACGTCCCGCCGAGTCCAGGCCCGGGCCACTGCCGCCCACCCCCCCCCCCCCCCAACTCGGGACCAAGGGCACCCTCCATCAGAGCCGGACCACCGGGCCCCGAACCCAAAAGACACATCCCAGTATCAGCCCCCTATGGCATACCTTACGCCGAGCGGCAGTCCCCGCGCAAGCACAATCAACATTTCAACTTCTTAAACTATAACCATATTAAACCTGTGAGCGCCACTCGTGCAGGGGAGCCAATCCACACGTGGGCCCGCGCCCGGCCAGACTCCCCCCCGCCAGGCGGGGAAGGATGTCCCCCCCCCCCCCCCCCCCGCCAGGCGGGGAAGGATGTCCCCCCCCAGTCCGCGTGGGGCCCACCGGCCGGGGCAGCGGGCCGGACCCCAGGGCCCCCCCACACGCGCGGCACCCACACCCACGGCCGCCAACAAGGCTAATCCCCAGGTCCTGAACCGAAACGTTTGGGCACTTAGTAACTTAGGAACATTGCGGTAAAGGGCACGACCCCCCGAGCCAGGCCCCCCCCAAGGGCACGAACCCCCCCAGCCCTTTTTTCTCCAACACACTTCTTAGAGAGTCCATAGGACCCCGCCACCCGCCTCCCAGGACCCAGCACCTCTCCGTGGCGGGGGTCCGCCAGGCAGCCAGCTCCTGCGGGTCCAGGTGAGGGGGACGGAGCGACGGTCATTCGTCTGAAATGGTGGGGCAGTCCTCTTCACTGTCGGGGGGCCAAGGCGAGCACGAACCCCGGGGGGGGGGGGCCAACCCCGGAGGGAGGCCACGACCCCAAGACGATCCTTTGTTTAGGCTCTGTTACCGGGCGGGTGCTCCCGGCGTCCCGGGGCTCCCCTCGCCCGCCCAGGCGGTCCACGCGGTCCTCTGACTCTCAGCCCGTCACGCTGAGGTTCCAGGGTTGGTGCGAGCCAGTCCGGGATCCGGGCCGGGTCAGTGTCCAACAAGGCAAAAAGCTGTGGAAGCTGATCGGCTGTTTTCAAGGCAAAGGATCTCCCATTTCGGCGGACAATAAGGTGAAATGGGAACCCCCAACGATAGGAGGCCCCCTGGCGCTGGATCACCTCTAGTAAGGGTCTCATTACTCGTCTCATTTGAAGTGTCCTGGAGGAGAGGTCGGGAAGAACCGCCACGGATGAGCCTTGAAATCTGGTTGGTCCCTTCTCCCACGCCTTTCTCAGGATGTCCTCCTTGGCCTTGTAATAGTGAATCCTGCAGATCACGTCTCTGGGTCGTTGCGGGTCTGCTGATCTGGGGCCAAGGGCACGGTGGATTCTGTCGATGACCATATCGCCCGCGCGGGGGGAGCCCATAATCGTGTTGAAGATGGTTTTGGCCGCGTTTTCCAGGTCCGGTTGGGCGACCGTCTCTGGGAGCCCCCGCAACCTCACGTTGTTGCGTCTTCCTCGATTCTCCAGGTCGTCTAGGCCGAGGTAGAGGGCCGAGGTGTGTCTTCTCTCCTCCCGCTGTAGCTGTTCCAGGGCCGCCACTCTCTGGGCTAGTGAGGATTGATCTTGCTCAATTGAGTCCACTCTATGGGAGACCTCAGAGATAGCGTTCTGCAGCGTGCCGAGTTCTCTGCGGAGGGTGTTCTCCATTTGTGTAATGTAGCCATCAAAATCAGATCGGGAAGGGAGCCCTCGCAGGGCGTCCGCAATGTTAGAGCGAACTACGTCAGCCAAGGCCGAGATCAAGAATGGGTGCATATGCTGCGTCGCCTCTGACATCTCGTAGGGAAGGGCCGCAGACGTCTGTCAGTGGTCTGCTGTCGCTTCTGGGAGGGAGGGCCCCGGGAGACCGAGCGCGGTCCCCTCGCTCGAGGCCCATCCGGGGGACAGGCGGCTCACTTGCGCGACATCTCCTCTCGGCGCTTCAGGGGCATCCCACGCTCGCTCCGCTGGGATGTCAGGCGGTATGGTGTACGGCCTCTGAGTGTGGGGTGAGTCATGCCCCTGGGTGTCTCCCAAGGGGCCCGTCAGAGCATGCCGGGGAGTGGGGCATCCCATCTCAGCCCTCCCCCCTGTCCGTGCTGGAGCCCATGGAGCAGCGAAGGGGCTCAACCCAGGGGCTGGATCCTGGTCATGGAGGGGACTGAGGCCTTCATCCCCTGACTGACAGGGCTCTACTCTCCGCCCCAGGGGACTGCCACTGTACTGTTCATACTGCGCTGGGGCCGCGTCAGCTGATGGCCCTTGCTCTCCCCCGGCCTCCTCCTCTTCACTCCCCGGGGCTGGTGACAGCTGCGGTGCAGGCGAGAAAGCCCTCCCTCCTCCTTCCCGGGCTGCAGGGGTCCCGCCGTCGCTCCCCGCCGCCACGCTCACCTTCACAGGCGGCACCGCCACCCCGTCCTCTGCGGCCGCCGTCTCCCGCTCCGTCTGCAGTCTGCCCCGCGAGCATGGAGAGGCAGACGGTCCCCGGGGCTCCCGTGCGGGCTCCTCCGCGCCCGCCCGCCGCAAGGTAGGGGAACTCCGTCTGGCTCCAGCTCCCTCCAGCCCCATGTGCGCGGTCCTCCGGCGCGTCGCCGCCATTTTGCTGGCGCTTCCTCCTTCTTCCTCCTCGCCCGTCGTTCTAAAGTAACGGGCGATGGAGGCCGGCTGCTGGCGCCTGGTTGTGCCTGAGGGCTTCCTGCATCTGGGCATCTAGGGATGGGGATCACCACTGTGCGTTTTGCTCTTCAATCCGGGGTGTCCCTGTGCAGAGCTCCAGCTCTATGCTGCCTATTCCGCCATCGGCCAGCCACGCCCCTCAAAATATTTATTTTTTACTCCTTTGAGTGCGACCTTTGTATGGGGGTTTTCCTTGGGGATTGATCTAGGATCCCCTCATTACATATATTATCTTCTGAAACAGGACATGCTGTATACTTGGAATAATACAATTCTGTGATTACTCACCTGTAGAATTGGTATTATATGTATACAGCACGTCCTGTTCCACCCCACCCTTGTTATCATTATTCTTAGTTGCCTCTTTATGGTGGTTGTTCAATTTTTGTAATGGTTATAGTTCTCCCGGTTCCATTGTAACTGCTTTTCAATACTGGGGACTTTGTGGGAGGTCCCTGGTATATATGGGGCTGGGAGAAGCCACTTTTCTGTGTCTGCAGTCCAGCACCATCTACTGGATATATAACCCAAGAGTAAGGAATATCTTCTGGAACAGGACATGCTGTATACATATAATACCAATTCTACAGGTGAGTAATCACAGAATTGTATTTTTTCATTTTACATGGCCGGTGCAATTTCAGAATTAGGTGGGGTTATGGGTTCAGGTGGATGGGGAACAGGGGGCAGATTTGTGTCTCTGCTACATGGTACCCTTCTATATGAGGGTCTCTTTGCCAGCATTACTATCCATGGTGCAGAGGCGCAGGCCGGAGCGTGCGAGCGGGAGGGGAGCTTCTGTTCTTTCTGGGGATGGTAGCCAGGCTGTGGTGTGAAATGTGATGTCTTAGCCTGCGGTGGCAGCCGGCCTATCAGTCGCTGTGTTTTTCCCACACTTTATTGTACTCCCAGATGTCTCCGCTCAGTTTTCTCCTTTTTTATTTTCTAGGAATTCATGTCATCTGTGACCGATTATCTTTTTGGGTCACTTTTTCCTGGATCATCCCATCCCACGAGATTTACAGCCTTGACCATTTTAATATCCATCGCAGAGATATTTCCTCTTGTCCCAGGTGAGAATACAGCAGTTGTATTTTTAAACTCATTTAATCACATTTAATTTAATGAGATGTTCACGGTAGCAATAACATTTAAGCTCTATTCATACCTCTCTGTTGTCCGGAGATCTGGCATTTTGTAAGTATGACGGAAGTGCAATGTATCAAAATAAATGCTGCACTTTTGATTTGTTGACAAT
This sequence comes from Gastrophryne carolinensis, assembly GCA_027917425.1. Taxonomy (NCBI): domain Eukaryota; kingdom Metazoa; phylum Chordata; class Amphibia; order Anura; family Microhylidae; genus Gastrophryne; species Gastrophryne carolinensis. Next base: position 442,667,026 of record CM051237.1, read on the forward strand.
GCATTTGCATTGTGTTTTTGAAGAGAAAAACATTTTTTTAAACAATAAGTAAATGGTAAATTCTATGTCAAGGCAAAAGCAGCGCAGGTACACTGCTATGTACACAAGTCTTAAAGGGGCCACAGCACTCAACCCTGTAACCCGGCAGCCAAACCTATAATCTGTCTCTAAATCTTGTTAAAAACAGAGGTCTTGGTCCACACACATCTGCAGAAGTATGCTAAGGCTGAACCACCAAGCGCCAAGGTGTGAGGTGCAGTCCTAACTCTAATCTTTTGAGAGAGCGCCCTTTGGGACATTCAATACCATACAATACAATAGATAAATTGGGAGCAGCTCAGGTTAGCTGCTCCCAGTTTATCTATTGCATATTTAGAGACAGGTTATAGGTTTGGCTGCAAGCTAACAGGGTTGAGTTCTGTGGGCTCTTTCAGACTTGTGTATCCTATAGGGGTGTCAGAAAAAATCGATTCTGTAAAGTATCACGATATTTCATTAGGCGAAACCAGGATCGATTCTGACTCCTGGACGGCTCTCCTCCTCACCCGGGGGGCTTCAGATCCCCCCCCCCGGCTTCCCCGGTCTTCAGGAGAAAGCCTGACTGGCCCTCTCCCCCTGCCTTCCCGATAGCCCCGCATCCTGGCTCCCTGTGGGTCAGCTGTCAGATGCTATGATCGCGGGTGAGCGAAGGAGCGAGGCAGGAGATCCTCTGATCTCCTGCCTCTGCCCTCCAGCGATCACAGCATCTGCCATCGGATTGGCGAGGGACACAAGAGCTGACAATTGGAGTTTTTTTTTTAAGAGACATTTTTTTCTATGTGTGGTGTTTTTAATTACTGTCATCCCTTTGTGAACTGGTAAGGGATCTATGAGACCCCTATAACAGTTCACAAGGCTCTGGGTCTTGCAGAAGAACCCATGGCCATAGCCTATGCTGACTTGTAGCCTGCAGGACCAGGGGCCACCATAGCTGGCCTGTTTTACAAGCTCCCATAGCTGGTCCCAGGCCGGTTATGCGGGGTAAGGGGGACCCTATGTCATTTTAAAAAAAATTAAAAATAAAATGTTAACTTTAAAAAAAACGCAATATATGGTCTTTGAGACAGAATCAGGATATATCATATCATCATACCTGTATCGCCAGATTCTTGCCAATTCGCCCCCTAGTATCCTAATTGCCCTGCTCACGTGCAACTCCCAGGTTAGTTATAAATTGGTCTGAGCGGCTGCCACCCCTCCTTTGTTTCCTACACTGCTATATCCCTTTCAGTGCCAAGCACGTAGATTCTATGTGCTCTCTTCTACTCCACTTAAGTGCCAAGCACGTAGAATCTACGTGCCCGACTTTCCCCCCGCTAGGTAAAAAAAAATAAAAATAAAAAATACTCACATTAATGTGGGCAATCTGTATGTACAGTGTGGGGGAAACATATAATATAGGCTTATTCAGGGTGAAGGTACGGATTAATGTGAGCAATCTGTATGTACAGGGTGGGGGAAACATACAAGATAGGCTCTTATTCAGGGTGAAGGTCCGGATTTAGTGTATAAGATTTGCACTTTGACTTAATACTGCACATATTTTTAGTGTTGCAGCATTTTGGGATCTCTCCTTGTAACCAAGATGGGTCCAAGCAAATTCCATGCGCTCTGGAAACGTGCATGGAACATGGCCGGTCTTTTTTTTTTCTCTGCAAGCCAGAGCTCCATTTGCACTTGGTCAGTGGCATGTGCAGGTCACCGAGCTGCTTTATTGGGAGCTTAATAAGCTTTGTTTTGTGAAGCAGAAACTTATTAGTGAAATTTCTCCTCTGCTAATGATCTCTTTTCACAGGCTCCTGTCAGAGCGTATTCCAGTTCGCTCAGTCGGTCAGCAGCAGCCATGTCCACGCTCTCCTAGAGTGCTTCAGCAACACCTTTGAGGAAGTGAAACTCCTCGCCTTTGAACTGCTGAGAAAGCTGCCCCCATCTGCTCTGGGCCTCCAGGTAATTATGAGCAGAATGTGTTCCACGCTGGCAGCACAATCTGGCCAGGTCCCTGCCACTGATACGGGAGTTAGACCTGCGGCGCCTATCTAATAAAACACACACATAGGCCTCGATTCAATGAAGGTAGAAAAAATTTCTCATGGTAGTAAGATTGAGAAAATAAGAAAAAAAGCCTGAGAATTCACTGTTTCTGAATCAGCAGCTAAGAAAACAATGAAAGGCAATGGCACTTTTTTACTCCTATAAAAAGGAGAGAACTGTTTACTCCTTTCTACACTGTAGTAAAAGCTGCCATTGACTTTCATTGTCTTTTTATCTAGTGATTCAGTAACAGTGACATTCTCAGGCTTTTTTCTCATGAATTACATTTTTTACTACCATGAGAATTTTTTTTCTACCTTTTATTGAATCAAGGCCATTGTGTAAAGGAAAACTCGGTCAAACCAATATTTTAGATTTCATCACCTCCTCTTTGGAGGCTAGTGCATGCCCTGGTCATATCCCGGCTTACCAACTAACAGACTGGCACCCCTCCAATCTATCCTGAACTCTGCTGCTCGCCTCATCCATCTCTCCTCTAGCTCATCCAGCTCTGCTCCTCTCTGCCAATCCCTACACTGGCTGCCAGTCCCACAGCAAGTCCTGTTCAAAACTCTAACTCTCCTACAAAGCTCTCTCCAGCCAGGCCCCTCCCTACATCTCATCTCTAATCCAGCAATATCCACCTAGACGCTGCCGTCGCTCTGCTGCTGACCTTCTCCTGTCCTCCACCCTGGTCACCTCCTCTCATGCCCGCCTCCAGGATTTCTCGTGTGCTACTCCAATCTTATGGAATGCCTTCCCCCACCCAATCCACCACTCCACAACCCTCAAAACCTTCAAATGTGCCCGTAAAACTCACCTATTCAGACAAGCATACAATCTGGCTTAGCCAATTTTCTAAAGGGCACATGCCACAAAGCTCAATACTGACTGTTAGTGATCTGTCCCCATTGTCTCCACCCCTCATCCTTTAGACTGTAAGCTCACAAGGGCCGGGCTCTCTTTCCTACTGTATCTTGTATTCAGAATATCCATCTCTGAAACCCTGCATTTGTAATAGTCTATGTACTGTATGTATTCTTGGTGTGCCACACACCCCGCTTCACTTTTAAATATTCTTCACTTATTGGGTTAATCCACCCCCAGGTGACGTAGTGCAGAGAGGAAGTCTTGTAACGAGCCCCCTTCCGGCCTATATATACCTGGTACCTCCCTTCAATCACCAGTATTTTTCTCTCTGCTTGACGACAAGTCAGAAGATGGAAGTCTCCTGCTTACAGGTAGGCCGGGGTTTTTACCCCGGCACCCCCCTTTTGGTCTATTTCTGCCCGGTTCGAGTGTTTATACCTTGATGGTGGAATGGAAGCCTCCCAGCCTAGGCTGCTCACTGGGCAATTGGTAGATGGCACTATTGGTGCCCAGGAGCTTATCTCCTCCGCTCGACCCCCTCTTTTGGGGGCAATGCGGCTATCCGGCATGGTGATCCGGAAATGGGATGCCCCTGTCCCGAGGGTCCCCTTAGCCCCTTGCTATCCCGTTACGGTCCCTTCTCCCTTCACTATGGGGGGGGGGGGGGGTAGAGGGTTGTGTATTATGTATGTGTTTCACTGTATTACTGTCTTTTACATATGTGTGTTAACCTTGTGCATAAGAACAGACTGCACAGCATGGTGCACTCAGTCTGTTATTTCTGGAGCTCTTCGGGCAGATCCTTTTATTAGCAGTGGCCAGTGTTTTGGTCAGCTTTAGGGGAGCGGTTGGGGCGGACCGCGCTTTGCAGGTTGGCTTGCCGCCTCAGTCTTCAGCCCCCTCCCGCCTCCCCCCTTCCCCGCTGGTCTCCGTGCGGCAGCCTGTGTGTGTGGCTGCGCTCATGCCTTCTCCTCCCCCCTCCTCCGCCGCCTGTCTGTGTTTAAGCGGCGCAGCTGGTGGCAATCCCTGAATGAATTGGTTGTGCTGACCGGGCTGTAGGGGGCGGTTCCCTGTGACGCGGTGACGGGGGCGTGGCGCCGGCGGCAGCGTCGCTCGGCGGCCCCAGCCTCACTTCCTTCCTGTCCTGGTAAAAGGAGGTCACGTGGGGGGGGCGCGCGCTGCAGCACATGCTTTTGTTTATCTTTGTGGCTGCTGCTGCTCCATCGTCCCTCCGGTCCTGCGTTCGGCCCTGTCAGGTAAGCGGCCCCACTCTTGTGGGGCCGAGAGTGGGATTTTTTTGTGTCCTTATTCTATTATTATGGGGGCAAGTTTTTAAGGAGGCATTCTTATCATTTATTTATTAAAATTATGATTGTGCATAAGACATGCTGGATGTGTTACACTCATATGGGGATCTGATGGTTTGTTTCCTTTCCTTTCAGATCCTGGGATCCCTGATTATAGCGGCCCTCCGGCTCTATGTTGCCTGGCTAGTCTTTCTTTTTAAAGAAAAGAAAATGGGGATATTTTTTAGATAAGATATACACATATATATATATTTAGATTATTAAGGGGGACCTTTCTTTGTAAAAAAAAAAAAAAATATATATAAAAAAAAAAAAAAAAACCCTCCCTTCCGGGACATTTTCTATAAGGGGGCATCCCGGGTTGGCTTATGCCTTAAAAGCCCAAATAATTGCGATACCATAAATCACCAATATGGAGGCTTCCGTTATTGCCGGAAACGACTCGTCAGAGCCGTCCAGGGGGTGCGTAAGATGTGGGGCTTCGCTCCCAGCTGATGATGTCTTTATTTGCATTCCTTGTGCAAAGCAGAGCATTGCGCGTCAGTCTGTTGATCCGGCTGCTGGCCCGTCGCAACTTCCATCATCTCCTGCCTCTCCCTCCCTGTTCCGGACCCCGCATGACACTGTCAAAAGTGGGGATTCGCAATCCGAGGTGGCGGCAAGGTTGGCCAACCTCCGGAAAGTATTGCCCGTTAAGGCAGGGTTGAAGGCCCCTGCAAAACGGAAGCGCCTGACTCCGGTACCTTCGGCTCCACAGGACTAGTTATGTGAGCCTGTGGAATGGTCCGATGGCTCCCCGGACGAGGAAGAATTCCTCTTGGAGTCAGATGAGCCTGCAGATCAGCTTGAGGCTGATGCGATTGGCGATTGGTCGGCGGGGGTTGCCCTTGACACCACCTCTATTCTGGCTCAAATGTTTGAGATTTTGAATTTAGATCCGCCTGAGGCTGTCACCCTGCCAAGGGGCCAGTTGTTTAAAGAGCCTCAGCCGCGTTGGGTTTTTCCCAGACAGCACCACTTTGAGAGGGTGGTCCTTAAGGAATGGGAACATCCCACGCGGTTATCTGGAATCCCTTCCAGTTGGGAAAAGCGTTATCCCTTTCCGCCAGAATTGGTGAAGCTTTGGTCCGTTCCTCCTGACGTCGATACCCCTGTGCTAGGGCTCTCCAGCACGGCTATGGTACAGTCTGCTGAGACCACTGTCCCTAAAGATGGGGAGGATCGTCGGATTGACCAATATGCTCGCCATGGTTTTATTTATGCTGGGTCAACGATGCGCCCGGTGTGCGCTTTGGCCCTTCTTCTATTGGCGGTCAGATCTGTAATCCAGGGGCTATACGAGGATCTCAATCCCGCTTGTAAAGAGTTTACTGCGCTTAAGCAGTGTGAATCTTTTGTGTCCTATGTTCTATCCGCTCAGGACGATGCGCTGGCTATGAGTAGCAAGACAGCGGCAATGCTGGTGGCCATTCGTCGGTCTGTATGGCTGCGACAGTGGTCGGCGGATTCAGCTTCTAAAAAGGTGCTCACAGCTCTCCCCTTTTTGGGGCTGCGTCTGTTTGGGGAGAGAATTGATTCAGTCGCAAAGGGTGGTAAGATGCCACAACGCAAGAGGCCTCGGCGTCCCTTTAGGGGGGCAGGTTCTGGTAGACCTTCCTTTCGGGGATACAGAGCGGGTAGGGGGACTTCCTTTCCCTCTACCAGTCGTACAGGTTGGACTCGGGGGAGAGGCCGTGGATCCAGGAGATAGTGTCGTCCGGTTACAAGCTGGAATTCGAGTCTCGCCCTCCTTCGCGGTTCTTTCGGTCTCGGGTGCCCATCGATCCTTTGGCCGCACAGGGGCTCCTGGCGTCGGTAAAGAATCTGCTAGAGATGGCGGTCATCCGGCCGGTACCGCGCTTAGAGATGGGCCTCGGTTTCTACTCCAATCTGTTCGCAGTCCCCAAGAAAGATGGGTCAGTTCGTCCCGTTTTGGACCTGAAGTTACTCAACAGGTTCATCCGGTTTCGGAAGTTTCGCATGGAAACCTTGCGTACTGCCGTCGGCTCTCTTCGGCAAGGGGACTTCATGACGTCCATAGACATCAAGGATGCTTACCTTCATGTTCCCATCTGCCACGCTCATCAACGTTTTCTTCGATTCGTGATGAAGGATCAGCATTATCAATTCGTGGCACTTCCGTTTGGCCTTACCTCAGCTCCAAGAGTGTTCACCAAGGTGCTGGCAGGGGTCATGGCCATTTTCAGATCTCGGGGCATTCGTGTCGTACCTTATTTGGACGACCTTCTCATCATGGCTCCGTCGCTCAATCAATCGGAGACAGACACCAGCATGGTGGTCTCCACGCTGGAAAGCTTTGGTTGGGTGATCAACTTCCCCAAGTCCTCCCTCGCTCCGGCCAGGGTAGTGTCCTTCCTGGGGATGCAGTTGGACTCTCATCAGCACAGAGTGTTTCTTCCCCAGTCCAAAATTCATCTGATTCAGGAGTTGGCTCGGGTCCTACTCTCCAATCCTCGGCCGTCCATCCGTCTGGGGATGAGGCTGGTAGGGTTGATGGTTGCCTCCTTCGAGGCAGTTCCTTTTGCTCAATTCCACACGAGGACGCTTCAGCTTTATCTGTTGGCGTCTTGGGACCAACGGCCTCGGTCGCTGGATCAGCCCTTCCAGTTGTCCTCCCGGGTCCGGCAGTCCCTCCCAGTGGTGGTTGGTCTCGACCAATCTCGTGAAGGGCAGGTCTTTCCTGACCCCCCTTTGGGAAATTGTCACCACGGACGCCAGTCTGACAGGATGGGGCGGATTTTGGAAGGAGCTGCAGTTCCAGGGGCAGTGGGGACCTCAGGAGGCCCACTTACCCATCAATATTCTGGAACTGAGAGCCATCCGTCAGGTGCTTGCTCTCCTGACTCAGCACGTCCTGGGCCTTCCGGTTCAGGTGCGTTCAGACAATCGAACAGCGGTTGCTTACATCAATCATCAGGGAGGGACTCGCAGCCTGAGTGCTCTCAGGGAGGTGTCCCTGATCCTGTCCTGGGCAGAGGCCCATGTTCCTTGTCTCTCGGCGGTATACATTCCAGGAGTGGAGAACCAGGAAGCGGACCGGTTGAGCAGGGGCTCTCCCCGTCTGGGAGAATGGGCTCTCCATCCTCGGGTGTTTCGCTCACTGTGTCTCCGATGGGGGACACCGGAGGTGGACCTGTTTGCCTCTCGTCACAATCGCAGGCTCCCGAACTTCGTGTCGCTCTCCCAGGATCCTCTGGCTCTGGCAGTGGACGCCATGTCCCTGAGCTGGGGGGATCTGGGATTTCTATACCTGTTTCCTCCGATACCCATGCTAGGCAGGGTGCTTCGGAAGTTGGCTCTGGAAAGGGTGTCCGCCGTTCTCGTGGCCCCAAGGTGGCCAAGGCGAGTGTGGTTCGCAGACATCGTTCGGCTGGCAGTGGACCAAGTCGTTCTGCCTCTTCGGCCCGATCTACTCACTCAGGGTCGATTGTGTTACCCCAATTTACCAGCGCTAGGTTTGACGGCCTGGCTGCTGAGACCTCCATCCTGAAGGAGGAGGGTCTTTCTGATTCAGTCGTTAAGACTCTGATCAGTGCTCGGAAGAGGTCTTCTTCTATCATCTACTATAGGACTTGGAAAGCCTATATCGCTTGGTGCGAGATAAGATCTTTTCCTTGTAGGGTCTTTTCAGTCTCCAGGATTCTGGAGTTTTTACAATCAGGGCTGGACTCTGGTCTTCAGCTTAGTACGTTGAAAGGGCAAGTTTCTGCCTTATCTATCTTTTTTCAGAAGCGTGTTGCGCTTAAGCCTTTAGTTAAAACCTTTTTCCAGGGGGTTACGCATGTGTGGCCTCCCAGGAAACCATTACTCCCGGTTTGGGATTTGAATTTGGTTCTTTCTGCTCTTCAGGCTCCTCCTTTTGAGCCTTTGCAATATATTGCTTTGTCTACCCTGACTCAGAAGATTGTCTTCTTGGTAGCTATCACTTCGGTCCGGCGTGTCTCAGAGTTGGCGGCCTTAACTATCCAGGCGCCTTACTTTGAGAGGCATCAGGATAAAGTGGTCTTTCGGTTCAAGCCAGACTTTCTTCCCAAGGTTGTTTCTGCTTTTCATTTGAACCAAGACATTGTTCTTCCCTCCTTATGTCCTAATCCTTAGAATGACAAAGAGAGGGTGTTGCATTGCTTGGATGTAGTACGCTGTGTTAAGTACTACTTGATTATCACGTCTCCTTTTCGTAGGACGGATTCCTTTTTTGTTGTGCCCCATGGGCCTAAGAAGGGTTTGGCACCAGCCAAATCTGCCATTAGCAAGTGGATACGTCAGGCCGTTACTGCGGCCTATTCTGCTAAGGGGAAAGTTCCCCCTTTTCGTATCACTGCTCATTCTACTCGCGCCATTGGGGCGTCTTGGGCTTTTCAGCTCCAAGCTTCTGTTGAACAAGTTTGTAAGGCCGCCACTTGGTCTTCTGTTCATACTTTTTCTAAGTTTTACAAAGTTGATGTGCGAGCCTCAGCGGATGCTGTTTTTGGCCGCAAGGTTCTGCAGACTGCAGTCATTTAAGTTATGCTTCACCTGGCCTTTAGTTGCCCATCCCTTGTGGACACTGCTTTTGGATGTCCCAATAAGTGAAGAATATTTAAAAGTGAAGCGGGGTGTGTGGCACACCAAGAATAATACCATTTTGTGAGTACTCACCTGAAAAATGGATATTGTTGGTGTGCCACACACCCCGCTTCACTCCCACCCTTTTTTCGGTAGTTCCGAAGCCTTTATATGGTGAAGCTTTTTATTTATATCAATTTTGATTTTGAGGTTACCGGTGGAATACTGGTACCTTGTCTTTCTGCTTTTTAATATACTGGTGATTGAAGGGAGGTACCAGGTATATATAGGCCGGAAGGGGGCTCGTTACAAGACTTCCTCTCTGCACTACGTCACCTGGCGGTGGATTAACCCAATAAGTGAACAATATTTAAAAGTGAAGCGGGGTGTGTGGCACACCAACAATATCCATTTTTCAGGGGAGTACTCACAAAATGGTATTTTCTACCCTGTCTGTGATTACTACTTTTTACAGCGCTACGGAAGATGATGGCGCTATATAAATAAACAATAATAATAATAATGTTGCTCACTGGCTTACAGTGTAATACTGGGAAAAAAAAAAAAAAGATATGTGAAAGCAGAGGAGTAGCTAGGCTTTCTGGTACCCGGGGCAAACATTCAAAATGATGCCCCCTACCTGTGCTCAGGCCCCCCTGATCTGCTGCACCTAGGGCACGTGCCCCCCCCCCCCCCCCCTTCTGCCCCTCTGCATGAAACTTTCATGGACTTTTCCAACAAACCCTGGATGAGAACTGCCCCAGAGACATGAGGGTCACCTATTTACCTGCAGCTGCTCCCATTGTGTCTGTGACTCTCCTAAGGACCTGGCATCTTTAGACTAGGCTTGCAAGGGAATGCAGATCACAAAGGCCTTCAAGAGTTGAAAAAAAACTCTCATGGTAGTAAAAAATTCAATTCATGAGAAAAAAGCCTGAGAATTTCACTGTTAGTGAATCACCAGATAGGAAGACAATGAAAGTCAATGGCAGCTTTTACTACAGGTAAAAAGGGGTAAAAAGTTCAATACTTTTCTCAGGAGTAAAAAGTGGCATTGCCTTTCATTGTCTTCCTCTCTGGTGATTCACTAACAGTGACTCTCTCAGCTCAGGCTTTTTTCTCATGAATTGATTTTTTTACTACCATGAGAATTTTTTTCAACTCTTAGTGAATCAAGGCCAAAGTGATCTCCTATAGCTTTCACCAGCCCATTGATTCCAATTGCTGCTGCCTCCAACTTCCATCCTGAGCTTTCATGGTGATTCATTCTAAAGTAGATCTCCATGCAAATGGACTTCTACATCATCGCAGTCGAACAAAACCGCTATTACATCACTTCCATTTGAAGGCTGACTACCCCTACTCACTTCAAGTGGACCAAAACCCAGGATCTTGGCTATCTGGGTTTGGGTTTTTGCCCATGGGGCATACCAATTGGCTGTGTATAACCCTGCAGATCACTCAGTCTAACTCGCCTTTCTCCGGTCCTACAGCCCATGTGCTGCACTGCTCGGATCCACTCCCACCCCTTGTCTAAGGAATCGTCTAAGTGGACGGACCCGTGTGCTTCCGGCAGCCTTATTCCCCACTACCCTCTAACAGGGAGCGTGTCTGTGTCGGCTATTCACAAATGGCGCACCCTGTTAAAGGGATGGCGGGGAGTGGCCGCTGGAGAGGGGGAGAAGGTGAGTTTACTGGGTGACCTGGGGGGTTTCACACAGCAGGGCATCCTGAATCTGGATGCCCCATGAGGATGGAATCGAGTGGTTCCAATCACCAGGATTTTGACTATCCTTGGTCCTTGTCCCCACTGTATGAAACACCCCAGATCATCCACTCGGCTCACCTTTCCGCCATTCCCACAGCGCATGCGCCGGCTCTTGTCCAATCAGCACTTTATGCAGTGCATACTAAGGTCATGAATCAATGTGAGCGACAGGGAGTCTACCTGTTCCTTGTTGCACCCACTAAATGTAGCCCCTTGATTGGCCGAAACACATCAGCAAAGGACAAAGGCTTTATTTCGCTGGTGGAACAAAAAGGAAAGTAAGATTATCTAAGGATAGTGGCGATGAATTCATGGGGGGGGGTCATTGGGTCAATTGAGCAATTGGAATGCCCCCCCCCCCCCGCACTATGACCAATACCAGTTTAGTGTAAAAAAGTTGATCTGCCTTAAACCGGACCTTCATCATGATTTAATGAAAAGCCCAAACCCTTAAAAATTATTCCCCAGCATCTAAAATTAATATATTCTAATTTTTTAGTCCCTTAATATTCTCTCCCCCACTGGGCTGCAACTTTGTTCAGGGGTCTAGGATACGGGCGCTACCATCTTGACTCAGAAGCATCACATACTGAGGAGAGGAGAGGGGGATAAAGTACAGGGGGCGGGGTATAGCTGTGTTTTGCACAGACAGAGCAGAGCTGGTGTTGGGGAAAGGACAGCAATCCCAGAATGCAGAGCAACAGTCAGAAGACATGAGCCGCCATCTTGGATGTTTAAAGGCTCATAGCATGTAGGATGATTTTTAATGTGAGCAATCTGTATGTAAAGGGTGTGGGAAACATATAAGATATGCTTTTATTCAGGGTGAAGGTCCGCTTTCAGCTAAATCATAAAAATGTTTATATATTATATTTACATATCACTTATCAGGCAAAACTATAAATTTCTCATGTGGTGATGTTAATAGGAGGTGGTGAGGTAGTGAATGTAGGGATCATTTTTGTTTTTCTATGGTCCTTCCATAATAAGGACCCGTGGAAGGTTTCCTCTCCTATATTACTTTGTAATAGTCTGTAAAGCAGAGTATTCCATTGAGCAAATATTCTGTTAGCGGTGAACTAATGGAAACGCCTAGTAACACAGTACTTGCTGCCACATGGATTCCAGATCAAAGACCAAATATGAAATGGAAACTTGATGGCTCTTCTCCTGTATTGGCTTCAGCAACTGCTTGGTTCAGCCATGTTTTTTTTTGGGCTGCATGGATAAAACCACATAACCATTAGATGACAGAAAGTTTGGCCTGTCCATTATCTGGTTTTATCAGCGGTCTGGTGCGTTTTTCTCAGCACAGCCATTTACACATTCCTCATTACTGTTGGCTCCCAGGCCACTGTTCCTGCAATTTTAGCTTAGTGGCTGCAAAACCTATGCGTGTTACCCCTAGTATATAGTTAAATGGCAGGTCATCCAAATTTCATGCAGTGCTTCAGGATATTTAGGAATATGTTTGTTCGATTATAGAAGAGGGACTTCGCTCTTTAAAGTGGACTAAAATTGAGCGTGATCGGCTATAAGATTCCCGGGCCGATCGATTCGCTCCCCCTGGGATATCCAAAATCGGGATGCCCGGCTGTGAAGCCGCCCCCCCCCCCCCCCGTTCACTTACCTTGCTTCCCGGTCCAACTGCACATGCGTGAGCCACGGGCGCATCCCGCTACCCCTCTAGTAGGGCGCGTGCCTGAGCCAGGCATTTGTGATTGGCCGGCGTGGGCACACTCCCTGTTAGAAGGAAGCAGGGGGACGCGGCCGCCAGCGTGCTCGGAGCCGCTGACCTTAGACGCCATCTTAGATGTTTGCTCGCTGTTTGGACGAGCAGCCACCCATGCGCCGCAGGGCCGCGGGAAGAGGTGAGTTAGATTGGGCAATCTGGGAAAGTACCAAAACTCTGGATAGACAAAGTCCTGGGTTTTGGTCCACTTTAAACACATGATTTAAGCTGAGCATACCGAATAAAAAAATATGAACTAGTCCCTAATGACTGGTTTAATGGTAGGGTGAGTGGGGGTGGTGTTGAGGTCCACATATGTTGGACTCAAGGAGGTGATATTGAGGTTGTATCTTCCCCTGCATTCTCCCACCAATCCCCCACCCTCTGCCTGTTGGATGTGGACATTTACCTGGGTGCATTGTAGGTAATTATGCTGTTCCTATATTTGGAATGGGGAATTTACTCCACTCTGCTGGTCTCTCTAAAAAGAAAAAGAAACCAAAAAATCTATGCTAACCTTTTGAGCACCCCCCCCCCCCCCAACACACATGGATAGAGAACCCAGAGCAGGGCAAAACAGCTGACTGTTAGAGCAACCTGCCCATTCTCCCATTCCTGCCTCTGCCCCCCCCCCCCCTTATCACTGCAATCAGTGGAGGGGTGTAATTGTGTTGGGGTGCTTGACCTCGCTCATCAGTGAGTCTTACAACACCAGAGCCAGGTGGAAGAGCTGTGGTGGACTCAAAGGAGTAGCGATTTTGCCTTGTTGTCTGCAGAGGGACTTTAGGAATGACTGTCTTTGCTACCCTGTGGCAGAAGAAGTTTGTGGTGGTCCTGTAAATGTTATAATATCAGTGTCCTGGTTTACCAGGTGCATCAGTGGTTGATTTGATGTTTGGGGAGGGACTACCATTTCAAATATGTGGCCCGCTTGTTGAAAATCCCAAACTCTGAGCAAAATCCCCACCCTCCAATTCTTGGACAATTAAATCCTGGAATAAGGCATACATGTTTGGCTTACACCCTCGCTATCGTCGCTGTGAGCTTGCACTCCCCCCCCCTTTAATCGCTGCAGCAGAAAAGGATGTGTTAGGTCTTTATACTCCCCTTTCCATTGCAGTGAATGGAGGGGAGGTGCCATCTAACGGTGACTGATGATGTCACAGAAAATGGAAACAAGTGATCAGGTCGGGCTGCGTGGGACATGGATCCAGTGTTCAGGTAAGAGCTGGAGCGCCAGACTAGGAGCAGCGGTCTACGTGGGGGAAAAAGTGAAGCTTTTTTCTGCTTTTTCTCTTTTAAAGTCGACCAAAACCCAGGATTTTGACTATCCTGGGTTTTGGTTACTTCCCCCGATCCTGCTGTGTGAAACCCCCCAGATCGCTAAGCACAACTCGCCTCTTCCCGGTTCTACTGAGCATGCACGGCTGCTTTTCTTGCTGAGGTCACACCATCTAACCCAGCGTCTAAGGCCAGCGGCTCCGAGCACGCTGGCGGCCGCATCCCCCTAACAGGGAGCGTGCCCGTGCCGGCCATCCACAAATGCCTGGCTCGAGCACGCGCCCTGCTAGAGGGATAGCGGGGATGCGGCCGCTGCTCACGCATGCATCGTTGGACCGGGAGGCAAGGGAAGTGTACAGGCAACCTGGGGGGTTTCACACGGCGGGGCTTCACGATTTTGGGTGCCCGGGGGGAGGGAATCGATGGCTGATCGCGCTGGGTTTTGGTCCACTTTAAGAATAATTCAAGAAATGCATAATATGGCTACAGGAACTGTGTAACATTATCTCCAATGTCTCTTGTGCGGAGCCGTTATTTTGCAGATCGTGGGGCTATGAGCTACGTCACCTTGCGGTCAGGGAGTTACTGTGATTATAATCCATGTTTATTATCGATTTATTAAATACATTTTGCAAATTAATAACCAGGGTTTTATGTTGTTTTTAGGACCCCGGGAAGCTGCTGGAGCTGTTTCAAGCTGCTATGAACTTAAGCACTAGTACGAAACACTTTGACTGTGTGACAGCATCCTACATAATGAAGTTCTTGATCTGCCAGGAGGGTTTACAGGCCGCACTGGGTGACTGGACAGGAAAAGGGCAAAATACAGTAACCTTAGACCACGACAGCGCTAGCCTTATGGAGAGAAATACTTTGATTGGTTAGTTTTGATTTTTCCTTTTACGAGGACATATGTTTAAGGGATGCACCTGACTGGTTACCCTCTTTTAAAGCGACACAAAACCCTTCCTGGGCCCCCACACTATCTTACCTCTGGGTTCTCACCACCATGGCCACACAACCTTTTTCTTGGTGTCCTGCTTTGGACGCTCCATTCTTGACAATTGGGTTATCCGCCACAAGGTGGCGCAGTTAACTGCAAGACGAAACTTGTGGCTCCTCCCGGCTCATATAAAGGCAGCTGTTTTCCTAATAATCCCCAGAGTTCTCTTGCAGTCTGACTGCGAAGATGGATCGTTCTCTCTCCCCATGGATATCGCAGACAAGCGGGGCACCCCAAGCCTGTCGGCCGCTGCAGCCCTATTCCCACCTGTTTTTCAGTGGACCTTTTCTGCCTCCCAGCCTCCGGCTTCTGATCAGGTGATGGTAGGGGAACGCTGAGGGTCGGGGGGGGGGGGGGGCGGAGGAACCACCTTGGGACCCCTTATTTGTCTCCCACAAGCATTATTATTGGTTATGTGTTTGGTGCACTGTATGTTACTTCATTTCATTACTCACCTTTCCTCCTCTCCTTGCGTCCAGGCTGCGGGCGGGGGGGGTGGGTCTGGGGCGTCGGATCGGGCGCTGAGACGGGTGCTGCAGCGCGCCCCGGCGCGCCTGCCTTTCGTGGCAGGGAGGGCTAGGCCTCCCCTGCCTGCTCCTTATGCGGTCCGGGCGCCATTTTGTCTCGTCTCTCCTGCTGCTGCGGATTGGGGGGGGGGGGCTCGCCCGCCCCCCGAGGAGCTCGTTTCGGTGCCATTGATGCGGCGCGTGGTGGCTGCTGCTTCTGGCTGGTCCCCCTCTTCTGTCGCTCGGTGGTCCTCACGCTGCGGCCTCTTCCTCCTCGATCTGCTGCTCCTAGCTCTTATTCATCGACCGCGGTCCGTGAGTCTCTGTTTACAAAATTTTCTGTGTGCATGTGCTGTGGGATGCTTATATTTTCTTTGTTTTCCAGACGGGTCCCAGCCTATCCATAGGTGGTTCCTCCCGGTCTCTTTCCTGAACAGGGTCATTTCTCTAAAATGATTTTTAAGGAATGGGAGAAGCCTAATAAGCTTCCGTCGGTGCCTAGGGGTTTGGACAGACGGTATCCCTTTTCGGAGGATTAAATTCGCCTATGGTCCCGTCCCCCTGAGGTGGATGGGGCTGTCCAGTACTACGGTTATGCCGTCTCCTGATACTTCTTCCTTGCGCAATCATGCTGACAGGCGCATGGATCGGCTGGCATGTCACGCTTTCACCTTTGTGGGCGCTGGTCTTCGCCCTGTCTGTGCCGCGGACATTGTCTCCATTGCCATCAAAAAGGTGAGACGTCTTATGGATATCGCCAGATCTCGTAAGCGAGCAGAGGAGTATAAGGATCTCCTAACTTGCACGGAATTCATTGCCTTTGTGATTTCAGCCATGGATGCTCTTCGTCGTTCCCTCTGGCTGCGACAGTGGGCAGCGGACACCCCTGCCAAGAAAGCTCTCAATGTTATCCCCTTCCTGGGACTTCGGCTGTTCGGGGAGCGCCTGGATCTCCTGGCGAAAGATGGAAGGCTTCCTCAGGGTCGGAAGCCTGTGCGGCCCTTTCGGGGCTCTTCTTCCTTTCGTCCCTTTCGAGGGGGACGAGGCGCTTCATTTTCAGGTGGCCGCAGAGATTCCTGGGGACGAGGTAGACCGACCCAACCCCTCCTGGGGAGCTAAATCCAAACCCCCTGCCAAGCCCGCTCAGGCATGAGGAGGCGCCCTCACCCACTCGGGTGGGGGGACGGCTTCTGCTTTTTGCTCACGTCTGGAGACAGCCTGTCTCGGACCGGTGGATTCAGGAGGTGGTGTCCTCTGCGTACAAAATAGAGCTGGCAGCTTGGCCGCCCCCAAGATTTCTTCGGTCACGGATTTCCCAGAACACTTTGATGGCGCAGGGCCTAAGATTGGCTGTTCAACGTCTTCTGTCGTCCTGAGTGATTTGTCTTGTGCCTCACCAGGGACGGGGTCGAGGGTTCTATTCCAATCTTTTCACGGTGCCCAAGAAGGACGGTACCCTGAGACCTATTCTGAACCTTCTCAACTGGTTTGTCAGATTCAAACACCTTGCGGTCAGCAGTGAGTTCACTTCAGCCAGGCGACTTCATGACCACGGTGGACATCAGGGATGCTTACTTGCACGTCCCGATTTTCTGGGAACATCAGAAGTTCATGAGGTTCGCGCTGAAGGATCAGCACTACCAGTTTGTGGCACTGCCGTTTGGAATTTTTTCAGCACCTCGGGTGTTCACCAAGGTGCTGGCGGGTGTCATGGCCCTGCTGAGGAGCCAGGGCATTCGTATTCTTCCTTATCTGGACGACTTGCTGATTGCTGCTCAATCTCTTCAGCAGGCCGAGTGAGACACTCAGACGGTTTTGGCCACTCTCGAGGCATTCGGCTGGGTGATCAATTATCCCAAATCCTCGATCACCCCGTCATTGGTGAGGTCTTTTCTAGGCATGACGTTGGACACCTCTCAGGTCAAGGTGTTCCTTCCCCAGCAGAAGGTGGAGAGTCTTCAGACGCAGACACGGGCCTTGCTGTCATGTCCACACCCATCCATCCATCTGGGGACCGGACACAGGAGTCCCTGGAGCAGGAATTCTCGCAGTCTCCCCTGGCCCGGCAGTCCCTCTCGTGGTGGTTGGACTCCAGGAATCTTCTAGTGGGCAGGTCCTTTCTGACTCCGCGCTGGGAGATTGTCACCGCGAACGCAAGTGGGGTTTGGCAATCGCTGAAGTTCCAGGGCCAGTGGGGCCCTCAGGAGGCTCATGTGCCTATCAATCTCCTGGAGCTGAGAGCGATCCGGTTGGTCCTGTTTCATTGGACTCCCCATCTATGGGGTCGTGCGGTCCAGGTCCGCTCGGACAATCAGACGGCGGTCGCCTACATCAATCCTCAGGGCGGGACTCGGAGCAAGCGAGCCCTCTAGGAAGTGACCCTGATCCTGTCTTGGGCGGAGAAGAATGTTCCCTGCATCTCAGCGGTTTACATCCCCGGGATGGAGAACCAGGAGGCAGACTCCCTGAGCAGGGGGACTTCTCGTCTGGGGGAATGGTCTCTCAGCAACAAGTTCTTTCACGTTCTGTGTCGCCGCTGGGGTCAGCCGGAATTGGATCTGTTTGCGTCCCGTCACAATCACAAGCTTCCAAGGTTCGTCTCCCTGTCAAGAGATCCTCTGGCCTTCGCCACGGACGCTCTAGCAATTCCTTGGACGGAGTTTCGACTCCTCTATGCCTTTCCTCCCTTCCCTCTCCTGGGTCGCGTGCTGCGACCATCCTGGTGGCTCCTCATTGGCCGAGGAGGTGTTGGTTCGCGGACATTGTCCAGATGTCGCTACGTCATGCCCGACGATCCAGGGCTTCTCACTCTTACAAATGCTGGCTTTGACGGCTTGGCTGCTGAAACCTCCATCCTGACGGAGAAGGGGCTGTCTGCCTCGGTCGTGCGTACCATGATTCAGGCTCGGAAGAAATCCTCTTCCATGATTTATTACAGGGTCTGGCACGCTTACATTGCCTGGTGTGAGTCTAAGAGTTTTCCTTGTCGTACTTTTTCCCTTTCCAGAATTTTGGAGTTCCTACAACATAGCTTGGATTCGGGCCTTCAGCTGAGTACTCTCAAGGGACAGGTTTCGGCCTTGGCTATTTTCTTCCAGAGATCTTTCGCCAATCATAGACTTATCAAGACCTTTTTCCAAGGAGTTACTCATGTACGTCCACCGCGTAAGCCTATGCTACCGTTGTGGGATTTGAATTTGTTGCTTTCTGCTCTCCAGGGCCCTCCCTTTGAGCCTTTGTGCAATGCTGCTTTATCCACTTTGACTCTGAAGGTGGTCTCTTTGGTAGCTATCACATCGGTGCATCGCGTCTGTGAGCTGGCGGCTCTTTGTATTAAGCCTCCTTACTTTGAGCGGCATCAGGATAAGGTGTTTTTTTTGTCTTAAACCGGACTTCTTACCCAAGGTTGTTTCTGCCTTTCATCTCAATGAGGGCATTGTTTTGCCTTCTTTGTGTCCCGCGCATTCTAATTCTAAGGAGCGGACCCTCCATTCCCTGGATGTGGTCAGGGCACTTAAGTACTACCTGGTTGCTACGGAATCCTTTAGGAAGTCGGATTCTCTTTTTGTCCTTCCTGACGGGCTTAGGAAGGGCTTGCCTCCAGCCAAATCCACTATCGGCAAGTGGATCAGAGAGGCGGTGGTACAAGCGTATTCTGCCAAGGGGAAGGAACCCCCTTTCCATGTTACAGCTCATTCCACTAGAGCTATCGGTGCTTCTTGGGCTTTTCAGCACCAGACTTTGGTTGAACAGGTTTGTAAGGCCGCTACTTGGTCTTCAGTTTATACTTTTTCTAAGTTTTACAAGGTTGATGTTAGGGCCTCAGCTGATGCTGTTTTTGGCCGTAAGGTGCTTCAGGCGGTAGTGTCATGAACTACGTGCTGTTGCTCTCTGGGGATCCCACCCTTGGACACTGCTTTTGGATGTCCCAATTGTCAAAAATGGAGCGACCCGAGAAGGACACCAAGAAAAATACAATTCTGTGATTACTCACAATTTTAATGGTGTCCTGCTCGGTCGCTCCATCCCACCCTTGTTTCTGTTATCCTCTTTTTGCCTTGTTATGGTGATTACGGTTTGAGAGTTTCTTTTGGGGCTGTGTGAATTAACATGGTCTCTGGCCTCCCGGCTTGTCTCTGTATTTACTGCTTTTCAACGTTGGGGATTATTAGGGAAACGGCTGCCTTTATATGAGCCGGGAGGAGCCACAAGTTTCGTCTTGCAGTCAACTGTGCCACATAACCCAATTGTCAAGAATGGAACGACCCGTTCAGGACACCATTAAAATCAATTCTACAGGTGAGTAATCACAGAATTGTATTTTTGAAATCGCTGATTGGCTGATCTAATTAATTATGGCTGATGTGACTGGTCCACTGACCACATCTGTTTCCCTGTAGTGAGGAGGGCGTTCCTGTCCCTTGCTTATCTAACTGGCTGTGTGCAGGATTGCGCCTCAGCTACGGGGAAGCTGGGGGGATAGGTAAGATTAAGGGTTAGCCTGGGGGTTTCATTGGTGGGGCATTCCAAATTTTGAATTCCCCAGTGGCCCGCTATTTTGGCTTTTGAGATGCTTTAAAAAGAAATGAATTTTCCATTAGGGGAAAATGTAAAAAACTGTTTTTCACTAACCGAATTATAAAAGAAGCATTTTTTCAGGACAGCCCAAGGTCCATTCTTTGTTTGCCTCAACCCAGTACAGTGTCATTTAATGTGGACCAAGCCATAGATGGCAAACCCAGAAGTCTTAAAGACTCCAGGACTAGCTTATTCCTTCTCCCTGGAGCATCTGGAAGTGGAATGTCCCAATTGCTGCATTCCCCAGTTTGCTGGAGAAACTAGATATTTCTAATGATCCCACAGACTTGCTGCTCGCTTCTGCACCAAGGCCCATCTCAATGGCCAGTGGGTGGCATTGCTTGAAGCCTGCCCATGCACCATGGGCACGTGGAGCAAGGTAAGCAATGCAGTGATCTTGGGGGTTCTGTACACCAAACTGAGATACTGGCAATCCCCACATGCTAGCAATACACATCGATTTGCTACATTTGCTGTCATATGCTACATTCATATACTAGCAATCCCCACATGCTAGCAATACACATCGATTTGTTTACATCTCTGAAAATATGGGTCCCTTATTTATAGCCCTCCCTCATCAGTCCCAAATCTATCAATCACGGTCACCAAGTTTCTCCAAGCCACCGCTGTCACCTCTATTTACAAATGCTACCCTTCTTTATCACATTCTGTGCAAGCATCCATACTTACTGCACCCCTATTCAGCTCCCTTTACACATCCAATCTATTTATCCCTCCCACTATCCCCAGCAGGTCAAGGGCCACATCTCGTGGTTCTGAGGGCCACACGCAGGTTGAGCACATGTGCCCTATGCTGTATCCTCACCTTGCTCCTAAGC
This sequence comes from Gastrophryne carolinensis, assembly GCA_027917425.1. Classification (NCBI taxonomy): domain Eukaryota; kingdom Metazoa; phylum Chordata; class Amphibia; order Anura; family Microhylidae; genus Gastrophryne; species Gastrophryne carolinensis. The sequence continues at coordinate 442,687,588 of CM051237.1, forward strand.
ATAAACCTAATAAAAACAATACTTCCTGGACAACAGGTTCCAACTTCCATAGGATTGAGTCCGAGTTTCCAGACAATCTCATACTGGTAACGCTGTCTTCTGCATATCTAGCTAGCTATCCACCACCATCCATCTGGGGATACTTGGGAGGTCATGTACACAACCATTCCCAAGAGAATTGATGGAGAAGGATTTGTCCCTCCACCTTCTCAGGGCACTTTTGATTTAGGAGGCTGTGGGATCCGTCCGGCTCTCCTCTTCTTTTCCCAGGGGGCCTCTGATCCCCCCCCTCCGGGGCTCTTCAGTCATCAGGAGAGCACCCGACAGGCCCTCTCCCCTCTCCCCCCTGCCTTCCTGACAGGCGCTGCCATCTTCACGAGTAGCCTCACCTCCGGGTCGTCATGCTGGCTCGCGGCGGCTCAGCTCTCAGATGATGGGCAGAGGAGGACGGAGCAGGAAATCCTTTGATCTCCTGCCTCCCCTCTCCTCTGGCCAGCGATCATCGCATCTGTCATCGGATCGGCAAGGGACACAGGAGCTGACAAACGGAGGTGAGTAAAGTGTTTATTTAAATAAAAAAAAAAAAGACTTTCTGTGTGTGTGTGTGTGTCTTTTTATTACTGTTAACCCTTTGTGAACTGGTAAGGGATCTATGTGACCTCTATATCAGTTCACAAGGCTCTGGGTCTGGCAAGTTACCTGCGGCTAGCGGGTGACTTGTCATTAACCCTGAGCCCCCCCCATTGCCTGCCTCTACAAAGCCCGGGGGGGGGGCAGAAGAGCCCGTGGCCATAGGCTATGCCAGCTTGTATAGTCTATGCCAGCTATGGGGGCTTGTAGTACAGGTCGCAGGGGCCTGCTTTGGTGGCGAGCTGGTTATGCTCGCTAAGGGGGACCTCACGCCATTTCTTGGGGATTAAGGGTTTTTAATCCCTCTAAATTCCAAAACAAATGAGGTCCCATTTAAAAAAAAAAAATCACAATATATCGTCTTTGAGACAGAATCGGGATATATAGGCATATATCGTATCATCATACGTATACCGCTCGTATCACCAGATTCTTGACAATACAGCCCATCTAATCTGCCCTTATGTGCATACTGTATGTACTCTTTTATCTTAGGATAGGTCTATGCTTATCTCAGGCATTTTTAAATTCACTTAATGTCGATGGAGTATATTGTTTTTTCTTGTACATGCCTGGAAGAAGTTCTGGGTCCAAATCCTATCTCGCATACTATCTGCATACCTGAGAAAGAGGCACAAGTTATACATTAAGCCAAACCCCTTCACTGAGGCATGAATATGAGATAGGGTTGTAACAGTTACAACAATATTAACACTTTGAATAGGTGGATTAATTCTTTATTGATGCGGAAATACATGTTACACCTCAAAGAGGGACAAATGAAGAGGGACATGGACTCAAAAGAGGGACAGTCCCTCCAAGAGACAGTTGGGGGCTATGTATCTGCGTGAAAGTTACTGAAAAATCTGAAAATATTAGTTACATTTTGTATTTGCTAAACAGTTCCCAAGTGTGGCTGCCAGGGGACTGCAATGGCTCTGGTGAGGGACCGTGACCAATGAGAACGCTTTTTATGTGCTCTGTATAAAGCTGTGCAATATGTCCGAAATATGTAAATGCACAAAACTAAAAATAAAAGCCTAAAGCAAACACAGATGAGCTGTATTTTATCCCAGCTGCAGTGGGAGGCGCTGTTTTTTCGTATCCTCGCTTCCTTGTGAGCTTGAAATAGAGTTTTGGCCCGACTTTGAGGCAGACAAATTCTTGGCCAAATGAAGTGGCGCAGTAAAAGTAACTTTGTTGCCTTTAGGTCATTTTAGTGCCGGCCTTTCTGCCAAACTCCATCAACCCTTTAACTGCCAGAGAAAGTTTTTGTGAGCTGTGATTAGGAATAAATACCGGACCAATGGATTTTCCTATGAGTTTGTCACCGTGTATATTACTAATTACTACATTTATATACCTTTATTTTGTTTTTCAGTGGTGCGGTTGCTATCGGACAGCCTGGAGCGTGAAATCAGGCAAGCAGAAAATTCCCTGCTCGAAGCAGCAGCTTCTTTTCCTCTCTATGGCCGAGTGCATTGTATCATTGGGGCTCTGGAACAGTTGTCTCTAGGGTAAGTGGGTCTAGGCTCAGATACCTCATTCTGTTACTTATATTTTTACTTTACGTTATAAATCGGGGAGAAAACGTTTCAGGGCCTTGCCCCCTACCTCCATTGCAATGAATAGAGAGGGCTTCAGTCCCGTCATCAATCCCATCCCAGGGTCTGACCCCCGGACAGGACGGGAGGCGGCAGCGGGGGTACGATAAAGCATTCAGGTGATTTCTGGAGCGCCGCTCCTGCAGTGACCAGCGGCGCAGGGAAAATGTGAGTACTGTGTATATTTGAAGTCATACAGCAGGAAAAGTACTTACATTTTTCCTGCGGCGCTGGTCACTGCAGGTGCGGCGCTCCAGAAATTACCTAAAAAGGCTTTATCGTGCCCCTGCTGCCGCCTCCCGTCCCGGGTCAGACCCCGGGGACGGGATTGATTTAAATATAGATAGAATTGAGTGAGAATGTGGGAATTGAATACATGTTTGCACAAATTGGACCTAAAACGACATCAGACACATTATAAAAGTAGATAAGGGAGCCAAATCAAATTATTAAAGTGGACCAAAACCCACCCCAGATTCTGAGACTTCAGGGCAGGCATACTCTATCCCCCCGGGGCACCCCGATCGGGGATGCCCCGCTGTGTGAACCCCCCCGCCCCCAGATCACCTGAAAACTCGCTTTTGTTCCTGGTGCAACGGCATATGCGAGAGCAGCGGCCGCAACCCTGCTATCCATTTAGCAGGCATTTGTGAATGGCCGGCACAGGCAGGCTCCCTGTTAAAGAGTAGCGGGGGATGTGGCTGTCGGCACACTCAGATCTGCTCGCATTAGACAAGCTCCTGGATGAAGGGGCTTGAGCAGATCCAAGCGTGCTGATTGGACGAGAGGGCTGCACATGCTCCGTAGTACCGGGCAAGGGTAAGTGAGATTGGGTGACCTGGGGGGTTTTACAGAGTGGGGCACACCCGATTGGGTTGCCCATGGGGCAAAGACCAAAACCCAGGATAGCCAAAATCCTAGGTTTTGGTCCACTTTAAGGATAATAATCCAATATTACATTAGCAGATTATCCGATCCACAGATAATTAGAAGACAAAATTAGAGTCAGGCGTTTTTAACCACTTGAAGACTATTCGGCACAAGTGAGTGACCTCAGCAGCTTCGGAGGCCCAAGTCCCCTGAATCGGGATGCCCCGCTGTGTAAAACCCCCCAGCTCTACTCACCTGATCCCGAAGCGTTTCAACCTCTAGCCGTGCTTGCGTCCGGCCTTTCTGAATGGTCAGCATGGGCACACCACAGCTAGAAGCTGAGCGGAGGATGCAACCAGCGGCTCCCTTTGGCCCTGCTCGGCTTAGCTGTCCAGGTGACTTGGCCATAAGCCGAGCTGCGTGAAATTGAGTGCGCTCCGTTTCAGCCGAGCCTGCGCAGGGGATCGCCAGAAAGGCGAGTGGAATGGGTGAACTGGGGGATACACACACCAGGGCATCCCAATTTGTAAAATCTGACACTGTTATTTAAAGTGTATCATGGCACAAACAAAGGAGATTTTGGAGGACCTCAGGCGAACTTTTGATGCTCAACAGACTGTAAACGTTTAAAAACGTAAAAATCTCGGGCTGTGTACAAATGGAGGAAATGCTTCACCATTGCTACCTTCCCCCGGAGTGTTCGATCAACAGATCTCGCAAAGCGCAGCGATTACTATATCAGTTACTATATTAGTAGTACTGAATTAGAATTTCCCGGATTTTGGTCCGTGCCCCCGGGGCATCCCGATACGGCTATGTGAACCCTCCGCCCTTCGAGAAGCCTGAAAAAAACTCCCTTCGCCACACTCCAATGGCACATGCACGGATTCTTTTCCAATGAGAGGCGCCTGCTGTGACAACAATATTTGGGGGGGCAGCTCTCATTCAAATCAATCAACCTATCTTAATGGGTGGGAGTGCGCATGTGATGCTGGGGATGGGAAGGAGCGAGCTCCCTATTATGAGCATTGAGAGCTGCCTGCTGAATTACATTGTTATAGCAGGGGTCTCTCATTGGACGAGAAACAGCGCATGCGCCATTGGAACCGTTTTTTCGGGCTTCCTGGGGGGTTTCACATAGCGGGGCATTCCAATTCTGGTTGTCCCGGAGAAAATCCAGTGGCTAGCCCTGGAATCTTTTAGATTTCCATGCCGGCCACTGGTGGGTTTTGTTCTACTTTAAGGTTTGTAAATAACCTAACCTAAAACTGTTAAAATACACATTTCTATTTAAACCGGACCTTCTGCATCATTTAATGAAAAGCCCAAACCCATAAAAAAACTATTCCCCAGCATCTAAAATTAAAATATTTCACATTTTTAGTCACTTTTTATTCTTTTCCCCACTGGGCTGCAACTCTGCTCAGGACTCTAGGATCGGGGGGCACCACATCTTTGCTCAGAAGCATCACATACTGAAGAGAGGAGAGGGGCGAAAAGCACAGGGGGGCAGGTTGTAGTTGTGCTTTGCACAGACAGAGCAGAGCTGGGGTCAGGAAAGGGAGAGCAATCCCACAATACAGAGCGGCATATTCAGAAGACACTTCCTGTTTGCAGCCTGAGACTACATGGGTCGCCATCTTGGATGTTTAAATGCTCAGGAAATGCAGGTAGAATGATTTTTAATGTGAGCAATCTGTATGTACAAGAAGCATATAAGGCTCTAATTCAGGGTGAAGGCCTGCTTTAATCCATATCAGGCTCGTGTATAGTATAGATCAGGTAGGGGGACAGATCAGTCTACACCTTTGTTGCTTACCCTCTGATGGGATCTTGTAACACTGTACACTTACCACTAATTGGAAAACACTGCTGTAAAATGTACTCAAAATTACTTCAAAGGGCAAGTCCACTTTCAATAGCATTTTTAAGTGTCTATTATTGTGATGTCCTCAATGTGCTGAGCTTATCTGTTTTTTCTATTGTTTGTTTGAAACTGTGGTTTTAAAAGAAACCGTTTTCTCTAGCCACAATTTTTTTTTATCTTAGCAGCTGTGCACAAACGAGGTGTGTTTGGTGTACAGAGCAGAGGCATCATGACTTGATCACCTGGTTGGCTTAGGCAGAAAGTATGCACCACACTTTAACCCCTCCTGCACTCATTCAGCCTCTTCAGATGAGGGGATCACTATCTTGTGTTCCAATCACTAAAGTTTTCACCTGGGAGGGGTCCCTGTCATTACCGCTGCCTGATTTTTCCAGGCTCTGTAAGATTGCTGGGACTTGTAGGCATCAGCTATGCTAAGGGGTTTACTTAAACCGGACCAACAGCCTGGCACAGTTGGAAAAGAAAGATAGCAGGCATTTTGTTTAATCTCTCTTAATTGAATTTTTACAACAAGAGTAACAATACAGCGGTACAAGTACACACATACAAAAGGAAAGGCGAATATATCAGTAGCCCCCCCCCCCATCAGCCCCATACGCCTGCACAGGGAGGATTCCCATCCCCCCTCCCTCCGCCTCCCACCCGCCCTCAAGAGAGATGACTGCGGAGAACGGCGGGAAGGTCAGCCCGCCAGCAGTGTCTGCATCCCATATTACCATCAATAAGCCCTTGCAGCACCTGGGCACAAATTTGCAGGCCAACCCCGGGTTACGCGGGCCTGAGCCCCCGCAGGTGGCGCATGCATGGAAAGAAAGGCAAAGACCAGGCTGCCTATGACCATGCCCTGCGCCGGGCGAACGCCCCTTACGCCATGAGTCGTCTGCCGCTCATTTCATGGGCAGTTGATGCAACAAGCCTCGCCCTCCGCTAGGGGGGGCAAGAAATAATCAAACATAGGTTGCGGTAGCAGCCATTTTGTAGTTTCCCACCTGACATAACTGAAATGGAAGCCCAGCATGACTTCCTGTTTGCAGGTGGCCTGAAAGCCCATGAGCGGCCATCTTGTTTTTAAAATTTATCCCAGTAGGCATTAGAAAAAGGTAAATTATTTTTTGTGTGCAGCAATCTAAATTGCCCTGGGAAGAAATGCATATGAGCACTGCTTGTTGTGTTGGTTTGATGTAATTCATTTTTGACTGTTGGTCCGCTTTAAGGCAAGGGACACCCATTTTAGCAACACAGGCCACAGCAATATAAGGAACTTGGAGAATGAAGATAAATTAGGGCCTTATTCATGAAGCTCTAGCGCCAGGTAGTGCCTGTAGCGACCGGAGACAGCACGTAATTCCACATTTATGAAGCGGAATCTGGTGAGCGACTAGAACAACGCCATGTAGGGTCCGATTCATCTTTATCCACGGCCCAGCGCACAGCGCCGGTGTTCATCCTTGCAGAGCGCCACATCTTACCTGGCGCTCTCCCATACATTTCTATGGACGATACTTAAATCCCTTTCCTGATCCCAATGTTTTTTTCCCTAAAAAAAAAACAAACAAAAAAAAAAAACTTCTGACGTATTCTGGGCAAGAAAATTACATTTTTGAAAACTTTTTGGAAAAATAATTTTTTTTCTGCAGAATTGTCCTTACATGTCTGGTATTAAAGTGTTCATGTTACAATGTAATAACAATATAATTCCATATGTTTTCGCTTTGTTACTAGTGGATACATGTTCAGAAACAGACTTTAATCACAATCAATTGTAGCTATGGGCTACAGTTACATGATTTTGAGCGCTGACGATGTTTGAGACTGTTTTTTTGATGAATGTGGTGTGAGTCGGTAGCGCTGAGCTGGCGTTACGTTCCGCTCCCATACAGCGTAGTACTGCGACTCACACATCATATTCATCAATGCCGGACTGCGACTGAGGCGCTCTGAAACAATGATCCATGGCCGAGCACAGCGACTACTAGCGGTCGCTCTGAAACCTGCTCTACAGACGCTCATCTGTCGCTACCTGGCGTTAGTAATGAATCAGCCTGCCTGTCACGTGCATGGGAGCACAATCCTAACACAAATGTTTATCTTGCATTGCAAGGAAAATAAGGCAGAACATCAAAAACCTGACCTAAATTGAGTTTTACTATAACATTCTTTTCGTGTTTTGTCCGCGTTACATCTGGGAAGTCCATTCCCTAGTTGGAGCCAGTATGTGAAAATATTTCCAGTGTACTTTGTAGGCAACAGTTAAAAAAACAAACCTTACAGAAGGTCAAAAAACATGTAAAATCATTAGATAAAAATGTAGGCTGCTCTGTTCTAGTTAAAAATCACGATTGTGTTTTGCTATAGAAGAATCTAACGCCCACACACACGCATAGGCGCACGCTCACAGTTTGGCTTATGTTCTGTAATGTTCTTGTAGTGCGAGGTTCTGTATAAACACGTTCAGAACTTCTGGTCAAGCTGAACTCCAGAAGGATTTATAAAATAAAGTGTATTTGAAGTGTTTTTCTCCTCAAAGTGGAACAAACAGTGAGCATTATTGTTTAAATATGGTCACCAACTAACTCATTTTCGCCACTGTCCTAAAATTGACATTTGCTATGTAATAAAAAAAAAAAAAAAATAGTCACCACCTTGGTGCACCTGGGAGCAGGGTTATTTCCCTGGCTACTAGTCATACAAATGTAATACCTGACAGAGTAATACGCCATTTTTTCCTCTTGTGGCAACGGTGGGCGTGTGCTAGCAGCAGATGTCAGAAACCAAACATTGTCATAATGGGCTATAACCACAGCTACTTACCTACTTTAGGTACATTTTTTCAATTGCCTATTTTACAGCACAGTGCAGGATGTAAAAATGTATCTATTTTACACTGTTGGTCCACTTTAAAGCGGATTACAAAATAGGCTGGCACAATGTAACAAATGTAATACAATGTATTCAATTAAACAACATGCTTGAAGGAAATACAGGGAGCTAGGCAGTTAGGTACAGGGTAGTTCAGGCTAGGAAGTAGGGGTGTCAGAAAAAAATCGATTCTGTCAAGTATCGCAATATTTCATTAGACGGTACTAGAATAGTTTTTTTCCTTTCTAGAATCGATTCTGACCCCTCGTTCTTTGGGGGTGGGGGGGATGATGTCACTCCCATGGGCGTCATTCCGACCCGCTGCGCCTCAGCTGTCAAATGCCGGTTATCGCTGGGCAGAGGAGAGAGGCAGGCGGATCGTCGAGGGACACAGGAGCTGACAATTGGAGGTGAGTAAACATAAAAAACTTGTCTGTTTATTTTAAATCTTCTTTTTTTTTTTTTTTTTTTTTTTTTTTTTTTGTCAACCCTTTGTGAACTGGTAAGGGATCTATGTGACCCCTATATCAGTTCACAGGGCTCTGCCATTAACTTGCCATTAACCCTGAGCCCCCCCATTACATGCCTCCCCAAAGGTCGGGGAGGGCAGAAGAGCCCGTGGCCATAGGCCATGCAGGCTTGTAGCTTGCAGGGTCAGGGGCCACCAAAGCTGGCCCCTGCGCCTTGTTCTACAAGCCCCCATAGCTGGTTCGGGTGGCTGGTTATGTGGGATAAGGGGGCCCTCACACCATTTTGGGGGGAATTTTTAAGGCCCTAAAATTAAAAAAAAAATGGGGTCCTGTCCCCGGGCAGGGGGGACCTTATATTGTGTCTTTTTAAATTTAATTTTAATTTAAAGAAAAAAAAAAATGACATCGTCTTTGAGACAGAATCGGGATATATTGTCATACGTGTATCGCAATGCGTATCGTATCACCAGATTCTTGCCAATTCACACCCCTACTATGAAGCCTATTCGAGGCTCCCCAAGTCACCCATTTCCAGTGCCCTTTGCTGTGGTTGACATTAATACCGGTTAATGATATCACAATTACCGCAGCCACCCACAATGTCTGGTGTTATACTGGACTCTTCTCTCTTATTCGCACCTGATATTCAGTCAGTAGGCACCTCCTGTCAGCTCCAGCTCTAAAACATCTCCCAGATCTGTACCTTCCTGACACCATAACATTCTTTTATATTTTGTTATGATTTTATGCATGAGCTTGTTTGAGCGTGTATTCAAGGCAGAATGCATAATTTAGCAGCAGAAACTATTGTAAGGAGGTGGCCATACTATGGTGACCAATTGGGCCATATGTTTTTACATTTCTACTTTGTGGCAGGGTGATGAGGGGGAGAAGGAAAGAGAAAATGGGACATGGGGGGGGGGGCAAATGGGGGAGGGACATCATTGGCTGGTGGGTCGTAATTTAATCAATTAATCACTACACGTCAAATAATTAGAAGAATCGATTAATTTGACCCAGTGGACCAGATCTGTGTAAATTTGTCAGTGAAAAATGGGGCCCTCCCAGGGAACGGGATACTAGTGCCACCCAACCCAAACTGTATATTATAATAATAAATATTGGAAGAGTCACACAACCACTACTTACAAGCAATTAAAAACTCTAGACCGCAGTAAGCCAATATCAATAGATATCAGGGCACAAATAAGAGATTGTACAAAATTGTATATATACAATTGTATACTACATATAGATTGTATACTACATATAGATTGCCCCCCCCCCCCCCCCCCCCCAATCACAAGAAAATATAAGAAAAGAAATGCAAAACATATTATTTAGTGATGCAATCGTGTGGCTGCATGTAGGTCTTCCCACATACCCATGCTTTCCATGACTGCTTGTAGCTTCACCACGGTGATTACAAGCGGTCATGGAACCTGTGGGTGAAGGGTCTCTGAAAAATGTTTCATTTTCTTGGAGGGTATTGAGAAAGTGCCTGTTTTGCAGTACCCTCAAAAAAAGGGAGGGGACTGGGGGCCATTTCAATAATCTCTTCAGTCCTTACCATATTGGATTTTAAAGTGGACCAACACCCAGGATTTTGACTATACTGGGTTTTGGTCCACTTCGGACGCACATGCGCCGCTGGAACGTGGAAAAGGTAGGATTGTGGGCTTCCTGGGGGTGTTTCACCCCGCGGGACATCCCGATTTCGGATGCCCCGTGGGGAGGGATCTGATCGGTGTGATCCCCCCTGGGTGTTGGTCCACTTTTAAGTGAAGGTATTCTGACTGACCAGATGGCAGTATTGTGAATCCTGGAGACAGCTCCACATTCTCTGTGTGTCTTGTGATAAATGTTTTACTCCACAAGGCTTGGCAGATAGCTTACTCGGCTGTTCGTGGATCACGTAGGAGAAGTTTCAAAGGGCTTATTTCAGTACAGAATCTTGCAAGAAAACTTCTTACAGCAGGAATCTTGATGTGTACTTTCAATACAGCAGGAAACTTGTGATGTAACCCATACCGCAACGGCAGGTAGAAAAACTGTAGCTGCAGAAGGGAGCAGCAGGTGTGCACTGCTTGGATGCCAAACTAGAAATGGCTTTGGGAGAGAGGAAGAAGGGAGGAGCTACTTGCATCACAGCAAGACTAAGAGAGCCAGGAAGGGACACATTGCTCAGCCTATGTAAATATACACTATTAAATATTTACCCTGGGTAATATAAAAAACACGTCGTGGGACATGACAGGAGGGCCTGGAGTTTGTTCGGGCCCTGGTCCATGACTAGGAGGGTGATAGATTTAGACCTAATAAAGATGGAGATGTTGCCTAATCAGTAGAAGAATGTAGACGCTTTTATAAATGCAGATACCAGAGAAGTACTCTTGATGAGGGATATTACGGATCAGGGGGAGCACCACCACACGTGCCCATGCCAGTTATTATAGGTTAGGGAGAGAATGCACGCAGCAGTGGTGCCCATCATATTTTGAATATGATTTTCTGCGAGAAGAAATGGTGGCGGTCCCAGAATAAAAGATGTTATCATATTCGGTGGGTAAACATGTTGGGAAATGGAGACCAATCAAACATACACATGGAAAAATAGCTCAGGGAACAATTACTTTGACCAAGCTCCGGTGGGAAGAAGAAAAAAAGAGGCTACATAAGAAGATTGAATCTGTGGTAGAAGTATAGATTACCCATAGAGCAAAAAATAAATCTGCTAACATGTTTAATATGACATCGTCTGTCCTGTGTCGGAGCGCCCATCAAACCACATGCCGAGTATTGGAATTAACAGGTTGGCACAAGTGGGGTAGCGATCAAAGTCAAACCGCCCCATCCACCAAATCCCATGTTTACATAACAGGAGTACTGTGCATTACCCTGGGATATCTGTGATTGATTGGGCTGGAGATTTAGCTTTGCATCAGATCTTATCGTTTTTCGTTCAAGCTTGTGGGTCAAAGGGCTTGTGTCCAGCCAGCTCGGTACCTTGATAAGGTTCTTCTCTAGAAAAGCTCTGGGAGATCTTAATATGATTTGTGAGCAAAATAGCCAGTGGTCTTTCTGACGATAAGTTGGAACAGATAGGCCCACCTGTGGGTTGCCCCCATTAATCTGACTAGGTCTAAAATTGGTTAGTTGACATCTCATGAAGGGAGTGTGACTTGATAGGTTGAGGGAAGCCTTGAATGACTGCCCTGTCCCAGTCAAACTGGCCCTCCTTGGAGTAGAAGTGGACCTTGACGAGAATGTCTCTTGGTCTAGCCAGGTCTGGGTTTCAGTTCGGTACCTGGATCAGATCTATCTCCAGAAAAGTGAAAAAATTGTGGGAGCTCTTCAGTTTGAAAAGAAAATATTTGGTGGCCTTTCTGAGGATAAGGTGGAACAGATAACCCCACCTGTATGTTGCTCCCACTACTATGGCCAGGTCTAAAATTAACACCTCTTGAATAGGGTGCATCTAGATAGGTCAGGAAAACTTGAATCTCTGCCCTCTCCCATTCAAACTTGCCCTCTAGCCAGACCTTGGTGAGATTTTCTTCCTTGGAGTAGAAGTGGACTCTGACCAGAATGTCTCTTGGCCTAGCCAGTTCTAGGTTTCCTGGGCCCAGGGCTTTGTGCACCCTGTCAAGCTCAATGTGGGTGGTGGGATCCCTTTTCAGTAAAGGATACATAAAACTGTACTCTTGCAGACACAAGATCTGTTTAGTTTGTCTCTCTATAGTTGAAATGGTGAATTAAATGGAGGAGACTCTTACCTCTACTGAGAGAACCTGGATCTGCTCCAAAACTCCTTTTGATGGAAGTTTCAAATTTCTGCAAGTGTTTGTTAAACCGGACCTTCAGCGTGATTTAATGAAAAGCCCAAACTCTTAAAAAACGATTCCCCAGCATCTAAAATTTTTAGTCACTAACTTATTATTTTTTACCCCACCGGGCTGCAACTCTGTTCAGGAATTTAGGATACGGGCGCCGCCATCTTGACTCAGAAGCATCACACTTACTGAGGAGAATAGAGTGGGATAAGGTACAGGGGGGCGGGTTATAGCTGTGCTTTTCTCAGACAGAGCAGAGCTGGGGTCAGGTAAAGGTCAGCAGTCCCAGAATGCAGAGCAGCACAGTCAGAAGGCACTTCCTGTTTGCAGGCTGCCTGATAAGATGGCGGCTTCCATAAGCCGCCATCTTGGATGTTTAAAGGCTCATAACATGCAGTAGATGCAGGTAGGATGATTTTTAATGTGAACAATCTGTATGTACAGGGTGTGGGAAACATATAAGATAGACTCTTATTCAGAGTGAAGGTCTTCTTTGATGGGGAGGAGGCTCTCAATTCGGAATCATCTCTTTCTGGACTAAAAGAAACTGTGGATGCAGAGGCTTTACATGCAAGTAGGAATGTTTTTTTGTCAGAGTTGGGTAGCCGGTGCTTGCTCTTAGTCAGAGCTCGCTGGGGGATGACCACTGTGTAGAGTACATCTTAAAACTTTCCTGGGAAGAAATAAGGCTGTAGGGTGGACTGAGGTCTCCTGATGGCTGTTCAGGCTCAGAAGTTCTCTCTGTGCCAGGCCTCACCACCACTTGTAGTATATGCCCTAATCATTTCCCAACTAGACTATTGCAATATTCTCCTCTGTGGTTTACCAGAAAACAGACTGGTATACTTCCAATCCATTGTGAACTCCATTGTATGTTCCACTGGCTGATATTATCTGAAGAATTCAGTTCAAGTTACCAACGTTAAAGGGTCGATAAAGGCAAAAAATAGTGTTACCCATACGTTGGTCACAGCCAAGAGCATTACCAACTCCAATCCCTGCAATAGAGGGTGTGCCTTAGGGTAATGCTTGCCCCCCCCCCCCCCCCCCCATATTGTAGTGTTAGGAGGTGGACATGCTCCTGGCTATGACAGACGAATGCAGTAATTTTGAGAGACTGAGAGGTTTCTGCTCATCAGGCTGGGTCAAAACAGTGGCAGAGTAAAACTGCTGAGCATAGAGATGAGATCAATGCCAAAAGGGGGAGAGGTTCATGTCTGGGGAGGAGAGCAATTCAGGAAGTGAGATGGGAGAGGAAAGTGGGCCATCATTCCCTCTATTCCACGCCATCTTGTCTTTGGTCTAACCTAAACTTGCCTTAATCCCCCTGGCTAGGTACAGTGATGATGATGATTCCAGGGCACCCAATGCTATGAAATCGCTCCTCCAATGAGAGCTCCTGGGTTCCACAGATAGAACACTATTGCAGAGCAGCAATTAGCCCATGTAGAGGGGTGATTGTCATGAATCTCTACCCATCAAATAGACCTGGTCAGGGGTTCAGGCAAGTATTCTTTTAATGCCTCCAATGGTGATATGACACGTCTTGATATAAGCAACCATTTCTTCTGATCACATTTGCTTTGTCCCCATATGAAGATGATGATTTTGTTTATACAGTTCATAGACTTATGTTTGTATTTTGTTTGCTGTATATTGTCTTCTGCTGCCTCTGTTGTATGTGGGGGTTACTGTATAACAATATGAATGACAATGTGAATATTTCATGCTTAGGAATGTCTTGGCAGTAGAGGAATGGAGAAAGCTAGTGTCCCTGCTGATCGCGCTGTGTTACCGACTCTCCGCTATAGTTTCTCCTGTTGTTCACAGTTCTTCACCAGAAGGCCTCATGCCAATGGATACAGAATCGGGTGAGTAATATGGTTTCATTGGTTCTCCAATCTCCATGAGCTTAAAGAGAAGCAACACACTTCTGGAGTCTATAAGACACATGGGGGGGGGGGGGGTGAGGGGGTGTTAGTCTACCTCTTTATGGGGCATTAGGAGTTTAGGATAACTTTAGTTGTTTAACACTGTTGCACTGCTGGATTGTACAACCGCCATGCCTTCAAGATTTTTAATAGACCACTTTCATTAAACACCTGTGAAAAGCTATTATATGATGGGCATCAAAAAAAAAAACGCTAATACACTTTCTTTTTAAAAAAGCGCGTCACCTAAATAGGGCAGTTATCAGCAGAAAGCCACAGGACTGAGTAGCCTGATGGAGGAGGGGGCAGCAAGTCATTATCCTTGTCCCATCATATGTTTAATTTGTGTGCCTGTCCTTTTCTGACATGCAAACATAGCTGTGACAGGTGTTTACAAAATGACAAGCACCAAACTGAAACTTAGGACTGACCAGGGCTTGTGATTTTGTGTCTCTGAAGACACAACATTGTACTTGGCAGACACATGCTGCTCCCTCTCCTTGTTGTCATTTTCTACTTTTTTTTAAAACCTCAAGGGGAACAAAACCAGGAAATTCTGCATTTTGTTTCCTGACCTGGGGGCATACTAGTTTGGGATGTCCCATTGTGTGAAAACCCCCAGATCACCCATAATAGCTCTCCTGTTTTTCAGGGAAAGCCGCATTGAGTTTTGTTCTGCTTTCAAGTGGGGGAAAAAAGTACAAGAGGGAAAGACTAACAAAAAAGTATGGTAGTGAAATGTTGTTTTTTCAGCCCGGGTGGAGCTGCTGCATATTAAAGCAAACAGAATTAAAAAAAAAACAATTTCAGTAAATTGCACCCATGAAGCACCACTCTGGCAATCCGTGACATAAACTATTTGCGAGGGCTTAACTCCATGCAGATGTTACGGAATAGCAGGCAGATTCTATGCTGCATAACTGCATGGGAACAGCCATCTTGCCACATACATAAAGTCCAGCAGGAAAATTCCCTGTGCAATCCTCTGTTTCTAGTAGAAAGCCACCAGCTGTGATAACTCATTGCTCTTCTGCACAGCTGAAAGAATTGTAACATTTTAGAAGATTCGTATGTTTACACAACCTGACTCATGTGCCCTAAATTCAGATTTCCACAATGAACAGTGATAAGGAAACATTGTTACGGCTTCCCCTCAAACACACAATCCCTCCAGCCGCTGGTTATTTGGGGTGTGTGTGTTTATATAACACAAGCTACCTGTGTGTCTGAGGCATTTATCTCTGTTTGGTGTAGGCCGCTGCTGGAGCATCTCCCAATATGCTTATGTGTATGACAAGATGGCTACTCCCGTGAAGTTCTGCAGCAAAGTAGTGGCCATTTTATTCCAGAACATCTTCATGGAGTTAAACTGGACCTTCAGCATAATTTAATGAAAAGCCCAAACCCTTAAAAATTGTTAATTTTAGATGCTGAAGAATAGTTTTTTTTTAAGTTCTTAGTTGCTTACTTATTATTCCTTCCACCACTGGGCTTCAACTCTGTTCAAGACTCTGTTCAAGATACAGGTTCAAGATACAGGTCTTGCCTCAGAAGCATATTGAGGAGAGGAGAGGAGAGGGGTGAAAAGTACAGGGGGCGGGGTTATAGCTGTGCTTTGCACAGACAGAGCAAAGCTGGGGTCAGGAAAAGGACAGCAATTTCAGAATGCAAAGCGGCATATTCAGAAAGCACTTCCTGTCTGCATGCAGCCTGAGACACTATGAGCTGCCATCTTGGATGTTAAAAGGTTAAATAAACGCTATAGGTGCCAGTAGGATACTTTTTAATGTGGGCAGTCTGTATGTTGGGGGTGGGGGAAAAATACAAGCTAGGTTTTAATTCAGGGTGAAGTTCCGCTTTAGGCCCTCTCAACAGTTTTTGCCAGAGGGGGGCTTTAGGGCAGGAATTTACAAAAATCTCTTTTTTTGACTTTTGGTCTGCTTTAAAGAGGGGCTATGGTCGTTTTTAACCATAGTTCCTCTTTACCCCAGGTCTGCTACCTAACTGTGGGAGAGTAAACTGTCTGCAGGTCTCCTTCAGCCACTGACTGTGCTCATTGTGTTACAGAAGCTGCGGCTCAGTTGCATATGATAATGAGTGAGATCAAACCACGAGACACAAACGATTTCTTCACGCAGCCAAGAATATTACAGAAGGATACTGACCTACATTCCCAGGCCCTCCCTGAAGACTGCGCGCCCGCCAATACCATGTGTGCTGAAATGAAAGGTAAATGACATGTCATTAAAGCAATTAGAACCCTGATTAGTCAGTGGTGCTGATAGACTGCTGAAAACTGGACGCACAAGAGTGTGGCTGAGCTGTTGTGTTATTTCCCCATTTATTATACAGCTGGACCAGCTTCTGCTGGTATATGGACTGTGAGGAGGGCAAAATTCCCCTTCCTTCCTATCACATGGGCCAGATTTGGTTCTGGGCTTGCTGCAAACCAACAAACGGCATTTCAGCATAAAACCGCCCCCCCCACCCCCCCCCTTGTCATTTTACATTTTCATTGGGAGCTGACTTTGCTTTGATCAAAAGCTGAGGCCTTAAGGAGCGCCGACAAGTCAAGGAATTCCTTTTTCTCTGCCATTAAAGATTTAGCAGCATGAGATTGTTGCCTTTCTTTGTATCAGGGCCCTGTTTAAAACTATAAGGCGCCAATCTGTTCTCTGATGGGAATTATGAGGATTTAGTGACTACACCTGCACGCATGGGAAAGTGGCAGATTGTAGGAACCGTGCTGTATCGAACTTTGTTTAGTATGATAAAATACTGAGGTCGTAAAATATGATTTATATTAATATTTGCTGCACATTAATCCCCAATATTTCTACTAGGGATTATTATCTGATTTAAAACAATGGCCGCTGAGGCTGTCCTGATACATCCAGTGACATGTCCTAAAAAGAAATATATTTCATACCTTAAATACTTTGCAACTGCAATCTATTGTGTGAGAAATTATCCACCACACACACAGTAAGATGTATAAATTAAAACGGGTTTAATTACCAGCACAGTAAATAACCTTCATTAACCCTATAGGTTCATGAAGCTTCCCCAGATAACCTTAGATATCAGCAGTTGTTACATAAATTAGTAAGTTTTACATTAGTTACAGCACAATTTGTTATAGTGGATGTAGAGAGATAATGCAGAGACAGATAGAGATACTTATGGTTTCATGGTTGGTAATAGGTGTCTATTGTCATGGTCTGTTTTCTTATAGACATGGCAGGATGTGGGACTACTTATTTGAATGTTAATTTGAGGGACAGCTGTCCTTTAACAAATACCATAAGTCTAGTCTGACCTTTGAACTGGTTTAAAGTGGACCAACACCCACCGCTGATCCCGGGCCGATCAGCTCCCTGGGGTGAAACCCCCCAGGACGTCGCCGCCTCTTGCGCTTCCCTCTAGCAGGGCGCGGGCCGTTTGTGAATGGCTGGCGCGGGCACGCTCCCTGTAAGAGAGGTCCTCGCTTGTCCGTCGGCGGTGATTGGAGGAGCGCTCGCGCATGCGCCGTAGGAGCAGGATGAGGTGAGTTTTTTGAGGCTTTCTGGGGGGGTTTCACACAGCGGAAGTGGACCAGCACCCAGGATAGTGAAAATCCTGGGTGTTGGTCCACTTTAAGGATTAAGAAGTGCGAAAAAATACAAGCTTTTCTAAATATTAAGAAAATAATTTGTGGTGTGTATGTATTTAGCTTCCCATACTATTATAGCCCTAAACAAACTCCAGTGTAACCATTGTTGCTATTGTTTTCAGAAGTCAACGGATTAGCAAGTCCATGCAATTTATTCTCAGTATATTTACAGCTGTTCAGTGAATGCCTTGGAGGTTTATTAGAGAGCATTAGTGAACAAACAGCATCATGAAAACCAAGGAACACACCAGACATCTCAGGAATAAAGTGGGGAGGTGTATTGCGAAAGATACAACAAAGATGACGTCAGAACAGCTGAACTTTAGTTTCCTTACTTTTTTATTGTTGTAAGGCAAATATCCAAACATTAACAAATCTCACAGTAAATCTATGCTCCTCAAAAGCTAAAGCAAGGACACAGTGCAAACATATTTTGAATAGTTTCACGAGGAAAATCTACACAAAGCTAGATATTCCACTCTTAATAAAGCAAACTGAGTACTGTCTGTGCTATAATCTTATGGAGACCAGCGCTATGCTGTGGGACTAGATAGTTCAGTAGAAATAAAAAGTGTCAGAGAATGATCCACTTGGAAAATGGAGGGGAAGGGATAAAAGAAGGGGTGAGGGAAGGGTCGGAGGGTATAATCCAGAAGAAACTATCCGGCTAAGAGGCCTCTCTGGAAGGAGACTGGAACACCAGGTTCTCTATGTAGACTAGCCATGGTTCCCACGTGGTTTGCAATAGAACCGGTCTGTTATGGACAATACTGGAGTTTTTCATTAATTTATCATGTCTTATTGATACCTGACCTTTACATGATGAGGTTAAGGCTGTGCTTGCAGCCAGGAAGATAAAAGCTATGAGTTGTTGTAAGGGTTTCTCCACCTCCAGGTTGTCCCCTAATAGAGCCATCACGGATCTTGTTGGATTTGTAGCCGTGTAACCTTAAATATTAGGGAGCACAGTATATTGACTTCCAAAAGGACATGACTTTGGAGCAAAGCCACCAGATGTGGTACATATATCCCAGTATTGTGCAGCTTCGAAAGCAGTAGGGTGAGGCTCCCGGGAAAGCCTTAGCTATTTTTACAGGGACAAAATGCCATCTCACGAGGACTTTTGAATTTGCCCCTACCAGAGAAGTATTTATCAAGCTCCTAAATGCCCAGAGCACTAGATGCAGTTCCAACCCCAGGTCTCCTTCCCCCTCCCAGCAACCTCCAGTGAACAAAGCTTCTCGTAATCGGTGCATTGTTCTAAGGTGCTTTGCCCGGCCTTTTTGGGCTTCAAGAAGTGTAGGATCTGGTTAGCTCTAAAAACTTCATTGTGGCAACTTCATAGGTTAAGTCGGAAGCACTCCGATTTTATAGATTAAAGTGATAAATCGGGCAAAGACAATCGTTAGACCACTGTGTCGGGCTACATTTGAAACTGTTCTAAACTGTCTTCAAATTCAAGAAGAAATGGCAGAGATATAAAAGTTTACATTTTTTTACCTTACGATTTCTCTTCTGAATCATGTGGGCGTGGCCCTTGGAGCTGTTATGCTGCATTATAGTCTGCATAATGTTTGCACTGGGAACAAGAGAGCCAGTATTGGTGGCCCACATCTGCAGGTTGGTGCTGGAGGGTCAGATGAGAAAGTGTATTTACTCATTCACAGTGCCAAGCTGAGAGGAGGCACAGCACTGGAGGAACACTTGGCAAGGTAAGCCACTGGTTATTGTTTTAACGTTTTGCATGAAAAATTATTTTAAACGGGAGAAGCGGGAAACGCCTTGAGAATGCCACCAAAGGAACATACCTGGAGTAAGACCATACCTGGAGTGAAATCGGGGATCTGAGAATTGGCGTTAGGGGTGCCAGATGAGACTTAAATTTGCTCCAACAAATGGCTTTGTCCCACGAACCAAGCCTAGGAGAAATGGGTTGTATATGGGAAGGCGCTTATATTTGCCTCCCTACAGAAGAAGGTCCAATGGGAACTTGCCCAGACCTGCCTGCTCCAAGGGATATCCATACAGGCCTGGCATGTTGCCAATGTATTGGGATGAATTGGGACTCTCTTGTGGCCGGTCTGGGAAACCCAACCCACTAGCAGACTTAGGAGTAAATAAAGCTTTGTTCCCGATCCTCCTACCTTTCGACCCCCAGATAAATTGGACCATATCCCTTCATATTTTGGATAGTCTAGTCATCCCAATTTGAAGAGCTCTGAAGACGTAAAGAATTCTGTGTAACCGGATCCTATTTAAAGCAGGTCTCCCAAACCAGGATAATTGAAGTACATTCCATGTTCGGAGATCCTCATCCTCCACATTATTTTAAATTGAGGTTAAATACAAATTCTTCAGACGGTGTTGGTTTTATCTCCAGGTAAGTGTTGGACTTGGGATTCCATCGAAATTTGATGCATGGGCGATCCGCCAGTGAGCCTGTTTGCTGTGTTTATACCTCTTTTGGCAATTGGCTCTCATTGACTTTAATGGGAAGCATGTGCTACCTCATCCCCAGACTCGTGGGCTTCCGCTCCTGCCTATCCGATTCATTGGGGTGGGAGTGCGCACATGGCGCCGGGGATGCCGCAGCACACGCTCCCCATTCAAAACAATAAGCGACGCCTGCTGATGCCTGCCCATGATGTCACAGTCTGCCAATATAAAAAATAGATATGTATGGAGAGGTTTCAAGAGGAGAAATGCAGAGAAGCATGGATTCTATTACATATTACTGGCTTTCCAGTGCCAAACACACAGGAGTCACATGACCACAGCAGACTGCCTTTCAGCCATTGCGCCCTCTCGTCCCTCTACACACACAATGTGGCTTGGGAGTGTTTGAAAAGAGACATTAACATGTCAACAACATTTTTATTTATTTTTTACTATAGCAGTAATGTCTGCAACCCCCCTTGCATGTGGCCACCCTAGGCCTAGGTTTTCCTAATGGTAAATACAGCCCTGCCCCTCCCAATACTTTCTGTGCCCTTTACAAATTCTTTTCTTCCCATAAGTAGTTCTACAAACGCTCTTGCTGCGTGCGCTACATCTGGCCACATGATGGCACTGTGGTTCCGCCTTCCTCTAAGCTCACGTGGGCTTCTCTCTTCTTGGTATTGTGTTTGGGGGTCAGGGGCCAGCTGTGCAGATTATGGTTTAATTTCTGCATAATGGGAAGAGAAGCTGGACTGTCAGTGTAAAATAGGCTATTTGGTTTAATAATGAATAATTGCACGGCGCTGCGCTGAATGCGAGTGTCAGGGACTATTCTTCCCTCTGCGGAAGATGTCCTTGCCTCCTTTTCATACTCTGCCGCTTATCAAAAGTTTACCCTTGCTTTCTGTCCAGATGAAACGTGCAGCTACATATACTATGCTGCTGTTGCACGTGCAACCTCAGCCTTCTGTTGTATTGTTTCTACCTGCAGTGAGATAAATAGAGGGGCTGCGGTGGCTGGAGTCCTGTGCGAGTTGCATGCCCAGCATGCTGGAGTGTTCGGTCACTCTTCTTAAAGCGGACTGAATAAGAGCCTATCTTATGTTTCCTTTTCATTAAATCATGCCGAAAGTCCGGTTTAAAGCGGACCTTCAGCGTCATTTAATAAAAAGCTCAAACCCTTAAAAAAAACTATTCCCCATCTAAAATTAATATATTTAACGTTTTTAATCTCTTTTTGTTCTTTCCCTCACTGGCCTGCAACCCGTTACCTTGCTATGGGATCCCCGTGTATATAAATATAGGTTGTATTACCACTCTCGGTCTTTAATATATTATAAAGAGAATATTTATAAAACATTCTTACTTAGTGCCAGTACGAGGTCTATGTGCATGTTCTTTGGGATGCCCTCACATAATATCCCTTTCATAGGCTGTGATTTTTGGTACCTAAGTTAAAGGCGCTCTTCATCCAATAGGATGCCACAGAGTCATCCCTTCCCCCTCAGCCACTTCCCCCCCCCATCAGACAAAGCTCAGGAAGAAGGTGGTCTGAGGGCAAGCTCTGCCCCCAAACACACCACACTAGTAGAGTACATCCTGAGTGTAAGGCTGGGAGCAGAGACTGAAAGCCTGGCCAGCAGAAAACCTCCATGAGCCCTGTCCTGTATGGTAACATCAAAGAAAATACCATAACCTGGTCAGAGCCTGTATTTAATAAAGAATTACGATGCCGCTGTGCATATTAGCAATAAACACATTATATATTCATGTGTGGGAGATCATAACTCATACGTGCGTGGGTCTCGTGTCGTCCCAAATTTGAAGAACCCCGATCAGGAGCATTAAATAACAGTGGTGTTTGGTTTAAACCAGACCATTCTCATAGGCAAATCGATTGCCGTGCGTAACAATTAATATACGGTACCTTTTTCTAGCTTCTGCTTTGGTTAATTTTAAAAACAAAATGGTGTCTCCTGGAGCTGCAGGCCACCTGCAAACAGGAAGCATTTCTGGGTTTCCTGTTACTGTGCATTGTCGGTCATGTCCGCTGGGAGCAGCGTAGCTGGGATGCTGGAAACAAAAGCTCCCAAATGGCCACTACCACTAGCAAATTAGTGTAAGTTTAATCGGCTCTCTGATCTGTATAGGGACAAAAACATGGCGGCTTCGTTTTATAAAGTGGACCATCCTGTTTCTGTTCGAGATACATGGTCATATCTTCAAGATGAAATCCTGCTTATCTCTGGATTGTGTCTCCGTGTTGTAGTATGGAGGCGTGCAAGATTCTCAACGCCTGTTGCAGTTTACTGGCAGTGCAGCAAAAATGATTAGACAGCTGCAGATAAATGTTACCGATTAATTGTCGGCGCAGAAGGTGCACACAGAGTTACAGGACTTGCGTGTTAAATGTGAACCTTTAGGATAAATGAGGCATTTGCTTTTTTTTTTAAGGTGTGAGATTTATCTCTGTCACCAAATGTGATTTCCTAAAAATGGCACATACGTAAACCTAATAATGCACGGTTAATCCTTTTTGATTTGTTTCAGTGAGCCCCCTTTTTTGTATATTTGTATAAATGTTCCAACTTAACTGAAAAAAGTCAGGTCAGCCCTATTGACCCTGATCAACATCCTTAGCCTTCTAATTGATTTACTTTGAGTAGTGAATTTTAGTGTTGTTTGATGTTCGTGTAACTGTTGAACAAAAATGTTTTAAAGTCAGCTGTGAACAGCTTTCACCACCCTGCTCTCCATTTCCTTTAAAGCGGACCTTCACCCTGAATAAGAGCCTATCTTGTACATTTCCCCCACCCTGTACATACAGATTGCCCACATTGAAAATCATCCTACCTGCATCTACTGCATTTTCGGAGCCTTTAAACATCCAAGATGGCTGCTCATGGAGCATCAGGAAGCCTGCAAACTGGAACTTTCTTCTGACTGTGGCGCTCTGCATTCTGAGATTGCTGTCCTTTCCCTGACCCCAACTCTGCTCTGTCTGTGCAAAGCACAGCTATAACCCTGCCCCCTGTACTTTATCTCCTCAGTATGTGATGTTTCTGAGGCAAGATGGCGGCACCCGTATCCTAGAGTCCTGAACAGAGTTGCAGTCTAGTAGGTGAAAGAATAATAATCGACTTAAAATATATTAATTTTAGAAGTTTGGGAATAGGTTTTTAAGGGTTTGGGCTTTTCAATAAATCATGCTGAAGGTCCAGTTTAAATGTGAACCTTTTAGGATAAAAGAAACATTTGCTTTTTTTAAAACAAGATTCTGAAATTAAAATAAAATGAATGTGATGCAGGTGTGAGATTCCTAAAAATGGTACATACATGAACCTACTAACACATGGTTATTCCTGCTTTATTTGTTTCAGTGAGGCCCCCTTTTTGTATATTTGTATAAATGCCCCAACTTCTGAAAAAGTCAGGCCAGCCCTATTGATCCCGATCAATATCCTTAGCTTTCTGATCTATTTACTTTTGAGTAGTGGATTTCAGTCTTGGGTTTTTTGCCTTTTGATGTTCGTGTAGCTGCTGGACAACTGTTAACAGAATCGCCACCCTCCGTTAATTTATTTCCTTTAAATAACCTCTGTGCCAACCAGGGCTCAAATGACAGCTGACGGCTCATGCCTTGAGAGCTTTTTGCTTTGTCAGAGTGGCACTTCCAGTTTTTAAGACTATGGCAGCTCCTCTCCTTCCAACTTTTACTTCAATGGAATCTTTGTAGGTACCTGGCCTAAACGGATCAGACAATCCTTGCAGATGATCTTCACAGATAGCGTGTACATTGCCAAAGAACTTGTACCCACGAATATCTGTATTGCAAGCTTCTCATACCCAAGGATGCTGGAGAAAACAGAAACCTCTCTGGCTTCAGCTGTATTCCTTTGACTTGTGTCCTCTCTTCTCCCTGCTGGCTGTATTCTGGTACTTCTCTACCTCAAAACAATGGTGTTGAGTGAGTCTCTGCTGTCAGCCTCTCTCTTACTTTACTCTGTTCTGTTCTGTGGATCTACTGGCTTTTACCTCAATATTGCTTGATCTTTCACTGTAGAGTTCACTGTCTGTCCCACTTCCTCATTCAGGGATTTGGCCCAAACGTATTGTACCAGGCCTGGGCTAGCAAATGCTTTAGGATAAGGACCCTCCTCCCATTCTAGAAGGGATAGTTCAGCACTTTGTTTGTGTCACTCTAGGGTCTGTGCTAGTTACTTTTCAGGATATCTATAAAATCTAGTACAGTCCCAGTTTCTCCTAGTGGGGATTTGGCAATATCTCTCTACCTCCCTATCCAATCTCTCGAAGGATAGGATACAGAAAGAACGGTCATTCTGGTTCATTGGAGTCATCCTAAATCTCACATTACTGCTGAAGATTTTCCTATTGCATGGCACGGCCTGTTTCAAGAAGTCCTTACGTATGGGATATTCCGCCACAAGGTGGCGCAGTGCACTGCAGGAGAGTTGTGGCTCCTCCCGGTACCATATAAAAACAGGATCACCAACAGACCTCTCCAGTGTTTTCTCTGCAGTGATACTGCGAAGATAGAAGGTGGCTCTTTATATTGCGCAGGTGAGCGGGGCAACCAAGCCTGCGGCCCTGCATGTTTCCACCCGCTTCCGGACCCTCTGTGCCACCCAGCCTTGGCTGACTGATCGGGTGAAGGTAGAGGAGCACTAGGGTCAGGTGCTCGGGGAGCGCTGCTCCAAGCCGCAGACCCTGTACCACAAAGGGTGGCCGGCCATAGGCTTTATGGTGAGCCTACTGAGGGATGTGGAGTTCCTGCCTTAGCTTCTGAGGGGGTGAGTGGATGTTTTTTGGGACTGTGTTCTGTTAGTCTCTCCCTGTTTTAGTGCCTTTCTCTTGGATCCCCCCCCCCCCCCCCCCGACCTTGTCCTGGCCCGACTCCTGCCGTTGCCTCCCGCTCTCCTCTCCCCCTCTCCCCAGCGTGTGTTCGGGGGGGTGGGTGTTTGTGAGGCATTTTTGGGCTGCAATGGCGCCGGCGCGGGTCACGTGAGCGATGTTTTCGCGCTCTTCGGGGGCGAGGATGACACGTATCGCGTCCCCCCGCGGCCCGCCTCTTGAGGTTCTCGTTCCGGCGCCATTTTGAGTCTGCTGCGCTTCTGGGGCCCTCTTCTCCCGTGGGCTGCAGCGGTGATCGATTCCTCCCATCTCCTCTCTCCTGGCTCTTTTGGGGGCATCCCTTGGGGGGCATTCCAGGTGGCTTTTTATTAGCCCTTACCCTGTGCTGGCCTATTGCTCCTGTATTAATCACCATATGGAGGCTTCTGGGGATAGAATGCTTGGGGGTCCTTCAGAGCAATCCCGGCTGTGTGTCATGTGCGGGGCATTCCCGCTGAGTGGTAGTGGCGCGGTTTGTGTGCCGTGCGCCCAAAGTATCATTGCGGACCAGGCTGGGCTGAGCGCTTCTCTTCCCAGTTCTGCGCTTCCTCCGGCATCGCCTACCCCCCCGCGGCTACATTTAGCCCCCAGTGAGGGGGATGCTAGCAGGGGGTCACAATCTGCTCTGGCACTGCGTGTGGCCAGCATTGAAAGGCAGCTTGCCAGGCCTGTTTCAGGTAAGGCCTCTGGCAAGAAGCGGCACCTGGATCCAGCATCCTCTCTTTTTGCTGAGGAGGATGAGGGACTTGATGCCTTTGGTGGCCGTGACTCCCTAGAGGAGGGGAAGCTTTTTCAGGACTCTGACTCCTCTGGGGCCCAGCAAGAGGGGTACGACAGTGACCCTGGGTCTGCATCCGAGGAGGATTCATGGCTCCCTGATGACACTGATAGACTGTTGTCTGACATTTTTTTAAACCTTGCACATCGGCTCCCCTAAGGTGGCTAAGAGGAAACAGGGTGAGCTCTTTCGTCGTGATAAACAACGTCTGGAGTTCCCTGAGCAGGGCCATTTCTCTATTATGATGCTCAGGGAGTGGGAACGTCCTAATAGATTGCCCGCGGTGCCCAAGGGGTTGGATAAGAGGTATCCCTTTTCTGCTGACCTGGTCAAGCGATGGTGGTGCCCCCCTGAGGTGGACGCTCCTGTCCTTGGACTGTCCAACACCTCGATCATGCCTTCTCCTGACACTACTATGCTGCGTGACAGCGCGGATCGGTGTATGGATCAGCTGACCTGCCATGCCTTTACATTTGTGGGGGCTGGGCTGTGTCCGGTCTGTGCCGCTGCCATTAGTTATTGCCCTTAAGAAAAAGTTCAAGCGTCTCTCACTGATGGCTCTATGGCTGGTAGGAGAAGGGAGGATTATAGGCCCTCTTGCTTTGCTCTGATTTCGTCGCCTTTGTCCTTACTGCCATGGATGATGCGGTCCGGCTGGGTGGTAGGGCCTCGGCCCTCCTGGTAGCTATGCGCCACTCTGGTCTGGTTGCGTCAGTGGGCAGCCGACACTGCAGCTAAGAAGGCTCTCACTGGGCTTCCCTTTGCGGGGCTGCGGCTCTTTGGTGAGCGTCTGGATGCCCTAGCCAAGGATGGTAGGTTACCTCAGTGTAGGAAGCAGCCTCGGCCCTTTCGGGCTACTTCCTCCTCCTCCTCCTCCTTTCGTCCCTCTAGAGGATGTCGTGGCTCCCTGCAGAGAGACTTGGGGCCATGGCAGGTCCCGTGGCCGCCCCGGTCTCTCTTGGGGGGCCAAGCCCAAACCCCCTCCCAAGGCCCCTCAGGCATGAGGAGGCACCCTTACCCATCCGGGTGGGGGGACGGCTTCGGCTCTTTGCTCACGTCTGGAGGCTCCACATCTCAGACCGGTGGATTCAGGAGGTGGTGTCCTCCGGTTACAAGATAGAGTTTGCAGCCTGGCCGCCCCAAAGATTCCTCAGATCCCGGATTTCTCAAAACCCTCTGTCAGCTCATGGTTTCCGCCTTGCAGTTCAACGCCTGTTGGAGTCAGGAGTCATTTGCCTGGTGCCTTCCCAAGAACAGAGTCAGGGGTACTACTCCAATCTTTTCACGGTCCCCAAAAAGGACGGGTCTTTGGACTTGAAGGGTCTCAACAAGTTTGTCAGGTTCAAGTACTTTCGCATGGAGACGCTACGCTCGGCTGTCAGTACCCTTCGCCCGGGCGACTTCATGACCACCGTGGACATCAAGGATGCCTATCTTCATGTGCCAATCTTTCCAGGTCATCAGAGATTCCTGAGGTTCGCTCTGGAGGATCAGCATTACCAGTTTGTGGCTTTACCGTTCGGTGTCACCTTGGCGCCTCGGGCGTTCACCAAGGTGCTGGCGGGTGTGATGGCTCTGCTGCGGAACCAGGGCATTCGCATCCTCCCTTACCTGGACGACATTCTGATTGCGGCTCAGTCTCTTCATCAGGCCAAGGAGGATACTCAGGTGGTGACCTCCACTCTCGAGTCCTTCGGCTGGGTGATCAACTTTCCCAAGTCTTCACTGTCTCCGTCTTTGGTGAGGTCCTTTCTGGGCATGACTCTGGATACCTCTCAGGTCAAGGTATTTCTGCCTCAGCAGAAAGTGGAGGTCCTTCAGAAGCGGGCACGGGCTCTGCTCTTGTGTTCCCATCCCTCCATCCGGCAAGGGATGCAGTTAGTGGGCCTGATGGTGTCCTGCTTCGAGGCGGTCCCCTTTGCTCAGTTTCACATGAGACCTCTTCAAGCTTCTAATGTTTGTCTCCCTGTCGCAGGATCCTCTGGCCTTCGCCACGGATGCGCTAGTGATTCCTTGGACAGAGTTTCGGCTCCTCTATGTGTTCCCTCCCTTTCCTTTGCTGGGCAGGGTGCTGTGCAAGATAGCCCGGGGGGGGGGGGGTATCAGCCATTCTGGTGGCCCCCTGTTGGCCATGGAGGGTGTGGTTTGCAGACGTTGTGCAGTTGGCAGTAGATTGGTACGTCTTGCCCAAGAATCCAGATCTTCTCTCTCAGGGACAACTGCGCCATCCCAAGTTACAGACGCTGGCTTTAACGGCTTGGCTGCTGAAACCTCCATCTTGATGGACAAGGGGTTTGCTGGCCTCTGTTGATACTATGATTCGGGCTCGGAAGAAGTCCTCGTCTTTTATCTACTACAGGGTTTGGCATGCTTACATCGCCTGGTGTGAGTCCAGGTCTCTTCCTTGTCGGGTGTTTTCTATCCCCAGGATTCTGGAATTTTTACAACATGGTTTGGATTCGGCCCTTCATCTTAGTACCCTCAAGGGACAGGTCGCTACTTGGTCTTCTGTTCATACCTTTTCCAAGTTTTACAAGGTTGATGTTAAAGTGGACCAACACCCAGGGGTGATCGGCCCGGAAATCTATAAGATTCCCGGGCCGATCACCCCCCACCCCGCGGGACATCCGAGATCGGGATGTCCCGCGGGGTGAAACCCCCCAGAAACCCCAAAAACACCTTACCTGATCCGCCGCCGCTTCCGCCGCCGCCGCCTCCCGCGCACCCCTCCAGACGTGCGCGCGCCCGCGCCGGCCCTCTGTGAATGGCCGGCGGGGGCGCGCGCGCGCCGAGAGTGACGCGCGGGAGGCGGCGGCGGCGGAAGCGGCCTGGACGTTCCTGATCCCCGCCTGGACGTTGGCGGGGATTGGCTGCGGCGCTCACGTGGGAGCGTTGAGAGGTGAGTTTTTTGGGGTTTCTGGGGGGTTTCACACAGCGGGGCACCCCCGATCGGGGTGCCCCGCCGAAGTGGACCAAAACCCAGGATAGTCAAAATCCTGGGTGTTGGTCCACTTTAAGGCCTCAGCTGATGCTGCTTTTGGCCGCAAGGTACTTCAGGCTGTGGTGGTTTGAACTGCCTGCTGCTACTTTTTGGGGATCCCATCCTACCTTATGGACACTGCTGTTGGATGTCCCATACGTAAGGACTTCTTGAAACAGGCCGTGCCATGCAATAGGAAAAATACAATTCTGTGAATACTCACCTGTAGAATTGTTTTTACTATGCATGGCACGGTCTGTTTCACCCCACCCTTGTTATTGTTGTTCTTGGTTGCCTCATTATGGTGATGGTTCCAAGTTAGTTATGGGGTTTTTACTTTTTTTACCTTTATTACCTTCTCAGCTTCTTTTATAACTGCTTGTCAACACTGGAGAGGTCTATTGGTGTTCCTGTTTTTATATGGTACCGGGAGGAGCCACAACTCTTCTGCAGTGCACTGCGCCAAATAGGCAGTGTGGCATTCCCCCATCCCATTCCCCATATAGGCAGTGTGGCATTCCCCATATAGGCAGTGTGGCATTCCCTCATCCCATTCCCTATATAGGCAGTGTGGCATTCCCCCCATCCCATTCCCCATATAGGCAGTGTGGCATTCCCCATATAGGCAGTGTGGCATTCCCCCATCCGATTCCCCATATAGGCAGTGTGGCATTCCCCCATCCGATTCCCCATATAGGCAGTGTGGCATTCCCCCCATCCCATTCCCCATATAGGCAGTGTGGCATTCCCCATATAGGCAGTGTGGCATTCCCTTATCCCATTCCCCATATAGCCAGTGTGGCATTCCCCCCATTCCATTCCCAATATAGGCAGTGTGGCATTCCCCCATCCGATTCCCCATATAGGCAGTGTGGCATTCCCCATATAGGCAGTGTGGCATTCCGCCATCCCATTCCCCATATAGCCAGTGTGGCATTCCCTAATCCCATTCCCCATATAGGCAGTGTGGCATTCCCCCCATTCCATTCCCAATATAGGCAGTGTGTCATTCCTGCATCTCATTCTTTAAATAAAATTTAAAAGTTGCTGCCTAGGCTAGGGGGTCTGCTTTAGTGATGTCTCAGAAATTAGATCACATTACTTTTATCAATTAGGTGAGGGGGGGGGGGGGGGCTTTAGTGGTCCCTCTTTCCACGTCACCAAGATTTTGACTCAACAGTGACAGGTGAACTGCCTAGACATTAACCAACACCAATCAAGTGTTTTAATGCTCTTTAAAGGTCTGCTTTGATAAATATAACATGGTTATTCCCTGTGCCTAACTGTTTTTTTTCTTTTATTAATAGATAATAAAGGGACATCCTGCAATGTAACAGCACAAATGGTCCTTGTATGTTGTTGGCGCAGTATGAAGGAAGTTTCCTTATTGTTGGGTTTCCTGTGTCAAAGCCTGCCACTGCAGACCCGGATGAACTGTCCACAAGGCCTCATTACTGTGGAGCAGGTGAAGTTGCTATTAAGCAGATTGCACATTAAAAAAAATAATTCACATGTGAGCCTAATTCAGCACAGCACGATATTAATTCACCTCGGGTGATCCACAGGATCGTCTGCATACCGTATTTTTCGCCCTATAAGACACACCTGCCTATAAGACGCACCCTGGATTTGGAAGAGAAAAATTAGAAAAAAATATTCTGAACCAAATGATGTGCTAAAATATCCCCTACCAATAACCCCATTATAGACAGTGTGCAGAATTCCCCCCGATCACACCATTACAGGCAGTAAGCAGTATTCTACATTAAAGGCAAGAAGGGGCGTCCCACATTACAGGCAATGAGCAATATCCCACATTACAGGCAGTGTGCGGGCATCCCCAATACAGGCAGTGTGCGGGCATCCCCAATACAGGCAGTGTGCAGGCACCCCCAATACAGGCAGTGTGCAGGCGCCCCCAATGTGCTGGCAGGCATCCTCTGGCATCCACAATGGGCTGGCAGGCATCCTCTGGCATCCACAATGTGCTGGCAGGCATCCTCTGGCATCCACAATGTGTTGGCATCCCCAATGTGTAGGCATCCCCTGGCATCCCCAATGTGCTGGCAGGCATCCCCTGGCATCCCCAATGTGCTGGCAGGCATCCCCTGGCATCCACAATGTGCTGGCTGGGATCCACAATGTGCTGGCAGGCATCCTCTGGCATCCCCAGTGTGCTGGCAGGCATCCCCAATGTGCTGGCAGGCATCCCCTGGCATCCCCAATGTGCTGGCAGGCATCCCCAATGTGCTGGCATCCCCAATGTGCTGGCAGGCATCCCCTGGCATCCCCAATGTGCTGGCAGGCATCCCCAATGTGCTGGCAGGCATCCCCTGGCATCCCCAATGTGCTGGCAGGCATCCCCTGGCATCCACAATGTGCTGGCAGGCATCCCCTGGCATCCACAATGTGCTGGCAGGCATCCCCTGGCATCCACAATGTGCTGGCAGGCATCCCCTGGTATCCCCAATGTGCTAGCAGGCATCCCCTGGCACCCACAATGTGTTGGCAGGCATCCCCTGGCATCCACAATGTGCTGGTAGGCATCCCTAATATGCTGGCGGGCATCCACAATGTGTAGGCATCCCCAATGTGCTGGCAGGCATCCCCAATGTGCTGCCAGGCATCCCCTAGCATCCCCAATGTGCTGGCAGGCATCCCCAATGTCCGTCCCCCCCCCCCCCCCCCACCCCCCCAAAACTCCCCATCGGTCCTGCCGTTCCCCGCCGCAGGTTCCGAGCGGGCCGATTCCCGCCCGGGGGGCGTGGCCTGTGACTCCTGCCAGCGTCCAGTGACGCTAGATGGAGTCACAGACCACGCCCACCCCCGACCGGAATGGGCCCACTGTGAACTTGCGGCTAACTGCCGCTGCTCCCCACCGCCACTGTGAGTGTAAGAGGCGGTGGGGAGCGGCCGTCAGTCGCAAGTTCATAGTGAGCAGATATCGGCCCAGGGTGGGCGTGGCCTGTGTCTCCTACCAGCGTGAAGCTGGTAGGAGACAGGCACGCCCACCCCGGCCCAATATTGGCTCACTGTGCTCGCTATGAACTTGCGGCTGACTGCCGCTCCCCACCGCCTCTTACACTCACAGAGGCGGTGGGGAGCAGTGGCGGGAAGCGGCAGTCAGCCGCAAGTTCACAGCGAGCCAGTTCCAGCTTCTTCTTGTTAGCGTCACAGGCCACGCCCTACCCAGGGGCCGGAACCAGATGAAGGAGGAGGCAGCGGCGACTACCAAGGCTGCGAGGGACCGACGGAATGTACGTTTTTTTTTTTTTTTTACATTCTCCTGTTAAGACGCATAGACATTCCCCCCCTCCAGCCCCCCCCACACACACACACTTTTGGGGAAAAAGAAGTGCGTCTTATAGGGCGAAAATTATGGTATATTTTTTACTTGTTTGGGCGATTCGTTGGAGCACCCCTATTTTTTTTACAGGGGTGCGAGCTTTTGGTGAATTCTTATCGTAGACATGTGAGTGTTACATGCTACATCGGTGATAACTGAAAAATGAATGAAAACAATGTTGTATATTGCACTGACAACCATATTCTGTGAACAGCTCAGCACTTCAGGGGTTAAAACAACCCTTTCTTTTTTTACTTTTTCTAACAATAACTAAATAAATAAAAAGGTCCAGGAGAAATTCTTTCTTTGAGGGCATCCAGATTTGGGATACACCGCAATGTGAAACCCTCCGGGCCCTGCTGTATATTCCCCTCATTCGAGGAACTTGGAATGGTGACCTGTGGCAAAGAGCAGATCTCTTTGCTTTGGCTTCTGCTCTTCATCCCTCTGCAGAAGACCATTAGGTTTGCCTGGCACCCAGAATGGAGATGCCAATGCAGAGCAAATCCTGGAATGAGCTGTATACAGCCAGGTCAGGGAAGAGTGTGTGCGGCCCACAGGAAGCTCCTTCTCTGCTTAAAGTGGCCCTTCACCCTGAATAAGAGTATATCGTATATGTTTACCCCACCCTGTACATACAGATTGCTCACGCTAAATATCATCAAACATGCATCTACTGCATTTTCTGAGCCTTTAAACATCCAAGATGGCGGCTAATGGAGTCTCGGGCTGCCTGGAGACAGGAAGTGTCTTCTGACTATGCCGCTCTGCATTCTGGGATTGCTGTCCTTATCCAGAGCACAGCTCTGCTCTATCTGTGCAGAGCACAGCTATAATTCCACCCCCCTGCACTCCTCCCTCCTCTCAGTATGTGATGCTTTTGGCGGCCCGTCATCCTCGGCCTCTCCCTTTTACTATATATATATATATATGTATGTGTGTTGGTGTTACCACTGTAAGTTGTGTGTGTGAGTTGGTGTGGATCACCTGGAAGTTATTCCTTGATGAATTGGTGCTGTTGCTTGGCCTAGCCTGCTGTGGTTTCTCCTGTCAGCCTGGGGAGCTTCTCTCCCTCAGGCTGTGTTTAGATAAGGGGGCGGGGCCGGGAGCTCGGCGCGGCCGCGGTAGCCCCGCCCCCTCGTTCGGCGCGTTTTCTGAAGGGCCTCCCTGGCCAGATCCGCGCTGCTGGGAGGGGGGTGGAGCCTGGAAAAGTGCGCCTTCGGCGCTGGCCCGCCCCCTTCTCTTCCTGCTTCTTCCTGATCACCTCAGAGACTGGGGCCATCTTGCTGCATTGCAGCTGCTGTCGTTTCTGGGGGCTGGTAAGGGCCTGGTGGGCACTTCATTAGTTATTTGGGGGTCCCTCTCTGGTGGGGGGGCCCCCTATGGTACAGGCTTATGCTTTTTTTTGTCATTTTGGTATTTGTGTGTGTGTATATATATATATATATATATATATATATATAGTATTTTGAATGATGTTACGCTGTATAGTAACTGATATGCCTTATTGTGTGTTGCAGATTGCTTCATAATAGTGCATATTAAGGGGTTCCTCCTGGTCCTGGGGTCCCTAGTGTTAAATTGATCACCTTAAATCCTCCCACCGGGACTTTTAAGGGGCATCCCGGGTTGCTTAGGCATAATTCCCTGCGGTCTTGCGATTGACCACAAAAATCACCTTATGGAGGCTCTGCATGATACTGGGCTCGGGCTCCCTCTGGGACAATCCAGGCCATGTGTGGGGAGAATGTGCTTACGGGGGAGAATGTGCTGATTTGTATACCATGTGTACAAAAGGCCATAACACGGCAGTCCGGTACCCAGCCTTCTGGGTCGGCTCCTCCCGCTTCATCGCCTTCCCCTCCCCGCCTTATCCGTACCCCAAGTGTCATTGGTGCCAGCGGGGAGTCGCACTCTGTTTGTGCTAGGTTGGCAGCATCGAGAAATTTGTTAGCACGGTGGGCAAGACGGCCCAGGCTAAAAAGAGACATTTGTCGTCGGCCCAGCCCTTGTGGGATGTTGACGATGATTCCATTGATTTGTCAGATTTTTCCCCTTTACAGGAGGGGGAATTGTATGAGGAAACGGAGACTGACTATGTACAGTCTGGTGATGGTGGCTGCTATGGAAGATTCTATTGTCATGTGTAGCAGGACTTCAGCCCTATTGGTGGCTATGCGCAGATCGGTCTGGCTCCGACAGTGGACGGCGGATTTTGGGGCCAAGAAGTCGCTTACAGCTCTTCCCTTCCTGGGTGCGCGGCTGTTTGGAGATAAATTGGATGCTGTTGCTAAGGGAGGTAAGTTACCTCAGCGGAAGAAACAGCGCCGTCCCTTTCGGGGGGCTGGCTCGTTCACTCCTTCCTTTCGAGTGGCCAGAGCGGCTAGAGGTTTGGCCTTCTCGGGTGGCAGGGGCTCGTCCTGGAACAGGGGCAGAGGTCGGGCACGTCTCGCGGCTGCCTGGGGTTCCAAATCCAAGCCCGCTGTTAAACCTGCTCAGCGGCTGCGGCTCTTCTTCCAGGTCTGGGGCCGGGAGGTCACAGACAATTGGATTTTGGAAGTGGTCTCCTCCGGGTAAAAACTGGAGTTCGAGTACTGGCCGCCTCCAAGATTCTTAAACCGGACCTTCAGCGTGATTTAATGAAAAGCCCAAACTCTTAAAAAACGGTTCCCGAGCATCTAAAATTAATATATTTTACATTTTTATTCACTAACTTACTATTCTTTCCCCCACTGGGCTGCAACTCTGTTCAGGAATTTAGGATACGGGCGCCGCCATCTTGATTCAGAAGCATCACACTTACTGAGGAGAGGAGAGTGGGATAAGGTACAGGGGGGTGGGTTATAGCTGTGCTTTGCTCAGTCAGAGCAGAGCTGGGGTCAGGTAACGGTCAGCAGTCCCAGAATGCAGAGCAGCACAGTCAGGAGGCACTTCCTGTTTGCAGGCTGCCTGATAAGATGGCGGCTTCCATGAGCCGCCATCTTGGATGTTTAAAGGCTCATAACATGCAGTAGATGCAGGTAGGATGATTTTTAATGTGGACAACCTGTATGTACAGGATGTGGGAAGCATATAAGATAGACTCTTATTCAGAGTGAAGGTCCGCTTTAAGGTCTTTGGTGCCCTCGGACCCTCAGGCTGCACAGGGGCTCCTGTTAGCAGTAAAAAACCTTCTGGACATGGGAGTTATTTGCCCGGTGCCTCAGTTGTAGAGAGGCAGGGGTTACTACTCCAACCTTTTCACGGTTCCCAAAAAGGAGGGTTCGGTGAGACCCATTCTAAATCTCAAGGTTCTCAACAGGTTTATCAGAGTCAAAAAAGTTCCGCATGGAGACTCTGCGCTCGGCTATCAATTCCCTTCGCCAGGGGGATTTTATGACATCCATAGACATCAATGATGCATATCTGCATGGTCCGATATTTCCGGCGCATCAGAGTTTCCTCCGGTTTGCGGTGGAGGATCAACATTTTCAGTTTGTAGCCCTTCCCTTCGGACTGACCTCGGCGCCGAGGGTCTTCACCAAGGTCTTGGCGGGCATAATGGCTCTGCTCAGGGCATTCGCATTGTGCCTTATCTGGACGACCTGTTGATCTCAGCTTCTTCCCTCCGTCAGGCGGAGCTGGACACCCACCAGGTGGTGTCGACTCTGGAGAGGTTCAGGTGGGTGATCAACCGCCCCAAGTCTCTCTCTCCGTCACGAGTGATTTCATTTCTGGGCATCTGGATACCATTCAGGCCAGAGTGTTTTTGCCCCAGACCAAGGTGCAGGGGATTCAGGATCTGATCAGCCTTCCTTGTCCCTCTAGCCGACAGGGGATGCAACTGGTGGGCTTGATGGTGTCCTCCTTCGAGGTGGTACCGTTTGCACAGTTTCACATGAGATCTCTTCAACTTCACATATTGACGTATTGGGACCGGTTTCCACAGTCATTGGATCAACCTTTCAGGATGTCTCTCAGGGTTCGGCAGTCCCTTTGGTGGTGGCTGGAGTCGAGCAACCTGTTGAAGGGCAGATCCTTTCTGGTCCCTTGTTGGTAGACGGTTACCACGGATGCCAGCCTGTCGGGCTGGGGAGGTTATTGGAAAAGTCATCAGTTCAGCGGGGTGTGGGGTCCTCAGGAGGCTCACACCCCCATCAATGTCTTGGAGCTCATTGCCATCCGACTGACTCTGGCACGGCTGACCTCACATTTACAGGGTCTACCGGTTCAGGTTCGTTCAGACAACCGAACGGCGGTAGATTACATCAATCACCAAGGAGGGACTCGCAGCAGGAGTTCCCTAAGGGAAGTCTCTCTGATCCTGCACTGAGCGGAGAGCAATGTTCCTTGCATTTCGGCAGTCTGCATTCCGGGAGTGGATAACATGGAGGCATATTCCCTGAGCAGGGGATCCTCTCGCCAAGGAGAGTGGTCTCTCAACCCCGAGGTTTTTCTGGATCTTTGCCGCAAGTGGGGGACTCCGGAGGGAGATCACAAACTTCCAGCCTTTGTGTCTCTTTCTCAGGATCCTCTATCTCTGGCAGTGGATGCCTTGTCCCTTGCTTGGAAGGATCTGGGTTTTTTTTTTTTTTTTTTTTTTTTTTTAACCTGTTTCCGCCCGTCTCCATGCTGGGCAAGGTAGTTTGCAAACTGGTTCTAGAAGGGGCGCCAGCAATTCTTGTGGCTCCTAGGTGGCCAAGAAGGGTTTGGTACGCAGACGTTGTAAGGCTGGCCGTAGTTCAGTACCGGCTTCCCATGTTGCCGGATCTGTTATCTCCGGGTCTACTACTTTACCCCAATTTACAAACGCTGGCTTTGACGGCTTGGCTGCTGAAACCTTCATTCTGAAGGAGGAAGGTTTGTCTGTGGCTATTGTTCAGACCTTGATTAGAGCTAGGAAGCGGTCCTCTTCTGGCATTTACTATAGGACTTGGATGTCCTATATTGATTGGTGTGAGGCTAGGGCCTTGCCTTGTAGGGTGTATTCTTAGTATACAGTACGTCCTGCTCCAGATATAATACTTACACTTGGGTTATCCTCCGCCAGGTGGCGCTGCACTGCAGAGACATGGAAAACAGGCTCCTCCCGGCCCTTCAAATACCCAGGGACCTCCCACAAATCCCCAGATTTCTCTGCAGTGCTGGCTGCGAAGACATGAAGTATCACTCTCTCGCAGGTGAGCGGGGCTAGCAAAGCCTGCGGCCCTGTTGGACTATTCCCACCCGTCCTCCCTGTGATGTGCCTCCCAGCCTGGGCTGCGCTGGTCGGGTGAAGGTAGGCAGCACCATGCGTGCTTAACGGAGCCATGCTCCACCGCAGTCCCCCACCAAAGGGTAGGTGGTTTAGGCTGATGGTGAGCCTCTAGGGGATGCCCCTCCCGCACTATTGCCCCATGCCCCGTGTAGCGGTGGGCCCTGTACAAAGGGTCGCCATCCTCCCTCGTTCCCCCCGTAGCCGGGGGGGAAAGATAGGGGGGGGGGTGTGTGTGGTGGTCTTAGTGTATGTTTTACACGTTATGGCCTTAGTCTTGCCCCGGACTGGTATTCCTGGTGTCAGAGCCGCGCTGTTTGCATTTTACTGTGTATTTGTCGCCGCTGTGCGCACCTCTTCCTTTACTGGACGTGCTACCGGGCGTCGCCTCAGACGCTGCGGCGTCTTCATTGGCAAATCCTTTTCTAAGTGTGTCATACACTTCGCTCCTCATGACAACATTGAAACTATCTCAGAGCTTCGCGCTCTCCAGGGGAGGGCGGGGAACCGTTTTGGTGCGCTCCGCGTCACAGCCCGCTCTGGCCCGCCCTTCGAGGTTCGCTTGTTGCCATTTTGATGCTGGTCGCACACACGCGTGGTAGCGGTCCTCCTCCTCTGTAAGTGCCCTCGCGGGCGACTTTCATGATCCTTGATTACTGCGCTTGGTTCTGACACCCCTTTATTCCCTTTATGTCTTTCAGACTGGTGAACACCATTGGCTTCTCCCGGCCCGGTGTTAAATTATAGCGGGCCTTGTAATATTCTCCCACTTCCCTAGCGGGTCTTTGGGGCATCCAGGTTTACTTATTGTGTAAATCCCTACTGGCATATTGTGCCTTGAATAATCACCATATGGAGGCATCTCAGAATTATTTGACTGGGGTCCCCCTGGGACAAGACCGGCGGTGTATAGCGTGTGGACAACCCCATGCTGATTCTGACAGGGCACGGGTCTGTGTACCCTGTGCCGAGCAAGCCCTGGCCCTGCAAGGTTGGCCAGTGGCTACACCTAGCTTCAATTCACCTATCTTCTCAGGCTTAAATCTCTCTCCTGCTGAGTCGCCTACAAGTGGGGAATTACAGCCTGCTGGGCCTTCCAGACTGCCTACGGCTGAACAGATTATTGCTAGGTTGTCAGAGCGAATGAGCCCTGGTAGAAAGCGGCACCTGTCGCCTCATGTTTCTGTATGTTCTATGAGAACCGAGGGGTTTACTACTCCGTGTGACTATACCCCTTCTGACGAAGGGGAGTTGTTCTCAGGCTCATCTGAGAGGCCGAGGAGTCATGACGATTCTGGCCCTGAGTACTGGGGCCAGTGTGACACTGACGACTTGTTGATTAAGGTCTTTAAGGCACTGTCTATCTCTCTCCCCGGTCAGGTCCCCAAGCCTAGAGGGGAGCGTTTCCATACTGCGACTGCACGTTTGGAATTTCTAGAACAGGCTCATTTCCTTGCCCTTGTGCTCAAGGAATGGGAATGCCCCAGTAAACTTCCAGGGGACTGGGATAGGAAATACCCTTTTCCCCCTGAGGTGGTTAATTGTTGGTCATCACCCCCCGTGGTGGATGCGTCGATCATAGGGGTCCCTAATCCCCCCCTTTATTACAACCCCTGCTTATAGTACCCTTCGGGATGCTGAGGACCGGCGCATTGAGCTGCTGGCCTCCCATGCC
Source organism: Gastrophryne carolinensis (assembly GCA_027917425.1). NCBI lineage: Eukaryota > Metazoa > Chordata > Amphibia > Anura > Microhylidae > Gastrophryne > Gastrophryne carolinensis. The sequence goes on from CM051237.1 coordinate 442,726,687, forward strand.
TTTTCTTGTGCTGGGACGGCGCTGCGCCCGGTTTGTGCCGCAGCTATTACTGCAGCTAGAACCCTCTTCAGAAAGTTGCTTGATCATCACCCCGAGGATCTCCCCTGGGAGGTGTTTAATGCACTCTCCAATTGTGATGTATTTGTAAAATGTATTCTATTAGCGCTGGATGACGCTATTAGAATGTGTGCAAGAACTTCTGCCCTTGCGGTGGCTATACGTCGCTTGGTCTGGCTGCGACAGTGGGGTGCTGACGATGCTACTAAAAAGACTCTTACTGGGCTCCCCTTTAGACCTGTTCGTAAAAAAGGGCAAATCACCCCTTCGCAGACGGCCGTCTTGGCCCCCTCGGGGCAGGTGCACCCCTCCTCCCCCCTACCTTAGTGTTAAACAAGAACCAGGGGTGTCCTTCCGGATTTTTCATGCAGACTCCTGCCCCACGAGCAGCAGACAACACCCTGGCCCCTCCGGCGGGGCTAAGCCCAAATCTTCCACCAAACCCCCTCAAGCATGATGGGGCCCCCTCGGCCGTCTGGGTGAGGGGATGGCTGCAGCACCTTGCTCTTATCAGGAGGCATCTTGCCTCATTCTGGTGGATTCAGGAGGTTGTGTCCTCCAGATACAGGATAGAGTTTGCTGCACGGCCTTCCCCAGTTTTTATCAGGTCCCAGGTACTCCTGGTCCCTGCCGCTGTTCAGTTGCTGGCACAGGCCATGCTAGGTCTGCAAGGTCTGAGGGTCTCTTGCAGATTGCCCGTAATAGGCAGAGGCAAGGGCCGCTATACCAACCTTTCCACAGTCCCCCAAAGGATGGGTCGGGTTGGCCCATTCTGGATTCACAGCAATTCTCTAATCACAGGCAGTTTTCCTGCATGGATACTCTGAGATGGGCCATCAGCACCTTGCGCCCAGTGGGCTTCTTGCCGTCTGGGGAACTCTAAAATGCTTATGTTTACATCCCTGTGCCCTCAGGTCTCTGAGGCTCTTCAGGTTCGTGTTGGAAGTCCAACACTGTTAATTGTGGCCTTGTTATCTGGCCTCTCTTCAACTCCCAGAGTGTTCACTCAGGTGCTGACGATGGTGAGGTCTCTGATGAGACCAAGGGGCGTCTGCGCGATGACTACCTGGACGCCCTTTCTCACTTCCCTGTCTCTGCGTCAGGATAGTTGGATACCTGGCTGGTGGGTCCATTGGGAGTCATTTGGATGGGTGATCAATCGCCCCGAGTCCTCACTGTCCCCTTAAGTGGTAACTCCCTTAATAGGAATGATTCTGGATTAGGTTCAAACCAGATTCTCCCCTTCTCAGCAATTAGGTGGGCAATCTGGTCACATGGGCTCAGTCCCTCATTGCTGTCCCGGTCTCTTAACACCAGGCAGGGATGCAACTGGTGGGCCCGTTGTTAAATTGCTCGGAAGAGGTCCCTTATGCTCAGTTCCCCTTGAGCCCTTCTGCGACTTCTATTGGTAACACAGGACAGGGATCCAGCACTCCTGGAGCAGGGTCTGTGGGCCTTCCCACCTGTTTTCTCTTGGAAGTGGATAAACTCAAGGGACCTGTCTGGGGTTAGTTCCTTCTTGCCCCTTCCTGGATACGGTCACCATGGATGCCAACCTATCAGGTTGAAGGGGGCGCCAAACCCCCGCATGTGCGCCCCCCTCGGAAGGCTGTGGTTCCTGTTTGGGATTTGAATTTGGTTCTTTCGGCTCTCCAGGGTCCTCCTTTTGAGCCGCTACAGGATATTGCTCTTTCGGTTCTCACTCAGAAGGTGCTTTCTTGGTGGCTATTACCTCTGTTCGGCGTGTCTCTGAGTTGGCGGCTCTGTCGATTCAGGCCCCTTACTTTGAGAGACACCAGGAGAAGGTGGTTTTTTGTTTTAAGCCAGATTTCCTTCCTAAGGTGGTGTCTGCTTTCCACCTCAATCGGGATATTGTTCTCCCTTCCTTGTGTCCTAAGCCTAACAATGACAAGGAGAGGGTTCTGCACAATTTGGATGTTGTTCGCTGTGTGAAGTACTATTTGGTGACCACTTCTTCCTTCCGCAAGACGCACGCTTTTTTCGTGGTGCCCTGCGGGCCCAGGAAAGGTTTGGCGCCTGCTAAGTCTACGATTAGCAAATGGATTCGTCAGGCCATTGTTGGGGCCTATACTGCTAAGGGGAGGACTCCCCCTTTTAGGGTCACTGCGCACTCTACTCGTGCTGTTGGTGCATCCTGGGCTTTTCAGCTCCAGGCTTCTGTTGAACAAGTTTGTAAGGCTGCTACTTGGTCTTCCGTTCATACTTTTTCCAAGTTTTACAAGGTTGATGTGCGGGCTTCAGCGGATGCTGTTTTTGCCCGCAAGGTTCTGCAGGCTGCAGTGGTTTGAGTTGGTACATTCTTTACTGTTTCTGGTTCCCACCCATGACGGACACTGCTATTAGATGTCCCACATGTCATGAAGATCGAAGTGGAGTGTATGGCACACTTAGAATAATACTTTTCAGGTATTCTGGGGCTTTTATATGGTGAACCATTGGTTTTGATTGTTAAGGTTATAATTGGTTCTTCCTGGTTCCCTTACTGCTTTTTTACACTGGGAAATTGGTGGGAGGTCCCAGGTATATGTGGACTGGGAGGGGCTTTCTTTTGTTGCATATTCATCTCTGCACAAGTTCGCCCTCGACTGGAGATTACCCACATGTCATGAAGATCGAAGTGGAGTGTATGGCACACTCATAATACCCGTTTTACAGGTGAGTACGCACAAAACGGTCTTTTTTAATTAAATGATGCTTAAGGTCTGGTTTAACTCTCCAGCAATCCCATGGTGCATTTGTGAGCTCTCCTCCAGTTGGCGTTTTAAGTCGTGCATATTATATGAGTGGCATAGAATGCTGACTTTCACATGGACACGCATCAGCTGGAGGGTTGCTGGGGATGGCGTTCCCCCCCCCCCCCTTCCTCGAGTGTGCGCCATTGGATCACTGGAAATGTTCAATGCACAGCGAACCAGTGCCCAAAGAGCGAGACCAGCAGCCGTAGAGGCTTCTAAGTCTTTAGGGCAGTGGTTGCTTCTCCTTTAAAGTGGAGAACCCAACGCAGCTGCCCTAGAACCTAAAAGAACCTTACCCCTGGGCCATCCTGTGTGAATCCTCCTCGTGTAAACAATTATTATAAAAAAACATCAATAGAAATATCAATGATTAATATAACAATAACTGGCCACTGTAGGTTCTAGGTTGTGGGTGACGAAAGGAATCACACCAATGAGAATGTATAAAAGATTGTATTGTGCACAGACTTATGATACAGGGCAGTTGTACATGTGTAAAAAAAATATATATATATATATATATAATCTCTAAACAGTTACATTAAACCGGACCTTCACTATGATTTATTGAAAAGCTCAAACCCTTAAACGATTCCCCAGCATCCAAAGTTAATATATTTTAAGTTTTTAGTCACTTACTTATTATTCTTTCCCCCACTGGGCTTCAACTCTGTTCAGGACTTTAGGATATGGGCGCCGCCAGGAGACTGGGATAAAGTACAGGGGGGCGGGTTAAAGCTCAGACAGTGCAGAGCTGGGGTCAGGAAAAGGTCAGCAATCCCAGAGCGACACAGAAGGCACTTCCTGTTTGCAGGCTGCCTGATGTCCCATGAGCCACCATCTTGGATGTTTAAAGGCTCATAACATGCAGTATATGCAGGTAGGATGATTTTTAATGTGGGCAACCTGTATGTACAGGGTATGGAAAACATATAAGATATGCTCCCATTCAGAGTGAAGGTCCGCTTTAACAACTAGACAGTATAGGTATCACAGGGACAAATACATAAAACAATTTCTAAAATGTACTATTACTAAGTTCAATTGCCAAATAGGCCTAAAGTTACTTGCTGATAGTTACCAATACAGGGTCCTAACGCCCACGTGTCCTTTCTCCTTCTTGGTCCCCTTTCAACTGCCAAAATATTAATCCACCTCTTTCTAGGACACCTCACTTTCTGTTGGAAAGGACTAGCCCCTCCTTTAGCCAGCCCATCTACTCACAAAAGGATTTCATGACCAGGTATTGACTTCATTTACATTACATAGTTAGGAATCCTTTATACACCCAAATCTATTGTGTCCACCCAACCGCAGCCAAGATGTCTGGGTTGATACCAAATTAGCATCTAAGAGGCTCAATTATCATCCTAGCCAGGGCATTTACTTGGAGACCTAGTTTAGATATTTAAAGCTTATATCTCTAATATATTTTATATTTCATGGGAATTCTCTATTTCTTACACTCGGGTAGATGCAATGCTCACCTGCTTCCTGACTGATGTAAACATCAGCAAGGGAGTCAGGAAGCGGGTGAGATTTGATTCTGATTCACACAGGATGGCCCATCTTTTGGACTGTGTGCACGCTCCCACCCCCAAAGCAATCAGATAGGGCCCCCTGCTGGGGTTGCGGCCATTTTTTTTTCTCCTGGAACAGAACCCGGGTGCTTTTAAGGCAATTCGGGAAAAAAACACCATTGTACTTTACTGTATATATATATATATATATATATATATATATATATGTGTGTGTGTGTGTGTGTGTGTGTGTTTTATTATATTATAATCTCTGAGGCACCTGGTTTTCATGATGTGAGCTGTATACTTACGAAGTTAATCCCTCAGTACCACAATACTCTAACTCCAGAAGGGTCTACATCATTTCCAATGATGACTGCAGCTTCATTCCCTGAGTGTAAGTGTGTAGAGTCTGGCTCTCTGTGACCTGCTTACAGGACGTGCTTGCTCAAAGGTGTCTGCTACCAAATTCACAACGGTTCTATTCTGACTCGCGCCCACTTCATTAATGCTCTGCACATTCAGCAAATTGCCACTATTGTAGATTTCCTCATGCTGGGTGTATTGAGAACCTGCTCCAAGGCTTCGTTCTAATGATTCTGTTATGAAATACTTATGTTCATAATATTTCCTCCAGACCCTGTGCAGCACTGTAAAATTCTTTACTGCCCCATTCTGCGACTCATTTTATTTTATGCATTGCCGTTTAATAATCCAAAGCAACTTGTGAAACCGCCAGCTAGGGAAATTTTCTAGGAATTTCTGTCTCATTCAGAAATTGCCATTACAGTAGATGCTGCAATAATTGTCCAATTCTAAAAAACTCCCTATTAATGCAGACAATATGGGTGTTCGAGGCTGATGAGTGTTGCAGATGTATACAATATGGCCTAAAGGATGTGGACACATGAACTCCACACCCATATGTGCCTGTCTAATGTTTTCTTCTAGATCAGGGGTACTCAACTACTTTCAGTGGAGGTCCACTTACCAGGGTCTGCCGTGGGATGAAGGTCCGGGGGGGGGGGGGGGGTGTAAGTAAGAGTGCATGTCAGCTGTTAGCTGAAGAGCTTGCACTCCACACAGAAGGGCGAGAAGCAGGAAGTAAATGACAGGTGGGTGGGGGGACAGGAAAGCTCATTGCTCAGGTTGGCTGAGTAGCTTGCACTCTACACATGAAGTAAATGGGGGACAGGAATCTCACCTCCTTGCACTTTCTCCCGGTTCTCCAGCAGCTCGATGAACTGGTCCCGGGTAATGGCCTCCTCGCCCCGGGCCAGCTGCTCCTCCAGACAGCGGGGACAGGAATCTCACCTCCTTGCACTTTCTCCCGGTTCTCCAGCAGCTCGATGAACTGGTCCCGGGTAATGGCCTCCTCGCCCCGGGCCAGCCGCTCCTCCAGCCAGCGCAGCAGTGTGCTCTGATGCCGGGACACCACTGACTCCAGGTGTGTGCAGCGGGCTCTGCTTGCCGCCCGAAGCCTCCGCCAGCTCCGCGCTCTCGGCTCCTTCCTCCTCCCGCGCCTCTTCGTCTCCACTCCTCCCCCCCCGCCTACGAGGCCCGAGCCGCTTCCACCTTCCCCGGCCTGGCCACGCCCATGTGCCCGCCCCCAGCTCTGACAGCCCCGGCCGGCAATTGTCACCGGCACCGCCGGATCCCGGGCTGATGTGGCCTTGACACTACACCAGCCCTGGGCAGCGGTCCGGACAAATGGCGTCTGCGGTCCGGATTCGGACCGCGGTCCGCCATTTGAGTACCCCTGTTCTAGATGTTACTTGGCTAGGGAGATTTACGGATAAGCACAAGTGAGGGCACCACAAATGTTGATCAGTGGGGCCCAGCTTGTAGTGTGCATTTTGATTTATTGAATGGGGATCAGGTTTGAGTCCGGTACAGGGCAGTTAAACCGGACCTTCACCCTGATTTAATGAAAAGCCCAAACTCTTAAAAAACAATTCCTCAGCATCTAAAATTAATATATTTTACATGTTTAGTCACTAATTTATTATACTTTCCCCCACTGGGCTGCAACTCTGTTCGGGAATTTAGGATACGGGCGCAGCCATCTTGACTCAGAAGCATCACACTTACTGAGGAGAGGAGAGTGGGATAAGGTACAGGGGGGCGGGTTATAGCTGTGCTTTGATCAGACAGAGCAGAGCTGGGGTCAGGGAAAGGTCAGCAGTCCCAGAATGCAGAGCAGCACAGTCACTTCCTGTTTGCAGGCACTTCCTGTTTGCAGGCTGCCTGCAAAAATGGCAGCTTCCATGAGCCGCCATCTTGGATGTTTAAAGGCTTATAAAATGCAGTAGATTCAGGTAGGATGATTTTTAATGTGAGCAATCTGTATGTACAGGGTGTGGGAAACATATAAGATAGACTCTTATTTAGAGTGAAGGTCCGCTTTAAGCTCTTCCATATTTCTACTCAGGGCTCGATTTCTTTATGGAGCAAAGGAGAATCGTCATTCTGAAATGAAAAATGGTCCTCACAAGATTTCTGTTGCCAAGTCGAAAGGACACCTTTCTCTTGAACAACCTTCTCTGGCAGTAACACCTCAACTCTGTAGCATTAAAGTGACACAAAAAACACACACAATGACGTTTTTGACCCCCCCCCCAGCAGTTCTGTCCTAATCCAGTAGTAGAGGAAATTCTACCCTCTGTCGACCGACCATGCTCTGCATTACTTACAGGAACTACATTTTATTTCAATGGAAGAGTGTGCCAATTCCTGTCACTGTGGCAGACCTGGGGGGCATCCATTCCTACCAGGGTCACCAGTAAGCGTAAATGCCGTGGGACAATAATTTCTACAGTATCAGAATCAGATGGTCACAATTGGGGACCAATGATGTCCCAAATGTTTGAGAGATAAGACCACCCATTATTTGTATCTTCTGAGACACTTTGAGATATCACCGCAAGACTCATTTCATGTCCAAACCAATGTAATGCCGAGCTGTAAGTATACCTGAAATGAGGAGTACCGTATGTTTTGCCATACTTTAAACCTGGGATTGTAGAAAAGGGTATTAGTGGTCAACAAAGTGGCAGGTTCGATTACCGGCTTGTACCTGACTGAAGAGCGCTTGATCAAGGCACCTAACCTCCCAACTTCTCCCCGTGTACCGTTGCTAAGGCAACCCACCACTCCGCCATGTGTGCACTCACTGCTTATGTTTGTCTCATTACATTGATGGGTGAAATGCAGAGAAAACATGTCTATTCATGAACAAGTGAAAAGGGGAAATATGATTTAAAATTAACCTTTAACAACAAGCATACAATGGCCATAAATGTCCCCCCTCCCTTCCCCAAAATGTTCCCTGGTTAAGGCCCCTTCATGACTATGTCCACCTGTCTCCATACCATTCTCCTGCTAGACTTACATCTTAGACAAAAGCAGGACAGGCGTTACAGAATGGACCTGCCACAGGTACTCCTCATCAGACCTGATGTTGTACCTGACTGTTTTACATCTGATAAATATACCTGTCTGCCGGAGTTGTGTTGGATTATTTTCATCATGAGCAACACCTGCCACAGAAATAACCACTACACACCATTTTTCCAATCAGACAATCCTTCTGGGCAAATGTTTGCCTCTGTACCCCTCTTGCCCTTATTGCTTTTCATCTTTGTTCTCCCAATTACCAGGACAGGCAATATCGAACAGTGCTAAAATCTCAGTCTAGGCATGTAGTAATCTGCTGGGGGCTAAACCCAAGTCTTTCAGTTTAAGTATTCTAGCTTTCTCAGTTTGGGACAAGAGGCTTCGCACAACACTTGATCTGATTTTTAAGTTTGTTTGTTGCTAAAAAGACAGTCTGGCTTTTTAGCCCCTTCTAAGTGTCAGAGATTGAAACTAGATGCTTGAAATGGGGGCAAAGCAGCATTTGTTTTTGGTTGGTATTGATTTAGTGATATTTAGGAAGAGGTTTAGCTGGATAGAGGTTTTGTAGGATAGAGTTAGAAGTTTAAACAACATTTATTTCAGATATTGCCAGTTAATGGCGGTCCTTACAAAGGGAAGCTGAACTGGAGAATGTGGATGAGGAAAGCAGCAAATTTAAAGGGTTACTAAGCCCGAAATAAAAACTCAGTTACCTTCTCTCCCACACAGCAACTTCACCCCGGTCTGCTGGTTGGAGAATGAGGGGGGTGCTCCTTGCCCCATGACAGCACCTGTGCTTGCTGTTAGTTATGGCCCCACCGGTCACTGTGCGCCGTCTATTCATTGCAATGGAGGGGCGTGTCTGCTCCCTTCTCCATTGCAATGAATGGACGGCACTGTGTGATTGACTTGAGGGGCCAGACAGCATACGAGGCACCTGGAGCTCTCTTCTTGAAAACCAATAGATTTCTGATCAGCTGACTGGCTGAGAGCAGGGCACGTGCCATTTGTGATTGGCTGGCACAGGCATGCTTCAGGTTATAGGGAAGCAGGGGATGCGGCCTCCAGAGCACTCTGAGCCGCTGGCCTTAGACGGAGTGACGACAGCAGCCCCGAGCTCGCTGATCCGACGAGCAGCCGCGCATGTGCCGTAGGAAGAGGTGCGTTGCGCTCTTTAAGAATAGATTACAGTGTCTGGAGGTGCCAGTCTGTTTACTGGTAGATCAAAAATAGTGTTGCAGTAGTCTAGTCAGAATATGATCAGGGCATACGCAATATTATTGGTGTGAGGAATGGATGGATGGGGATGTTTTTGGAGATGACAGGAGGTGGCTAAATTTTAGAAATTTACGAAGGACCGCACGCTCAATGCCTGTGCAATGTCTAGAATTCTACAGATTGGGCTATGGAAAGGGTTAACAATAAACATAAAAAGCATAATGTCTAGTCTGCTGTATTTGAACTGCCAAGACCACAGAGAGCGAGGCCGTTTGTTTCGTGCAAGTTTCGTCCCAGCACTGGGGTGGAGGAAGAAATGTTAATACGCCAATTTGCAATCACTGGAAAGCTGTAGCTTTTGTAACCAAAGACGACCTCTGCTTGATTTTCCCCCTTTGAGAGATTTACTTTGCAAGTATTTTACATAATTATTGCCGCTATTCGGTTTCTCAGGGCACATTTTTGCAGCGTTATATATTGTGAAGTTACATATGTTTCTTCAGGATATCCATATTCTTTGGCGCGAGGCATCCGCCCGCCATACCATTTCAGCTCTTGATGACACATTACTGTTGAGTGAGAATGTACGGGGCTTTTCAATTAACTCTAAAGGGCCAATAACCCGCCATTGAAAGCAGTCATTGTGTGTGAAAAGAGCTTCTACTAGTTTTCCAGGACCATCTATGGCAATTTCAGCAATAAAACCTTAACAAACGAGCAAGCCACTTTAGGGACAGATTCGAGTTTAATCTCATTGTCTAGGAACATTCAAAAGTATTCCCTTTGTGTTGTGCTACACATTTCAAAGTTTATTTTTTTTTACTTTTTTTTTTTTTTTATAATGAAGCTCTATTAGTAATGAATTTGTCTCACCACTACTCTCACTGCTCACTCTCACCCATAAAGCTCTTCACAGTACTGCAACCCCCACATGTCTTCCTTATTCTCGGTCTACCATGCTCTACACCCTGCAGACGATCTTTAACGAACATTCAGCTTAGTCTGAACCTCCCACCCCTACCTACAATACTAGGTAGTAATACCCGAGTTGGATCAGTTCTCTGGAATGCCCTACCCCCAACAATTAGGTTAATTATTGACATCCACCATTTTAATAGTAGACTACCACAACTTTTAATTTAACTCGCCTTCTTTCACAATCCCCTAAAAGCATTCTGCTAAGTCCAAACCATCAATTAGGACTTTACACTAGTGTTCCCCAATCCTTCTCCTCAAGGCCCACCAACAGGCCATGTTTTATGGATCTCCACATAGCTGCCTCTATAGCTCCGCTGTTGCATTGATTCACCAGAGCATCTGTGTGGAGATCTACAAAACCTTTCCCGTTGGTGGACCTTATAAGAGAAGGGTAAGGGTCCCCTGCTTGTCTGGCTTGTCTAAGCCAGATTTAAGCGTGTCTTTGCACTGCCTTTAAGGCTCTGTTTACACCCCTGCACATAATTCTAAATGTTATAATTCACTCATCTGCTCTGCGTTATGCAACGTATCAAAAAACGTTGCAGACAACTTTTTCTGTGCAATGTAGAAGTCTATGACAATGTAAGTGCATGTATAACACAGTGTACCTGCATTGCGCTTGTGCTGCCGTAGAATTTACCATTTACTTATTGTCCAAAAAGGGTTTTTCTTAAAAAATGGGAACGCTTTGCCAACGCATCAAAAGCGCAGTGTATAAGTTGATGCAATGTACCTTTTGCATACTTACAAAACGCATGCTCTTAATTCAACAGATAGGTGTGAACAGAGCTTAAAGGTATTGACCAGCCAAACTTAAAAATCTATTGCCTGGCAGCTTACCTGATGTATCGTCCGTCCAATGTTGTTTCTTTGTTCTGGTCACCAAAATGAAGGGGCATTTCTTATTCCTCTTTGCTGCATCCAGCGTGGTGCTGACCACAAATTGAAGCCTAAAGCTTGTCAGGTTTTACACCCCCCTCCCTTGATAGGCTAGAATGGAGCCCTCCACATGGTCCCTCAATCACAGCACACGGTGTGCTTGCATCACTCAGCCCTGCCACTTGCATCAGAGGACAGTACAGCACAAGGTGAACATTTTTTATAACTGCTCTTGCAGTTAAAAAAGGTAAAAGAAAAAACATAACCATGTGTAGCCTTACACAATGGGATTATTTTTTAGTGTGTCTGGACACAAATTTTGACGAACTCTTGCTTGTCTGCACAAAGACAATTCCAACTTTTCACTTGCTTGTATACCTGCAATGCAACATTTAATACTTGCCAGCACAAACTCACTTGCAACTTTTTACTTCACTTTATGTGATTTACTTATCAGCATGCTGCTCCCAAATGCTCTATATTATTGTGCGTCTGTCTTGGTGAAGTAGGAGTGGCTTTCTTGCCCTTCAGTAAAGCTCCTAGTATCGTTTTCTCACTACAAATCCCACAATCCTTCAACTGTAACAGGTGGGTTTGTCTAAAGAAAGCAGCAATCCTCCTTCTCACCTGAGAAACCTGCTAGTAACCCTTTCGCTTCTGAATCTGAAGCTATCTGAGGAGATTGAAATAATGCTGATGGGGTTAAATTTGTTGTATCTGCCTCTGCAAAAAATGATTGGCAATGCCAGAGTGAGGAAGTTTCTGAAATTTACATCTGAACACCACTTTGAGGTACATTTCTAAATTAAACACATTGTTGCTATGGAGAACTGTTTTCTTTTATAACATAGATTTGCAACAACATAGAGAATTTAAAAAAAAATAATAGATAAACTCAGCACTTGAGCACAACATATAGGCACACTGGAGACCTTTAAAAATGCCATTGAAAGTGGAATTACTCTTTTATAGTTGAGGCGAATAGACCCCTTGAGGCAGGTTGGGGGGGGGGGGGTGATAGTGACATGTTACCAGATCTGTTCTCTGACATGCAAAATGTAAGGGCAAAAAGCAAAGAGTGCATTTGGATCCTTTCTGGTCATACGGTGAGTTTTTGACATTTTTTTGGCCATTTTGGCACAATCTTTGCATTTTTTATGCTTGCCTGTACACAGATGGTGCCAACATTTTACTTGCATGTATGTAGGATCTAAACTATTTTATGTTTGCTTGTACAGAAATAGCACTGCTAAGCCAACTAATGACCATGTCTGGTCACCGACCTGCAATATGCAATGACACGTAAAAGCAAAGAAGGGCGATATCTTCCCGCTGCTATTTAACCCTTTTGTTGCCAAGCACGTAACACCTACGTGCTGGCTTGGCTGGGCCTTAAGTGCCAAGCCCGTAGGTGTTACGTGCTTGACTTTCCTCGCTTGTAGTTTAAAAAGTAAAAACAACAAATACTCACCTGACCCCTTGTTGGATCCGGCCGGGTCTCCTCTTTAATTTGGTGCCATCCGATCCCCCGTGGGGGGTCGGATGGCTCCAGGAGAGCCCCCGGAATAGGCCGCCCCCCCCCCCGCTTCTGCAGCAGCAGCTTCTAACTGTAAAAAAAATAAAAAATAAAAATGACATTCACTTACCTGTGTGTGCGCTGGCTCCCGCTGTCCCTCCTCTTCACCTGGGGGGCCTCCGATCCCCCCCCAGGACTTACCGATCTTCAGGAGAGAGCCTGGGAGGCTCTCTCCTCTCTTCTGCACGATGGCGGCCGCCATCATGCCTCTAAGCCCCGCCCCCTTGGGGGCGGGGCTTATGAAGTCATCCCGGCCCCGATCTCAGGCTTCAGCCTTCTCAGCTTCTCAGATGCCGGTGATCGGCACAGGGGAAGGAGGTGACAGGAGATCCTCTGATCTCCTGCCTTCTCCTTCTCTGGATGCCGATCACCGGCATCTGTCAGCTGAGCGGCGAGGGACAAGAGCTTGCAATCGAAGGTAAGTACAGTAAAAAAAATTTTTTTTTTTTTCTAATAAAATACTTTTTATTATTGTGTGGTGTTTTTTTTTCACATTAACCCTTTGTGAGCTGGTAAGGGGTCCATGAGACCCCTTATACCAGTTCACAAGGCTGGGGGGGTGGCAAGTCACCTGCCCTAGCGGGTGGCTTGCCATTAACCCCCGCACCCCCATTACCTGCCTCCCCAAAGGCCAGGGGGGGGCAGAAGAGCCCGGGCCCACATAGGCTATGTGGGCTCGTAGGCTGCAGGGTGGGGGGGCCACCAAAGCTGGCCCCCCCACTCTGTGCCTACAAGCCCCCATAGCTGGTCCCGGGCTGGTTACTTTGGGTAAGGGGGACCCCACGTCATTTTTTTTTTTGGATTTTGAAGGGTTTTTAACCCTTCAAAATCCAAAAAAAAATGGGGTCCCCCTCCCCGGGAAGGGGGACCCTATGTCATTTTTTTTTTTTAATTAACCATTTGTCATCCAGCAGCTATAAAAGGCTTCTGGGCAGGAAAGGGTGTCTACCTATACATATGTGGTATCGCTGTAACCGGGAGAAATTGGGGTTTCTCACGCAATAAGATTTTATTGACAAACTTACATTTTTTATTACAAAAAAACTCTACAAATTGTAAAAAAATGTTTTTTTTTTATTTTTTTTCACACATTTCACCCAAAAAAATTGAGAATACACCTAAAAAATACAAACAAGACATTTCATGTTAAAGCCCAGACTCTGTTGAAAAAAACAATATATAATTTTCCTGGGAAATCCCTGGAAATCCCTTCAAAAATGACAGTTGAATATGTGTAGCGCAAAATGGTGAAACATCGTCTGGCAACAGGGAGTGGCAAATGCTGCAGGTAGGCTGGCAGCGAAAGGGTTAAACCTTCCATGGTCGGTTTTAATTACAGTTAGTTGAGTGTAGCTGCTTTTCTTTTCGACATCTGGGTACTGATTGGCCATTTTGCCCGGATATTTTTTACTATTTGAGGCAATTTGTCAGATAGCAGCAGGACCTGGGTGTAAATATCCAACAAGTCACCTACTAGTGCTGGTAAATGGCAAGCTGGTTTATTACTACCCTGTAAACTGGTATAGGAAGCCTCTAACAGTTCACAAATGACTGAAAAATACAAAAATAACTTGCAGTCACTGTGTCTTACTCTATTCGTCCTCCACCGGGCATCTGCAAAGGAAGTGGTGATGTTGAGTTTTTTTTCTTTTTTACTGGACTTTGATACTTCTGGGCAGCTTGGAGCAAGATCTACAGTGTCTGATTTCTCCCCCTCCCTCTTGGGCTCTGCTTTGATGGTCAATAAATCTCCTTGGTCTCCCCCCAGCTCCCTCTCAGCTTGTGTACAAGCAAAACATTACATCCCCTCTCTTTCTGCATGGCCACGCCCCACTCTCCCTCTCCCCCTGTTTTTGAGAAAATAAATAAGAGAAAATAAAAGTAAAAACATTTTAAAGCTTTTTTTTAAAAAGGGGGCAAAAGTTTAGGACATTGCGAGGGGGGGGGGGGGGGGGGGGGCTCTACAAAATGGATCAATGCTTTGCATTACCTGCTGAATCCCTTTAACTGTTTGTTAAAGTAGATTTTCTGCCAAAAACAAAAAAAGATATAGCTATACTCGCCTTTTCTCCCATGCAGACTGTTGCTCCTACTCCAGGGCTGCAATGCTTACCTGAAAGGCTGGATGCAGGTCCCTTGCCGCCTGGCACCATATGCAGCGCTGCTCACTCCTCATGAGCCTCTTGCTCCTATGTGGCGACTCCTCCACTATCAGTCTGTTACTGCAATGGAGGGGGGCGGGCAGCTTACTGTGACTGATGTTGGGGGTTTCGCCATGTCAGAGGAACTCAGGAAGAGACTTGTGATGAGAGAGCGGTGCTGCGTTTGGTGCCTGGTGGCGGGGTATCTACATCCGGTCTTTCAGGTATGTGCTGCAGCCTGGGACTAGGAGCTTGTGGGAGAAAAGGGGAGTATAGCTTTTTTTGTTTTTGTCTGAAAATGTACTTTAACTAGCAAGGGGTAGCAATTCACATGTTGTGGTGATTTATTGTATATGGTATGAAAGTGGACCAAAACCCAGGATTTTGACTATCCTGGGTCTTGGTGCTATCTGCAACCCCCCAGATCGCCGTGCTTGTCCAATCAGCACGCTTGGAGCTGCTGATGTCCCGTCGTCTAAGCCTTTGTCTAAGGCCTGCGGCTCCAAGCGCACTTAGAGATTCCCGAGCCGATTGTGTTCGGTTTTGCTCCACTTTGAGGAGTACCAAATGCTGAATACTGGGGACTTTCTGACCAGAGAGCTTCCGAACCAGATATTCCTGGTTCTGGCTCATCACTAATATTGACATAGTGTGGATAAGTGCAACTTTCTTTTCCTGTTGGTGCTTCAACAAAAACCTTGTAGGTAAAATTATTATTTATTATTATTGTTTATTTTTGTAGCGCCATCATCTTTCGTATCGCTGTACAAAGTAGTAATTACAGACACGGTAGAAACATACAGTACATAGACTATTTCAGATGCAGTGTTACAGAGTTAACAATGGATATTCTGAATACAAGATACAATTGGAAAGAGAGAGCGGCCCTTGCGAGCTTACAGTCTAAGGGGTAAAGCCAACATAGGCCAGAGGGGTATAGACGAGGGGGAAGGATCATAAACAAAATGTCCTGGCCATATATTTCTGAACATTGTGAATGGTGCTTTTTAAAAAACAAACCTCTGCATTCTAACAATGGTCCTAAACATGGTGTACAAGCAACTGATAAGCTGGTCACGGCCTGGAAACAAGCTCCCAAATACTAAGAAAATTTCAAAATAAAGCTGTAAATCAGCAGGACTGCGACTAATGAACAATAAACAAAGCCAGTCCCCTGACCCTGTAAAGCCAACATAGGCCAGTGCAAGGCGCACAGCTGCACCACATGTGAAGCATAACACACAAAACTTAGATTCGCATGACTACCGATTTGACAAAGCAGATTCTCGCAGCACCCTGCACAATAGAATATATTCTTTTTTTTTTTCTTTTTTTTTTTAACCACAATTAAAAAAAAAAAAAAAAAAAAAATCAAATATTCTCCTTCTACGCTTCCAGAGAAAAAAGTTAGTTGTTAAAACCAGATGGGAAGAAAAGGTCAAGAAAACAGAAAACTAATAAATCTTTGATATATCCAAATGAAATGCTTGTGGTAAGCTAATTTCTTGTAAACACTGTTCTTATGTCTGCTGAACATTCCCAGATGGCGTTTTGGCGTTCGGGGCTGTAACGATGAACCACCGCTGCAAGAAAAAGACCAGGACACTTTTTTTTTCTTTTTCTTGTTTTAACAAAACAAGAAAAAAAATGCTTTTTACGTCTCAAATGTTAAAAATAGCAAAACTATTTACTCAACATGGAAATGGCTGACCCTTTGAGGGCCGAGATCAACTTGGTTTCTATAGATTGTTTCCATGGAGTTCAGGTGGCTGTAGCTTGCTGGCTCTGGTGCTGACAGCACACTGACGTCTGTCTGTTTGCTCAAGCTTTGATTCTAGAAGGTCACTCCCCTTGCAATTGCCCAGGGTCTCATCCCTAAAGTGAACCCTCGCTGAACCCACATTTTAACATATTCTTGGTGTGCCACACACCCCGCTTCACTTCTTAAATATTTATCACTTCATGGGTTAATCCACCGCAGGTGACGTAGTGCAGAGAGGAAGTCTTGTAACGAGCCCCCTTCCGGCCTATATATACCTGGTACCTCCCTTCAATCACCAGTATTTTTTCTCTCTGCTTGCTGACAAGTCAGAAGTTGGAAGTCTCCTGCTTACAGGTAGGCCGGGGTATTCTTACCCCGCCACCCCCCTTTTGTGTCTATTTCTGCCCGGTTTGAGTTTGTATACCTTTATGGTGAAATAGGAAGCCTCCCAGCCTTGGCTGCTCACCGGGCAAATGGTAGATGGCACTTTAAGTGCCTAGGAGCTTATCTCCTACCGCTCGACCTCATGCGTGGGGCAATGCGGCGAACCGGCATGGTGATCCGGAAATGGGATGCCCCTGTCCCGAGGGTCCCCGTAGCCCCTTTCTCTCCCGTTGGGGGGGTGGTGAGGGTGTGCTTTAGTATGTATGTATGTTTCACTGTATCACTGCATGTTAACATATAGGTCATGTTTATACATTCACTGTAGCATGTGTATATTTTGGGTCTGCTTTAGGGCAGCTTGCGCTGGGTATGGGCTGGCCACCTCTCTGGCAGTTGGTTGCTTGTGGCCCCCTCCCCCCTCCCCCCCTCTCCCCTCTCCTCGCCTGGCATTCATTGAGCTTTGTCAGCACATGCGGTTTTTACCCTCCCCCCTCCGCTGCCTGGACGCGCGTGCTGTGATCAGCTGTAAAGTGTTCCAGCTGATCAGCGTAGGGGGGGGGGGGCAGGTCCCGCTGACGCGGCGCCGGGGGCGCGGCGCCGGCGTCAGCGGCGTCTGCGGCGGGCCCAGCGTCCCAGCTTCCTTCAAAACAGGAAGGCACGTGGGCGCACGGCCGCACTTTGTCTTCTGCCGGCTCATGGCTGCTGGCTGCAGGCTTACCGGCTGATTGCGGTACAGGTAAGCGGCCCCTCCCGTTGGGGCCGTTAAATGGGAGATATTGTTTAATAATACAGTGAGAAATCACTATTATCAAGGGGGCGTCATTTAAGGGCACTTGGTGCCATACTTATGTTATACACATGTGAAGGATCTGATGGTTGTTTTCTTGCCTTGCAGATCCTGGGATCCCTGCTAATGCTAGCCCTCCGGCTCTATGTGCCTGGCTAATTATTGGGATTGATTTGAATGTTTATATACATAGACTATATATAAGTATATATATATATGGTTTCTATTAAAGGGGACCTAAACTTAAAAAAAAAAAAATAAATAAATAAAAAAAAAAAAAAACATTTTTTTTATATAAATCCTCCCTTCCGGGACATTACTAAAATAAAGGGGGCATCCCGGGTTGGCTTATGCCTTAAAAGTCCCATTATTGCGAATACCATAAATCACCATATGGAGGCTTCCGTAGATTCCGGAAACGGTTCTGCTGTTCCGTTTGGGGGGTGCGTAGGTTGTGGGGTTCCACTCCCAGCTGATGATATCTTGTGCAAAACAGACTATTGCGCGCCAGTCCGTTGCTTCGGCTGCGGTGCCATCGCATCCTTCATCATCTCCTACCTCTCCATCCCTATTCCGGACCCCGCATGACACTGTCAAAAGTGGGGATTCGCATTCCGAGGCAGCAGCACAGCCCTGCCCCCGGAAAATGATGCCCGTTAAAGCAGCGTTTAAAACCGCTACAAAACGAAGGCACCTGACTCCGGTACCTTCGGCTCCACAGGACCAGTTTTGTGAACCTGTGGAATGGTCCGATGGATCCCCTGACGAGGATGAACTCCCGTCGGAGTCAGATGAGCCGACAGGTCAGCATGTGGCTGATGAGATCGGCGATTGGTCAGAGGGGGTTGTTTTTGACACCCCCTCCATTCTGGCTCAAATGTTTAATATTTTGAGTTTAGATACGCCTGAGGCGGCCACCCCGCCAAAGGGTCAGTTATTTAAAGAGCCTCAGCCGAGTTTGGTTTTTCCCAGACAGCACCACTTTGAGAGGGTGGTTCTTAAGGAATGGGAACATCCCACACGGTTATCTGGAATTCCTTCCAGTTGGGAAAAGCGTTATCCTTTTCCACCAGAATTGGTGAGGCTGTGGTCTGTCCCTCCGGACGTCGATACCCCTGTACTAGGACTCTCCAGCTCGGCTATGGTACAATCTGCTGAGACCACTGTCCCCAAAGATGGGGAAGATCGCAGGATTGACCAATACGCTCGACATGGTTTTATCTATTCCGGGTCAGCATTGCGCCCGGTATGTGCTTCAGCCCTTCTTCTATTGGCAATTAAGTCCCTAATTCAGGGGCTATATGAGGATCTTGATCCCGCTTGCAAACAGTTCACTGAACTTAAGCAGTGTGAATCTTTTGTGGCTTATGTCCTGGCCGCTCAGGACGATGCACTGACTATGAGTAGCAAGGCGGCAGCTATGCTGGTGGCTATTCGCAGGTCAGTATGGCTGCGTCAGTGGTCAGCAGACACGGCTTCCAAAAAGTTACTCACAGCCCTCCCCTTTTTGGGGTTGCGTCTGTTTGGGGAGAAAATTGATTCAGTCGCAAAAGGCCTCGTGGTCCCTTCAGGGGGACAAGTTCCGGTAGGCCTTCCTTTCAAAGGTTCGGAGCGGGAAAAGGTACGTCCTTTCCCGCTACCAGTGGCGCAGGTTGGACTCGGGGGAGGGGCCGTGGCCGGCCCACTCAGTCCTGGGGCACCAAGCCCAAGCCTGCTGATAAGCCCACTCAGCAATGAGGGGCTGCCCTCACCCGTGCGGGTGGGGGGACTATTGCGACACTTCTACCATTGGAACCATGTGGTTCTAGGCAGATGGATCCAGGAGGTAGTGTCGACAGGTCACAACCTGGAATTCGAGTCTCACCCTCCCTCGCGGTCCATTCAGGGGTCGGTTCATCCCGGCCTGAACTCTCATCAAGACGCTGTGTGTCTTTCTTTTGCCCAAATTCGCACAAGAACACTTCAGCTATTTCTGCTAGCGTGTTGGGTCCAGCAACCTCTGTTGTTGGATCAGTCCTTCCAATTGTCCTCCCGTGTACGGCAGTTCCTCCTGTGGTGATTGGTCTCGACCAATCTTGTATAGGGCAGGTCTTTCCTGACCCTCCCTTGGAGAGGTGTCACCACGGACACCGGTCTGTCGGGATGGGACAGATTCTGGAAGGAGCTGCGGCTTCAGGGGCAGTGGAGGCCCCACTTACCCATCAGAGAAATGTCCCTGATCCAGACATGGGCAGTGTTCCATGTTCCCTGTCTCTCGGCGGTTTACATTCCAGAGGTGATGGAACAGGTAGCGGACCGGTTGAGCAAGTGCTCTCCCCGTCTGGAAGAATAAGCTCTCCATCCTCGGGTGGTTCTCTTATTGTGTCTCCAATGGGAGACTCCGGAGGTGGACCTGTGGGCCCCTCATCACTATCACAGACTCCCGAGCTTCGTGTCTCTCTCCCGGGATCCTCTGGCTCTGACAGTGGACGTCAGGTCCCTGAACTGAGGAGCTCTGGGATTTCTATACCTGTTTCCTCCGTGGCCCTTGCTGGGCAGAGTTCTTCAGAAGTTGGCTCTGGAAAGGGTGTACGCCGTTCTCATGGCCCCAAAGTGGCCAAAACGAATAAGGTTCGCAGACATCGTTTGGCTGGCAGTGGACCAGTTCATTCTGCCTCTTCGGCCCGATCTGCTCACTCAGGGTCAATTGTGTTACCTCAATTTACCAGCGCTGGGTTTGATGGCCTGGCGGCTGAAACCTCCATCCTGAAGGAGGAGGGTCTTTCTGATTCAGTCATTAAGACTCTGATCAGTGCCCGGAAGAAGTCTTCTTCCGTCACCTACTATAGGACTTGGAAAGCCTATATCACTTGGTGTGAGATGAGATCTTTTCCTTGTAGGGTCCTTTCGGTCCCCAGGATTCTGGAGTTTTTACAATCAGGGCTGGACTCTGGTCTCCAGCTAAGTATATTGAAAGGGCAGGTCTCTGCCTTATCTGTCTTTTTTCAGAAGCGTGTGGCGCTTAAACCTTTAGTTAAAACTTTTTTCCAGGGGGTTACGCATGTGCGGCCTCCCAGGAAACCATTACTCCATGTTTGGGATTTGAATTTGGTTCTTTCGGCTCTTCAGGCTCCTCCTTTTGAGCCTTTGCAAGATATTGCTTTGTCTACCCTGACTCAGAAGATTGTCTTCTTGGTAGCGATCACTTCTGTCCGGCGTGTCTCAGAATTGGCGGCCTTAACTATCCAGGCGCCCTACTTCGAGAGGCATCAGGATAAAGTGGTCTTTCGGTTCAAGCCAGACTTTCTTCCTAAGGTTGTTTCTGCTTTTCATTTGAACCAAGATATTGTTCCCTCCTTGTGTCCTAATCCTAAGAATGACAAAGAGAGGGTTTTGCATTGTTTGGATGTAGTACACTGTGTTAAGTACTACTTGATTATCATGTCTCCTTTCCGTAGGACGGATTCCTTTTTTGTTGTGCCCCATGGGCCTAAGAAGGGTTTGGCACCAGCCAAATCTGCCATTAGCAAGTGGATACGTCAGGCCGTTACTGCGGCCTATTCTGCTAAGGGAAGAGTTCCCCCTTTTCGTATTACTGCTCATTCCACTCGCGCTGTTGGGGCGTCTTGGGCTTTCAGCGCCAAGCTTCTGTTGAACAGGTTTGTAAGGCCGCCACCTGGTCTTCTGTTCACACTTTTTCTAAGTTTTACAAAGTTGATGTGCGGGCCTCAGCGGATGCTGTTTTTGGCCGCAAAGTTCTGCAGACTGCAGTCATTTAAGTTATGCTTCACCTGGCCTTGAGATGCCCTTCCCTTGTGGACACTGCTTTTGGATGTCCCATGAAGTGATGAATATTTAAGAAGTGAAGCGGGGTGTGTGGCACACCAAGAATAATACCATTTTGTGAGTACTCACCTGAAAAATGGATATTGTTGGTGTGCCACACACCCCGCTTCACACCCGCCCTTTTCGGTATTACCGAAGCATTTATATGGTGAAGCCCTTTTTTTATTTATATCAAAATTGATTTTGGAGGTTACTGGTGGAATACTGGTACCTTGTTTTACTGCTTTTTGAATATACTGGTGATTGAAGGGAGGTACCAGGTATATATAGGCCGGAAGGGGGCTCGTTACAAGACTTCCTCTCTGCACTACGTCACCTGCGGTGGATTAACCCATGAAGTGATGAATATTTAAGAAGTGAAGCGGGGTGTGTGGCACACCAACAATATCCATTTTTCAGGTGAGTACTCACAAAATGGTATTTTTTATTTTGGTAAATATTTAATTAATTTTCAAGGACCTTCAAGTCAGACCTCAGATCACAGGTGCCCTCAGATCTGAGACTCTCTTCTTACCTTCCCCCTGCTCCAGCAGCAGAAGCTTCTCATGTCTGGAGGTGCTCCGTTGGAAGTCAATGGAAGTGCTCTGTACTATGGCCAACTCGGCTTCTCATACTGGTGCTGTCCATGAGAGATGTGCAGTGTAGGAGTGTACGGAAGGTGGTAGTGGGTAGTCTCGTCTCTGAGGGCACCTGTGATCTGTGTGGGGGATGAAAGAGAAAATGTGTTTTTTTTAAATTTTTTTTTTTTTTACAAATATATTTAGTGTTGGTGGTGGTGGCTAGTGGAATGGACATAATTATTGTTGCTGGATAGGGAAATGCTACTTAAAGTGATACTATACTGTGGTAAATTGTATCAAAATGTCTATTCCTTCCCTGCTTGGCTGTATAAAGCACAATCCGGCCTGGGTTTTCAGGACCCGGGTCACTTCCCCAATTCCCTAACGGGATGTTACATGTTCTAAGGCCCTCCACAAGTGTGCACGCTGATTACAGGGGAAGCCTGTATAAGAAGAGAGCACATGGCCTTTCCTGGGGGAGATGACCAGCCTGTTGGAGTGAGCCCAGGCTGAGTTGCACCGTGGTGAAGGATAGCACTGGACATTGAGCAGAGGGCTGATACGCCCTGTAAAGTGGACTGGAATTTATCAGCTTGCTGGCGTACCCTGCCCAGGACTATTTGGTTGGTGAAGTAACCCTTTTTGTTTACTGCATTTATGCTGCAATCTTTGGACTATCTACTGAACTTTGCTGAATAAAAGCCGTTTTGCCGTTCAAATCCGTTGTCAGTTACTGCTGATTGTTTGCCCGCTTACAATTGGTGGAGGATGCGAGGGGCACAGTGACTGTTGCTAGGGTCAGCGGAGTGACAAAATGCACTGCATTTTGCTTGTCGTTGGCGAAGGCAGCAATCAAGATGTCTCAACAAAAGCAAATGGAGAAGGTGATAAAACACCTAATACAAGCTGACCTCCGGCATGAGCAAGCTCTGGCCCAACAGCAGCAGGCCCTCGCACAACAGCAGCAAGCCCAGCAGCAGGCCCTGGCACAACAGTTCCAAATGCAGCAGCAGACCGTGGCTAACCAGCAGGAGACAAATCGCCTGTTGATTGTACAGATGGCCGCGCTTAGAGAGACTGCTGGTGCCAAAGTTTCACAACCAGAGAGAAGCCCAGTTGAGTCGGAGGGTGCGAGGAGAGTCGTACAGCGGGTCCTACAAAAGCTGACCCATGAGGATGATGTGGAGGCCTACATCACGGTGTTTGAGCGCATGGCTGAGAGAGAGCAGCTGCCAGTCATGGAATGGGCTGACGTGATTGCACCGTTCCTGTCAGGTGAGCCACAAAAAGCACATTTTGATCTCGGGGAGCAGGATGTGCGGGACTATGCCAAGCTAAAAATGGAGATCCTTGCTCGCCTGGGAGTTACGCCAGCGGTTCGGACAAGGCGAGTACACAACTGGACTTTTTCTGTTGATAAACCTGCCCGATCGCAGATGTATGACCTAATTCATCTGGTCCAAAAGTGGTTGGAGCCAGAGCGTTTGACCCCTGCGCAGATCATCGAAAAAGTCGTGGTGGACCGTTTTGTTCGGGCACTGCCGCCGAAGCTACAGCAATGGGCTGGACAGGGCGACCCACAGACTGTTGAGCAGCTAGTTAACGTCGTGGAACGATTTGTCGCGACTGAGGACCAACTTCGGGATGCCCCTGACAAGTCCGGCAGACCAGTGAGTAAACAAGTTCCCCTGGGAAGTGTGTGGAGCGCTGTGAGAGGGCAAAAGACTGTCCCTGACCCCCAGAGGCCCCCTAACCCTAGGGAAGACGTCCGGGCAAGGAGGTTCCAGGGTCCCCAGTGTTGGAGGGTGCCGTGAGTGGGGGAACATAGCCGCGGATTGCCCCCTCGGCCATGAACCCATGGAATGTGATGCGGGTCGCAGAAGATCCCTGTTGGCAGACCCCGGTTGTGCCGCCAGTCAGCGGTCAAAATCTGAAACGCAGGTTGTGTCTTTAAAGATGAATGGTTGCCCAGTAAAGGCATTATTGGACTCAGGTAGCCGGGTAACTTTGGTCCGGGCCAACCTGGTGCATGGTGGCTGCAAACCAAAGAAAAAGCTGAGCGTGCTTTGCATCCACGGGGATATCGTGACTTACCCTCTTGCAGTGGGTAAGTTTGAGACCCCCGTGGGAACATTGTCCCATGAGGTTGGCGTAGTAAAACGCCTGGGCTATGATGTCGTGGTTGGGTCGGATTTCCCCTTGTTCTGGCCCTTGTGGGAAAGGTGTGTCCCTCCTGCCAACAATGGAGTACCCCCGGCAGAACTGGTAACCCTCCCCGTTAAGTCCGTTAGCCGTGTGGTCCCCAACACATTATGTAATAGGCCGACCAGGGTGAGGGCCTGTAATCAGGGTGACCGAGTGCGGAGAATAGTACCCATGGCTGAAAAAGTGAACTTTAAAGCGAAACATAAGCCGGGGAATGTAGTCGCTGTGTCCCGAACCCACTGTATGGCCGCTGAAGGTTGTCAGACCGTGGGTCTGAAGAAGAGGAGGGGGATATGTGGTAAATTGTATCAAAATGTCTATTTCTCCCCTGCTTGGCTGTATAAAGCACAATCCGGCCCGGGTTTTCAGGACCCGGGTCACTTCCCCAATTCCCTAACGGGTTGTTACATGTTCTAAGGCCCTCCTCAAGTGTGCACGCTGATTACAGGGGAAGCCTGTATAAGAAGAGAGCACACGGCCTTTCCTGGGGGAGATGACCAGCCTGTTGGAGTGAGCCCAGGCTGAGCTGCACCGTGGTGAAGGATAGCACTGGACATTGAGCAGAGGGCTGATACGCCCTGTAAAGTGGACTGGAATTGATCAGCTTGCTGGAGTACCCAGCCCAGGACTATTTGGTTGGTGAAGTAACCCTTTTTGTTTACTGCATTTATGCTGCAATCTTTGGACTATCTACTGAACTATGCTGAATAAAAGCCGTTTTGCCGTTCAAATCCGTTGTCCGTCACTGCTGATTGTTTGCCCGCTTACAATACCAAGAAAACAAGTTTATCATTTGCCATCTCCAACCCAGTGCCCCAAAACGGCTAGTTTCTTTTACTTTCCTTTATCCAATATTCATGAAAACACTGGTTGCACTCTGCTGTTCGAATGGCAGCCTTATGGCTCCCTGGCCGTGCAACAGTGTTCCCTGGTGCTCTCCAGCAATGATTTATCCAGTTACAAGCTAAGCTGCCACATGAGATGTATATGGCAGTTTAGCTTGTAGCGCTTTCAGATTTTTTCCCCCATTATTATAATTAAGGCCCTCAATGCTGAGCTGTGTGTAACTGAATGAATCATGATTGGAGAGCACCAGGGGCGCTGCTGCATGGCCAGGGAGCCATGGCTATCTGAATGACTGGCAAGAGTATGCACAGCCGGATGGGACCCATCTCTCATTCAGGTTTCCT
Source organism: Gastrophryne carolinensis (assembly GCA_027917425.1). Lineage (NCBI taxonomy): Eukaryota > Metazoa > Chordata > Amphibia > Anura > Microhylidae > Gastrophryne > Gastrophryne carolinensis. Next base: position 442,751,921 of record CM051237.1, read on the forward strand.
AGCCCTGCATTAATATGTACAACTGAGAAAGCTGATGGGTTTTCCATGGGTTTGCCAATGCTAACAAATGGTTTACCACAGCAGGGACAATTCGAATAAGGATGCCACAGGGGCATGCACCAAACCTGAGGATAGTAGTGTACTGATTGGGAGCACTGGTTAGGGGTGGCTGAATATTCGGTTTATGCACAACTGCAAACTTCTGGAGGATTCTACACCTTGGGGTTTATGGAACTCGAATGGCACCAGCAGCTTCAAATACCTGTTTTTTGCTTTGTAATGGCATTTTAGCAGCTGCTCTAATTTTGAATAGTTTTTCTGGAAGAAAACTCTCCTCATTATGTCTCTATCTGCGCAATCTGTCTGTGCTCTAAATCGCCCACAAATCCCACAGAGACCGTGTCCTTGACTGGCATCTGCACTGCTTAGATGTGCATACCAGTCTTCAGGGATCACGTGATTTCAGTTTCTTCGAGAGTGATGTCATCGTGGTGGGCGTGGGCCTTGCAGTCGTCTTCTCGGGAGCGTGCATGTCTCTCAGCTGAGCGCCCTCCCTTTCCCCTGGTCAGTCAGAGCGTGCTCGCGCGCTCACCGAAAGTGAAAAAAAATCGAGCATGCGCAGTAGCGCCGCATTAGGCGAGATGAAGCACCGCTTGCATCGGGAGCGAGCGGCGCTTCACTTTACCTAATGCGGCGCTACTGCGCATGCACGAGAGTTACAAGATGAAGAGGTCAAACGACCTCTTCCTCTTAGATGGAAATCAAAGATGGCGGCGGAAAAAGAAAATGACGCGACGCTGCGCCGGATCATCAGAGGTAAGATTTTTTTTTATTATGTTTAACTGGTCCTGGGGCATGCCATGGAATATTTTTTAAGGGAAAAAAAAAAGTCAGGGTGTTGGTCCACTTTAATAACATTTACTTTAAAGTATAACATTAAACCGGACCAACACCCATTATTACTTTAACGGATGTTGGTCCCTCTCTCTGCTGATAGCAAGAAGCTCGGAGGCATCCAGTACGCTGGAGCCCCCTCGCACCTAACTGCACAGATCGTTCGTAATACTCGCCTTCATTAGGAGCAAGCGCCGGAAAAGGAGTCTCGCGATTGGCCACCGGGCAGTCACATGGGCAGGTTCTGCCGGTGGCCGGCACAGAGGACGTGACTACGGCCCATGTGACTGCCCGGCGGCCAATCCCGGGACTCCTTTCCCGGTGCTGGCTCATAATGAAGGTGAGTTTTCTCAGCGTTATGTGCGAGGAGGCTCCAGCTTTCTGGATGCCCCCCTGAGGTTCTTCCTATCAGCAGAGAGAGGGACAAACACCTGTTAAAGTAATAATGGGTGTTGGTCCGATTTAAGACTCTTAAGTATTTTTCTTTAATCAGGCTCATGGGTCAAACTAATTATTACAGGTGTTTGAGATTAATTTCATTGATCCAAAGAGACACGAAACACAATATCAATGAGTTGTATATAAAATAAAATCTATATATACTTTAAATCCATATGCATAATAATTTGGAATGCGGTGTATACTGTATATAACCTATATATCAAGCTGTTATAGGTGAGTGGCTCTTCTGTGTAAAATTGGAATGGTACATTTGAAAACCTGTCACCCCAGTTTCTTATTTCTTCCAGTAGAGGAACACCACAAGCTTAGTTGGATTTTTTTCACCTCCCTATCAAGCGTGTTTTTATACAGAGTTTTAATATTAGACAATTTCGCTTCTTTTGATTTTACATTTACCGCACAGATTGCCTTTAAAGCCCATCCCCATTTAAAGCCAGGGGACTACTGTCTTCCGCTGTGGGTCCCTTGATTCAGTGACCAGCTTGCCCAACCCCACAATGAGGGGCAGCTTGACTTGTTTTGTAAAAGTCATCTTGAACAATAGTGTGCAGAAAATGGCAGCGATATTAAGAGTTGCATTCGCACAGCCTGTTTATTGTTCTGCACCATTCTAAATCTCTGGAAATGCAAATATTTGCACAGAGAGAATGGGTACGCTTAGCTAATGCTCCCATAAATCTGACATAAAAGGGGCGAGTTCCTGCAGCCCGCAAGGAAATAGATCTGCCTGGCATTGCGCGCTGAGGTAATATACTTTGCAATGTTTGAAATACAAAGGCTGAAATCCGGGATAAAATCAAGGAATTTTCCCAGGAGGCATGGCTCGATGGCAGCCTTTGATAGTATATTTTTGTATGAAGTAATGCCCTCATTCAGCCGTTATTTTAAGAAAAATATTTATTCTAAAATGAAAGCTCAAGTATGTGCTTTTCTCATACCAGGGCTGTTGCTTGACAGGCTGGCGCCATGCAACCTTGCCTAGCACTGCAACTGTTTTGCATAAAAATGCAGTAATAAAGGCTCAAAGGGGGGGCATTGGGACCAAAGATGTCAGAAGGAAAAGCACAAACTGGCGAGGGGGTCCTTTTCATTCTAATTGACTTTACCCCAGCAGAGTAGGCTATGATCGAAGGCACATTTTCCTCCTTCAATTTGGTAACCAAAAAAGATTGTCATCTCTACCTTGCATTATTAAAGGCCAAAATCCAAGCCTTGCTTGCAGGCCTTCTGCGGCTGCGAGCGATTCACTTGTGATGTGCAGAAAATCCAAGTGAATTCCAGCCGGCGTTTGCAATAAAACTCCAATTTTATTCTCAAAGATTAAAATCCATATGCAAAGCAGACAATCCCATAAAATGAAGTGTCTACGCATTTCAGACGCAAAGGTCCTTAATCATGAACTGACATTTTCCTCTCTCCCCTGCAATAAGCAGGTTGGTAGGGAGTACCAAAAGACTCAAATGATTAAGAAAATGGCAAGAGAAAAACTAAATAAATGTGGTGTCTGTGAAAGCAATTCTGGGCATTGCATCTGGCAGTCACCACTCCCTCCCTCACCTGCAGTAAAGTGTGGATCTAGGAGTTCAGTGCATGTGACCTTAAAAAGCAACATAAACGCACTCCTGTGCCTATTTGACTGTGTTTTGGTGGCCAGGTGCATCATGTCAGTGGATGTTCTGCAGCGACAGGGACACCCTGTTTGGTTTTGGTGGTTTAATCCAAAAATAGTGGTGGCTTGCCCAAAATGTCTTACTTCTTTAGAAAACTTCCAGCATGCATCCTCTTATTTCAGCTTAAAAGTGTTAGACGTGTGAGTGGCCAAACAACCTTGTTTAGACACAGAAGGATTATCAAGCATTGCAAATAGCATGGTTACAGAACTTTACATCTTCAAGTGGAAATCCTGATCTGGGTACCATTGTATAACTCCGGCTTGTAGTTCACTCCCAATTGACAACCTACTTTGGATTTCACCACAACATAGACCCTACATTTCATGGGGGGGGGGGAGAACTTAATTTCACCACCTCTTCTTCTTCTTTTTTTTTTTCTTTTTTTTAATGTGACGGTTTTGAAATCCTTGGACCCTCATGCCCTAGGGCATTTGGCTGGTAGATGTGTAGAGCTCACCATTTAATGGCTAGGGAATAACTTGGCCTGCCCTGAAAGAAAAGAATATCCCTGTGGCTGGTATATTCGTATACTGAAAATCAAAATCCCTAGCACTAATATGACCTATCTGTTCACATGAGAGACCCGTTTCAAGCCCGATATAGATACGGATATAGTTAAGTGTGAAACAGACCTAAACCTAGCCAAAGATGGTAAAGACTAGATAGACGTTTGGATAACTATTAAACCGGACCTTCAGCATGATTTTATGAAAAATGCAAACGCTTAAATGATTCCCCAGCGTCTAAAATTAATATATATTTAAGCTTTTAGTCACTTATTATTCTTGCCCCCACCAGGTTGCAACTGTTCAGATGGGTGCCCCCATCTTGGCTCAGAAGCATCATACATACTGAGGCGAGCGGGATAAAGTACAGGTGGGCGGGTTATAGCTGTGCTTTGCACAGACAGAGCAGAGCTGGGGTCAGGGAAAGTACAACAATCCCAGAATGCAGAGCGGCATAGTCAGAAGACACTTCCTGTTTGCAGGCTGCCTGATGCTCCATGAGCCGCCAATTCGGATGTTTAAAGGCTCATACCATGCAGTAGATGCAGGTAGGATGGTTTTAATGTGAGCAATCTGTATGTACAGGCTGTGGGAAACGCATAAGATATGCTCTTATTTAGGGTGAAGGTCCGCTTTAATGCTATCCACTAATGTGATCAATATTCCCACTAGCGAATCCCCATATAAACTCTCATTTGTTTGCTGTCATAACCACATGTTGGTTATATTGGAACTAATTAAGAGGTCAATTTTCAATGCCCTTCTACAGTTCCACGCATACAGGTGCTTCCGGTTCCCCTTTGTGTGTATAATATTGCTGCAGATACCTGCTGATGAAGCTATCTGACGCCTCTGAGATGGATTACAGTTGGTTGCCCAATATATCTTTGAGGAATCACATAGACTTCCCTACAGATATCTGTGCTATCCAGTTCTCATTTTGCCCATAATAATTGCTGATAATTGGATTAATTCTAACCATGCCCCAAGCCAAAGACCTGTTATAGGTGAAACTCTTAAATTAGTGATAGTCATGAATGACCAACACTAAAAAATAGCATGACCCGCCTAAACTTGGTTATAGAAAGGAAGGAGAAAAAAAAATGTTTCATCAATTATTGCTGGTCTGGTTCCAGGCTGAAATATGGCCTGTAGAGTTTAGTGGAGGCTTAGGCTTTCCCCAACGCAAAAATACTATGCCCGTGAAGCATACCCCGCTAGATAGTATAGCAAATTAACAACTGTACTTCAAATAAGTTTAAAAACATTGTTTTTATTTGTATATCAAATGGTTAAAATTGAACCTCCTTACCAGTTCAACTGTGTTAAACTGATAAGTATCTTTATTGTATTGACACACAGTAATTTATTTTAGCCATAATCATTGCATTGGATTAGAAACCCGGTGATGTTTTTTTTTTTTTTTTCTTTCAAAATGAACTGGTAAAGAGGTTAATTTGAAGTACAATTGTTAATTAGATATACTATCTAGCGTGGTCAGCTACACAGGCATAATATTTTTGCATGAGGGAAAGCCTAAGCCTCAACTAAACTCTACAGTCTGTTATAGGTGAGTTAATCTGTTCTTACTTTTCAGTTTTCAGTTTCAGTGGCAGCATGTTGTCACTATAGGAAAAACAAGATTGCCTTATAGCCATAGTTTTTTCTTGTATGTCTTTTGCTAGAGGTTTCATCAAATAGAACGGCACTGAGGTGTTTTGAACACCATGTTTCTAATTTGGCCTCGATGTCTGTAAGGTTATCTTGTCCCACATACATGTTCCTGTTCCCACACTTTGCTGTTGTTTCAAATAGCAGTTCCGTGTATTGTGTCTGAGCATATTTTTCCCCTGCAGATTCTGGAAGAATCAAAAATGTTTGAACTATCTGTTGGTGATAACAGCTGTGAGATTCCTGCTTGAAATACAAAATCCATGTTAAAGGGAATCTGTAGTGGGAACAACTTGGGGTAGCCATCACGGACCTTCTCTAACAGAGACTGGCTGGGCTAAACAGAAAAACTAATACTAACCTTGTCTCCTCTACAGCTGCTTCAACCAGCCCCAGTGTTTAGAAAACTCCCCGGAGATGCATGTCCCTGGAATCCTTGGGTGGGTCGGACCCAACTTCAGAAACTTTACTTATTTTACTTTCAAATACAGGGCTAAAGTTCTTATTTGCTGCCTTTTACATCTAACAGGAGAAGAACATTTTTAGATAGCATCGGGGGAGTAAACCAGGACAAATGACCCAGTCAGGGCAAAAAATATTGCATACCTGACATCCCATAGGCTCGACTCTACAGGGTCTTCTTAAAGCAGTATTAATTTATTGGCGTTGACTGCTTGCTTACTGGCTGGCTTTTGCAATTCCCTACTTTCCCTCATTGGTCAGCCATCAGAAGCGCACTTTCAACTTCAGAGACTTCTTCTTTAACTAGCAAGGGTCGCAAGGTTAGTTGTACATACTAAATATTTGGTTAAAGGAGGGATTAGAGTTGAGGATCGTGGGGAACCTGCTATAACCCTGCGTCCCTTTGCTGCTTCATACAATAACCTAGGCAAAACTAATTAAAGGTAAACCGTAGGCAAAGCAATTGTTAGACCATTGTTTCAGGGTATGTTTGGCACTGTCCTAAACTATTTTCCATTTTTAAATTATCAGATTTAGCAGTTTCTGCTTATTTATCTTTTGGGCGCGTTACTTAGCTCTTTGATGCCACATAATGCCAGGATCTATTTGGGTGAGGTCACAAACTTTTGAGCTCCATATACAATTATCTTGGCTAAGGGGGATGGTCCAAACCCCGTTGCCTCCATTTGTACCCTTATTTAAATAGCCATAATGCCTGACCAGCCTCCCCTTTAATGGGGTTTCCTCACTCTCAACCATCCCTCAATCATAGCACATTGGATATTAGTGGGTCAAGGAACAGTAGACTGACCCCATTTTGGGCTCAACCTTGAGTATATGCCACATAATAATCCGCATAATGGGCAGGGTCTGTAGGTGCACAAGATATTGCTTCAGACACAGGCATTCTCATCACCCTGGCTGTGCTCCTCCCTCTCTCCCAGTGTCCAGAGTCTGATGATCAATAGGGAATGAGAGATTGTAGGCTCAATTGTCTTGTTTTAAAGCTGACAGGAAGGGAGAGGGCAGGCATGACAAGGCAAGCTACTGAATGATAGTTTATGCACTTTAGATACAGAGTAGTTTTAAGATGTGAAAGATAATATGTAGAAGCAGGCAAAACAAGATTACCAGTGATAAGGAAGATTTATTAGTTAATGGTATAGAAGACCAAAGCATAAACATACCTTCCAACTTTTCAGGATGGGAAAGAGGGACAATTGTTAAATTAAGTCACACCCCCCTTCATTGAGGGGTGGATAGGAGATAGGTTGTAACAGTTACAACAGTATAAACAATTTGAATAGGCAATTAATGCAGATCTGCATGTTACACCTCATGGTTGCAAAAGAGGCACAGTCACTCCAATGAGGGAGGTATGCATAAAGATACAAGAAGACAACGTATTGTGATCACTCCCTGCATATTTCACTGCCAGCCTGACTTTATATGTGTGGGGCTAAGGGAGCATACTCTCTTTATGTCTCATTTCTATTCCATCTCATTTCTATTCCAAGTGTTCAGAAAACCACTGCTCATGCAATGTTTGGCTGTAGTAACTAATATTTACACAACCATCAACTCCTATTAATGGACATCAAGTCAAGTTTTTTGGTCCACCACACAGTATTATGTGCAGTAAAATGTTTCTTATGACTGCCAGAGAACATTTATCATTGTGTAAGTTGAAATAAGAATACAAGAGCCACTGTATAGAAATGCAAATACAACAAATTACACATAACATAAGATCTTTAATACACAGTAGGTTTCCGAAACCGCTGTGCTCAGAATTATAGTAATCGATGTTAGCATCAACATGTGTGTGGAGAAGATAACTACATTTTTTTGCTCCATAAGACCCCCCCCCCCCCCCCCCAAAAAAAAAAAAAAAAAGAAATAAAGAAAAATAACAAATAAATAAATGGAAAAACAATTGGGAGATGGGGAAGTCCCCCGTTGCACTCCCTCCTCATACACTCGATTTTGGGGGGGGGGGGGGGGCACAGTGCCTGTAATGGGGGATTCCGCAAACTGCCTGTAATGTGGGATGTTGGTGATTGGGGAAGATTCTACACACTGCCTTTAATGGGGTGATTGGGGGAATTCTATACACACTGCATGTAATGGCTGAAACAATTGTTGAGGTTGATTGTCGGTTGATCTTTTAAGCCTTTGTCCAACAACATTTGGTATAGACGTTACCCTCTGAAGAACTGTCCAGTCCTGTCTGCTGGTGGTACTATACCAGACTGTCATACTCCCCTGTCCAGACCAGACTGTCATACTTGCAATGGTGCAAGTGTAGAAGTTCTTTAGCACTATTGATGGTAGTTTAAAGTCCCTGCTGTGCCTTCTTCACCACACTGTTGGTGTGTAAGGTCCATGAGAGGTCCTGTGCTATATGTATGCTGATGTAATTTAAATTACTCACTTGCTCCACCAGGATGCCATTGATCATTAGGAAATATGAGCTCCTCTTCTGAGTTTTGCTGCAGTCCACTATCATTTGATTGGATATCCACTTTTAATGCTCAGTTTTGTGTATCAGGCTTTTGCCTTTCCAGGTACAAGGCCAGAAGTTGATAGCTGTGTGGGAGTGCAAATCACAAAGGCTGTGGCAGGAGTCCTGGGTTCAAGATTCAGAGTTAAGAGTCTGGGTCCGGGAAGACAATGCAATGCTGATCCACCGGCTGCAGGGGTGGATCAGCTTATAAAGGCCAGGAGAGGGCCACCTGCTGGTGGAGCAGCATATAGCAGAGGAAAGTCCAGGAAAGGGAGCTAGCCAGAAGCAGAACATAAGATGCATTCTGCCATGTTGCGGAGGAACTCCAGACCTGACACTGGGCTTATCTGGCAATTCTTTTTCTTATGTTGGCAAATGTCTGTTTTATGGAAGCAGTTTTCTCTGAACAGATTGCAGGTAGTCAAAGCAATTATTATTATTATTATTATTATTATTGTTTATATAGCGCCATCATCTTCCGTAGCACTGTACAAAGTAGTAATTACAGACAGGGTAGAAACATACAGTACATAGACTATTACAAATGCAGTGTTACAGAGTTTACAATGAATATTCTGAATACAAGATACAATAGGAAAAAGAGCCCTGCCCTTGCGAGCTTACAGTCTAAAGGATGAGGGGTGGAGACGAGGGTGAAGGATCACAAACAGTCAGTATTGAGCTTTGTGGCAGGTGCCCTTTAGAGAATTGCTTAACCCTTTCGCTGCCAGCCTACCTGGCTTTTTTGTCACACTCTGTTGCCAGACCATTTTGCACTCCCCATGTTCAAATGTGATTTTTGAAGGGATTTCCCAGGAAAATTATATATTGTTTATTTCAGCATAGTCTGGGCTTTAACATGAAATGTATTGTTTGCCATTTTTTAGGTGTATTCTCAATATTTTTTTGGTGAAATATGTGAAAAGAAAAAAAAAAAAAAATCTATTTTTTACTATTTTGTAGTGTTTTTTTGTAATAAAAAATTTAAGTTTGTCAAAATCGTATTGCGTGTGAAATCCCGATTTCTACCAGTTACAGCGGTACCACATATGTATAGGTAGACACCCTTTCCTGCCCAGGAGACTCCCCCAAACTGAAACAGCGCTTTAGGAGATTTTCAGATAAAATACAACTATGCTATGCGCTATGCGCACCTTGAAGTTTTTCCAGAAAAACAACCCGTTACATTTGAAATACCCCCAACAAACTATATATTCTCTGGAAGTACACACCTCAAGCTTTCTAGGTGTACCAGGCTTGTTGATGTGGCCACCGTTTTCTGGAAGTAATCCCTCAATGTAATCTTTGGTTGCAAAGAGTTTCCCTAAAAAAAAGGATAAAAAAGCTAAATCAAAGCCATGTTTTCCTAAAAAAAAACTATATAAAAACAAGAAAAAACAAGTAAAATCTGAAAAAGCAACATTGCCCGAACAGAAAGATACCCAACATGCATAGCTACTGTCAAGGGAAGAGTTGCCAAACACCCCAAAGTAAAGCATGTGTGTAACGGTAATTTTACTTGAAAATTTCAGCTCTGCAGACAAAGTGCACACCTTGCATTTTTTCAACCAAAACAACCCTTTACATTTGGAATATTCCCCATAAACCATATATTCCCTGAAAGTACACACGTTAAGCTTCTAAGCGTACCCAGCTTGTTGTAGTGGGCTCATCTTTCTGGAATTAATCCCTCAAAGAATTCTTTGGTTGCGCAGGCTTTCCCTAAAAAATGTATAAAAAAGCTAAATAAAAAACACCTTTTCCTAAAATATAAATATGCAAACCAGAAAAAACAAGCTAAGTCTGAAAGCGCAAGGTCCCCCGAACAGAACAATACCCAACATGCATAGCTACTTTTAACCCTTTAATTGACAGCCTACTTGAGATATTGTCACCCTCTGTTGACGGGTCATTTTTCCCCATTTTGCGCCATGTTTTGCACCATTTTTGCTGGAATTTTCTGAAAGTTATATATATATATTTTAGGCTTTAACATGAAATGTCTTGTTTGTAAATGTTATTATGTTTTTTACAATGTTATTAAAGTGGACCAGCACCCAGGGGGGATCGGCCCGGAAATCTATAAGATTCCCGGACCGATCAGATCCCTCCCCGCGGGGCATCCGAAATCGGGATGTCCCGCGGGGAGGAACCCCCCAGGAGGCCCACAATCCTCACCTTACCGGCGATCCAACAGCGCATGCGCGAGACGCGGCCGCGTCTCTCGCTTCCCTCTAGCAGGGCGCGCTCCCGCGCCGGCCGTTTTGTGAATGGCCGGCGCAGGCGCGCTCCCTGTTAGAGGGAAGCGAGAGACGCAGCCAATGACAGCCCTCTGGTATGCGCGTCCAAGCGGCTTTAGACGCGCATACCAGAGCTGCTCTGAGCGCTGTCATTGGCCGGACGAGGTCACGTGGGAGCGGGGAGAGGTGAGTTTTTGCGGCGATCGGGGGGGTTTCAGACAGCGGGGCACCCCCGATCGGGGTGCCCCACCTAAGTGGACCAACACCCAGGATAGTCAAAATCCTGGGTGTTGGTCCACTTTAAGTAAAAAAATAAATTAAATATTTTTTAGAAAATCGCCTCCTTTATTTGAAATAAAAAATTTATTTTATTGAAGAAAATCATATTGCATGAGAAAGCCCCATTTCTACCGATTAGAACGGTACCACATATTTATCGGTAGCCCCCTGTTCCTGCCCAGGAGACCCCCCAAACTGAAACAAGTACTTTATAACATTTAACACACGTTAGCCGCAGGTGGCTTGCCAGCCCGCAGCCTTGTGAACTGGTTTAGGGATCTCTTGGACCCCTTACCAGTTCACAAGGAGTTAACAGTAAAAAAAAAAAAAACACACACACACACAATAAAGAATGACTTTATTAAAAAATAAAAACCTTTTTTTACTTTACTCACCTCTGATCCTCAGCTCCTGTGTCCCTTGCAGCTCTGATGACAGTTGTTGTCATCGCTGGCCAGTGGAGGAGGGAGGCAGGCGATCAGATCATCACCTGCCTTCCTCCTCAGAAATGACAGCCCGGAGGCAGGACGACACCCGGGAGTGACCTCATAAGCCCCGCCCCCAAAGGCCATTGAGGAGGACAGGGAGAGGGCCTTTTAGGCCCTCTCCTGAAGCTGGAGAGCCGGGGGGGGGCAATCGGAGGCCCCCCTGGTGAAGAGGAGACCCCGTGGGAGCGATCGAGCATTGAGGTAAGTAAATGTCGTCATTTTTATTTATTTATTTATTTATTTTTTACATGTATTTCGGCGGCTGCTGAAGTGGGGGGTGGCTATTCCGGGCCCTCCCCTGCACCCGGGGGGGCCTGGGTGGGGGATCGAAGCCCCCCCAGATGAAGAGGAGACCCGGCCGGATCGAACAAGGGGTCAGGTGAGTGTTTTTGTTATTTTACTTTTACTGTAGCAGGGGGGGGGAAGTCAAGCACGTAGATTCTACATGTTTGGCACTTAAGTGGAGTGGAAGCACTGAAAGGGTTAAGCCAGATTGTATGCTTGTCTGAATAGGTGGGTTTCAAGGGCACCTTTGAAGGTTTTGAGAGTTGGTGACTGGCGGATTGGGTGGGGGAGGGCATTCCGGAAGATTGGAGTTGCACGTAAGAAGTCCTGGAGGCGGGCATGAAAGGAGCTGACCAGGGTGGAGGACAGGAGAAGGTCAGCAGCAGAGAGAAGGCTGTGTCTAGGTTGATATTGTTCGGATTAGGGTTGAGATATAGGGAGGGGCCTGGTTAGAGAGAGCTTTGTAGGCGGCAGTTAGTTTTGAACTTTATTCTCTGTGGGACTGGCAGCCAGTGTAGGGATTGGCAGAGAAGAGCAGAGCGGGAGGAGAGATGGATGAGGTAAGCAGCAGAGTTCAGGATGTTGTTTTAGTTGGAGACGACAGGAGGTGGCTAGGGAGTGAATATGTGGTTTGATAGAATTGGTATTGAAAGCCTAGTGAAGTTATACGTTTGCCAAGACCATAAGTGTAGACTGAGAAAAGTAGGGGGCCTAGGACAGAACCTTGCGGCACACCAACAGATAATGGTAGGGTGAGACTGTGTTAGAGTATGATAGACTGAGTGTACTATTTATACTCTATCCCCTCATCAGTCCTAATTCCTAACCCTATTCCAAATTCTCCACCCATCTAAATGCCAACACATACCAATGCTAAACATACAAATAAATATATTAAAAAAATTCTTGTTATAGTGCTAGAGATTTCCCCCAGGGGTGAGTGTCGCCAATTTCCCCAAAGTCCCCGCTGCCACCTTTGGCAATACGCTCCTTCCTTATCGCTCTTCTTGCAACCTCTCATCCTTACTGAGCCTCCATTCAAATATATTTACAGTTCTATTTACCCCTCCCAATTTCTCTGCAGCAGGTCAGGGGCCACATCAGATGTCTCCGAGGGCCAGTGTTTGAGCATATGTGCAAATTCTGTCTGCGCTTTTAAAATAGTATATAATGACTAAACAAGGGGCCTTTCCAAATCATCGTGCACCAGGTAGTACCCGCACTATGGTTTTCCTTTATCGCGATTAAAGATGTTGGGCTTTATTATCTGCCTAATCGCTTGTTGTTACCTGTTACCGTTCACTGTTTCCATGATTCATATTTCTTTAGATTCCCTTATCAAGCAGGCAGAGGCCGATGAATCAAAAATGTTGAAATCTGGTGGAGTTTATAAAACCTGACACTGTGCAGATGTCTGCTTTATCAGAGGCAGCCAGGACATTCTGCTTTATTTTGCAAATCTGGAATTCTTTCCACCTTCTATTTGTGGTTAGTTCATTTTATGCATTTGTAGATTAAAAAGGGTAAGGAGAACTTTTTTTGTTCCATAGCGGCAGTCACTGGAACTTAACTAATAGATTATAAGGTGTATATATCTATGCAGAATGGCTAAGAATAATAACTCATGTCTATTATACAGGAAATGACTTTACAGTGGACCAACAGTCAAAAATGACTTAAACCAGACCAACACAACAAACAGTGCTCATATACTTCCCTCCCCAGGGAAATTTAGATTGCTGCACATAAAAATTAATTTACATTTTTCTAACTCCTACTGTAGTACATTTTAGAAACAAAATGTCGGTTCATGGATCTGCAGGCCGCCTGCAAACAAAAAGTGCTGCTGGGCTTCCTGTTATGTGCATTGTCAGTTATGTCCGTTAAATCCAGGCAGTCGTATGGCTAGGAGAGGAAGCTCCAAAATGGCTGCCCCCCCCCCCGGCGGAATGGAAAGGACAATCAATCTGTCTGCTCCTAGAAGTTTGACCCTATCCCTTTCCACTTGCTTACCTTGTGAAGCTGTGCTGTATCCTTCTGTCCCCTGGGACCTGATGCATTTTTGGGTTTTTTTGGAGGGAGTGGTTGGTCTGCAGAACAGATGACCATCAGGGTGTCGTCCCCTTTAAAGCTCTGTCTGATCATAAGCTCAAAATAAGACTTTTCAAAAGCATCTGCAAATCTTCAATTACATGTAAATAGCTTATATATTCTAAACAAAATGGGTGGCTTTTATTTATAGGCATGGCTGAGCTTCGACTGGCTTTCCATGGCCCATGGGTTTGTAGCATACTCTGCTGTAGTCGGAGCCAACTGCAGGACCACTGTGGCTTGCTGCTCTCGCTTGCACTGAGAGCTGCAAGGGATAGTGTGGCTGTTGGACCACTTTTTTTGTGTGGTCCTGAAGCAATGAAATTTAAAGGTGGGGTAAAATTTTGAGTACTGCTGTAGCTTCTAGCTGGCACTGCAGGAAATGCAGAAGAGGTTCATTAGACGGGCAGGACATGAGACAAGTGAGCTGCTTGCTTCCTTTTTATTGCAGTTGCTCCCTTTTTAAGAAAATAGAATTTACTAATGAATCAATTAATACACTAATCCATGCAATGTGCGTGTATACCAAATAATGCATCTCTAAGAGTTTAAAGACATTGGGGGCAAAATAAAACAAACCTTACACTCACAGGAACATGTTTCAAGTCCCGTGCCGCTCGCACAGTCGGCGTCGCCATTTTTGACTTGCGTTCATCAATTCCTGATGGCTCGCTCTGCATCATCGTCACATCTCCCTGTGCGTTACATATAATGGGAACAAACCAATGCAAAACAATTCTCGACAGCCAAAGTATACACTTTTAACAGGGTAAAAATTAAATAACAGTTCATTCCTTACAACGCTTACTGATATATGCTTAAAAGATCTTTGATGTCAAATGCTAAGTGGTCATGGGGTCATTAGGGCCTTTGCCCTGCAAATTATTTATCCCAATTAGGGTGCCCAAAAGCAAAGCTACGTATTAAAGCCTCAGTAATTTATGCCAAGAAAATTGGCTTTGAGTCTAAGGTTTTGGAATAATATACCAAGAATAGAAGAAATAGAAGAGGGGTGTGAATTGGTAAGAATCTGGCAATACGATACAAATCGTGATACACATATGATACAATATATCCCAATGTATACTGATTCTGTCTCAAAGACGATATATTACGATTTTTAAATTACATTTTATTTTCAATTTATAATTAAATATAATATTTAAAAAAACACCACACATAGAGAAAATATCTTTAATACAAAAAAAAGTTTTTTTTTTTTCTTTACTCACCTGTGTCCCGATCCACCCGATCCAATGGCAGATGCAGTGATCGCCGGCCAGAGGGGATCAGAGGATCTCCTGCCCCGTCCTCCTCTGGCCGGAGATCATTGCATCTGACAACTGAACCACTGGGAACCGGGATAATGCCTGCAGGGGCTAGTTGTGAAGGTGGCGGCACTTATCCGGAAAGCAGGGTGAGAGGGCCTGCCGGGCTCTCTCCTGTAGACTGAAGAGCCCCGGGGAGGGGGGATCAAAGCCGTAAGTGTTTTTTTTTCTTTTCTTACATTTATTCTTAGTATACAGTACGTCCTGCTCCAAATCTAATACTTACAGTTGGGATATACTCCACCAGATGAAGCTGGACTGCAGAGACATCGAAAATAGGCTCCTCCCGGCCCCTCAAATACCCGGGGACCTCCCACAAATCCCCAGAATTTCTCTGCAGTCTGGCTGCGAAGGACGAGAAAAGGCTCTCTACTCGCAGGTGAGCGGGGCTATTAGCCTGCGGCCCTGTAGGACTATTCCCACCCGTTCCACTAGTAATATGCCTCCCAGCCTTGGCTGCGCTGGTCGGGTGAAAGTAGGCAGCACCGCTGTTAGGTGATTAGGAGCGCTGCTCCACCGCAATCCCCCACCAAAGGGTAGGCGTTTCAGGCTTATGGTGAGCCTCTATGGGATGCCCCTCCCGCACTATTGCCCCTTGCCCCTGCCTGTCGGTGGGCCCTATTTAAGTGGCCACTGTCCTCCCTCATTCTCCTTGTAGCCTTCGGGGGAAAAGAGGGGGGGGGGTGTAGGTGTGTATGACATGCATTTTGCGATTTAACATTATACTTTATTCATTCTGCCTTGTGTCAGCCGCCGCACTGGCTTGCCTTCCTTTTACTGTGTTTAAAATTGCCGCTGCGCGCCTTTTCTTTCACTATGTTCTGCGCTTGGCGGCGGCGTTACCTCAGGCGCTGGTGCGCCGTCATTGGCTGCTTGTCACGTCCTGGCTTCGCGCTCTTCGGGGGGGGGCCCGTCTATGGCGCGCTCCGCCCCGCCCCTCGAGGAATGCTGACGACATCTTTAACCCTCTTGGTTGGCCTATGCGTGACGGACCCCTACATACCGCGGTCTGTAAGTGCCCTCGCGGGCAGCTTTATTTTCTACCTTTTATTAATATGTACTTACGGCCTCCTCCTATGTCTTTCAGGCTGGGTGAATCCTTTGGCTTCTCCCGGCCCTCTATTAGTTTATAACTTGTTAGGCCTTGTATAATACTCCCACTTCCCTAGCGGGTTATTGGGGCATCCGGGGTTGCTGTATAGCGTTAATCCCTATCGGCCTATAGGGCCGCTATAATCGCCATATGGAGGCATCCCAGGATAATGTGACCGGGGTTCCTTCGGGACAAGCCCGGCTGTGTGTAGCTTGTGGGCAGCCTCATGCTGACGCTGACAAGGCGCGGGTCTGTGTACCCTGTGCTGAGCAGGTGCTTGCATTGCAATGTGGCTGCACCTCATTTCACTTCACCTACTCCCCCAAGCTTAAACCTCACTCCTGCTGAGTTGCATGCTAGTACTAGGGATTCTCAGCCTGATGTGTCTTCTAGACTGGCTAGTGTTGAGAAGTTAATTGCTAATACCTTGGCGTGTAAGGCCCCTGCTAAAAAGCGGTACTTAACGCCTGATGTCACTCTTTTCCCTATGGAAACTGAGGAGTTTTGGAATCTTTGTGGCTATACCCCGTCTGATGAAGGGGAGCTTTTCTCTGACTCAGGCTCATCTGATGAGAGGCCAAGGAGTCATGATGATTCTGGCTCTGACCCCTGGGCCCCGCATGACACTGACAGATTTCTGACCCAGATTTTTGAGGTCCTGTCCATCTCTCCCCCTGTTGCGGCTCCCAGGCAAAGGGGGGAGCTTTTCCATACAGCAAAATCACATTTGGAATTTCCCGAGCAGGCACATTTCCATAACCATTGTGCTCAAGGAATGGGAGCGCCCCAGTAAACTTCCCGGGGTACCTAAAAGTTGGGATAGGAAGTATCCCTTTCCTGCTGATGTGGTAAAGTGTTGGTCATCCCCTCCCAAGGTGGATGCCCCGGTTCTAGGGCTATCTAACACCTCTGTCATGCACTCCCCTGACTCTACTACCCTGCGGGATGCTGAGGACCGGCGCATTGACCAGCTGGCATCCCATGCATTTGCATGTGCGGCGACGGCGCTGCGCCCGGTCTGTGCCTCTGCCATTACTGCTGTAGCCACTAGAACCCTTATCAGAAACATACTTGATAGTGCCCCTGATGATTTGCCTTGTGAGGTGTTCAATACACACTCTCCAGTTGTGATGTTTTTGTAAATTTTGTCCTCTGCCATGGATGACACCATCAGAATGTGTGCCAGAACATCTGCCCTTGTGGTGGCTATTCGCCGCTCGGTTTGGCTGCGCCAGCGGGCTGCTGACAACGCTGCCAAGAAGGCCCTCACTGGGTTTCCCTTCAAAGGACTACGCCTGTGTGGGGACCGCCTGGACCTTTTTGCTAAGGGAGGCAGGTTACCCCAGCGCAGGCGGCAATCTCGGCCCTTTCGGGGTCAGGGTTCCTTCTCCTCCCCTTACCGTGGTACCAGACAGGGGAGGGGGGTTTCCTTTCCTGGGGCTCAGGGAGATTTCTGGGGTAGGGGCAGAAGACGTGGACGTCCTGGCCCCTGCTGGGGTCCCAAAGCAAAATCATCCCCCAAGCCCCCTGGTGGGGGGACGGCTGCAGCACTTTGCTCGCATCTGGAGGCTTCATGTCTCAGACCGGTGGATTCAGGAGGTAGTGTCCGGTTACAAGATAGATTTTGCTGCCTGCCCCCCCCCCCCCCCC
Source organism: Gastrophryne carolinensis (assembly GCA_027917425.1). Classification (NCBI taxonomy): domain Eukaryota; kingdom Metazoa; phylum Chordata; class Amphibia; order Anura; family Microhylidae; genus Gastrophryne; species Gastrophryne carolinensis. The sequence continues at coordinate 442,769,549 of CM051237.1, forward strand.
CCCCAAGATTCATCAGATCCCGGATTCCTCAGGACCCTGTGTCAGCTCAGGAGCTAGTGCAAGCGGTGCAAGGCCTCCTGGAGCTGGGGGTCATCTGCCAGGTCCCCTTAAGAGAAAAAGGCAAGGGCTTTTATTCCAACCTATTCACAGTACCCAAAAAAGATGGTTCAATCAGGCCCATCCTGGACTTAAAGATCCTCAAAATATTTGTCAGGGGCAGGCGCTTTCGCATGGAAACTCTGCGCTCTGCCATCAGGTCCCTGTGCCAAGTGGACTTCATGACTTCTGTGGACATCAAAGATGCTTACCTTCATATTCCTGTATTCCCAGGTCATCAAAGGTTCCTCAGGTTTGCTCTGATGGATCAACACTACCAATTTGTGGCCTTGCCCTTTGGTCTCACTTCAGCTCCCAGGGTGTTCACCAAGGTGCTGGCTGGCGTGATGTCTCTGCTCAGGTATCAGGGCATCCGCATGCTTCCCTATCTGGGCGACATTCTCATCACTTCCCAATCTCTACACCAGGCAGAACTGGATACTCAGCTGGTGGTGTCCACTCTGGAGTCATTTGGATGGGTGATCAACCACCCCAAGTCCTCACTGTCCCCTTCCTTGGTAACTCCATTCCTAGGAATGAATCTAGATACAGTTCAGGCAAGGAGTTTCCTTCCTCAACAGAAGGTGGACGGTCTGATTGCACAGGCTCAGTTCCTACTATCTTGTCCTCATCCCTCCATCAGGCAGGGGATGCAGCTGGTGGGCCTGATGGTGGCATGCTTCGAGGCGGTCCCTTATTCTCAGTTCCACTTGAGGCCTCTGCAACTTCACCTATTGTCAGTATGGGACAAGGACCCAGCGTCCCTGGACAGGGTCTGTGTGCTCTCCCCCCTGGTCAGGAGGACCCTCTTGTGGTGGATGGACTCAAGGAACCTGTTGGGGGGCAGATCCTTTCTTGCCCCTTCCTGGGAGACGGTCACCACGGATGCCAGTCTATCAGGTTGGGGGGGTTTCTGGGGAGGTGGGGTCCTCAGGGGGCCCACACACCTATCAATGTCTTGGAACGGCGATCAGGCTAGCTCTGGCTCACTTGACTACTCACCTTCGGGGCCTGCCTGTTCAGGTGCGCTCGGACAACCAGACGGCAGTTGCCTACATCAGTCATCAGGTAGGGACCCGGAGCAAGGGGGCCCCCGAGGAAGCGTCTCTGATCCTGACTTAGGCGGAGGCCAATGTCCCCTGCATATCAGCTGTGTACATCCTGGGGGTGGAAAATCGTCTGGCAGACTCTGAGCAGGGGGACCTCTCGCCAGGGAGAATGGTCCCTATGCAGCAGGGTGTTTCAATCTCTGTCACCGTTGGGGCCAACCAGATGTGGATCTGTTTGCGTCCCTTCACAATCACAAGCTTCCAGCCTTTGTCTCCCTGTCCCAGGATCCTCTGGCCTTGACCACAGATGCTCTAGCAATGTCATGGCAGGACTTTCAGTTTCTGTATGTCTTCCCTCCAATTCCCCTGCTGGGAAGGGTTCTGCGCAAGATTGCTCTGGAAGGGGTGCCAGCAATTCTGGTGGCCCCCAGGTGGCCAAGAAGAGTGTGGTTTGCAGACGTGGTGCAGCTGGCAGTAGATCAGTACGCTCTGCTCTTGGTGCCAGATCTGCTCACTCAGGGCTCACTACGCCATCCCAATTTACAAACTCTGGCTTTGACGTCCTGGCTGCTGAAACCTCCATCTTGATGGAGAAGGGGCTTTCTTCCTCGGTTGTGGATACTTTGATAAAGGCTAGGAAGAAGTCTTCTTCTTCCATTTATTACAGGGTTTGGCGTGCCTACATTGACTGGTGTGAGTCTAAGTCTTTCCTGTCTTGTGTTCTCTATTCCCAGGATTCTGGAGTTCCTGCAGCATGGGTTGGAGATGGGGCTCCAACTCAGTACTCTGAAGGGGCAGGTTTCTGCCCTGGCTGTTTTTTTCCAGAAGTCCTTTGCTCAGCACCCTCTGATCAGGACCTTTTTCCAGGGGGTCACTCATGTGCACCCTCCACGTAAGCCTATGGTGCCTGTTTGGGATTTGAACTTGGTTCTGTCAGCCTTGCAGGGTGCTCCCTTTGAACCTGTGCAGGATGCTGCCCTTGCCATTCTTACGCTCAAGATTGTCTTTCTGGTGGCTATCACCTCTGTTAGGCATGTGTCTGAGTTGGCGGCGCTTTCTATTCAAGCCCCCTACTATGAGAGACACCAGGACAAGGTGGTGTTTCGTTTCAAGCCAGACTTTCTGCCTAAGGTAGTGTCTGCTTTTCATCTGAATCAGGACATTGTTCTCCCTTCTTTGTGCCCTAATCCTAGTAATGCTAAGGAAAGGGTCTTGCACTCTTTGGATGTGGTTAGGTGTCTGAAGTACTATCTGGTGGCTACTGCACCTTTCAGGAAAACTGATGCTCTTTTTGTGGTCCCTTCTGGTCCTAGGAAGGGTTTGGCTCCTGCCAAGTCCACTATCAGCAAATGGATCCGTCAGGCTGTGATTCAGGCCTACTCTGCTAAGGGGAAGAATCCTCCCTTCCGCCTTACTGCTCATTCCACTCGTGCTATTGGTGCTTCTTGGGCTTTTCAGCACCAGGCTTCTGTTGAACAAGTTTGCAAGGCCGCTACTTGGTCTTCTGTTCATACCTTTTCAAAGTTTTACAAGGCTGATGTTAGGGCCTCAGCTGATGCTGTTTTTGGCCGAAAGGTTCTGCAGGCGGCAGTGGTTTAAACTGTCTGCTGCTACTTTTTCTTGGGGATCCCACCCCACTTTATGGACACTGCTATTGGATGTCCCAAGTGTAATGATTCTTATCTGGAGCAGGACGTACTGTATACTAAGAATAATACAATTCTGTGATTACTCACCTGTAGAATTGATATTATGAGTATACAGTACGTCCTGCTCCAACCCACCCTTGGTTTTTGCATTATCTTGGATCCCCTGTATGGTGATTGTTATCATTGTTATAGTTGATAGTTTGGGTTGTTTAATTCTCCCGGCTTCTCGTTAACTGCTTTTCAATGCTGGGGATTTGTGGGAGGTCCCTGGGTATTTGAGGGTACGGGAGGAGCCTGTTTTCGATGTCTCTGCAGTCCAGCGCCATCTGGCGAAGTAATACCCACGTGTAAGTAATCTATCTGGAGCAGGACGTACTTTATACTCATAATATCAATTCTACAGGTGAGTAATCACAGAATTGTATTTTATTTTACTGAAGTCAGAATCGTTACTAGAACGAAATAATAGACTCTAGTATTGTCTAATGAAATATCACGATACTTGACGGAATCGATTTTTTTCTGACACCCCTAGTGGCTACCTAGTGGCTATATGGCAACACATTTGCAGCCAGGGTGTTCATAGTTTGAGAGTGCTTTATAACACCGGATGGCAGCACTTATTACATTAATTAAAAAGCCATAAATTCTTGCACGTAACTCATAGAAGATGACGAAAAACATTTTTCCATGGGCCAGCGATTGTTTGTTGTGCCGCCAATAAAATGAAGGTTGTAAGTTAACTGTTATCTATGGGCGAGTCCCTCAATGTCCTGGAATAGAAGAAAGGACCAGAGATTGTGTAATGCTATTGTTGAAATGTGTTGAGAGAAGGCCTGCTACTCCGGACCAAAATATGACTACCCGTGGACAGGTCCACCAGATAAGTAACACTGTTCCCTCCGCACCACAGCCCTGAAAGCACCTGTTGGAGTAAGATGGAAAAGCTTTGGCAATTCTAGAAGGGACGAAGTACCAATCCATTAGCACTTTGTAGACAGTCTCCAAGGAAACCTAAAGCACGTATTGTCATATGAGGTATGGGAGAAAGATGTTGGGGAAATCCTTAGGATAGAGGTGATCCAGTGTTTAATTTTAATATACCTGAACATTGAGATTCAGGTATTTAGTGATCCTTAAGAGTGTCCCAAGCGACCAGCTGACTATTAAAGTAACAGTATGCAATGCCAAGCAGCTGCTTCCAAGTCTACCAAGATATTATCATGTATTAAAAAAGCCATTGAATCATGGCCAAATAATGTAATATTGCTTCTTTACAAGGTACTGGTGTGCCCTCCTCTGGAATATGCCTTCTAGTTCTGGGCACCAGGTCATAGAAAGAATGCTTTGATTATGGAAAGGGTGCAGAGGAGAGCCACCAAACTGATAAGGGCAATGATGGATCTTGGTTATGAAGAAAGATTAAGAGAATTAAATCGATTTAGTCTTGAGAGGAGACGTCTAAGGGGGAATATGATTAACGTGTATAAATATCTAAATAGCCAATACAAAAAAAATGGTGAAAATCTATTTTATGTTGAATATGCTTCAAACAAGGGGGCACACCCCTTGTTTGAAGAAAAAAGATCAAGTCTTCAGAGGAGACTATCTTTTTTTTTTTTTTTATTTATTTATTTTTTATAAGAACGTGAGATCTGTGAAATTGCCGCAGAAGCTTGTTACAGCATCAAAAAAGGACTGAGTGTTTTTTTTCTTTATAGAAGAAAAAACTTTCTCTCACCCTGTCACTTGGTTAGCTTTTCCCTGTATTTTCGGTATTAGCCATTAAAATATTTATACATAGTAATCATGCCCCCCCTTTTAATAATAATTTCTGTAATCTTTTTAACGAATATCCTTAATTCCTCTACTCTGGCTCTTCTATGTATCCTTTCCAAAATCAGGGCATCCTTTCTGTGAACTGGTGGCAGTCGTGGCCTAGTGGTAACCTGATTGTTTCAGGTTCAATTTACTGCCAGGGCTGAAGTGACTCATGAGCAAGATACGTAGCCCCCCTCCCAACTGCTCCACGGAAGCCGTGGTTAGTACAGCCCATCGCTCCAGGCATGTGCACACTTACTGCTTGTGTTTGTCTCACTCCACAGATGGGTTAAATGCAGAGGATTCATTCTTATGTATGTGCAAGCATACAATGGCCATATTTGCACAAAATATCCATCATTCCCCTTTGGTGGCTCTCCTCTGCACCCTTTCCAAAATCATGGCATCCTTTCTATGAACTGGTGCCCAGAACTGGATGACCTATTCCAGATGAGGGCGCACTAGTGCCCTGTAAAGCGGCAAAATTACAACCCTTTTCATGAATAACCATACAGTAGCTTGGTGGCATTAACATAACATCTAGCTGAATGACATTCAACTGTGTATACAAAATTCAGATTTCATAACCTTTTTTTGCTTTCTTCTTGCAGGTAAAAGAGATGGGGGATTATTTCAAGCACCACTTATTACAATCCAGGCACAGAGGGGCATTTGAACTAGCTTATGTGGGCTTTGCAAAGCTCACCGACATTCTGACTAGGTAAGAAGCAATTTTACCAGGTGACCGTACTTATCTCTGGCCAGTTGTGTCTGTAGGTTTGTGTTGCAATATAAAGTTGCAGCCAATTTTCCAGTACACCGCTTTGACTTTGAATGAGCTTTCAGTATTTTGATCAATATGTGAGTTCAAGAAATCTTTGTTCAGGACCCATAGGTATCAATGTGTTTCAAAGATCTAGGACTCATACTTGGCAATGTGTTTAAACGCATTAACTACACTTTGTTAATCAGAATTATTTAAACCTTTTTCTTTGAGATTGACCACAAAATCTACTGACATTTCATTACATATCTGTTGAATCATTTGCCTATTGTCTGAATGGGTATGACCATCATTTGTTTTGAATAGAGTGGGGATAGAAACATTTTGGTGTCACTTTTGTGAAAAAACTTTATTTTTTTTGTGTGCCCCCCCCCCCCCCCATTGTAAACATAAGCACTTTCTGTGTGGCCACCAGAGATGGAGAAATTGATTTAATAAAAAATATATGGCACTACGTCATCAGAATTTTCAACTGCCATGCCAGTGTTGCCTATCTATGACATTTAACTAAAGAAATCCAATGAATAAAACTGTGAAAGCAAAAAAAGGAATTCTTGCCAATGGGATCAAGTTGGTCCCAAAAAGAATAGCCAGCACTATTGTAGTAGGCGGAGTAGTAGGCTGCGGGGGGGATCAGCTAACCTTTTTAGTGTTTCCAATTTTTTTTTTAAAGCTAAATGGTGCATTGACTGGGGGTATATTACAATACCCTCAGGTCATTGTTTGACTGGAGTTCTGCTTTAAATGCCTGCTAAACCACAAAAACCAAGTGTCCAATAAAAATGTCCAATAAAATAAATAACAATATTTTCAAAGTATAATAACCACAATCAATTCACAGTAGTGCCAATGAGCAAACCACTAAAGCGGACCAAAACCCACATTTTTAACTAGCATCCCCTGAATTGCTTCCCCCACAAATAGTAACTTATGCCTAATTTTACTGCTTTTGTTTTATTCTAATCCCAGATAATGCCTGTTTCAGGTCTAAAGCTCCGCCTCCTCCATTTATTTTCACTGGTGTGTGTGGCAATGATGCCATTGCCACACTTATGCAATCACTAATCTTACAGAGGGAGAGCAAAAAAACAATGTTTCAGGGTGATTTAATAAGCGAAATTATCCATTTCTAGTTCTACACCCTAAGAGAGTATCGGCAGGGGCTTTGGTCAAATGTATTTCAGAAGGTCAGTGGGTTTTGGTCTGCTTAACTATAGAAAATGCATAATCATAAGAGATTGTGATAATATTAATGCCCAGCAGAAGCGAATACAGTGGAAATCGGGGGCCCTCTAAATTACCCCCCATGCTCCGTGGTTCCGTACACAAAGGGATAGAACTGTGATTCAACCTTGAAGTCCTAACTATAAAGGCCACTGTCTCTTAACCTGTGGTACGCATACCCCAGGGGGTACCGTGTTCCCAAGGCAAACCCTCAGGGGGCCTCTGACTGGTCTGGTATATTATTTTGAAACCTAATCCCTTCTTTCTTTAAAAGTGCCATGATGACTATGGCCTACTTATTTTGGTACTATTTATAATGAATCACCCCCTTTGGGATACTTGCATGGAACTTCTTGTCGCTAGGGGGTACTTGGCATAAAAAAGTTGAGAATCACTGCACTAGACAACATAAAGAGGAAGTCCAGTCTTTGTGTTACATTTCCCGTTCAAGGCAGTGTGTATGGTTTAGTAAGCCAGCAGGCTTTAAAAAAAAAAATTGAATACAAATTTTAACAATTGCTTTGTTGCATTTCAAAGGGGGAATCCCAAACATTATAATGTCACAAAACGCTTATGAGTTTCAAACTAGCTCATCCTTTAAAACATGGGAACTCCCCAGTCGGGCCCTTCCCTCCCTCAGTGCCAAGACCAATTTGGGGGTGGGGTGGCAATTGCTCTCTACCCTTGGTCTCTCTGATTTGGAGCCTAGTCATGGAGTGCCCCCACCCCTTACTTGGGAAGACGATTGCGGCGATCATTTTTTGTCTTTTTCTTTTCACACGTGTCATAGGTCTATCAACATAATCATGCCGGTTAACGATACATGTAATGGCTATCCAAGTAACGGTCAACTCGGCCTCTGTGTGGTTCCTTTTTAAAGAGTCTATCTTTACAAGTGTGGACATAACCTACCACTAAAGGATTAACCCTTTAAGTGCCAGCCTACCTGCAGCTTTTGTCACCCTCTGTTGCCAGACCATGTTTCACTATTTTGCGCTACACATGTTCAACTGTGATTTTTGAAAGGATTTCCAGGGATTTCCCAGGAAATTATATATTGTTTTTTTTCAGCAGAGTCTGGGCTTCAACATGAAATGTCTTGTATGGCCTTTTTTTTGTGTATTCTCAATACTTTCGGTGAAATATGTGCAAAAAAAATAAAATAAAATTGAAACATTTTTTTGCAATTTGTAGTGTTTTTTTGTAATAAAAAATGTACGTTTGTCAATAAAATCTTATTGCGTGTGAAACCCCAATTTCTCCCGGTTACAGCTGTACCACATATGTATTGGTAGACACCCTTTTCTGCCCAGGAGACTCCCCCAAACTGAAACAGAGCTTTAGGAGATTTTCAGATAAAAGACAACTGCGCTATGCGCACCTTGCAGTTTTTCCAGAAAAACAACCCTTTACATTTGAAATACCCCCCACAAACTATATATTCTCTGGAAGTACACGCCTCAAGCTTTCTAGGTGTACCAAGCTTGTTTATGTGGGCATAGTTTTCTGGAAGTAATTCCTCAATCAATTCTTTGGTTGCACAAAGTTTACCTTAAAAAGAATAAAAAGGAAGAATCAAGCCACATTTTCCTAAAAAACAAAAAAAAACAAAAACAAAAATAAAAAAATAAAAAAACTATATGCAAACAAGAAAAAACAAGTAAAATCTCAAAAAGCAACATGCCCCAAACAGAACAATACCCAGAATGCATAGCTACTGTCGAGGGAAGAGTTGGCAAACACCCCAATGTAAAGCATGCACATAACTGTAATTTTACTTGAAAATTTCAGCTCTGCAGACAAAGTGCGCACCTTGCAATTTTTCAACCAAAACAACCCTTTATATTTGGAATATCTCCCATGAATCATATTCCCTGAAAGTACACATGTTAAGCTTTCTAAGCGTACCCAGCTTGTTGTAGTGGGCTCACCTTTCTGGAAGTAATCCCTCAAAGAATTCTTAGGTTGCACAGGGTTTCTCTATAAAAATGAATTAAAAAAAACTGAATAAATAACATGTTTTCCTAAAAAATCAATATGTAAGCAAGAAAAAAACAAGCTAAATCTGAAAGAGCAAGGTCCCCCGAGCAGAACAATACCCAACATGCATAGGTACTATTAACCCTTTTAATTGCCAGCCTACTTGAAGTTTTCCCCTCTGTTGACAGGTCATTTTTCCCCATTCTGCGCCATGTTTAACCGTGATTTTTGCTGGAATTTCCAGGAAAGTGATAGATATATATTTTGCAGTTTAAGCTTTAACATGAAATGTCTTGTTTTTAATTTTTCTACTGTTTTTTAAAATATTTTGACGTAAAAAAACAAAAAAAATGAATAAATATTTTTTAGACAATTGTCTCCTTTATTTTAAATAAAAGATTTACTTTAGTAGAGAAAACCATATTGCATGTGAAAGCCCCATATCTCCTGATTACAACGGTACCACATATGTATCGGTAGCCCCCCGTTTCTGCCCAAGAGATCCCCCAAACTGAAAGTAGCACTTTATAACATTTACAAATAAAATGCAACTACTATCCACACTATAAGCATAAGGGGTTAATTTCAAAAAAAGACAGGGTTAAAAACCCTTAAAACTCCCCCCAAAAATATGGGGTCCCCCCTACCCATTATAACCAGCCCGATACCAGATATGGGGGCTTGTATGAACAGGGCGCAGGGGCCAGCTTTGGTGGCCTCCGTGCCCTGGGCTTTGGGGAAGCAGGTAATTGGGGGTGCTGGGGGAATGGCAAGTCACCTGCTAGCCCCAGCCTTGTGAACTGGTATAGGGGTCTCATGGATCCCTTACCAGTTCACAAGGGGTTAAGTGTAAAAAAAAAAACACAGAGACAAGCAGAAAAAATATATATATATTTTTTTTTTTTTAATGCTTACCCTCCCATCCATCCCTGTGTCCCACGCTGATCAATCTGGCTTCTGCTTTCCTGCTGCTGGAAGCCTTTTATAGCTGCTGGGCGACAGAGCATAAGGGGTTAATTTAAAAAAAAAAATATATAGGTTCCCCCCTCCTACCCTTAAAACCCCCCCAAAAAATGACATGGGGTCCCCCTTACCCAGCATTACCAGCCCGAGCCCGAGACCAGCTATGGGGGCTTGTAGGAACAGGGTGCAGGGGCCAACTTTTGTGCCCCCCCCCACCCTGCAGCCTACAAGCCCACATAGCCTGTGTGGGCCCGGGGTCTTCTGCCCCCCCCCCCCCCTGGGCTTTAGGGAGGCAGGTAATTGGGGGTGCCGGGGGTTAATGGCAAGTCACCCGGTAGCCGCAGGTGGCTTGCCAGCCCCCAGTATAGGGGTCTCATGGATCCCTTACCAGTTTACAACAGGTTAAATGTAAAATTAAAACACAGACACACAATAAAAAAAGACATTTATTTATTTTTTTTCTTTACTCACCTCCGATCCTCTGCTGTCCCCCGGCGATCTGCGATGACAGCTGCCGGGTGCTTGGCGGAGGGAGCCTGGGGGGGGGGGGGGGGGGGGGGTGAGGGATCACAGCCCTCTTCCCCCTCCAGGGGGGATCGGATGGCACCAAATTAAAGAGGAGACCCGGACGGATCAATAGAGGGGTCAGGTGAGTATTTTCTTATATTTTTTATAAGAAGAAAGTCAAGCACGTAACACCTACGTGGTTGGCACTTAGGTCTTGGACAAGCGAGCACGTAGGTGTTACGTTCTTGGCAGGCACTTAAAAGGTTAAACCAGACCTTCAGCAGCATTTCATAAAAAGCCCAAACCTTTAAAAAATTATTCCCCAGCATCTAAAATTTAGATATTTAACGTTTTTTATCACTTTTTATTTTTCTCCCCACTGGCCTGCAACTATGTTCAGAACTCTAGGATACGGGAGCTGCCATCTTGGCTCAGTAGCATCACATACTGAGGAGAGGAGAGGGGGCAAATCTGCCGGGGGAGCTGGGGTCAGGAAAAGGACAGCAATCCCAGAATGCAGAGCAGCAGTCAGAAGACACTTCCTGTTTGCAGGCAATCTGAAACTCCATGGGCCACCATCATGAATGTTTAAAGACTTAGAAGATGCAGTAGATGTAGGATGATTTTTAATGTGGGGGAAACGTATAAGATATGTTCTTATTCAGGGTAAAGGTCTGGTTTAAAAAGAGCTCCTGTATCCATCATGAAAGAGATTTTATTTTAAATAGTATTTTGCCTAAACTTTCTGAAGCATTTGGCCATTTCTTTCTTGACTGACATGTTTCTGTAAATGTCTGAACTTTTGTTCCATAATTTTCAAGAGGGATTTAACTGATTGCTCTATACTGAAGTGCATAAACTGTCTCCCTAAGCCCTGCTTGAGGCAGGGTCTGATATCCTCAACCCCAGCAATTTTTATAGCATCATAGGCTAAGGCTGGCAGATGATGAACACCACTTACTTTATAGTGTGAGGATCCATCTGGTTATGTTTGAATAGGTTTTTACATATGTCTTCATTCAGCGTGATTCTTAGGACTTTTTAGTGTTCTTTCAGATTAAATTCTGTCCTTGTGAGGCTAAAGGGAGAAACAGACACACTTTTTTTTATCTATCTTTTATTTAATTTATTTAATAGTCATACAGACACAAATGTGGTGGTACCAAAAGTAAGCGAGCACCAGAAAACCAAATATATTTAAAATATATATATTTTGTTAATAAGAAAAAAAAACACACAGGAAATACAGACCGATTTAAAAACTGCATAGGTTGGATGTTGTTCTCTGGTGCCAATGCACTTTCTGGTAGTGAAAAAATGGTTGCCAGCTATAAGAGGTATGTACAAAGGAGGGGTGGCAGCCCCTCAGGCTAATTTATAACTAACCTGAGAGGTGCATATGAGCAGGGCAATTAGAAAACAAAAATCTTAACGGGCCACAGCACTCATCCCTGTTAGCCAGCAATCAATCCTGTAATCCCTCTCTAAAATTAGGTTAAAAACCAAGTTCTCAGTTGGTACACAACTGCCTGGCGTTTGGTGCTGCTTCAACATACTACTGCAGATGTGTGCCAACCTAAACCTCTGTTCATAACCAGATTTTAGACACAGGTTATAGTATTGGCTGCTGGCTAACAGGGTTGAGTGCTGTTGCCCTTTAAAATGTTTTTGAGATATATATATATATATAACAAATGTGCAAAAATAGCAAAAAAAAGTTTAATGTATATAACCTCCCTAAGCTGTCAAAACATGTTTCCCTACCAGAGAGACATATATATTGTCTGCAGTGCGTTGGCACCGTCAAAATCTCTTATTCTGCAGGTACAATGAATGCCCTATGCTGTTTTTAAATCTGTCTACATGTCAGAAGACACTTACCGGGTCCCCGTACCAGCGCCGTCTCCGGGCGGCCGGCCGCAGCTACTTCCGCACGGCGGGCCCGCCGAGCGGCGGCGGCCTCGCGCATGGCCGCTCTCCTTCCTCGTCCCCGCGGCTCCTCTGTTCGTGCTCGCACACGCGAGCACGTTCTTCAAGGGGTTGTAGAGCCTAAGGGCTCAGTTAGGGGGGAACTACGCCCCTGCAGTTAAAGGGCCAATGAGCCCAAAACATTGTGAGGGCTATACGCCCCTTGTTCATGTGTGGGCCAATTAGCCCAAAGGGGACTTGTGGGCTATTCGCCCTGCTGAACCTATCAGCTAGTTGATCACAATCGCACCAATCACGCACACCTTCCTGTTTTCCCATCCTGGTTTTACCCTATATAAGCGTCATTGTTTCTATGTTCAGTGCCTGTGATAGCGCCTAGAACCTAGTCTCGTGAATTGCAGTTGATCTGAATTCCTGTTGCCGACCTTGATTGTACCGACCACTCTCGATCTGAACTCCTGTTGCCGACCTTGATTGTACCGACCACTCTCGATCCTGAACCCCTGTTGCCGACCCCTGCCTGTATCCAGACTACGAGTTGCCTGGTGCCGCTGCGATCTCTGTCTTCCCGCTCTCGACCTCTGGCCTGTCTCTGGACTTCCTCTGCCAACGCTCTAGCTATTGGTTCTCCAGACCTCCTACATATAAGCTCACATCCTTTGAGCCATTAAGTCCTGCGGGCAACCGATCCCGGGTAGGCGTATTCTGCGTCCCGGCAAGCGGGGGCTCCTACAGGTGAAGCTGGCTGCGGAGATTGGGGGTTTGTGGGCTTATCAAAAGGGCTGGAGTTACCCCGAGCGTGACACTACATTTCATATGCGTTTTTTACATTTGTATTTGTTTACTTATTAGTACAATAAATATTTTTACATACAGTATATATCTGGTGTTGTGGCGCGCCCTCCCTTTTGGGGCTAGTGCATTTTGGACTGTTCCTTTTGTTTTCTGTATAATATACAGTCATATAGTTGATCTCATTTTTTGGATGGTACATTTTGCTTAGCAATCTAATATATATATTTTTTTTAATTCTTTATTTAATTTTCAAAACATTACAAGCAACAGGAAAAACAGAGATCCATTATACAGGTCTATTTCGTTTTTGGGACACAGCCCAGTTCATCAGCTACCTCCTCCTATATGATCACTCTCATCTTCTTCATATTGATGTGATCATTCACTTATAACAAAATATTGGTGTTTAGTCGTTGCAGGGAATCCCAAGGTAAGCCCTTGCTCCACCTGCTCCAACCAATCACCATGGTTCTGTACGCCTATTTGGCCGAGCAGTCCTCCTTTCAGTCTTTATCTATGTGTCAGAAGGTCATGTTGATTCTCCCACTCTTAGGGCCAATGGCCTTTTGAGTTAGGTTCTAGATTTTTGATAGTCTAGGGAATAGTCAGGAGTATCTCCGTACTTAGTTAAACCTACTGGAGTTCACCGAGAGGAAAAAAGAAGATAGAAGGCAGAGAGGGAAGTGGAGTGAAAGAGATAAGAAAGAAGAGGAGAGATAGTGAGATAGTGAGAAGAAGTAGGAAGAAGGGGGTGGGGGAAGCACCACATCGCCCCACTCGTAGAACCTGCCGTCGGCAGCGGGGGGGGGGGGGTGGCAAGACAAGGAACGGGAGCCCCCGTCAGAAGACATAGGGCACCTCTCAAATCCCTGCTCTTGTCAACGAAGGTCATCAGATAATTGAGGAGGATATGAAACCCATCATTGCATTACTTTACTGAGGCTCGGAATACGTGCCACGAGGTCCATATGATCCGATTCTCATCTTCTTTGTCCTGGACAGCTGCTATCAACTCCTCCATCTCCTTTATTCTGTCCACCTCTCCAATCCAGTCTTTTTCCGTTGGGATGTATTTGGTCTTCCATGATCTGGGAAGCAACACTCTTGCTGCATTGATCATGTGTCTTAACACCGATTGCAATCTAATATTTTAATAGTCACATACAAATATCCTGCAACATTTCACTTTTTTGCCAAAGCTCTGATTTTGATATGGCTGGAGGGACAGCCATATGAGTATGTGAATGTATCAGTTATCCTTTTAAGAAACTATGTAGTGCAGGGGTGACCATGACCAGAGACTTGGTTAATGAAAGAGAGCATTCATTGCCAGATACAAAGCCGCTTCATCAAGACTCATTGGGGTAATTACGTAGTGACAGGCTAAGCGCACTCATCTCTCAGTTTAAAGGCTGATAATCACTTCTAATAAAGCCTATGCAGACAACCTGCCTACTTCTAAAAAGGGTTTTATCTTTTATATTTACTTTACTGGTAGGAGAAAGATAAAGGGCCAATCACCTGAGAACACTGGCAGGGCATTTTGCAACCAATGCCACATATATACATTACTGACCCAAATGTACCGTAAATGCTATAAAAGTCTGCAATACCCCCCACATTATTGTAGTGCAGCTCGATTCTAATATGCAGAAAAGTTGTTTGTCAGCACTTTGTTTAAATAAAACAATCCGGAAATCATTAAACCGGACCTTCAGCATGCTATAATGAAAAGCCCAAACCCTTAAAAAAAATATTCCCCAGCATCTAGTATTAATATATTTTGTGTTTTTAGTCACTTATTATTCTTTCACCTACTTGGCTGCAACTCTGTTCAGGACTCTAGTATACGGGCGCCACCATCTTGACTCTGAAGGTCTGCTTTAATAAAATATAAAATTCCGGTGGGATGCACAGGTGTAAAATGAGTTTGAGGCTAAGAATACCAACTGAGGAACAGGTAATAGGATTCTACACGTTTCACAGGATTTCCTTTAGTCATGCAATTCTAATAGTAATCAAATCTCATATCCCAAGCAGCAATAGATGGGGGCAAGAATCAGATGAGAGCTGACCCATCTGAGAACTGACCCCTATGTGGAGGTGCCAATAATTACATAGACCCTTGATGAGAATAATTTGGTCATGAGCACAGTTTGGTCTGATGCTTTGGAAAATAAATCAGAAAAAAGACACTATAGGGAGGACATATGGGGGGGGGGGGAGTGAAAATAGGAATGCTAGAATAAGAAAAGTGAAAAAGAGAGAGACCAGGTAGACGTGGCAGATGAAGACATGATGGCAAAAAACAGACTAGCACAGCAAAGAAAATAAATAATAAATGTAAATAAATAATGCCTATAGCTCCTTCTAATGATACTCAAACCAATAGCTAATCCATTCAAATGCTGCTGCAAACTACTGGCTGAGCTGAGGAACAATAGCTCATTAGTATTAGCATATTCAGGGCCGGATTATGAGAGGGGCGCAAGGGGCTTTAGCCCCAGGGCCTCCACCACTTGCCCTGCAAAGGGGGCCTCCGCCAACCTTTGGGTTTCTCCTGCTCCAGGAGGCTTTTCTTGGTCCAGCAACAAAGCTATCACCCCCCCCCCCCCCCCCCCCGCCTGGGAAAGCCTTTTTTTGTTTTTGTTTTTGCAAATCTGCAGCCAAAGCCACCACAGACGGGAAGGATAGTCTAGAGCAGCAAAGCTACAGTGATGGATGCGTGCAGAGCTGTCAATCAGCGGCTGCTCACTGCACATAAGCCACCAATCACAGCCGCTGGCAGCTCAATGCAAGGAACTGTTTTCTGCTGGACCAGCTGGGCTACTACACTACCCCCCACTCAGAATGGCAAATCAGGGGTTCCCGAGCAACACGCACCCGCACAAGGGTGGCACAAGGACTCGATCTGACGTTACAGTAGGTGGGCGGTGCCAGACAACCACCAGTTACTTGACTATTATTTTAAAGGGAAAAAATACTGTGTCTAGGGCCTCCAACAGATTTTGTGCCCAGGGGCCTCCACCACACTTAATCCGGCCCTGAGCATATTCACTTTACTTGACACAAATAATTCAGTATCTGCTTAATTCCTATACTAAAGTATTTAAAGACAGGTTGACTTTGGGGAAGAAGGGGGGGGGGGGCTGACGTGCCTGATGTGGTGGCATCCTGATTCTCTCTGCAGCTGGTTCCCTGCCCTGTGCCTCTCTGACTCGGGGGTTTACACAGCGGGCATCACAAATCTGGATGCCCCGGGCGGAGCAAGTATTACTGCCCGGGGTTTTGGTCCACTTTAATGTACATCAGGTTATATAGAATTGCCTGGAACTCCCCCTCAGGATTCTTGACCATAATTGTATCTCCTGAGGTGGTACACCCCTGTCAGAGTGCTTTCACTGAAGGATTTGGGTCTCTTATGGCACCCCCTGGTTATGAAAGTCAGTACTCGCTTCTGTATCAATCTTTTTATTGAGTTTTCAATGTTACAACAACATTTCCTTACAAAAATAGAGGTTAAAACTTTGCATACATACATATATGTATATCGGACAGCCCTGGGCATTGTAAGGCCACATACGGCCCCTTTGATTGGCTCTGACCGGCCCGCGACCAGCATTTCCTGTAATGTACGCGGCCGCACGCTGCCGCAGCCGCCCCGCCGCTCAGTCCCACCCACTGTCCGCGCAGTCTTGCCAGAAAAGATAGTGCTGGGTTTGAACAGCACTTTTGCCCCTCTGTAGTGAGTCTAATGTATTAGGGGCGGGTGTGGAATAGAGCCTGCTCTCCTATTGGACAGCTCCCTCCTGCAGGTTTGGCTGTGGGCGGAGTTTTTTTCTCTTTCTGCCCTTGGCCTGTACTGTGTGGCATGTGTCAGTCGCTGCGGAGCTGACGCCAGAGATGGAGGGTCTCCAGCCCCTTGTCTGTGCCTCACGTTGCAGGCTGCTGGCACTTGTAGTCCACACCAAATGTGTTACATGTAATAAGCAGCGCCTGATGGTGCGCTGGCTCTCGTAGTCCATTTCTGGCCAGACCAATGCCTTTGGGAGGGCTGGGGGGACCATGCTGCAAGGTGGGAAGGGTTTCACACAGCCTTATATCCAAGGCTGGCCACTGGTGTCCCCCCCCCGGCATCCCAAATCGGGATGCTCCACTTTTTAAAACCCTTTTTACTCAGTAGCAACATGAAAAAAGGCAGAACAAAACCCAGAGCGGCCACTTGGTCTTCCACCTGGGCATCCCAGATGCTTTGTTCTGCTTTAAGGGAGGGAGTCTGCCATTTTTTTTAATGTTGCTACTGAGTAAAAAGGGTTTCACACAGTGGGGCATCCCGATCTGGGATTTCCAGGGGGGGGGGGGCTGGGTTTTGTTTTGCTCTATGTGAGGGAATCCGCAATTTTTCCCATTGCTACTGAGTAAAAAGTATGAGCAGTGCTGTGTACTTTAATAATGTAAAGGAGGGGGGGTTATTCCATCCTAACCTGATTTGGTCATGATGTTTTAAAGCAGACCAAAACCCATGTAACCCAGGCCTTTGGAGTGTGAAGGAATCCAGGGCTGGGTTACAGGCATCATGCCTCTGGGGCATTCCAATTTGGGATGCCCTGCTGTATGAGACCTCACTGGACACACAAAATGTGGTTTATTTAATAAATTACATTTTTGGTAAGTCAACCTCCGTTTTTCATTGTTTAACTATAACGTATACTTGTACCAGCTTGTCGAAATAATGTGATTTACTGCTTTTTAGAAAGAAATACAATTATATTATGCAGAATTAAGTCCAGCCTTTTGGCCCGGACCTCCACAATATTTTTAGTTTCTCATGTGGTCCCATGGAAAAAATAATTGCCCACCCCTGATATAGAATAACAATAGCATAATGTGTGCAGTGTCTCGTCGGCCTTATCAAAAGACAGAATGATCTTCTGATGATAGAAATCGATAGCCCAGTCCTCGCTTCTAAGGAGAATTCCCTTCCCTCTGTGTCCCTTGTCCCCATCATTAAGGAGTCTAGCTCCCATATTCAGGCCCAGGCCAGGGTTGGGTGCTAGGAGGGGGATTCCCCTTCTTTTTGTAGCAAAGTGTGTGATGGTTCTCTCAGAATCCAGGATATCCTTGATAGATCTAGTAAATCCTATTTTCCTACCTCTGGGGGCCTCTCTAGGAGAAAAGTTCCAGGGGCCAAGGCTTAAAGTAACTATTGGTTAGGGTTTTCATATGGTCTGTTTAGAATCCCTCTTCTCCTTTAAATCCGGTTCATTCAAGATCCCACATTCCTGCTCAGTACCACTCCTACTTGTTTATCTAATCGGATTGTGGTGGAGGCTGCTTTAGTTTCTACTTCACCTTTAGTAGTTCCTGGTCCCTCTTCAGAAAGCCCTATGGGTCAAGCATACCTGTTGGGGGTAATAGTACATTGTTTAAAGCAGACAAAAACCCACATTTTTAACTGGCATCCCCTGAATTGCTTCCCCTACAAATAGTAACTTATGCCTAATTTTACTGCTTTTGTTTGTTTCTAATCCCATATAATGGCGGCTGTTTTAGCTGTAAAGCTCCGCCTCCATTCATTTCCATTGCTTTGTGTGGCATTGACTAATCACTTGCAATTTTACAGAGAAGGAAAGCAAAAAAAATAGCAACGTTTCAGGGTGATTTGATAAGCGAAAATATCCATTTCCAGTTCTGACCCCTAAGAAGAGAGTATCGACAGGGGCTTTGGTCAAATGTATTTCACAAGTTCAGTGGGTTTTGGTCCGCTTTAAATAGATTTAAGCTTGCAAGGGCAAGGCCCCCCCCCCACTCCTAGTGTATTCTAGTATCAATGTGTATTTGAGCATTTCTGTCACATCGGATATTGTAATACTTGCGTATTATAAGCATACTATTTGTTTTTTCCTTATTATTTTAAAATTGTACTGTGCCCCCTCCTTTTTTTTCTTTTCATTTCTCTTCTCTAACTTTTCTTTCTTCCTTTTACCCCCTCTTATTTTTTTGTTTCTGAACATTGACCTTTCATACCTTTTTGATTCCAAAAGCGCAAGTGTGCAATGACACAATGGTGTTTACTGATATTTTTGTGTTTGTATAGTCCTCAAAAACCAACAAATAGAAGAAACTAAAAGAAAATGAATGCTTATATACAGATCTCTGCTTCTGTACCACTGTTGTGCATTTACCTACTGAAGTGTGCGGTGGTAAACGGGTTTGGAAGCAATAGACCAGTAGACTTGGCAGAGAATTATTTTTGGTCAATAAAAGTCCAGTTGCGTTTTGCTACATCTGGACAGCAAGGTTATGAACAGCCTTGAGGGAGTGCTCTATTTTTACCACTGGCCTGCTTGAACTAGAATAATCCCTGGAGCTTCATCAGTCAGTTGTACAATTCTAGGAAATCACATGTTTGAATTTTCCTTTTCTCACTGCAACTGCTAAAAACGGGAGAAAAACAGAGTGGTCAGACTCCCAGTCATATAACTCCTGCTGTACGTCTGAGGAAAGACATTTCGGTGGTCAGAGAAGGAAATCCTTAAGTTCTCACACGTGTTGTACAGTTTCGGAAGAGATTCACATTTCCCGGTTTGTGTATGGCAGTATTCCAGCTTTCAGTCTTAAGCATTGTAATCTTCAGGTCTGGATCCTGGTTGCTAATGTATTAAATAAAAAAATGGTCCAAAGAGGTATGACCTATACCTTAATATTGGATCAAGGAGGATGTTATGACACCTATACCTTTGCTTAAGAAAGAAGTATCTATAACAGTGATACTCAGCTCAGCGCCAGATTTCCGGACCCCTACCCAGACAGCTCTTCACTTCTGTGTAGCCATGCCCCTAGCTGCCCCCTTAATCAACAATGTAGTGCTTATTCTCTCTGCCAATGTCATGGCTCCCTGGCACCTAGCATTTTAATATAAAGTACTGCACGTGTGGGAAGTGGCATTGCAAGGTACACACAGACTTAGTTTCTTGGTCTCTTTGCCCCATCCAATCCTTTCCCCCTGCCCCAGCTCAGCCCCATCTATGCCTGCCCCACCATCTCATCCCCCCCAGCTCTGCGCCCCATCCAGCCCAGTCTGTCTGTCCCATCCATTCCTGTCCTCCCAGTTTTGCCCATCCAATCCCTTGCCTCCCAGCTTTGCCAGTCCTCTACTCTAACTTCCAGCTCAGGCCATCTACCCCCCCCCCCCCAGCTTTGCAAAATGTTGTAATATTGAAATTCTATATAAATATATCGGCTAATGAGAGGATGGGTCACTTATAAACTAAATAAAACTTCCACCAAGATTGTGTTTTTTCTCTCCTTGCTTGAATTAAATTCAGGATGACAGGTTTAGTCTATCAGGTGTGACAGAGCCTCAGCCAATCGGTGCACTCACTGTCGCCCAAAGTCAGTGGGAGTAGAGGGAAGGTGAAACGAGGCGACCTGGAGGGGTGTACACAGCGGGGCATCCCAATTTGGGATACTGCCACAGGGAGGAACAATTCACAGGAAAGTTACATTTCTGTGTAATGTTCCTCTTTAAGCAGGTGACCGTGGCCTACCTAGTGAATTTCAGTGTTGTTGCCATCTTTATGCTTTTTCAGCAGGAGAGCAGAAGCCACAGTGATCAGCGTGGGGCACAGTGCTCTGGGATGGATGGGAGGTAAGTATTAAAAAAAATAGTAAAATATTTTTTCTCTGTGTGTTTTTTTGCATTTAACCATTTGTGGACTGGTAAGGGATCTATGAGACCCCTATACCAGTTCACAAGGCTCTGGGTCTGGCAAGTCACCTGCAGCTAGTGGGTGACTTGCCATTAACCCCAACACCCCCCATTACGTGGGGGGGCAGAAGAGCCCATGGCTATTAGGCTTTGGGTCTTGTAGCTGGCAGGGCTGGTTATGCTGGGAAGGGGGACCCCACACCAATTTTTTTTTATTTAACCCTTTATAGCGTGGATAGTAGTTGTATTTTATTTGTAAATGTTATAAAGGGCTCTTTTCAGTTTAGGGGATCTCCTGAACAGGAACGGGGGGTTACCGATATACTTATACTACCTTATACACATATGTGGTATCATTGTAATCGGGAGAAATGGGGCTTTCGCATGCAATATGGTTTTCTTTAATAAAATAAATGTTTTAGTTAAAATAAAGGAGACAATTTTAAAAAATATATATTTTTATTTTTTTTACATATTTACTTAAAAATATATTTAAAAATATATTTAAAAAAACAGTAGAAAAAATACAAACAAGATATTTCATGTTGAAGCCTAAACTCTGCCGCAAAAAGAAAATATGCCATTTTCTTGGAAATTCCTGCAAAAATCAGTTAAACATCACGCAAAATGGTAAAAAATATCCTGGCAGCAGAGGGTGACAAAATCTCAAGTAGGTTGGCAGTTACAGGTACCTGTGCATGTTGGGTATTGTTCTGCTCGGGGGACCTTGCGCTTTCAGATTTAGCTTGTTTTTTCTTATTTGCATATTGATATTTTAGAAAAAGGTGTTTTTTATTCTGCTTTTTTATACATTTTTTTAGTGAAACCCTGTGCAACCTTCAATTCTTTAAGGGATTACATCCAGAAAGATGAGTCCACTACAACAAGCTGGATACACTTAGAAAGCTTAACGTGTACTTTCAGGGAATATATGGTTTGTGGGGGGTGTTCCAAATGTAAAGGGTTATTTTGGTAGAAAAAGCACAAGGTGCTCACTTTGTCTGCAGAGCTGAAATTTTGAAGTAAAATTACTGTTACGCACATGCTTTACTTTGGGGTGTTTGGCAACTCTTCCCTTGACAGTACCTATGCATATTGGGTATTGTTCTGTTCGGAGGATGTTGCTTTTTCAGATTTTCAACCAAAGAATACATTGAGGGATTACTTCCAGAAAACTGCATCCATGCCTCAGAAGTGATGCTTCTGAGGCAAGATGGCGGCGCCCGTATCCTAGAGTCCTGAATAGAGTTGCAGCCCAGTGGGGGAAAGAATAATAAGTGACTAAAAACTTAAAATATATTCATTTTAGATGCCGGGGAATAGTTTTTTAAGGGTTTGGGCTTTTCATTAAATCATGCTGAAGGTCCGGTTAAGTATTTGCACTACTTACACCTTTATTGCCCGATTCCATTTCCACACATGTAGCAGCAGTGTGCAGCACTTTTTAAGTAGTCATCCTAGTAACAAAAGCCGTCCCCTATTTAACATGGTTCAAGTTTGATCCTTCTCTTTTGTTGCAATCAATCTACCTTTCATACATCTTCGGAGGCATTTTTATGGTTTGGTGCGTGTTTCTGCTTGCTCCATCTACTTGGCAATCACAGAGGTGATTTATGTGGAATATATAATAAATGAAACGGGTCAGCAATGAAAGGGAGTACCAGACGTGTCAGGACGTCAGCCTCCTAAATGTTTATCTTCTCATTTACATCCCTGTGTCTGTGCGCCAAATGATGCTACACATCAAGGCATGCTCTCGCTCATTAAATCCTTTTAATCATGCAGTATAAATTACCACCTTGTAACAAAGGCAAAGCGTAAACCAACGTCTCCTATAACTAATGGGATTGTTACGGCTGCTTTGTACCTACTGTACAGATAACTGAGCGCTCATAATTGGTTATAGAAACAGATTACCGGTATTTACGTTTACTTAAAGTGGACCTTCATCCTGCATAAGTGCATATCTTATATGTTTCCCACAGCCTGTACATATAGATTGCTCACATTAAAAATCATCCTACCTGCATCTACTCCATTTAATGAGCCTTTAAACATCCAAGATGGTGGCTCGTGGAGCATTGGGCAGCCTGCAAACAGAAGGTGTCTTCTGACTGTGTTGCTTTGCATTCTGGGATTGCTGTCCTTTCCCTGACCCCAGCTCTGCAAAGCACAGCTATAACCCCACCCCTGTTCTTTATCCCGCTCTCCTCTCCTCAGTATGTGATGCTTCTGAGACAAGATGGCGGCGCCCGTATCCTTGAGTTCTGTACAGAGTTTCAGCCCGGTGGGGGAAAGAATAAGTGACTAAAAACTTAAAGTGGACCAACACCCAGGATTTTGACTATCCTGGGTTTTGGTCCACTTCGGCGGGGCACCCCGATCGGGGGTGTCCCGCTCTCTGAAACCCCCTAGAAACCCCAAAAAACTCACCTCTCCCCGCTCCCACGTGACCGCGCCGTCCAATACCCGCCGGCGTCCAGGACAGCATGTCCGCCTCCCGCGCGTCACTTTTGACGTGCGCGCGCCGGCCATTCACAGACGGCCGGCGCGCAGGAAGCGGCGGCGGATCAGGTAAGGAGTTTGGGGGTTTTCTGGGGGGTTTCACCCAGATGGTGAGTGAGGTGATCGGCCCGGGAGTCTTATAGATTCCCGGGCCGATCACCCCTGGGTGTTGGTCCACTTTAAAATATAATAATTTTAGATGCTGGGAAATAGTTTTTCAAGGGTTTGGGCTTTTCATTAAATCATGCTGTAGGTCTGGTTTAAATAGGTTTCTTATTGGAGGAGCTGCGGCTGTGACCAGCTATTTCCTGTCCCCCTTGGTATAGAGCTGCGATAGGAAAGGGTGCTTATCTCTAATGCAGAACTCACTGATGGAGTGAGGGTAAAACCGAACCTTCAGTATGAATATACCGTATTTTTCGCCCTATAAGACACACTTATTATTCTAAGTATGTCACACACCCCGCTTCAGAATAGTCATTACACTTGGGTTATGTCCAGTAGAGGGCGAACTTCTGCAGAGATGACTAGAAAAAAAGGAAGCCCCTCCCGGTCCATAAATACCTGGGACTTCCCACACACTCCCCAGTAATCGTTTCTGCAGACGGCGAGCAAGTCAGAAGATGGCTGTCTCCTTCCTTACAGGTAAGCCGGGGTCACGCCCGGCACTTTATTGCCCTATTTCTTCCCGGACCGGATTGAATTTTAAACCCCTATGCCTCCCAGCCTTGGCTGCAGGTCCGGGTAAGGGTAGGCTGCACCCGAGCTGGTGTACTTTAGGAGCCATGCTCCACCGTGAGACCCCATATCAAGGGGTAGGAGGTTTACCAGGTTGGTGACCCTGGTTTGGGATGCCCCGTCCCATTATCCCTTCACTTCTGGTTGGTATGGGATCCCCCCCTTTTTCCGTGTCTCCCTGTTCCCCTCGGGTGGGTGGGGGGGATCGGGGCCGGCCAGTCCCGTTTTTCTGTTTGTCTGTCTTTTATTTACTTTATATAGCAAGTCTTATTAGCTTGTGCGTTGTGTGTGACTTTGTATTTGACCTGTGTTTCTCTTATGGGGCCCTTCTTTTTTTCTCGTTGTGTCTTTCAGGAGGACTCCCTGTTCACATTAAAAAAGGGGGTTCTCCCGGTCCTAGGTCCCTTGGATAAATTTGGTTTTTACAAAATCCTCCCACTATTGGACTTAAGGGGCATCCCGGGTAGCTTAATAGCGTAATTCTCGTTGGTCATTGCGAATACCATAAAAATCACCATATGGAGGCTTCCCAGGATACCGGGCTTGGGCTCCCTTCGGGGCAATCCCGGCAGTGTGTGGGTTGTGGGGTCTCCCTTGCGGGGGATAATGTACTGGTTTGCATACCATGTGCTCAGCAGGCCATAACGTGGCAGTATGGGTCCCAGGCGTCTGGGTCAGTGCCGCCGGTCTCACCACCTACTCCACCCCGCCTGATCTGTACCCCAAGTGACACTGTCATTAGCGGGGAGTCGCAATCTGATGTATGTGCTTGTTTGGCCAACATAGAGAAATTGGTTTCTAGCTCTGCGGGCGGAAGAGGAGACATTTGTCACCGGCCGCGCCGGTTCTGGGCCTTGAGGATTATGATTATTCCCCTCTTGAGGAGGGGGAATTGTGTGCTGAGTCTGATGGCTCTGAGGATCAGCAGTTTTTGGATGCTGATGCTGGGCAGAAGCATGGGGATGCTGTGGATACCCCCAGGATATTTATTTGAGGTGCTGGCTATTTCTCCTCCGGCGGAGCCCCTCCGCAGAAGAGGGAAATTTTTTTGGGACCTCTAAGCTTTGACTGGAGCTCCCAAATCAGAAGCACTTTGACAATCTGGTTCTTATAGAATGGTACTACTGGTTAAACGCAGGCCTGGCATATAAGCTGGAAACAAAATTTGCTGAGCAAACAACCATTTATTACATCTATCTCAGCACACACATGGGACCCTGACGAAGCTCCGGTGGGCGGAGCGAAACGCGCGTCGGCGGACGGCCGGCCCCCTCCACGTGCCAGCCACCTCGCTCCCAGCCCTGCTTCTGCCTCAAGTTTCTCCATCCTAAAGCGTTATGTAAACACTCGTCATCACGGCGGCAGCGTCTCTACGATGGACCTTTATATGCTACAGCTAAGTACCAGCCTCTGAGAGGCGCGTCTATATATTGACTGTATTGCCCATATTTGAGCTCAGAGAATGAATATGCAGCGCAAGGCCGGCATATGACTTAGTGTTGATGCGGGATTCACAACACGTTTTCAACTTGTGTAATCCTTGCATCTGAGCCTTGGAAGTTGCAAACTAAGAGAACATTCTAATGATGGCATCAGTATAAGCGTATGGAGATTTCAGCTGCACACGCCTATGGAGTGACTAATTTTGTGAGGAGGCATGCCACTGTCCTACTTAAATAATTCAGCTTGTCTTCACAAGCAACGGGCAGTGTGTCAAGTGTTGGGGTAGGCTATATGTAGCAGCGCTGCTAGCGGGGTGTGCAATAGGGGTGCGTGGTAGTGTGTGTCTGGTGCACGGTGGGCCCCCGTGATTTTAAAGCACTGTATGTTAGTCTTTTATTTTTATAAATATGTCCCATGTGTGTGCTGAGATAGATGTAATAAATGGTTGTTTGCTCAGCAAATTTTGTTTCCAGCTTATATGCCAGGCCTGCGTTTAACCAGTAGTAGTATATGTTTTTTTTGAAGTGTAATTCTTGTAGAGGTTAGCAGGACGCCGGAGATTATGTGCGGCAGTGCATAGGCTTTGATATTTAAAACTCTCTCCAGCCATTTTATCTGATTTAGGTCTTATAGAATGGGAAAGGCCTAGCCGGCTTCCCGGTGTTCCTCGGGGATGGGATAGAAGGTATCCCTTTCCGGTGGACGCGGTCAAGCGCTGGTCGTCTCCTCCCGAAGTCGATGCACCCATCTTGGGATTGTCCAACACATCTGTTGTGCACTCTCCGGATGCCACCACACTAAAGGATGGTGAGGGCCGATGTATTGATCAATGGCATGTCATGCCTTTGCCAGCGTAGGTTCGGTCTTGCGTCCTGTTTGGCTGCGGCGCTCTTTGCTGTTGCTACCAGGTTTGTGATTAGGGGCCTGGTGAGTGGTTCCCAGTTTAACCCGGCCAGTGATGAATTGGCAGCGCTTACGCGGTGTGAATTGTTCATGGCCTTGGACGACATAATAGGTATGTGTGGCAGAACCTCGGCGTTGCTGGCGGCTATTCGCCGATCGGTCTGGCCGCGCCAGTGGGCGGCTGACGTTGCGGTTAAGAAGTCATTTACAGGGCTACCCTTCCTGGGTATGCGGCTGTTTGGAGATAAATTGGATTTGGTGGCGAAAGGAGGAAAGCTACCACAACGCAAGAGGCAGCGTCGCTCCTTTTGGGGGCAGGCTTCTTTTAATCTTTCCTTTCACGGTGCCAGAACAGGCAGTGGAGCTGCCTGCTCTACTTTCAGTGGTGACTCTTGGGGCAGAGGACGCGCCCGTCCTGGACCTGCCTGGGGTTCCAAGCCCAAGCCCGCGGCCAAGCCAGCTCAGCGATGAGGGGGCGCCCTCACTCTTGCGGGTGGGGGGGCGGCTGCGGCACTTCACCCAGGTCTGGGCCTGGGAGGTCACAGACAACTGGGCCTTGGAAGTGGTCTCTTCCGGGTACAAACTGGAGTTCGTGTTCCGGCCTCCTCCTAGATGCCCCAGATCTCGGGTCCCTTTGGACTCCCGGGCTGCGCAGGGGCTCCGGTTGGCAGTGCAAATCTTCTGGACATGGAAGTCATATGCCCGGTGCCTCTCTCAGTGGGAGGCCGGGGCTATTTTTCCAACCTTTTCGCGGTGCCCCAAAAGGATGAAGCTTCTCAACAGATTCATCAGAACCAAGACGTTCCGCATGGAGACTTTGTGCTCAGCCATCGATTCTCTTCGTCAGGGGGTCTTCATGACGTCCATAGACATCAAGGATTCTTACCTTCATGTACTGATCTTTCCAGCACACCAGAGATTTCTTAGGTTGGTGGTGGGAGATCAGCATTGTCAGTCTGTGGCCCTCCCGTTCGGGCTGACTTCGGCACCAAGGGTGTTCACCAAGGTGCTGGCGGGTGTAATGGCCCTTCTCAGAGCCCAGGGCATTCGTATTGTGCCGGTTCTGGACGACCTTCTCATTGCGGCATTTCTCTCTGATAGGCGGAGCTAGACACCAGGATGGTGGTGACTACGCTGGAGAGGTTTGGATGGGTGGTCAACCACACCAAGTCCTTTCTCTCCCCTTCAAGGGAGTTTTCATTTCTGGGCATGAATCCGGATACCATTCAGACCAGGGTGTTCTTGCCTCCGTCAAGGGTGCAGATGTTCTGGACCTGATCCGACTTTTGTCCAAACCCGCAGCCGTCTATCCAGCTAGGGATGAGGCTGGTGGGATTGATGGTGGCTTCTTTCAAGGCAGTTCCCTTTGCTCAGTTTTGCGTGAGTTAGCTCCAGCTCCATCTACTGTTGGCTTGGGACAGATACCTGCTGTCATTGGATCAGTCTATCATTCTTAGGGACAGGTCTTTTCTGACCCCTTGTTGGGGGACGGTCTCCACGGATGCCAGCCTGTCGGGCTGGGAGGGGGGTTTCTGGAAGGTACATCAGTTCCAGGGGCTGTGGGGTCCTCAGGTGGCCCACACCCCCATCAATGTCTTGGAGTTGTGAGCCATTCGGTTGGTACTGTCACGCTTAACGCATCTCCTCCCAGGGTTTACCGGTTTGGGTTCGATCAGATAATCGGACTGCGGTCGCTTACATCAATCACCAAGGAGGGACTTGCAGCAGGAGTGCCCTTGGGGAAGTTTCTCTGATTCTTGCATGGGCAGAGAGCAATGTCCCATGCATCTCAGCAGTGTACATTCCGGGAGTGGAAAACATGGAGGGGGACTCCCTGAGCAGGGGATCCTCTCGCTGAGGGGAATGGTCACTCAACCACATGGTATTCCGGTCCCTCTGTCGCAAGTGGGGGATTCCGGAGGTAGATCTTTTCCTCACGTTACAATCACAAGCTCCCAATGTTTGTGTCTCTGTCTCAGGATCCTCTGGCCCTGGCAGTGCACGACATGTCTCTTGCCTGGAGGGATCTGGGGTTTCTGTATCTGTTTCCCCCCTTCTCCACGGTAGGCAAGGTGCTGTGCAGGCTGGCCCAGAGGGTGCTCCAGCAATTCTGTTGGCCAAGGTGGCCATGGCAGCTGTGGTTCACAGCCGTCGTACGGCTGGCAGTGGATTAGTACAGGTTGCCCCTGTTTCCGGGTCTATCACTCAAGGTCAACTTTGTTACCCCAATTTACTAATGCTGGCTTTGACGGCGTGGCTGCTGAAATCTCTACATTCTACAGGAAGAAGGTTTGTCTGTTGACGGTGATTCAGACACTTTTTAGAGCTGGGTAGAGGTCTTCCTCTAACATCTACTACAGGACTTGGAGGTCCTATATTGCTTGGTGTAAGGCTAGGGCCTTGCCTTGCAGGGTGTTTAGATTCCTAGGATTTTGGATTTTCTTTTGCACGGCCGGGACCTGGGGTTCCAGCTTAGTACCTTGAGAGGGCATGTCTCTGCCCTGGCGGTTTTCTTTCAAAGGTCCTTTGATCCTCGTCCTTTGGTTAAGGCTTTCTTCCAGGGGGTCACTCATGTGCGACTCCCTCGAAAGCCTTTGTTACCTGTTTGGGATTTGAATTTGGTTCTGTCGGCCCTTCTGGGGCCTCCTTTTGAGCTGGTGCAGGATGTTGCACTTTCTATGCTCTCACAGAAGGTTGCCTTTTTGGGACGTGTCTGAGTTGGCGGATCTGTCCATTCTGGCCCTTTACTTTGAAAGACACCAGGACAAGGTGGTCTTTCGCTTGAGGCCAGATTGTCTTCCTAAGGTGGTTTTCTGCCTTCCTTCTCAATCAGGAGGTGGTTCTTCCTTCCTTGTGTCCTAAGCCTAGCAATGACGAGGAGAGGGTCCTGCACTCTTTGGATGTGGTTCGTTGGGTGAAGTTCTGTTTGATGGCTACTTCTCCCTTTTGTAGGACGGACGCCTTGTTTGTGGTGCCCTTTGGGCCCAGGAAGGGGTTGGCGCCCGCCAAGTCTACCATTAGTTGGATACGTCAGGCTATTGTTGGGGCCTATACTGCCGAGGGGAGGGTTCCCTCTTTTTAGATCACTGCTCATGCCGCCCGTGCTGTTGGGGCTTCCTGAGCTTTTCAGCTCCAGGCTTCTGTTGAACAAGTTTGTAAGGCTGTTATTTGGTCTTCTGTTCATACTTTTTTCAGGTATTATAAAGTTGATGTGCGGGCCTCAGCAGATTTTTTTTTGGCCGCAAAGTTCTGCAAGCTGCAGTGGTTTAAGTTTGTGCATTATTGCCTTGTTTTGGATCCCCGCCCTTTATGGACACTGCTATTGGATGTCCCAAGTGTAATGACTATTCTGAAGTGGGGTGTGTGACACACTTACAATAATACCATTTTGTGATTACTCACCTGTAAAATGGGTATTATAAGTATGTCACACACCCCGCTTCATCCCGCCCTTATTTTATTCTGGATCCTCTATAGGGTGTACCTTGTTTTGGTTAATAGGTTTTTATTGGCTCTTCCTGGTCCCCTTACTACTTTCCTATACTGGGGAGTGTGTGGGAGGTCCCAAGTATTTATGGACCGGGAGGGGCTTCCTTTTTTTCTAGTCATCTTTGCAGAAGTTCGCCCTCTACTGGACATAACCCAAGTGTAATGACTATTCTGAAGCGGGGTGTGTGACATACTTATAATACCCATTTTACAGGTGAGTAATCACCTGACTCGGTGCAGGCCACGCCCACTCGCTGCCCTGACCTGGGTGCTTGCGTGTGACCTGACAGGAAGAGGCAGCAGATGGCGGAGCGGCGGGCGCTGTCTCTGGCCCCGCCGCTGTCATCGCTGCCGGTAAAAGACAGCGATCGCAGAGACGGGGTCGGGACACAGCCTGCCGCTGCTTCTTACGGCCGGCTCCGTGAATCGGGTGGGCATGGCCTGCGCCGACGCTGATGCGACGCAGGCCATGCCCACCCGATTCACGGAGCCGGACGCTTGTCAGCGGAGCGGTGTCAGTGGACAGGTGAGTTCTACTTTTTTTTTTTTTTCTACTAATGCCGACTGCCAAAAGAGGGGGGGGGGGGGATTGCCACACAGCCTACACCAATGGGGGGAGAGGATGCCACACTGCCAATGGGGGTGAGAGGGGGATGCCATACAGCCTACACTAATGGGGGGAGAGGGGGATGCCACACTGCCAATGGGGGGAGAGGGGGATGCCATACATCCTACACTAATGGGGGGAGAGGGGGATGCCACACTGCCAATGGGGGGAGAGGGGGATGCCATACAGCCTACACTAATGGGGGAGAGGGGGATGCCACACTGCCAATGGGGGGAGAGGGGGATGCCATACAGCCTACACTAATGGGGGGAGAGGGGGACACAGCCTATACTAATGGGGGGAGAGGGGGATGCCACACAGCCTATACTAATGGGGGGAGGGGAATGCCACACTGCCAATGGGAATGGGGGGAGGGGGATGCCACACTGCCAATGGGGGGAGCGGGGGATGCCATACAGCCTACACTAATGGGGGGAGAGGGGATGGCAAACAGCCTATACTAATGGGGGGAGAGGCGGATGCCACACAGCCTATACTAATGGGGAGAGGGGGATGCCACAAAAGCCAATGGGAATGGGGGGAAGGGGATGCCACACAGCCTATGATAATGGGGGGAGGGGATGCCACACTGCCTATGGGAATGGGGGGGGCACGCTGCTTATATGGGGAATAGGAGGGGGGAATGCCACACTGCTTATGATAATGGGGTGCTTATATGGGAATGGGAGGGGGGATGCCACACTGGGTATATGGGGAATGGGAGGGGGGAGAATGCCACACTGCCTATATGGGGAATGGGATGGGGGGGGATGCCACACTGCCTATATGGGGAATGGGATGGGGGGGGATGCCACACTGCCTATATGGGGAATGGGATGGGGGGGATGCCACACTGCCTATATGGGGAATGGGATGGGGGGGATGCCACACTGCCTATATGGGGAATGGGATGGGGGGGATGCCACACTGCCTATATGGGGAATGGGATGGGGGGATGCCACACTGGGTATATGGGGAATGGGATGGGGGCATGCTACACTGTCTATGGAATGGGGGCATCCCACACGGCCTATGGGAATGGGATAGGGGAATGCCACACTGTCTGTAATAGTGTGTTTTTGGTTTAAAATATTTTTTTTTTCTCCCCCAAATCCTAGGTGCGTCTTATGGGCAAGTGCGTCTTATATGGCGGGAAAAAAAAATATATATATATATATAATATTGTGGAGATTAGCTCTGGTAGGCGACCGGGTGTCAGCAGTATAGAGGCGGAGGCAAACAGTTCAAAGTAAAGTCTGTGTTTATTTCACACAAAAATCCACAAAAGCATATGTCCATGCAGGTTACATCACCTTTTCAGGAAACCGCAGCATAAATGATACAGTCAGGCAAACAGCTTTTAGTCCTTGAGCAAAGGTCCTGTTTACAGTCAAATAGGCCTCAGGTCCGCATGAACAGCCTCCACAGGAGATTTCAGCCAGGCTCACAGAGTCTCACTCCCATGTGAGCTCTAGACAAAGGACAGGGCACAGCTGATTCCCCAGGCTATTTAAACAGCCCGCAAAACCCGGACCTGGGTAGTGGGATGGAGTCCCACCCTGCTCTACTCCATCCCAGTAAAGCCGTCCCAGGTTAGCCTTTCGGCTATTCTAAAGCAACAGCAGCAAACTGCCACCAGCAGCTGATGCTGGAAATCAGACTACACGGCTTTACTGCACCAATGCCAGGTACATTGGTGCTACATACCTGCCGTCAATAACGGCCCCTTGCACCTTACCACATAATATATATATATATATATATATATATATATATATATATATTTTCTCCGTATTTTTTGCGACGCACTCTGGATTTGGAAGATAAAATAAAAAAAAATATTCTGAACCAAATGATGTGCTAAAATACCCCCTACCAATCACCCCATTATAGACAGTGTGCAGAATTCCCCCCGATCACACCATTACAAACCCCACATTACAGGCAGTAAGCAGTATTCCACATTAAAGGCAGGAAGGGGCATCCCACATTACAGGCGGTGTGCGGGCACCCCCAATACAGACAAAACAAAAAAAAAAAACTTACCATGTACTCCCCGGTGTTCTTGGCACCCCCTGCCGCAGGTTCAGAGCGGGCCGATTCCCGCTGGGGGGCGTGGCCTGTGACTCCTGCCTGTGTCCAATGACGCTAGCAGGAGTCACAGGCCACGCCCCCCCTACTGGAACAGGCCCGCTGTGAACTTGCAGCTGACTGCCGCTGCCCCCCACCACCTCTGCGGGGAGCGTGACGCTGGTAGGAGACACAGGCCATGCCCACCCCGGGCCGATTATCGGCTTACTGTGAACTTGCGGCTAACTGCCACTCCCCACCGCCTCTGTAGGAAAGGGGCCATGGAAGCGCAAGTTCACAGCGAGACTGTTCCAGCTTCTGGGTGGGCATGGCCTGTGACTTCTGTCAGTGTCACAGGCCACGCCCTACCCAGGGGCCTGGAACCAGATGGAGGAGGCAGGGATCCACGGAATGTTTTTTTTTTTTTTTTTTCACATTCGCCTGTTAAGACGCATGGACATTTTCCCCCTGTTGTGGAAAAATATATTCAGAAGCCAAATGTCTTCAGGAAATGCAATATTTATTCGGATAACCGGGGGCCGATATTCCTCGAATGCCCAATTCAACGGTTACTCTGCGTTGCTTAAATACAGTTTCAGACAAAGAATCTTAAATGACCATTCGGATTGGGTGCCAGACAGATGTCAGCATTCGATTGGCTATTTCGAACATGTACAGACATATATGGAAGGTATAGCTTGGACATATAGAACATCTGTTTCTCATCAAGCAGACACAACATTCCATTCTTGGTAATGGTTTAAACCTATATGAGGGAGGGGTGAAAATCCCTCTAAACACTGAAGATGTGAGAGATGGCATTCAGGCGGCTCATAAAATTAATTCTAAGTATAATATCTAATATTCCAAGTATCTCACACCCTGCTTCGGAATGATTAATAACACGTGGGTTATGTCCAGTAGTGGGCGAACTTCTGCAGAGATGACCAGAAAGAAGAAGCCCCTCCCGGTCCACAAATACCCGGGACCTCCCACACATTCCCCAGTTTTCGTCTCTGCAGACGGCGAGCAAGTCAGAAGATGGCTGTGTCTCCTCCTTGCAGGTTTTTTCTCTATTTCTGCCCGGACCTTGATTAAGTCCCATATATGGCTCCCAGCCTTGGCTGAAGGTCCGGGCGACGGTAGACTACACCTTAGAGGTGTTTTTAGGGAACCATGCTCCCCCGTGAGACCCCAGGGGGTAGGCGGTATCCAGGTTGGTGATCCTGGTTTGGGATGCCCTGTCCCTGATATCCCTTTTACTCTGTAGTGTGGGATTCTCCCCCCTTCCGGGTCTCCCCTCTATGGGGGGGGGCTTCTTTCCCTCATAATTTTAGTTTATGGTTTACTATGTGTGTGGTGTGTGCTTGTGCTTCACTGTCTCTGTTACTACTGGGCCTTATGGCCGCATTGGTGGCTGCGTTTTTGTTGGGGAAGCTTCTTCCCCCTCAGGTGTGCTCGGACTGGGGTGGGGCCGGACATTCGGCGCGATCGCTGCGGCCCGCCCCCTCTTCTTCTGGCGCCATTGCGGAGCCCAGCTATTTGCTGGGATCCGCGTCCCTCTAGTGCTGAGGGAAGGGGGGCGGGGCCAGGCGCGCGATCCGCGCTGGCCCGCCCTTCCCTTCTCTCTTTCACTGGATCTCTGGTGGATGGACGCCATTTTCCTGCTGTGAGTGCCCTGCGGGGCCCATATACTTGTTTTCATGCTATTATTGTGCCCCGTTCTAGCGTTTTGGGGCAGCGCCTTTCATGTCCTCCATATATGTTTAGAAATTTCTATATATTTATATTGTTGCTTTATGATTATGTGCATTGATTGTGTGCCTTTCTCATGGGCCCTTCCCATTGTGTCTTTCAGGAGGACTCCTATTTCAGGACTCCTACCTATTACAAAAAGGGGGTTCTCCCGGTCCTAGGATCCCTTAGAGCAAATTTGGGGTCCTATAAATCCTCCCACTAGGGACTTAAAGGGGCATCCCCGGTAGCTCTGGCAGCGTAATTCCCTCTGGTCATTGTGACTACCTTAAAATCACCATATGGAGGCTTCCCAGGATACCGGGCTCAGGCTCCCTTTGGGGCAATCCCGGCAGTGTGTGGGTTGTGGGGTATCCCTTACGGGGGATAATGTACTTATTTGCATACCATGTGCTCAGCAGGCCATAACGCGGCAGTCGGGGTCCCAGGCGTCTGGGTCCGTGCCTCCGGTCTCATCACCTACCCCACCCCGCCTTATCCGTACCCCAAGTGACACTGTCATCGGCGGGGAGTCACAATCTGATGTATGCGCTAGATTGGCCAACGTTGAGAGATTGATTTGTAGCTCTGCTTCCAGAAAGGCCCCAGCTAAGAGGAGGCATCTGTCTACGACCGCGCAGGTATTGGATTTTGATGACTATGATTCCCTTGACTGGTCTGATTATTCCCCACTTGAGGAGGGGGAATTGTTTGAGGAATCTGATGCTGAGGATCAGCAGTTTTTTGATACTGATGCTGGGCAGGCGCTGGGGGATGCCGTGGATACCCCCGAAGTCCTGGCCCATCTATTTGAGGTACTGGCTATTTCACTGCCAGCAGAGTCCCCTCCACAGAAGGGGGACTTCTTTGGGACTTCTAAGCCTCGCTTGGAGTTCCCAAATCAGAATCATTTTGAAAGCATGATTCTTAAAGTGGACCAACACCCAGGATTTTGACTATCCTGGGTTTTGGTCCACTTCGGCGGGGCACCCCAATCGGGGGTGCCCCGCTGTGTGAAACCCCCCAGAAACCCCAAAAAACTCACCTCTCAGCGCTCCCACGTGAGCGCCGCAGCCAATCCCCGCCAACGTCCAGGCGGGGATCAGGAACGTCCAAGACGCTTCCGCCGCCGCCGCCTCCCGCGCGTCACTCTCGGCGCGCGCGCGCCCCCGCCGGCCATTCACAGAGGGCCGGCGCGGGCGCGCGCACGTCTGGAGGGGCGCGCGGGAGGCGGCGGCGGCGGAAGCGGCGGCGGATCAGGTAAGGTGTTTTTGGGGTTTCTGGGGGGTTTCACCCCGCGGGACATCCCGATCTCTGATGTCCCGCGGGGTGGGAGGTGATCGGCCCGGGAATCTTATAGATTTCCGGGCCGATCACCCCTGGGTGTTGGTCCTCTTTAAGGAATGGGCGAGGCCTAGCCGGCGCCCCGGTGTTCCTCAAGGATGGGATAGGAGGTATCCCTTCCTGGTGGACGCAGTGAAGCACTGGTCGTCCCCTCCCGAGGTCAATGCGCCCGTTCTGGGATTTCCAACACCTCCGTTGTACATTCTCCAGACGCCACCACTCTTAAAGATGGTGAGGACAAACGCATTGATCAGATGGCATGCCATGCCTTTGCCAGTGTGGGTTCAGCCTTGCGGCCTGTTTGTGCCTCGGCGCTCGCGACTGTGGCTACCAGGTCTGTGGTTAGGGACCTGTTGAGTGGTTCCCAGCTTAACCCGGCCAGTGAGGAATTCACAGCCCTTAAGCGGTGTGAATTATTTATGACCTTTGTTTTATCTGCTATGGATGACGCAATTATTGTGTGTAGTAGAACCTCGGCATTGCTGGTGGCATTTCGCCAATCGGTCTGGTTACGCCAGTGGGCGGCGGACATTGCGGCTAAGAAATCACTCACAGCGCTACCCTTCCTGGGTACGCGGCTGTTCGGGGATAAATTGGATTCAGTGGCGAAAGGTGGAAAGTTACCTCAGCGTAAGAAGCAGCGTCACCCCTTTCGGGGGGCAGGCTCCTTCAATCCTTCCTTTCGTGGTGCCAGAGCAGGCAGAGGCTTTGCCTACTCTAATTTCAGAGGCGATTCCTGGAACAGATGCAGAGGACGCGCACGTCCAGGCCTCACCTGGGGTCCCAAGCCTGCTGCCAAGACTGTTCAGCAATGAGGCGACGCCCTCACCCTTGCGGGTGGCGGGATGGCTGCGGCACTTCTTCCAGGTCTGGGCCCGGGAAGTCACAGACAAATGGATCTTGGAAGTGGTCTCTTCCGGGTACAAACTGGAGTTCGAGTACCGGCCTCCTCCCAGATTCCTAAGGTCTTGAGTGCTCTCTGATCCCCGGGCTGCGCAGGGGCTCCTGTTGGCTGTAAAGAATCTTCTGGACATGGAAGTCATATGTCCGGTGTCTTTCTCAGAGAGAGGCCGGGGCTATTATTCCAACCTTTTCACGGTTCCCAAAAGGGATGACTCCATAAGACCCATTCTGGATTTGCAGCTTCTCAACAGGTTCATCAGAACCAAGAAGTTCCGCATGGAGACTGCGCTCAGCCATCGATTCCCTTCGTCAGGGGGATTTCATGACGTCCATGGACATCAAGGATGCTTACCTTCATGTACCAATCTTCCCAGCAAACCAGAGATTTCTCAGGTTTGTGGTGGGAGATCAACACTTTCAGTTTGTGGCCCTCCCTTTCGGGTTGACTTCGGCACCAAGGGTGTTCACCAAGGTGCTGGCGGGCATAATGGCCCTTCTCAGAGCCCAGGGCATTCGCATTGTGCCGTATCTGGACGACCTCCTCATTACGGCATCCTCTCTGTCAGGCGGAGCTGGACACCAGGTTTGTGGTGGCGACGCTGGAGAGGTACGGCTGGGTGATCAACCATCCCAAGTCTTCTCCCTCCCCCTCAAGGGAGATCTAGTTTCTGGGCATGAATCTGGATACCGTTCAGTCCAGGGTGTTTCTACCTCAGTCCAAGGTGCAGATGGTTCAGGATCTGATACGTCTTCTCCTGTCCAAACCTCGTCCTTCTATCCGACTAGGGATGAGACTGGTGGGATTGATGGTGGCTTCCTTCGAGGCAGTTCCCTTTGCTCAGTTCCACATTAGGTCGCTCCAGCTCCATCTATTGTTGGCCTGGGACAGATGTCCGCAGTCGTTGGATCAGTCATTCCTGCTGTCTCCCCGGGTTCGGCAGTCCCTTCAGTGGTGGCTGGAACCAAGCAACCTGATGAGGGGCAGATCCTTTCTGACCCCTTGTTGGGAGACTGTTACCACGGACGCCAGCCTGTCGGGCTGGGGAGGTTTTTGGAAGAAACATCAGTTCAAGGGACTGTGGGGTCCTCATGAGGCTCACACCCCCATCAATGTCTTGGAGCTTAGAGCTATTCGGTTGTTTCTGTCATGTTTGACGCATCACCTACGGGGCTTACCGGTTTAGGTTCGATCAGACAATCGGACTGCGGTTGCTTACATCAATCACCTAGGAGGGACTCGCAGCATGAGTGCCCTCAGGGAAGTTTCTCTGATTCTTGCATGAGCGGAGAGCAATGTTCCATGCATCTCAGCAGTGTACATTCCGGGAGTGGAAAACACGGAGGCGGACTCCCTGAGCAGGGGATCCTCTCGCCGAGGGGAATGGTCTCTCAAACACAAGGCATTCCGGTCCCTCTGTCACAAATGGGGGAATCCGGAGGTGGATCTCTTTGCCTCGCGTCACAATCACAAGCTCCCTACGTTTGTGTCTCTGTCTCAGGATCCTCTGGCCCTGGTAGTGGACGCCTTTTCTCTTGCCTGGAGGGATCTGGGGTTTCTGTACCTGTTCCCCCCCCCCCCCCCTTCTCCATGGTAGTGCAAGCTGGCTCAAGAGGGTGCGCCAGCAATTCTGGTGGCGCCAAGGTGGCCAAGACAGGTTTGGTTCGCAGACGTCGAACGGCTGGCGGTAGATCAGTACAGGTTGCCCCTGTTTCCGGATCTGATCACTCAATTACCCCAATTTACAAACCCTGGCTTTGACGGTGTGGCTATTGAAACCTCCATCTTATAGGAGGAAGGTTTGTCTGATGCTATGATTCAGACTCTTGTTAGAGCTAGGAAGAGATCTTCTTCTAACATCTACTACAGGACTTGGAGGTCCTATTTGGACTGGTGTGAGGCTAAGGCCTTGCCTTGCAGGGTGTTTTCGATTCCTAAGATTTTCTTCATCACGGTCTGGAACTGGTACCTTGAAAGGGCAGGTCTCTGCTCTGGCGGTCTTCTTTCAATGGTCTTTTGCTCTACATCCTCTGGTTAGGACTTTTTTTCTAGGGGGTCACTCATGTGCGGCTCCCTAGAAAGCCTTTGTTGCCCGTTTGGGATTTTAATTTGGTTCTGTCGGCCCTCCAGGGGCTTCCTTTTTCAGCCGGTGCACGATGTTGCACTTTCTATGCTCACTCAAAAGGTTGCCTTTTTGGTGGCTATTACCTCTGTTCGGCGTGTCTCTGAGTTGGCGGCTCTGTCCATTCAGGCCCCTTACTTTGAGAGACACCAGGACAAGGTGGTTTTTCGCTTTAAGCCAGATTTCCTTCCTAAGGTGGTTTCTGCCTTCCATCTAAATCAGGATGTAGTTCTCCCTTCCTTGTGTCCTAAGCCTAGCAATGACAAGGAGAGGGTTTTGCGCTCTTTGGATGTGTTTCGTTGTGTGAAGTACTATTTGGTGGCTACTTCTCCCTTTCGTAAGACGGACGCCTTGTTCGTGGTGCCCTCCGGGCCCAGGAAAGGTTTGGCGCCCGCCAAGTCTACCATCAGTAAATGGATTCGTCAGGCCATTGTTGGGGCCTATATGGCCAAGGGGAGGGTTCCCCCGTTTCAGATCTCTGCTCATTCTACTCATGTTGTTGGGGCTTCCTGGGCTTTTCAGAACCAGGCCTCTGTTGAACAAGTTTGTAAGGCTGCTACTTGGTCCTCTGTTCATACTTTTTCCAAGTTTTATAAGGTTGATGTGCGGGCCTCAGCGGTTGCTGTTTTTGGCTGCAAAGTTCTGCAAGCTGCAGTGGTTGAAATTTGTGCATTATTGCCTGTTGGGATCCCCACCCTTTTTGGACACTGCTATTGGATGTCCCACGTCTTATTAATCATTCCGAAGCAGAGACATACTTGGAATAATACCATTTTGTGATTACTCATCTGTAAAATGGGTATTATAAGTATGTCTCATACCCTGCTTCATCCCACCCTGAGTTGTATCTTGGATCCTCTATATGGTGGAAATTTTTTCTCGTTGCTTTTATTGGCTGTTACTGGTCCCATTACTGCTTTCTTATACTGGGGAATGTGTGGGAGGTCCCGGGTATTTGTGGACCGGGAGGGGCTTCTTTTTTCTGGTCATTTCTGCAGAAGTTCGCCCCCTACTCGACATAACCCACGTGTTATTAATCATTCCAAAGCAGGGTGTGAGACATACTTATAATACCCATTTTACAGGTGAGTAATCACAAAATGGTATTTTTCCACTTCACCCCCATTTTTGGGGAAAAATAAGTGCCTCTTATAGGGAAAAAAATACGGTATGTGTATGTATTATATATATATCTTATAGTTTTTAGTTGCTTACTTATTAATCTTTCCCCCACTGGGCTGCAACTCTGTTCAGGACTTGAGGGTACGGGGGCCGCCATCTTGCCACAGAAGCATCACATTCCGAGGAGAGGGGGGCAATAGTACAGGAGGGGCAGGTTATGGATGTGCTTCTTACAGGCAGAGCAGAGCTGATGTCAGGAAAAGCACAGAAATTCCAGAATGCAGAGTGGCATATTCAGAAGACATTTCCTGTCTGCAGGCAGCCTGAAACTCCAAGGGTCGCCGTCTTGGATGTTAAACGGTTTAAGAAAATGTAGTGGGTACAGGTAGGATGATTTTTTGGGCAATCTGTAGGTAGGCGTTGAGGGAAACATACAAAATAGACTCTTATTCAGGGTGAAGGTCCGCTTTAAGTTAGCTTAGTATTCCTGTGGACCAAAACCCTCTCTGACACAGTGTATGCCCAGAGCTTGGCCATTCCTAGAGCTGCAAATCTAAGGATTGACCCATGGAGGGCGCTGGCCTGCCTTTGTCAATTTAGAATGGCCTACAGATGAAGAATGTGCAAGTTGGAAACTGCGCCTATTACCTCTTGAGAGATGGCACCACAGTGAACTCTTGCATACTGCCCAAGAGTAATACTATGGGTCCCATTGTTTGCATAATAATCGCATCCCCTGCCGATAGCCAGCTTTAGTGGTCTGATCTTCTACAGGCTTAGCCAACCATAACCCTTCTTCATTTCTGCAGGGAAGCTCTTTGGCAGTAAATATAATTGCCGTCCTCTGTGACCTCCTGTAAAATAGAATGCTCTGGTCAGAGCACAAATTGATATTTCAGCTGTGTGTAAGCTTGTAACATTTATACATTTTCCATGCTCTTTAATTCATTTTGGGAGGAGCACTTGCTTAAACAACTCACCTCGCTGCCAGACCGCAAGAGGAGAGCTGCCTGTGCCAAGCTCCAGGGAGTATTCAGTTCGGTGTGAACAGCCAACACCCAGCTCTGCACAACCGTACCTATTACTACATGAACTGGAGCCCAGACTCTGTACTACTGGAAAGGCCCCCGTGGCTCAGAAAGCACGTAAGGACCGCAGGTCCCAGCATGCCTTGCCCTGTTTTAGCAGCAGATCTTATGTCTATGTGCTATAAGGGAAAAGCCGCTGTAATGTTTCTATTACTAATGCTTACTTAATATGATATATTGTGATTTTTTTAAATTCAATTTTATTTTTATTAAAGAAAAAGACATAGGGTCCCCCTTACCCAGAATAACCAGCCTGGGCACCATCTATGGGGGCTTGTAGAACAGGGCACAGGGGCCAGGCTGCAGGCTACAAGCCGGCATAGCCTAATGGCCACAGGCTCCCCCCCCCCCCCCCCGAGGAGGCAGGTAATGGGGGGGCTCAGGGTTAATGCAGGGTTGATGCTGTGAATGCCGGAGGGGGGAGGCAGGGGATCAGAGGTTCTCCTGGCTCTCTCCTCCTCTCCCTGGCGATCATAACATCTGACAGCTGACCCACAGGGAGCCGGGATGACGCCCACATGGGTTTTGTGGTCCCAAAGGGGCAGGGCTAGTCATGAAATTGGCCGCGCCCATCGGGAAGGTGGGGGAGAGGACCGGTCGGGCTCTCTCCTGAAGACTCAAGAGCCCCGGGTGGGGGGGATAAGCGCATGTGCGGACGCTTATCCAATCGGTGCGCTCTGAGCCGCTGAGCTATGCACGTCTGAGCGACGTTCGCGGACGGATCTCGTGCTTCCCTCTAACAGGGAGCGCGCCCCCGTGCTTTCCCAGCATCTCAATCGACATAACCCACAATGCACCGAGCCAGGAAACCCAGCAGCACTTCCTCTTTGCAGCACTCTGGCAGCTCCATAGGATGCAGGAAAAGGTAAATTAATGTTTATTTGCAGCAATGTGAATTACCCGGGGGAGTCCAGTTTAGGTCCCTGTTCA
Source organism: Gastrophryne carolinensis (assembly GCA_027917425.1). Lineage (NCBI taxonomy): Eukaryota > Metazoa > Chordata > Amphibia > Anura > Microhylidae > Gastrophryne > Gastrophryne carolinensis. The sequence goes on from CM051237.1 coordinate 442,811,053, forward strand.
GGCAATAAAAAATCTTTAATCACCTTTTGTCCCCCACCAGCTCTTCTGGTGTTTTAAAATGTACCGGTCGCCAGGATCAAGCATCTCCACAAATTGAATTTGTAAAGTGTTTGCAGCCCCCAGACTTCCAATATACATAATAAAGCATTCCGTTTGAATAGCCTCCACCTGAGGGTTACCAATACCCACTGAGTCACCTCTTACACACCATATTCCCTGGGACACATTTATTAAAACCTGGTGCTGAGAGGGGGATTTAAACCGTACCTTCACCCGGAACAAGAGTTTATCTTATATGTTTCCTACACCCTGTACATACAGATTGCACACATTAAAAATCATCCTACTTGCATCTACTGCATTTTCTGAGCCTTTATATATCTAGGATGGCGGTCTGTGTAGTCTCGGGCTGCCTGCAGACAGGAAGTGTCCTCTGAATCTGCTGCTCTGCATTCTGTGATTGCTGTCCTTTTCCTGACCCAAGCTCTGCTCTGTCTGTGCCAGTTACAACTATAACTCCAGCCTCTGCTCTTTTGCCCCCTCTCCTCTGCTCAGTATGTGATGCTTCTGAGGCAAGATGGGGGCACCCGTATCCTAGGTGTCCTGAACAGATTTCAACCCAGTGGGAGAAAGAGTAAAAATTAAGTGATAAAAAATGTAAAATATGTTAATTTTAGATGCTGGAGAATAGTGTAAGGGTTTGGGCTTTTCATTTAATGATGCTGAAGGTCCTGTTTAAAGAGGACCAAACTCATTTTATGGGTGTTGATCCAGGTGCTGGGGGTATCCCAGCTGATGCCACCTGCACAAGCCCAGTTATTTTTTACTTCTCCTCATTCTCTCATTGAAACTGCGATTGACCAGAGGTGGTCACAAGGTCCAGGTTTCCTTCGGCTGGGGTAATACCGGAAGAGGACCATGGGACTGCCAGCAGACAATTTAAAGTAAAACAAAAGCCACCAGCCGGCCACTGGCTTTCCTCCAGGGCATCCCAAAGCAGGATGCCCTCTGTGTGAACCCCCAAAGAATTCTGGTATGCACTCGTCTTTCCCCGCTCCAGCGGTGTCTGCGCGGGCCCTTGTCCAATGTGTTTACAATGGGAAGTGTGAACTGCTGTTTACTGTTGGTGTTCAGCTCGGACCTTTACCTGACAAGAGACCACGGTAGTTGGACCTCCGCTGCATGGTCACTGCATGGTATGGTCACATACAGGGCCGTATCTGGTGTTCATGGTGCCCTAGGCACTTTAAATGCTTGCACCCCCTTTATTCTATGTATACAGCACGTCCTGTTCCAGAAGATATTCCTTACTCTTGGGTTATACATCCAGTTGATGGCGCTGGACTGCAGAGACAGAAAAGTGGCTCCTCCCGGCCCCATATACACCAGGGACCTCTGGGTCTGGGCTGCGATGAATAGAAGATGGCTCTCTCTACTCACAGGTGAGCGGGGCTATTAGCCTGCGGCCCTGTAGGACAATTCCCACCCTTTTCCTTTTGCTGCCTCCCAGCTTAGGCTGCACTGGTTCGGGTGAAGGTAGGCAGCACCGCTGTCAGGTGCTAAGGAGCGCTGCTCCAACCGCAGTCCCCCACCAAAGGGTAGGCGGTACAGGCCCATGGTGAGCCTTATGGGATGCCCCTCCCGCGTCTTATGCCCCTCGCCCCCTGACCCCGCAGTTGGCTCCCTTTAGGCTAGCCGTCGCTTCCCCTTTGCTCTCCCTGGTAGATTTGGGGGGGGGGGGGGGGTGTATGTTTTGTCTATATGATTTATGTGATGATCCCTTTTGAATTGGTTGCACTGATTTCATTTGTCGCCGCGGCCTTCGCACGCTTGTACTCCGCTCCGCAGTTGGCTGCGACATTGCCTCAGGCGTTGCTGCGCCATCATTGGCTGGTCGTGTCATGTGGGCGCTTTTTGCGCTCTTCGGTGGGGGGGGGCAGGCCTTGTGGCTGACACGTTCGGCATCTCTGTCTCTGTGGCCCGCCCCTCGAGGTATATGCGGGCGCCATTTTAGCTCTCTGCTGCGTGTGTCTGGCGTCTCCCTATCGCGGTCCGTAAGTGCCCCTGTGAACTGATTTATTTTGTATTTCTCTGTATTGCATATTGCTTATGGGATCTTTTTGCTTTTGTCTTGCAGGCGGGTCAAACTTTTCTGGTTTCTCCCAGTCCTATCCCCTCTATTTAGTGTTAATTCTTATTGGAGGGCTATTGTATTCTCTTACACTCCCTAGCGGGCTATTGGGGCATCCCGGGTAGCCTTATTGGCGTCCATCTCAATTGGCCTATTGTGCCACAATAATCACCATATGGAGGCTTCTCAGGATAATGTGCTCGGGGTTCCTTAGGGACAAGCCCGGCTGTGTGTGGCGTGTGGGGTATCCCCTATAAGTGATGTCAGGGTGTGTGTTCCCTGCGCCCAGCAGACGCTTGCGCTGCAGTCTGAGTTACCGGTGGCTGAGCCTGCGCCCCCTCGGGCTTCGCCTACCCCCCCACGCTTACATCTGACTCCTAGTGAGGTGCATACCAGTGGGGAGTCTCAACCTTATTTGGCTGCACCGGTGGCCAGCATTAAGAGACATATTGCTGGGTCTGGCCCGCGTAAGGCTTCTGCTAAGAAGCAGCACTTATAACCTGGTATTTCCCTCTTTCCTATGGAGGCTAAGGATTTTTTTGACGTTACCGGTTATACCCCCCCCCCTGGAAGAGGGGGAATTATTTTCTGATTCAGAATCATCTGAGGAACAATCCAGGGTGTATGGTGCCGATTCTGGGTCTGACCCATGGGCTTCAGATGATACTGACAGGCTTTTAGTTCACATTTCTGAAGTACTCTGTATCTCTCCTCCTGCCGTGGCTCCGCGGCAGCAGGGGGAGCTGTTTCATACTGTTAAACCACGCTTGGAGTTTCCTGAACAAACTCATTTTAATAGTGCTCAAGGAGTGGGAACGGCCTGGCTGGCTCCCCGGGGTGCCAAAGAGTTGGGATAAGAGGTATCTCTTTCCTGCTGAAATGGTTAAACGGTGGTCATGTCCTCCCGAGGTGGATGCACCAGTTCTGGGATTGTCCAACACATCCGTTATGCATTCCCCTGACTCTGTTACACTGAGGGATGGGGAGGACAGGCGCATTGATTAGCTGGTTTGCCATGCCTTTGCCTGTGTGGGGACCGCACTGCGTCCGGTCTGTGCCATTACGGCTGTTGCTATTAAAAGCCTGCTCAGGAGTTTCCTAGATGGGGCCCCTGATGATGTAGGTAGTGAAGAGTATAGAGCTCTTCTGCGTTGTGAGGAATTTCTTGCATATGTCCTCTCTGCCATGAATGATACCATTAGAATTTGTGGCAGGGCATCTGCCTTGTTAGTGGCTATACGTCGCTCGGTCTGGCTGCGCCAGTGGGCAACTGACAACGCTGCTAAGAAGGCTCTCACTGGGTTTCCCTTCAAGGGGCTGCGCCTCTTTGGGGAACGTCTGGACTTGTTTGCTAAAGGAGGCAAGTTACCTCAGCGTAGAAGGCAGCCCCGGTCCTTTCGGGCTCAGGTGCCTTTTCTCCTTCCTTCAGGGGCTCCAGAATTGGACGGGGAGCTTCCTTTGCTGGAGCCCGTGGTGATTTTTGGGGCAGAGGATGTGGCCGCCCTGTCCCCTCCTGGGGTCCCAAGCCTAAGTCCTCCCCCAAGCCCCCTCAGGCATGATGTCTGGAGGTGTCATGTCTCAGACCGGTGGATTCAGGAGGTAGTATCCTCCGGTTACAAGATAGAGTTTGCAGCCTGGCCGCCCGCAAGATTCATCAAATCTCGGTCAGCTCAGGGTCTGCCCCTGGCTGTCCAAGGCCTTCTGGAATTGGGTGTCATCTGCCGGGTGCCCTTGAGGGAAAAGGGCAAAGGCTATTACTCCAATCTTTTCATCGTCCCCAAAAAAGATGGGTTCATCAGAGACCCATCCTGGATTTGAAGCACCTCAACAAATTTGTCCGATTCAGACACTTTCGCATGGAGACTCTGCGCTTAGCTGTGACTTTCCTACGCCCAGGGGACTTCATGACCTCTGTAGATATCAAGGATGCTTACCTTCATGTACCTATCTTTCCAGGTCATCATAGATTCCTCAGGTTCGCTCTGGAGGATCAGCACTACCAATTTGTGGCCTTGCCCTTCGGTCTCACCTCGGCTCCCAGGGTATTCACCAAGGTGCTGGCAGGAGTGATGGCTCTGCTGAGATCTCAGGGCATTCGCATTCTTCCCTACTTGGACGACATGCTTATCGCTTCTCGGTCCTTCCATCAGGCAGAGCTGGACACTCAGCGGGTGGTGTCCACACTGGAGTCATTCCGCTGGGTGATCAACCACCCCAAATCTTCCCTGTCTCCTTCCATGGTGAAGTCCTTTCTGGGCATGATTCTGGATTCATCTCGGGTCAAGATCTTTCTTCCTCAACAGAAGGTGGAGAGTCTTCAAGAGAAAGTTGAGTTGGCGGCGCTTTCTATCAAGCCTCCTTATTTTGAGAGACACCAGGACAAGGTGGTGTTTCATTTTAAGCCAGATTTTCTGCCTAAGGTTGTTTCTGCCTTTCATCTGAATCAGGACGTTGTTTTGCCTTCTCTGTGTCCTAATCCTAGTACTTCTGAGGAGAGGGTTTTACACTCTCTGGATGTGGTCAGGACTCTGAAGTTTTATCTGGTGGCTACTGAATCCTTCAGGAAGACTGATGCTCTCATTGTGTACTTGTCTGGACCTAAGAAGGGTCTGGCTAAGTCCACTATCAGCAAGTGGATCCATCAGGCTGTGATACAGGCCTACTCTGCTAAGGGGAAGGAGCCTCCCTTCCGCCTTACTGCTCATTCTACTCATGCTATTGGTGCCTCTTGGGCTTTTCAGCACCAAGTCTTCTGTTCATACTTTTTTCTAAGTTTTACAAGGTTGATTTTAGGGCCTCAGCTGATGCTGCTTTTGGCCGCAAAGTTCTGCAGGCGGCAGTGGTTTAAACTTTCTGCTGTTACTTTTGGGGATCCCACCCTACCTTACGTACACAGCTATTGGATGTCCCAAGAGTTAGGAATATCTTGTGGAACAGGACATGGTGTATACTTAGAATAATACAATTCTGTGATTACTCACCTGAATTGGTATTATATGTATACAGCACGTCCTGTTCCACCCCACCCTTGTTATCATTATCTTTAGTTACCTCTTTATGGTGATTGTTCTTATGTTAAAATTTTTATATATTGGTTAGTTCTCCCGGTCTCATTTAACTGCTTTTCAATACTGGGGATTTTGTGGGAGGTCCCTGGTGTATATGGGGCCGGGAGGAGCCACTTTTCTGTCTCTGCAGTCCAGCGCCATCTACTGGATGTATAACCCAAGAGTAAGGAATATCTTCTGGAACAGGACGTGCTGTATACATATAATACCAATTCTACAGGTGAGTAATCACTGAATTGTATTTTTTTTTTTAAGTTCAGTCACGTTCCATATAAAAAAAAAGTGTAAGGACAAAGGGTGCAATGGGCTAGTGGGTGAAATGCAGAGAAGCAGGCAAGCATGTTGCATCTTTTACTGCGTTCTGACATACAGGAGTCACATGACCACACCAGTGGAGGGGGGATGCTCTGGCCTGTGTTCAACCGGCTGCACCCCTCCTTCACACAAATACTCTCTACATCCTTCTGTAGCTTGGGAGGGAGTGCCTGTTAGGAGGCATTAATGTTCTGGCTATGCGAGTTTTAATTTCTTTTCTTTACTGTAGTAGGAAGGGCAGCACCCACCCCCCCCCTTCCAGGTTGTCACCCTAGGCACGTGCCTAGGGTTGCCTAATGGTAAATACAGCCCTGGTCACATAGTGACCTATGGGTGCCATTCGCATGTAGTATGTCTTGCTGTGGCTTCTTCTCTTTTCACTGGTGGTTCTTCACAAGAACATTGGAAGATGTGTTAATCGAAGACCAGCAAAGTCACATTCCAGTGTCGTGCATTTGAAAGCTAGTTAGTACATTAGCTGAGAAATTCAGTTTCCTCTGACTTTTCTAAATCTGCTCTAATGGGTACAACGTGTCTGACTACCCGTAGAGGGAAACAGAACATACTTGTTATAGAGTTCTTTACGCCTTAACGATATTTCCTTTTTTATATGGTTATTGGCCAATAAAATTATTGCAAATGGCCTTTCATGTAATAAAGGCTCAGCTCTTAAACTATTTAAAAATATTTTTCCTCTCAGTCCTGTTTTTGTTTGGTTAAATTTGGAGCATCTCATAGCAGGAATGTTTTGTTTGAGCTTTGGATCAGCCCATTAACAGGCCTGGGCTTCTGAAGAGAGTGGTGGGCGGCTGCCATGACTGGACCGAATCAAAGATCCTCCAGCCCCCGCCAGTTTTACTTCTAAATGACTCTCAGATATTTTTTCTCTTAGAACTGCCTACGCAGAGGTTAGGATGTTAATTCTGGAAATGATCTACCTCTTCCCTCTAAGTATTAGATGTGTAATAAATTTGACTAAGGTTGGGCTGCTGGAATATTGGTGCCATATTTTTTGAGGGCATAATTTGTAGTCATGCCATGGCCCAAAGTGAAAATATTTCTCATTTTTTTACTGCAAGGAATAGAAAGACAACCCCTGTGTGTGATTACATTTTATATAGCTACTATGCATCAATATTTGATTGGCAGAGTGGCAGGAAATTAACTTTTAAACTGTTCCCATTATTAAAGTGGAGGTCTAGTTTCTAGGTAACCTCGGGTCCTGGGCGCAGCCATCTTGAAGAATGCAGGTCTGTCCCCCAGTCCCGTGCAGCAGTGTGACTGTCCTGGTCATTCACTCAAGTCCAATTGTCACCTCAGGTCTAAGGCTGCCATTCAGAGTCTCGCTCCCTGCCGAAATCAGGGGAGGATTGTGGTGATCAGGTAAGTTAATGCCCAAATTGGGCTTAGCACAGGGAGGAGAGAGGAGTTCTTTAAATGCCCTGCCTGTAGGACTCATATATACAGGGCAGCCTCAGATTATGTGGACAACAATTGTACCTAGCATATATGACGTTTTTCTCCCTACATTTTTGCGGCTGTTCTAGGCCTGTGTTCCCCAACCTATAGCTTGCTTGTTAGAGCAGAACACTTTCAGCTGAGCTGGGATGTCAAATAGTTTGGGGTAAGTACATTATGCCATATTTATGAGAGATTGGGGATTCACACACTCTACATATTAAATTTTGGAGACTATAAGGGATTCTGTGTGTACTCTGTTTATATATTTGGGGATGTGGAGGGATCTACATGTTTACTTCATTGTGTGCGTGGGCGACTCGCATGCTACCTGTTGGTGCTTTCCAATACTTCACTTCATTGCATCCATTTCTGGTTGTCTCATGACTAGTTTGATATGGCTCCTCCGTGCTAAATGTGTCTTTTGTGTTAAGAAAGTTTGGGGATCCCCTGTTCTGGGGCAATTCCTTGAAAAGAAAAGATGGGGTAATTGTTTTCTCCCCTGGGAATCTTGATTTGGGATGCCCCTCTGTGTGAAAACCCTCATATTGGCTAAAACTCGCCTTTCCCCAGTCCTATGGCCCATGAGTGTGATCTCCAATCAGAGTCATTGCCATGCACATTAATGTTTGACTCTGCTCGCGCTCCCGCTTCCCGTTGTTTGTATTGGCAAGGAAGCTGCTGGAAAAGGTAAGTTTTACTGGATCTCGGGGTAGGGTTGGGGGATTGCACATCAAGACATCATGAATGATTTGGGATGCCCCAGGACAAGACCAGTGGTTGGCCCTAGTTTCCAGAGCCAGGCTGCTTGGGTTTTGTCCTGCTTTAAACCGGACCTTCACCATGATTTATTGAAAAGCATCTAAAATTAATATATTTTAAGTTTAGTCACTTATTATTCTTTCCCCCACTGGGTTGTCACTGGTTATAGCTGTGCTCAGACAGAGCAGAGCTGGGGTCAGGAAAAGGTCAGCAGTCCCAGAATGCAGAGCAGCACAGTCAGAAGTCACTTCCTGTTTGCAGGCTGCCTGATGTTCCATGAGCCGCCATCTTGGATGTTTAAAGGCTCATGCAGTAGATGCAGGTAAGATGATTTTTAATGTGAGCAATTGGTATGTGCAGGGTGTGAGAAACATATAATATAGACTGTTATTCAGAGTGAAGGACCGCTTTAAGGTAAGTATACTTTTAAAAAGGATAGTTGTTCAGGCTGAATTGTGGTAGCCTGTTCATGATGTACCAACTAAGCCGTATCCTTTTCAAGGAGACCTGTTTAGATTAGCTATGGATGTGCTTGCCGAAGGAAGTTAAAGTGATATTAGAATTTTTGATGTATTTTGACAGTATTGGGGTTTATTTCTCCATGTTCTCCAATACCAGGTTGTCTTAACATATAATCTTACAATGTGTATATTTTTTTTTTTTTTTTTTACTGAAGCTCATGAATCATTGTTATGCTCTTCATGTGCTATGAATTGTGATTGCGATGTTTTCCTGGAGCTCAGGCATATTGTTTCAATCATATGTTTCTGGCTGTGGATTGTATCATGACTTGTTTAGAACACGTTGCTTTGTGTCTGACTGTAGGCTCGTGTGCAGGTGGTGGTGGCACGTTTCCAGCGATGAGTCTCCTCATTTTTTTGAAGCCGCAATGTAGCAGAGTTTCTGGCACACACAAGTGTCACGTGACTCGTCTCTTTTTATCCCGACAACAATAACTTGGCGAGAGCAAAGGCAGCTTATGTCTTATCAGCAGAAACAAAAGTATTTTTTTCCTGACTGAGTTCCTTATTGTTTGTCTGTTACCCCTCTTATTTTAAAGGAGATTTCCATCTTCAGTATAATTTTAAAGTCCTCATAAAAATAACAATAACCTCCCTCTCCACTTACATCTTAACTCGGTTCGGTAATGTAATGTATAGTACTTTGTAACGTTCTTAAAAAAAATAAATAAAAAAATAGTAGTACAAGAACTAAACTAATAGGTGCACCACCCAAACTACACATACAATTAAACTGCTCAAGAAAATAGAGGACATTAAAATCCAGACTGATCCAACTTCAGTGGAAATGCCTCAAGAAAGGAAAGGAGCCTCAGGCTTGTGTGTGGCCTCCCAAGTGCCTGTATGACCTCCCTACAACTCCTGGGCATGCTCCTGATGAGGCAGCGGAAGTTCTCTTTCTTGGCGTTAGTGGATGGATTAGACATGATGTCCCAGATGTGCTTGATTGAATTCTGGTCTAAGGAATAGACAGGCTAGTCCATAGCATTAATGCCTTCATCATGCAGGAACTGCTGACACACTTCAGCCACTTGAGGCCTAGCATTGTCCTGCATCAGAAGGAACCCAGGGCCCACTGCACCTGCATATGATATGGTCTCATGATGGGCCCCAGGATCTCACTCCAGTACCTAATGGCAGTCAGGTTACCTCTGGCAAGCACATGGAGGGCTGTGCCTCCCCACAGCATTACTGACCCACTGCTAAACCAGTCATGCTGGAGGATGTTGCAGGCAGCAGAACGTACTCCGTGGCGTCTCCAGACTCTGTCACGTGTGCTCAGTGTGAACCTTCTCTCATCCGTGAAGAGCACAGGGCACCAGTGTCAAATCTGCCAATCTTGGTGTTTTCTGGCAAATGGCAATCACCTTGCACGGTGTTGAGCTGAAAGCACAACACAGACTAGATGATGCGCACTCATAGCACCCTAATGGAGTCAGTTTCGGACAGTTTGAGCAGTCAAATTAATTATTTGTTTGCTGAAGGTAATTTTACAGGGGTCTGGCACTGCCCCTCTTTGTACAAAGTATAAGGTAGCGGTCCTGCTGCTGAGTTGTTGCCCTCTTACGGACCCGCCACATCTCCTGGTATAGTGGCCTGTCTCCTGGCGTTAAAGCGGTCCTTCACTCTGAATAAGTCTATCTTGTATGTTTCCCACACCCTGTACATACAGATTGCTCACATTAAAAATCATCCTACCTGCATCTACTGCATGTTATGAGCCTTTAAACATCCAAGATGACGGCTCATGGAACATCAGGCAGCCTGCAAACAGGAAGTGTCTTCTGACTGTGCTGCTCTGCCTTCTGGGATTGCTGACCTTTTTCTGACCCTAGCTCTGCTCTGTCTGAGCAAAGCACAGCTATAACCCCGCCCTCTGTACTTTATCTGTATTTTACTTGTATTAGTAATTTCAATTAATTTATACTGAAAACTATAAGTACATTTTTTATATAACAGAAGGTAATCAACAGACAAAAACTTTGGCAGTAATATTTTATTATGTTCATTTAGGAACTATTACCAGTATTCTAATGCAATGATTCTCAATCTTTTAACGCCAAGTACTCCTTAGTGACAGGAAGTTCCAACCAAGTACCCCCAAGGAGGTGATTAATTAAAAATGGCACCAAAACAAGTAGGCCACAGGCATCATGGCACGTTTAAAGCAGGGCAGGATAAGGTTTCACTTTTAAAATATACCACACTAGTTTCCACTTTTAAATTGAAGAAGAAATGGCCGAGATATCGAGGTTTACAGGTTCAGCTTATGATTTTTCTTCTGAAAAAAGTGGCCGTGGCTCTTGGATCTGTGAGGGTGCATAATAATCAGCTCTGCACTGACAGCAATGTGATGAATCTGGGGGAGGAAGGAGGGACCAGCAATCCTGTCCCGCTCTGCAGAGCTGATTGGGGGGCGGGTTGAAAAAGTGAAGGCCAATGGCTGAGCCTATAAACCCAGATATCTCTGGCCATTTCTACTTTTTACAATTTAAAAACCGAAAACCTTTTTTAGGGCAGTGGCAAATGTAGCCCGACGCAGTGGTGTAATAATTTGCTTTGCCTGCAGTACTACTTTAAAGCAGCATCGGGGGCAGGCTAGCGGCTGGTCCTGGAGTCTTTTAGACTCCAGAGCAGGCCATTGGGGGTGAATGGTTCACTTTAAGCAAATCACAAGCGCGCCTACACCGATCTTTTTACTTACCAAAGAGATCAGAAACCCTGAAACTTCAACTTCTGTAAGGAGTGACCCCTTATCATATGCAGCAGCTCCATTCAACCTTCCCAGCGCACCTTAGTACCTCCCCCCTTTTTTCTCTTTGTACAAAAATCACAAATGACCTCTGGTCTGCATAACTTATAGGGACTCTGTAGGCAAAGTGTATAAACGGTAATTCAGAAACTCACCTCATCATGACTGCCATCCCCTCAGCTGTGCGTACTCCTGCACCCAGCCACTCAGGTCATGCGCTCTGGGGAGCCAGGGATGTGTCTGCCGGGGCTCACTAATGCTGATGTGCAATCCAAAACAACTTGCATTACTATACACAAGAAACCCCCCTCAGATCGCCAGATTTACTGACCTTTTCCCGTAGTCCTCACCACAACAGCGAATCCCCAGCATACCTCCAGCTGAAGCCAGGAGTGGGGATGCGGCCGGTTGTGCTCCCTTCATTGCTATTTCCTTGCTGCTTGTCAGTATGGCAAAGGAAATCTAGTTCAAATAAGCGCCACTGAGCTGCTTGCGCCATTAATAGGAAGAGGTGTCTAGACACAGCGGGGAGGTGCAAAACTCAGAACAGTGAAATCCTTGGATTTTGTAAGTGGTGGAAAAATAGAGGAAAGAGACATCAACAAACCAACTAAACTAGTAGCTACACAACTGTACTGTTCTTACTTAATGCGGAAATCCAGTATAACCAGGGCCCCAAAAATGATTTTTTAACTGAAAGGCGGCCCCAGGTACTCCAGTTCGACCCTGGGTACAGATGACAGAAACTTGACCTAACCTTTCTCTGTTATTTCCCCAACCCCCTCTTTCTTTCTTCTTTTGTACTTGGTCAGGCGAGAAGTTTGTCGCAAAATTTGCATTTGCAGAGTCGTAAAAAGAAAAAGTTCTTGTTTGCCATGAGACTGATCAAAGTTTTTGCCATTTCCCGTTATGTCGTTTTTTTTTGTGGAAATTTGGTTTTATTTCATCAGGATTGTCGAGCTACAGTTTTTTTTCCTATGCAGATAACCTGTCAAGTTGAGTAGAGCTTTGACAGACATTGGTTAAACATGTCTGAGTAGCTCAGTCCATCACCGTGCAGCTCGGGAACATTTCCAAGTCTCCTCATGTTTATGTCATTAGAAAATGGAACTTTAAACGACTTCTTCTCGAAAATCCCTCTTTATTGGCTTGCCATACCCTCATTTCAATATTTTTTTTTAATGGCACTTGGCCATCTTATAAAAGCCAGTGTGCTGTTGAATTTATCCCTATATATTTTTTTTCTTAAGCCATGCAGAAAAATACATTATGGCAAGACATCAGAGTTTAAAGTAAGTCAGGCTGGAGGCAATGAAAAAGGCCCTTGTTGTGCGATCTTCTGGGACACAGTTTTTCATATGTTTCCTTTTGTAAGGTTTAAAAACTGTGATTAGAGGAAGCCGGAACCTAAGGAATAGAATTGAGGCTTGCAACATGGGCTGGAAATGCTAAACTTATATTTTCCAGCTGCCGGACCTTTTATTTCTCATCTGTATGAAGGTGCCTGAGTGCACGCATTGCTTGGCTGTCAGCAAATTCACTTAGTGGACAAAAGTATTGAGACACAACTCTTAAACATGAAGGTGTATAAATCAAGCATCTAGCCATAGTTTGCTCATAGAATGTATATGTATTTACTATGTGTTTTGCCTTGGTTGCACTGGTTTTTGACTATTGCCGCCGCTGCGCGCTTGTATTCCGCTCCGCGGATGGCGGCGACATCGCCTCAGGCGCTGCTGCGCCGTCATTGGCTGGCCTTGTTACGGGGGCGCGGTTTTGCGCTCTTCGGGGGGGCGGGCCTTGCGGATGATGTTTTCCGCATCACTTCTACGCGGCCCCTCGAGGTATATGCGGGCGCCATTTTGGAGCTCCTTTGCTGCGTGTCTGGCAACCCCCTATTGTGGTCCATAAGTGCCCCTGCGTGCTGGCTTTTCTTTATTTCTCATTGTATTATGCTTACGGGTGCTTTGCTTTATGTCTTACAGGCATGTCAAACTTTTTTGTGGTTTCTCCCAGTCCTATCCTCTTTTAGCGTTAACTCCTTATTGGAGGGCTATTGTATTTGTATATCTCCCACTTCCCTAGCGGGCTATTGGGGCATCCCGGGTAGCCTTATTGGCGTCAATCCCAATTGGCCTATTGTGCCACAATAATCACCATATGGAGGCTTCTCAGGATAATGTGCTTGGGGTTCCTTCGGGACAAGCCCGGCTCTGTGTGGCGTGTGGGGTATCCCCTATAATTGATGTCAGGGTGTGTGTACCCTGCGCCCAGGAGAAGCTTGCGCTGCAGTCTGGGTTACCGGTGGCTGGGCCTGCGCTCCCTCTGGCTTCGCCTACCCCCCCACGCTTACATCTGACTCCTAGTGAGGTGCATACCAGTGGGGAGTCTCAACCTGATTTGGCTGCACGGGTGGCCAGCATTGCGAGACATATTGCTTGCTCTGGCCCGCGTAAGGCTTCTGCTAAGAAGCGGCATTTATCACCTGGTGTTTCCCTCTTTCCTATGGAGGCTGAGGAATTATTTGACGTTACCGGTTATACCCCCCTGGAAGAGAGGGAATTATTTTCTGATTCAGAATCATCTAGGGTGTACAGTGCCGATTCTGGGTCTGACCCATGGGCTTCAGATGATACTGACAGGCTTTTATCTCACATCTTTGAAGTACTCTGTGTATCTCCTCCTGCCGTGGCTCCGCGGCAGCAGGGGATGCTGTTTCATACTGTTAAACCACACTTGGAGTTTCCTGAACAAACTCATTTTAGTAATCTGGTGCTCAAAGAGTGGGAACGGCCTAGCCGGCTTCCCGGGGTGCCAAAGAGTTGGTATAAGTGGTATCCCTTTCCCGCTGAGATGGTTAAATGGTGGTCATGTCCTCCTGAGGTGGATGCACTAGTTCTGGGGTTGTCCAACACATCCGTCATGCATCCCCCTGACTCTACTACACTGAGAGATGGGGAGGACAGGGGCATTGATCAGCTGGCTTGCCATGCCTTTGCCTGTGTGGGGACCGCGCTGCGTCCGGTCTGTGCCTCTGCCATTACGGCTGTTGCTATTAAAAGTCTGCTCAGGGGTCTCTTAGATGGGGCCCCTGATGATGCAGGTAGTGAAGAGTATAGAGCTCTTCTGCATTGTGAGGAATTTGTTGCATATGTTCTCTCTGCCTTGGATGATACCATTAGAATGTGTGGCAGGGCATCTGCCTTGTTGGTGGCGATACGCCGCTCTGTCTGGCTGCGCCAGTGGGCAGCTGACAACGCTGCTAAGAAAGCTCTCACTGGGTTTCCCTTCAAGGGGCTGCGCCTCTTTGGTGAACGTCTGGACTTGTTAAGGGAGGCAAGTTACCTCAGCGTAGAAGGCAGCCCCGGTCCTTTCGGGGTTCAGGTGCCTTTCTTCCTTCCTTCCATGGCTCCAGAATTGGACGGGGAGCTTCCTTTGCTGGAGCCCGCGGAGATTTTTGGGGCAGGGGCAGAGGACGTGGCCACCCTTGCCCCTCCTGGGGTCCCAAGTCCTCCCCCAAGCCCCCTCAGGCATGAAGGGGCGCCCTCACCCATCCGGGTGGAGGGACGGCTTCGGCTCTTGGCTCACGTCTGGAGGCGTCATGTCTCAGACCGGTGAATTTAGGAGGTAGTATCCTCCGGTTACAAGATAGAGTTCGCAGCCTGGCCGCCCCTAAGATTCATCAAATCCCGGTTAGCTCAAAACCCCCTGTCAGCTCAGGGTCTGTCCCTGGCTGTCCAAGGCCTTCTGGAACTGGGAGTTATCTGCCGGGTGCCCTTGAGGGAAAGGGGCAAAGGCTATTATTCCAATCTTTTCATTGTTCCCAAAAAGGATGGGTCCATCAGACCCATCCTGGATTTAAATCGGACCTTCACTCTGAATAAGAATCTATCTTATATGTTTCCCAAACCCTGTACATACAGATTGCTCACATTAAAAATCATCCTACCTGCATCTACTGCATGTTATGAGCCTTTAAACATCCAAGATCAGGCAGCCTGCAAACAGGAAGTGCCTCCTGACTGTGCTGCTCTGCATTCTGGGACTGCTGACCTTTACCTGACCCCAGCTCTGCTCTGCCTGAGCAAAGCACAGCTATAACCCGCCCCCCGTACCTTATCCCACTCTCCTCTCCTCAGTAAGTGTGATGCTTCTGAGTCAAGATGGCGGCGCCCGTATCCTAAATTCCTGAACAGAGTTGCAGCCCGGTGGGGGAAAGAATAATAAGTTAGTGACTAAAAACGTAAAATATCTTAATTTTAGATGCTGGGGAATCGTTTTTTAAAAGTTTGGACTTTTCACAAAATCACGCTGAAGGTCCGGTTTAAAGGGCCTCAAAAAATTTGTCAGATTCAGACACTTTCGCATGGAGACTCTGCACTCCGCTGTGAATTTCCTACGCCCAGGGGACTTCATGACCTCTGTAGATATCAAGGATGCTTACCTTCACGTACATATCTTTCCAGGTCATCAGAGATTCCTCAGGTTCGCTCTGGAGGATCAGCACTACCAATTTGTGGCCTTGCCCTTCGGTCTCACCTTGGGTCCGAATGTATTCACCAAGGTGCTGGCAGGAGTGATGGCTCTGCTGAGATCTCAGGGCATTTGCATTCTTCCCTACTTGGACGACATGCTTATCGCTTCTCAGTCCTTCCATCAGGCAGAGCTGGATACTCAGCGGGTGGTGTCCACACTGGAGTCATTCGGCTGGGTGATCAACCACCCCAAATCTTCCACGGTGAAGTCCTTTCTGGGCATGATTCTGGATTCATCTCAGGTCAAGATCATTCTTCCTCAGCAGAAGGTAGAGAGTCTTCATAAGAAAGCTCAGCTCCTTCTGTCTTGTCCTCATCCGTCCATCAGGCAGGGAATGCAGCTGGTGGGCCTGATGGTGTCCTGCTTCGAGGTGGTTCCATATGCTCAGTTTCACATGAGACCTCTTCAGCTTCACCTCTAGTCAGTATGGGATCGGGACCATGTGTCCTTGGATCAGGTGTTTGTTCTGTCCCCTCTGGCCAGGCGGTCTCTATCGTGGTGGCTGGACTCAAGGAACCTTCTGGGGGGCAGATCCTTTCTGGCCCCTTGCTGGGAGACTGTCACCATGGATGCCAGTCTGACAGGTTGGGGGGGGGGGTTTGGAAGTCCCTGAAATTCCAGGGGCTGTGGGGCCTTCCGGAGGCCCATACCCCTATCAACATTCTGGAGTTGAGGGCGATCAGGTTGGTTCTCGCCCACTTAACCCCACACCTGCGGGGTCGGGCTGTTCAGGTGCGCTCGGACAACCAGGCAGCGGTTGCCCACATCATTCATCAGGGAGGGACCCGGAGCAAGAGGGCCCTCAAGGAAGTGTCCCTGATACTGTCCTGGGCGGAGGTGAATATTCCCTGCATCTTAGCTGTGTACATTCCGGGGGTGGAGAATCTGGAGGAAGACTCCCTGAGCAGGGGGACCTCTCGTCTGGGAGAGTGGTCCCTCAGCAGCAGGGTGTTTCGCTCCCTGTGCCACCGCTGGGGTCAGCCGGATGTGGATCTGTTTGCGTCCCGTCACAATCACGAGCTTCCAGTCTTTGTCTCTATGTCCCAGGATCCTCTGGCCTTGGCCATGGATGCCTTGGCAATTTCTTGGACGAGTTTTCAGCTCCTGTATGCGTTTCCTTCATTTCCCCTGCTGGGCAGGGTGCTGCACAAGATAGCTCAGGAACGGGTGCCAGCCATACTGGTGGCCCCCTGTTGGCCAAGAAGAGTGTGGTTCGCAGACATCATGCAGCTGGCAGTAGATCAGTACGCCCTGCCCCGGGTTCCAGATCTGCTCACTCAGGGGCACCTACGCCACCCCAATTTACAAACGCTGGCTTTGACGGCCTGGCTGCTGAAACCTCCATTTTGATGGAAAAGGGGCTGCCTGCCTCAGGTTATTAATACCATGATCAGGGCTAGGAAAAGGTCCTCTCCTTCCATCTACTATAGGGTTTGGCGTACTTACATTGACTGGTGTGAGTCTAACTCGCTTCCCTGTCGTGTGTTTTCTATTCCTAGGATTCTGGAGTTTCTGCAACATGGTTTGGATCTGGGTCTTTAGCTCAGTACTCTGAAAGGTCATGTTTCTGCCTTGGCCATTTTTTTCCAAGGATCCTTTGCTCAGCATCCCCTGGTCAATACCTTCTTCCAGGGGGTTACTCACGTGCGCCCCCCACGTAAGCCTATGTTTCCAGTCTGGGACTTGAACTTGGTCTTATCTGACCTGCAGGGGTCTCCCTTTGAGCCCTTGCAGGGGCCCCCCTTGTCCATTCTTACGCTTAAGGTAGTCTTTTTGGTGGCTATCACTTCTGATAGGCGTGTTTCTGAGTTGGCAGCGCTTTCCATCAAACCTCCTTGCTTTGAGAGACACCAGGACAAGGTGGTGTTTCGTTTTAAGCCAGATTTTCTGCCTAAGGTTGTTTCTGCCCTTCATCTCAATCAGGACATTGTTTTGCCTTCTCTGTGTCCTAATCCTAGTAACTGTAAGTAGATGGTTTTACACTCTTTGGATGTGGTTAGGACTCTGAAGTCCTATCTGGTGGCTACTGAACCCTTCAAGAAGACTGATGCTCTTTTTGTGCTCCCGTCTGGACCTAAGAAGGGTCTGGCTCTGGTTAAGTCCACTATCAGCAAGTGGATCCGTCAGGCTGTGATACAGGCCTACTCTGCTAAGGGGAAGGAGCCTCCCTCCCGCCTTACTGCTCATTCTACTCGTGCTATTGGTGCCTCTTGGGCTTTTGAGCACCAAGCTTCTGTTGAACAAGTTTGCAAGGCCGCCAATTGGTCTTCTGTTCATACTTTTTCTAAGTTTTACAAGGTTGATGTTAGGGCCTCAGCTGACGCTGGTTTTGGCCGCAAAGGTCTGCAGGCGGCAGTGGTTTAAACAGTGGAACAGGACGTGTTGTATACTTAGAATAATACAATTCTGTGATTACTCACCTGTAGAATTGGTATTATATGTATACAGCACGTCCTGTTCCACCCCACCCTTGTTATCATTATTTTTGGTTACCTCCTTTATGGTGATTGTTCTTTGCTTTTGCTTTTCAATACTGGGGAATTTGTGGGAGGTCCCTGGTATATATGGGGCCCGGGAGGAGCCACTTTTATGTCTCTGCAGTCTAGCGCCATCTACTGGATGTATTACCCAAGAGTAAGGAATATCTTCTGGAACAGGATGTGCTGTATACGTATAATACCAATTCTACAGGTGAGTAATCACAGAATTGTATTTTTACACCATTGCGTCGGGCTACATTTGGCGCTGTTTTAAACTATGTTCTGTTTATAAATTGAAGCAGAAATGGCTGAGATATTGGGGTTTACAGGTTCAGCCGATTACATTTTCTTTTTCATCCCTAATCAGCTCAGCAGAGCGAGACAAGATTGCTGGTCCCTCCCTTCACCTCCTTCTGCCCCTCCCTCCGCCTCCACCTCCTTCAAATTCATCACAGATTATGCAGCATCACAGATCCAATGGCCAAACAGAAATAACCTGAACCTGTGATCTTCAATATCTCAACCCTTTCCTCTTCATTTTAAAAATGTAAAACAGTTTAGGGCAGAGCCAAACTTAGCCCGACACAATGGTGTTACCTTTGTCTGCAGTAGCACTTTAACATTCACAAGTAAATTGTACTTGGATGGCAAGGATTAGCTGAGCAGATGCACGCAAGTTTTATATCACTAAGCATAATGCCACCATTAGACTCCGAAGAAGTGTAAATGTGTTGTGTGCAGTGACAAATCACACTTTTCTATTTGGCAACTGATGGGCGAGATGCAAAGAGAATAGTACCTGCCTGACTGCATTGTTGCGGTTGTTTTGTGGCTATGAGGATAATGCTATGAGGATAGGCCTAGGCCCCTGGTTCCAGGAGGGAATTCCTAATACTACAGAAGGCCAAGGCACGTTGAGCAACTGTATGCTTCCTACTTGGTTTAATCTGCAGGATTTGTTATCTGACTGGGCTTCTCAATTCAGATTCTTTCTCTGAATTGAGAAAACCAGTTGGATGACTAACGAACCTTCAACAAAAGAAAAACAATAACTAAATAAATAAAAAGGCAAATCAAGGTTTCTCTGATTTATTCCTACAGATATACCATGACCTGGATGAATGAGACAGACGTAGTTGGGGAATGTCCTCCAGTTACAGCATTATATTAATGCAAAGGCCTTAAAGTGGACCAAAACACAGGATTTTTACTATCCCAGGCTTTGGTCCTTGTCCACATGGTATTCTGATTTGAATTAATATTCATTGGACAAAAGCACATGCATGCACCATGGGGCCGAGCAGAAAGGTACAATATGAGGCCAATTTAGGGGGTTCAACACAGCTGTTATATCCCCCAAATCAACCTAAAAGCATACCTTTCTGCCCGGTCCCATGGTGCATGTGTGAGCTCTTGTCCAATTAAAATTAGTCGAGTATTGGCATAGAGAGTTGCCACATCCCTCTGCAACCTGCGGGCTGTGTAACGCTCCCTCTGGACCATCTCAGTGGCTGGGTGCATGATCATAGGAGTGGCGAAAAAGTGAGTGTTTGCAGGGCATCCTGAATCAGGCTGCCGCAGGGCTCCTTGATCGTCTGGCCCTGGGGTCTTATAGACTTCAGGGCTGGCCAAATCGCTGGTTGTTACTCGTTAAAAGGCATGGTTGGGGGAGTTTTATGTGGAAGGACCTCACTGGCCTCAACAGTCTGACTTCAACACCACAGAACACCTTAGGGAAGAACTACTGTAGAAAGGGCATTGCAAACCAGGTCCTCTTGTCCAAAAGCTATTTCAGACACAAATTTAAGAATAAGCAAATATTCCCATGGATACGCTTCAAAATTGTGTAGAAAGCGCTTTTCCAGAGATTTTAAAACTGTTTTGGCTACAAGGGGACTATTCCATTTTATTGTCTAGAACAAGCTAGTCGTTTTACAAATGTGACCAGTATAAACTGTTTCTAGTGTTCTACACTGCTGCCTTGCTATGAATTACATATGAATGGGCTGTACTCATATTTGATGGTTTTTAATGTATTTTAAAGATTTTCTTTCAAAACCCTTTTGATGATGCAGCACTTACCCAGAAAACACTTGACAGGAGTCCCATCAGCCTCCAGGAGCAGAATCGGAAGCCTCTGGGAAAAATCCAAAATCTGGATGCCCAACTGTGTGAAACCTCCCAGGCCGCCCCAAACACTTACCTTGTTTCCCGGTCCAACCACGCATGCGCGAGCCGTGCCTGCATCCTCGCTATCACTCTAGCAGGACGCGTGCCCGCGACAGTCATTTGTGAATTGCCGCCTCAGGCACGCTCCCTGTTAGAGGGAAGCGGGGGATGCGCCCGCCAGCCCGCTCTGAGCCACTGACCTTAGACGGCGTGACGTCAGCGGCTCTGAGCGCTGTGATTGGACGTGCTAGGACCGGGAAGAGGTGAGTTGGCATCGGCGATCTGGGGGGTTTCACACAGCGGGGTGCCCCAGGGGAAAGGACCAAAACCCAGCATAGTAATGGCACTGAGACAGCATGGTGGTTAGAAAGAAAAAGACCCCTTTCCAGCGCCCCTCTCCTGGTTTCTGAACAGCTGCTGCGGAGAAAGCACAAAGCCGCATCCCCTGGGCCGGCGGGCGGGAGTGCGCACGGAGCCGTGGGAAGAAGCTCTGTGCTTTCAAGCAAGATGGCGGTGCCCAGGATCCGGAGCGTCAGGAGAGCGGAGCAGGCCCCTGGATAAGATAAGGGCCCAGGGAAGGGTGGCAGGGCAAATGGGGGCCCTGATCTAGCATTTTTTATTTTTTCTACTGTTATAAACTCCGGTATTGATTGGCAACGTGCTGTTGGCAACGTAAACCAGTTGCAGATTTGGTGTACATTGCCAATAGCACAAATTGCAAATAGTTCACAGAACACTACTGGGCATGTGTAAGGGGGAGTGAGCTCCGTCACCTCAGCAGCAGCCATAGAAGCAGTGTTCTGTGTGTACAGAACTCCCTTCTCTCTTCTTGGTTTACGTTGCCAAGAGCAACCGTTTGAAAACGGTTTCCAGAAAACACACATTACATAGTAAAAAATGCTATATCAGCTCAGCACCTTGAGGACATCCTTTTGGCACAAAAAAAAAATACACGTTCCAAAATTCCATTGGAAGTGGACTTACCCTGTAAGGTGTGGCATGTATATAAAGCACCTCAGGCAGATGCATCAGATAATGAGATCTTGTGGTCAACAGAGCAGCTCCACTCTAGTGGAACAGCAGCTTTGTGCCTTTTTATAGCAATACAATGCCACCAGCAGGGATGTCCATGAAACTACCAGACAGTTACAGTAGGGGTGATTGCCAGAAAACTTAACTTCTGTACTAGAAGGCCACTGCTTAAAAACATTGCTCATTTAGTGTAAATTTGCAGCCAGAAAGTCTTATTCCTTTGCTAGGAAGTCACAGCCAGAAGGAATCGCATTATTGTGCAGCAGGTTTTTCATGCCATGACAATGCCTGAAAGCCTTACTTCCTTTCTAGGAGACCTCAGCAGAAACCATTTCTCCTATTCCTTTAAGGTCAGAAACAAAAAGTGATGCTACTATTGTGTGTCATACACCCCGCTTCCACCATTCATGACATCTGGGTAGTCTCCAGTAGAGGGGGAACTTCTGCAGAGATGAATGCAAAAAAGAAGCTCCTCCCAGTCCATAAATACCTGGGACCTCCCACTAATCCCCCAGTTCCTTCTCTGCAAGAGCGACGAGCAAGTCAGAAGATGAAGGCTTCTATTCCTTGCAGGTAAGCTGGGCTCACGCCCGGCAATTCTTGCCCCTATTTCTGCCTGGACCTTATTCCATTGTCCCATATGAGCCTCCCAGCCTTGGCTGTAGGTCCTGGTGAGGGTAGGCAACACCTATGTAGGTGTTTAAGGAGCATTGCACCTCCGTGAGACCCCATAGCAAGGGGTAGGCGGTGTCTGGGTTGGTGACCCCGGTTTGGAATGCCCTGTCCCTTCTGCCGTATCCGTCCACCAGACTCTGGTTCCGGATCCCCCACCTTCCGGGTCCCTTCCTTAACCCCCCAGCTGGGGGGGGGGGGGGGCAGGCTTGTCCCTCACATTTCTTTATTGTGTGGGTGCTTACAGTGTGTGTGTGCGCGCATGTTGCAGTGTACTGTCACTTTGCTGTGGGTCTGCACCATGCTGTGCAGCGTTTAGCAGAGGGAGCTTCTCCCCCTCAGGCTGCGTGTTGGGGGGCGGGGCCTGGCCCTCGTTCTGGCGCCTTGCTGAGGCTCAGCCCACGGCCTGGATCCGCGTTGCTGGACTTGCGGGAGGGGGGCGTGGCCTAACGAGCGCGCGTTCTGCGCTGACCCGCCCCTCTTCTTCTCTTCACTCCCTCCAGGCAAGGCTGTGCTGGGCTCCGGTGGCCATCTTGTTCCTGTTGCTGCTGCGGACTCCGCTGTTTTGTGAGTGCCCTGTGTGCCCCCTCTCTTCCTGTTATGGCAGCACCCCTCTCCGCAGGGGGCTGCGCTGTCCTTATTGTACATATTGTGTATATAGATATATTATAGTATTAGGTAATGTATGAGTGTTGGCTGATGGGTCCCCTTTCATTTGTGTCTTTCAGGAGGACTCTCTGTGTTTTGCATGTTAGGGGGTTCTCCCGGTCCTAGGATCCCTAGCTTTAAATTTCACCTTTTCCAAATCCTCCCACTGGGACTTTAAAGGGGCATCCCAGGGTTGCTTACCAGCTTAATTCCCTAGGGTCATTGCGACTACCCCAAAATATCACCATATGGAGGCTCCACAGGATACTGGGCTTGGGCTTTCTTCGGGACAATCCCGGCCGTGTGGGGGTTGTGGGGTATTCCTTATGGGGGAGAATGTGCTAATTTGTATTCCATGTGCACAAAAGGCCATATCGCGGCAGTCTGCTTCCCAGGCTTTCTGGGTCAGCACCGCCCATTTCATCGCCTACCCCTTCCCGTCTTATCCGTACCCCAAGTGACATCGTCACTAGTGGGGAGTCGCACTCTGATGTTTTTTGCTCGCCTGGCCAGCATTGAGAGATTTCTTTCTGGCGCAGTGGGCAGAAAGGCCCATGCCAAGAAGAGACATTTATCGCCGGTATGGCCGGCTTTGGATTTTGATGAGGATGAGTGGTCAGATTATTCCCCGTTAGAGAAGGGGGAGTTGTTTGAGGAATCAGAATCTGACGATGTGCAGTTGTGTGATAATGGTGTTGGGCAGGCACTGGGGGATGCCGTTGACACTTCTAAAGTTCTGGCCCATTTCCTGGAGGTTTTGGACATTGCCCCACCGGAGGCGGCCCCTCTCAAAAAAGGGGAATTTTTCGGGTCCTCTAAGCCCCGCTTGGAGTTTCCTACGCAAAGTCATTTTGATGCATTGATCCTTAGGGAATGGGAGAAACCGAGTCGGCTTCCCGGCGTTCCTCAGGGATGGGATAGGAAGTATCCCTTCCCGGTTGATGCGATAAAGCGCTGGTCTTCCCTCCTGAGGTCGACGCGCCTGTTTTGGGGTTGTCCAACACCTCTGTGGTCTACACCCCTGATGCCACTACCCTCAAAGATGGTGAGGATAAGCGCATTGATCAGTTGACTTGCCATGCCTTTGCATCTGCGCTAGTGGCTGTGGCTAATAGATCCCTTGTCAGGGAGTTTTTAAATGGTGCCCATTTTGATCCGGCCAGCGCTGAGTTCACTGCTCTTAAAAGATGTGAATTGTTTATGGATTTTGTCTTGGCTGCTATGGAAGACACTATTGTTATGTGTAGTAGAACTTCGGCCTTATTGGTGGCCATGCGCTGATCGGTCTGGCTTCGCCAGTGGGCGGCGGACTTTGCAGCCAAGAAATCGCTCACCGCTCTTCCCTTCCTGGGTACGCGGCTGTTTGGAGATAAGTTGGATGCGGTGGCTAAGGGTGGTAAGCTACCCCAGCGTAAGAAGCAGCGTCGCTCCTTTCGGGTGGCGGGCTCCTTCAACCCTTCCTTTTGAGGTGCCAGAGCATCAGAGGTTTTTCGCCTACTCAGGCGTCGGAGGTTCCTCCTGGGGCAGAGGACCGGCCCGTCCAGCATCTGCCTGGGGCTCCAAACCTAAGCCCCCTGCCAAACCAACTCAGCAATGAGGGGGCGCCCTCACCCGTACCGGTAGGGGGACGGCTGCGGCTCTTCTTCCAGGTCTGGGCCCAGGAGGTCACAGACAGATGGATTCTGGAAGTGGTCTCGTCCGGGTACGAACTGGAGTTCGAGTACTGGCCCCCTCCAAGATTCTTAAGGTCTCGGATACCCACGGACTCTCAGGCTGCACAGGGGCTCCTGTTGGCAGTCCAAAATCTTCGGGACATGGGAGTCATATGTCCTGTGCCTCCCTCGGAGAGAGGCAGGGGCTACTACTCCAATCTTTTCACGGTCCCCAAAAAGGATGAATCCATAAGACCCATTCTGGATCTAAAAATTCTCAACAGGTTCATCAGAACCAAGAAGGTTCACATGGAGACTCTGCGCTCTGCCATCCATTCCCTTCGTCAAGGGGATTTTATGACGTCCATAGACATCAAGGATGCTTAACTGCATGTTCCAATCTTCCCAGCGCACCAGAGATTTCTCAGGTTTGCGGTGGAGGATCTTCATTTTCAGTTTGTGGCCCTCCCATTCGGGCTGACCCCAGCACGAAGGGTTTTCACCAAGGTTCTGGCGGGCATAATGGTTCAGGGCCCAGGGCATTCGCATTGTGCCGTATCTGGACGACCTGCTGATTTCAGCTTCTTCCATCCGTCAGGCGGAACTGGACACCAAGACTGTGGTGTCGACTCTGGAAAGGTTCGGATGGGTGATCAACCACCCCAAATCCTCTCTTTCTCCTTCCAGGGAGATTTCATTCCTGGGCATGAATCTGGATACTACTCAGGCCAGAGTGTTTCTACCTCGACCCAAGGTGCAGGGGGTTCAGGATCTGATTCGCCTTCTTCTGGCCATTCGTTGCCCCTCTATCCGGATGGGGATGAAACTGGTAGGTTTGATGGTGGCTTCCTTCGAGGCACTCCCCTTTGCCCAGTTCCACATGAGGTCGCTCCAGTTTCACCTGTTGTTGCATTGGGACAGATGTCCGCAGTCCTTGGATCAGTCCTTCCGGATGTCTCC
Organism: Gastrophryne carolinensis; assembly: GCA_027917425.1. Lineage (NCBI taxonomy): Eukaryota > Metazoa > Chordata > Amphibia > Anura > Microhylidae > Gastrophryne > Gastrophryne carolinensis. The sequence goes on from CM051237.1 coordinate 442,836,209, forward strand.
CAGGGTTCGGCAGTCACTTCAGTGGTGGCTGGAGCCAAGCAATCTGTTGAGGGGCAGGTCTTTTCTGGCCCCTTGTTGGGAAACGGTGACCACGGATGCCAGCCTTTCGGGCTGGGGAGGTTTCTGGGAGAGTCATCAGTTCAGCAGGGTTGTGGGGTCCTCAGTCGGCTCACACCCCCATCAATGTCCTAGAGCTCAGAGCCATCCGGCTTGTTCTGTCAAGGCTGACACCTCACTTACAGGGCTTGCCGGTTCAGGTTCGATCAGACAATCGAACGGCGGTGGCCTACATCAATCACCAAGGAGGGATTCGCAGCAGGAGTGCCCTCAGGGAAGTCTCTCCGATCTTGACTTGGGCGGAGAGCAATGTCCCTTGCATTTCGGCAGTTTACATTCCGGGAGTGGAGAACACGGAGGCGGATGCCCTGAGCAGGGGCTTCTGTCGCCGAGGGGAGTGGTCTCTCAATCTCGGGATGTTTCGGTCCCTGTGTCACAAGTGGGGGACTCCGGAGGTGGATCTCTCACGGCACAATCACAAGCTTCCATCCTTTGTGTCTCTATCTCAGGATCCTCTGGCGGTGGATGCCTTGTCTCTTGCCTGGATGGATCTGGGATTCCTGTATCTGTTCCCCCCTTCTCCATGGTGGGCAAGGTAGTTCGCAAGCTGGTTCTGGAAGGGGCGCCAGCAATTCTGGTGGCCCCAATGTGGCCAAGACAGGTTTGTTATGCAGACGTCGTAAGACTGGCTGTAGAGCAGAACAGGCTACCCCTGGTTTCAGACCTGATATCTCAGGGTCAACTACTTTACCCCAATTTACAAACGCTGGCTTTGACGGCTTGGCTGCTGAAACCTTCATTCTGAAGGAAGAAGGTTTGTCTGAGGCTGTCGTTCAGACTTGGCGGTCCTGTATTGACTGGTGTGAGGCTAGGGCCTTACCTTGTAGGGTGTTTTCTATCCGTAGGATTTTGGAGTTTCTTCAACACGGTCTGGATCTGGGGTTCCAGCTTAGTACCTTGAAAGGGCAGGTCTCTGCCCTGGCTGTTTTTTTCCAAAGTTCTTTTGCTCTGCACCCTCTGGTTAAGACTTTTTTCCAGGGGGTTACTCATGTTCGGCCTCCTAGGAAGGCTCTGGTTCCTGTTTGGGATTTGAATCTGGTTGTTTTTCGGCTCTCCAGGGGCCTCCTTTTGAGCCGCTTCAGGATATTGCTCTTTCTGTTTTCACTCAAAAGGTTGCCTTTTTGGTGGCTATTACCTCTGTACGGCGTGTTTCGGAGTTGGCGGCCTTGTCTATTCAGGCGCCTTACTTTGCGAGACACCAGGGCAAGGTGGTTTTCCGTTTTAAACAGATTTTCTTCCAAAGGTGGTTTCTTCTTTTCACCTCAATCAGGATGTTGTTCTCCCTTCCTTGTGTCCTAAACCTAGCAATGACAAGGAGAGGGTTTTGCATTCTTTGGATGTGGTTCGTTGTGTGAAGTACTATTTGGTGGCTACTTCTCCCTTCCGCAAGATGGACGCTTTTTTCATGGTACCTTGCGGGCCCAGAAAGGGTTTGGCACCCTGCAAGTCTACCATTAGTAAATGGATTCGTCAGGCCATTGTTGGGGCCTATTCTGCTAAGGGGAGGACTCTCCCTTTTAAGATCACTGCGCATTCTACTCGTGCTGTTGGTGCGTCCTGGGCTTTTCAGCACCAGGCTTCTGTTGAACAAGTTTGTAAGGCTGCTACTTGGTCTTCCGTTCATACTATTTCCAAGTTTTACAAGGTTGATGTGCGGGCCTCAGCGGATGCTGTTTTTTTTTTTTCTTGTTTTTTGTCGGTTCTCACCCATGACCGACACTACTATTGGATGTCCCAGATGTCATGAATGGTGGAAGCGGGGTGTCCTCCCTCTCTCCCCCTGCGCTCCCCCATTGAGGGAGCAAAAGGGAGAAGGGAAAGGGTCTATAGGACAGGGTCCCCCCGCTTTAATCTATAATAGGGTTCCTCAACCTTGATTTACAAGGGTGCTAATTTGAGTGGTGGTTAAGAAAGGAATTCACCACAACTCAAGTGAGTGGGATTTCTTGAGAATCCTCCACTCCCCCAACTGAGTGTATGACACACTTAGAATAATACCATTTTGTGAGTACTCACCTTTAAAATGGGTATTATGAGTGTGTCATACACCCCGCTTCACCCCACCCTTGTTGTATTCCGGATCCTTTATATGGTGAACCTTTTTTTATTTTTGTTATATTGGTTCTTCCTGGTCCTCTTACTGCTATCATACACTGGTGGGAGGTCCCAGGTATTTATGGACCGGGAGGAGCTTCTTTTTTGCATTAATCTCTGCAGAAGTTCGCCCTCTACTGGAGACTACCCAGATGTCATGAATGGTGGAAGCGGGGTGTATGACACACTCATAATACCCATTTTAAAGGTGAGTAATCACAAAATGGTATTTTTCTATGAGTCTACAGCAAGAAGCGGTGTGGGACTGGCATTCCTGGGGCCTACCAGTAGAACTTACTCTGGGAGCCTACTCCATATTAGATGCAAATTTTACCAGCTTGCATTCAGGTTCCATGCACAGAAACATTTTGCCAAAATGTATTGCTTTACCTTACCTTTACCCTATGCAGCCATAGCCAGGTTGCGTTACCTTGTCCTGTGCAGCCACAGCCAGGTTGCTTTTACCACTGTCCCATGAGACTACAACTAGGAAAGACTTGTTTATTTGATATGAGGCCCAGGCTTTGCTTCATTTCTATGCAGCCACAGCAAGAAAGCCTTGCTCATATGGGGCCACGACCACAAATACATGATTGGTGATAGATTAAACAATGTGATGGGTGGTAGTGGGGAGGGGGGAATGCTGCATCAGGTTGTAATTTAATGCATTCATTCTGCTACTTTTGATGGAACATGGCTTTAAAGTGGACTAAAATCCATTTTCAATCATTCCTGGGCCGATCGATTCCCTCCCCCCAGGGCATCCGGGATGCCCCATTGTGTGAAACTCCCCAGATCGCCCCATACACTTACCTTGTTTCCCAGTCCAACGGCGCATGTGCGAGCTGCATGCGACTATCCCTCTAACAGGGAGCGTGTCTGCTCCAGGCATTTGTGAAAGGCTGGCATGGGCACACTCCCTGTTAGAGGGTAGCAGGGGATGCGACCGTCAGCGTGTGATGCATGCGCGGCCGTCAGCGTGTGATGCATGCATGGCCGCTCATCCAATCAGCACACTCGGAGCCGCTGACGCCATGTCCTCTAAGCCTTCGTCTAAGGCCAGCGGCTCAGAGCGTGCTGATTGGGCTAGCGGCCGCGCATGCATCATAGGATCAGGAAGAGGTGAGTTGGCTTAGGCGATCTGGGGGGTTTCAGGGTGCCCCGGCGGAAAGGACAAAAAACCCAGGATCAAAATCTTCTGAATGAATATTTAGTACCTTATTTATCCACTCTTTTTTTCAACACAGCAATATTTAGAGGTGCACCTATAGGGTACAAAAACATTTTTCTTGCTTTTTAAACTGCTACAAAGCCCATGACCTACTTATTTTAGTAACATTAATAATTGATCTCCTCCTTGGGGGGTACTTGATGGTAACTGCATATTGCTAGGGGGTACCTGACATAAAAAATCCAATGCTATAGAGCATAATGAACAAAAAAACAAAATTGAGCCAGCTGTCGGATGGCAGGGAATATCTTTAATTTGAAGCTTAGCTTATGTCCACTTTAATAGTTTTTGGATTTCAGCTTGTTCATCCATGAAAGGAGAATGCTTGGACTGGGGCCACTTTCTTCATTTAATCTGCTTACACTGCTAAAAAGAAAAAAAAGTTCTCCTTCCTCTGCGCTGTTTAGAAGATTATCACGCTTTATATTCTACAGGTGTGGCTGGAATGGCTTTATTCTGGCTAATGAATTGTGAAATGTTCTATCTGCCCCGGCCTCTGTAGCCGCACTCACTTAGGAGGTGCTTGTGCTAAGCTCAAATAAATAAGCTAAGAGTTTAAGCATGTCCTGGAAAGTCGAGTCCAAGTATTAAAAAAAAACTGATTTATACTGGAGAAAAGGTTTCAAGCAATGACTTGCAAGGGCAGGGCAGGGTTTAGACACAAGCTGTCTAAATACGCGCACTCGGCTCTGTGGTTTAACTATGTAAAGACGAGGGCTGGCCAGGCCTCGGCATGCACCCATCATTGAGCTGCTTTTTACAGCGAAATTGCTGCCTCATCTCGTACAGAAGGGGGATTCTTTCATCAAGTTCCTTATGTAATCACCAATTTGTTTTTACTGTATTGTGGTTTTTACAAAAGACAAGTTCATAGTAACGATTCCGCCTGCAGCAAACTCCGGAGGAATCTGCCGGCACTGACACAGTCCAAACTTTCTCCCTTTGTCTGTTTCCACTTGGCATGTACGACACCAGCATGTTGTCATAAGCCCTCAGCGTCAACGCCATCAGGGACTGTTGAAAAAGAAAAGCGTGACATATTCGGGGGAAAGTGGGTTAATGAAGTCTCTGTAGGAACCTTCATCCCCATTGTTCTTATGAAGATGATTGGACCATTAATGATTTTCTGGCAGACCACATAGTGTTTTGGGGTTGAGCGTTGGGTTTCCTTGTTCACATGTCTGCACAGGGTGCCAAGCTGGAGAAGGTCAAAATGGGTCAACTAGTTCTTTTTCTTTTTTTTTTTCTTTTAATTTTGACGCGGTTTTATTTAGGTTGATTTCGTTTTTATGCTTTTAATGTTTCAGAACATCATTTCTAAAACCGACTGCAACACATTTTAAAGTGGAAATTCTAGTGACTGGGTAACTTCCCTACCACCCACTCTGGCACTGAGGCAGGGTGAAGGGTAACCACAAGAAAACTCCCCTCCTTGCTCTGGATACAGAGAAGTCCCCGGCCACTTCTGCAGTGGCCCTGTATAGTGGGGAAAGCTGCTCTTTACAGCAGATCAAGATGGCGCCGTCCAGCACCGGAATCTGGACTGTATTTAGTATTCATGCTGCTCTAGGCACGTCAAGTGCTGGCGTCCCCTTTTGTTGGGTAACGTTGAGCAGGGCCAGCTAGAGGGAAAAAAAAAGCTGGAAAGATGAAACGAATAGAATGACTGACAGAAAAGAGAAAGAGAAGGAAAGACAAAAAAGAATAGAATAAATGAAACTTTATAGAATGAAAGAAGAAAGAAAACGAATGACATAACAGATGAAAAAGAGAAGAGCAAAAAAAAAAAACAAAGAATAGATCGAAAGAAAGAAAAAGAGTAGAAGGAAAAAATAGAATAGAGTGAAGTGAAGATAAAAAAAAGAAAGGTAATGGCAGAAAGAACAGACGAAATAAAGAAACAAAGAATAAAAGAAAAAACAAAGGTGGGTCCTACGAATGTGCAGTGGCCCCGGCACCAGCCTGGGTACGCCCAGTGCTGACGCCTGCCCTGACGTCATGGTTCGTCAATATAAAGAATAAATGTGTGTAGGGTGAAGAGGTTTCAAGGAGTAAAAATGCAGAGGAGCATGCATTCTATTATATATTACTGCCTTCCCAGCTCCCAACACACAGGAGTCACATGGCCATAGCAGTAAAGGGGAGAGGATGAAGCTGCATACTGCCTTGCGCTCTCACCCCTTTACACACACAATGTGGCTTGGGAGCGTTTGTATGGAGGCATTAACTCTTTTTTTTTTTTTTTTTTTTTTTTACTATAGCACTAAAGTCTGCGCCCCCCCCCCCCCCCCCCCCCTTGCAGGTGGCGACCCTAGGCCCAGGCCTAGGTTTGCCTAATGGTAAATACAGCCCTGACCGGAATCACCTACTGAACAGCGCAGGACCCTGGGCAAGGTAAGGATGTTTTTTTTTTTTTTTTTTTATTCTAGATCCCGCACCTGCCACAGCACCAAGGGAGGGCAGCAGGGCAGTGTGGTTCCCCAGTCACAGGAATTCCACTTTAATGACGATTGTGTACATTATTATTATTGTTTATTTATATAGCGCCGTCATCTTCCGTAGCGCTTTGCAAAGTAGTAGTTACAGACAGGGTAGAAACATACAGTACGTATAATATATCAAGTGCAGTATTCTAAGCATACAGCACGTCCTGCTCCAGAGATAGTAATAACATGTGGGTAATCCTCCGCCGCCGTGCACTGCAGACATGTAGAAAACAAGCTCCTCCCGGCCCTACATATACCGAGGGACCTCCCACAAATCCCCAGATTTCTCTGCAGTGCTGGAACTGCGAAGACATGAAGTATCACGCTCTCGCAGGCGAGCGGGGCTTTACAGCCCGAGGCCCCGCGGGACTATTTCCACCCGTCCTCTTGTGTAAGAAAGGTAGGCAGCACCTTGGTGCTTAACGGAGCCATGCTCCACCGCAATCCCCCACCATAGGGTAGGCGGTTTAGGCCGATGGTGAGCCTCTTGTGGATGCCCCTCCCGCAGTTTTGACCCTGCCCCGGGTAGCGCTGGACCCTGTGTGAGGGTCGCCATCCTTCCTCATTTCCCCAACTAGTAGGGGGAAAAAGAAAGGGGGGTATGTGTGTGGCGGTCCCAGTGTACCGGTATGTCATGCTTGTGGCCTTATTTCTTCCCTTTATTAACTACGAGATGTCAGAGCCGCGCTGCTTGCTCCTTACTCCGTTTTCTTCGGCCACCGCCGTATGCTACGTCGTCTAGATGCTGTGGTGCCATTACTTTATTGGATGAAATGGTTCTCTACGAATCCTTAAGCGTGTGGTTGTATCCTTGCTTTTACTTTTACCTCAGAGCTTCGCGCTCTTTGGAGTGGGCGGGGCCTTGGTTCGGCGCGCTCCGCGTCACGGCAGAGCATCGAGCCCGCCCTTCAAGGTTCGCTGGGCGCCATTTTGCTGTGCTTTGCGCGCGTGGTGGCGGTGGTCTCCTCCTCCTCCACTTGATCTGTAAGTGCCCTCGTGGGCGACTCCCTTTTTTATATGTTCGGTCCAGCTGCGCATGGCCCTGACATCTTTCCCATTTATGTCTTTCAGACGCTGAGCACCGGTGGCTTTTCCCGGCCTCATATATACATATATATATTCATATAAGGATTTAACGGGCCTTACTACAAATCTCCCACATTGATCAGCGGGTCGTTGAGGCATCCAGGGTTGCTTATTGCATAAATCCCTACGGGCATACTGTGTCTTGACAATCACCATATGGAGGCATCTCAGGATTGTGTTACCGGGGTCCCTCTGGGACAAGACCGGCTGTGTGTAGCGTGTGGTCTCCCCCATGCTCGCCATGTGCCGAGCAGACGCTGGACCTGCGAGCGGCACCTGTGGTTGCACCTCGCTCCCTCTCTCCCCTTTCCTCTTGTCTAAATCTCACTCCCGTTGAGTCATGTACAAGCGGGGAGTTACAAATAGACGTCTCTCCTAGACTACCCACGCTTAACCAGATTGTTGAAGGGTTGTCCGGCTGTGTGGGTCCTGGCAGACAACGGGCCTGGACTCCCCCGGCTTCGGCCTGTGCTATGGGCTCGGAGGAGTCCTTTTCCCCGAGAGGGGAGCGCTTCCATACGACGCCTGGAATTTCTCGAGCAGGCCCACTTTCATGCTCTTGTACTTAAGGAATGGGAATGCCCCACTAAACTTCAAGGGGCCCCAGAGGATTGGGTTTTGAAATACCCTTTTCCCCCCGAGATGGTTGATTGTTGGGCTTCGTCTCCAGTGGTAGACGCACCGATTATTGGGGTTCCTAACCCCCCTTTCCTTACAGCTCCGGCTTACCGCACCCTGCGGGACGCATGGTCAGCGCATTGATAGGCTGGCTTCCCACGCCTTTGCTTGTGCAGGAACGGCGCTACGTCCTGTCTGTGCCGCGGCCATCACTGCAGTGGCCGCTAGGACCCTCATAAGTAAGATGCTTGAGCATCAACCTGAAGATTTACCCTGGGAGGTGTTTAACGCACTGTCCAGCTGTGATATTTTTGTTAAATTTATCCTTTTAGCTCTGGATGACACCATCAAAATGTGTGCGAGGACCTCAGCCCAAATGATAGCTATACGACGACAGTGGGGGGCAGACAATGACGCTAAAAGGACTCTGACGGGGCTCCCCTTTAGAGGGCATCGCCTGTTTGGGGCCCGTCTGGACCTATTTGGGAAAGAGGACAATTCACCCAATCAGGAGCGGCCGTCCAGGCCCCCTCGGAGCAGGGATACCCCTCCACCTCCATATCCTAGTGTTAAGCAGGAACCAGGGATGCCCTTTGCGGGGTCTGGTTCAGTCTCCTGTCCCGGGAGTGGCAGACAACGCCCGGGGCCTTCCGGCCGGGCCAAGTCCAAATCCTTCATCGAAACCCCACAAGCATGATGGGACGCCCTCACCTGCCTGGATGAGGGGATGGCCACAGCACCTTGCTCGGGAGGCTTCATGCCTCTTTCTGGTGGAGTTGGGAGGTAGTTCCTCCGGATGCGGGACAGTGTTTGCTGGGTATCCTTCCCTGAGTCGGTCAGGGGGCCTCCGGTCCCCTGTTTTTCTTCCAAGTATGGGTGCAGGCCTTCCTTGGCCTGCTAGGCCTGGGCTCCTTGGCTGGACGCCCTTAACGGATAGAGGCAGGGGCCTCTACACCAGTTTGCCCCCCATTCCCCTTGAGGATGAGGGGGTCGCCCATTCTAACCCTTCTTGGGTTCGGCAATTTTTATCCATAGGCATCCAGGCTTGATCAGAGTTGGACCGTTGGCACCCTATAAACCGCGGGGCCTCTGGCCGTCTGTGGAGTGCTAAGATGCTTAATTGGGCTCCCAGGTGTCACTGTGGACACTGTGGCCTTTACAGCTTGGTGTTGGTAGTCTTCACTGCTGATTGTGGCCGTGTTATTGGGCCCCTCTCACGCTCCCGGTGTTTCGCTAGCTCGGTTGGGAGTGATGTCTCGAACGAGACCAAGGGGTAGCCACAAAGGGACCTATCAGGTTTCCTTCTATCTCCCGAGAGGGAGTTGTTTGGATAGGCTTTAGTGGCCTCAGGTCCTATTTTTTGTTCCATCCTCCAGTTTCCTAGGATGGCATTAGAATTGTCGGCTAGTGCCTTTTTTCTTGGCAATTAGGGCTTTTCTGGGGCAAGGTCTCTGCCCTTATTTGCTATCTCCTTACTGTCACCTGGCAGAATTGCACCTGGGATGGCCGTTGGTGGCTGTGCAGATGACGTCCCTTATTCTCAATGCCCTTGGGTTCTGAAGCACCTTAGGTTGTTATCCTGGACAGGGGTCCAGCAGCCTGGACCCAAGTCTGTGCACCTTCCTCCTAGTCGAGGTGGTTGATCTTCTGAGAGTTAATTTAAAAAAAAGAAAAAAGAGTCCATCGGGGGGCATCCCCTCCCTTCTTGCTGCTCACCTGTTGGTGGTCATCTTGAGTACCAAGTCGTGCAGGTTGACTGGGAGGGCTTGTTTCTTCTGAAACCCCCCATGGTTCTTAGGTGGGGCCCTTAAAGGGGTCCCTTTACCTATTGTGTTTGCTGACACAGCGAGCCTTCAGCGGGCTTCATCTTGCTGGGCTTCTCCGTTTCAGGGCCTGTCCATTTGGGGGACTCTTGGTCTGTCGTATAGGATAGTGGCCTGTCCCTTTTTTCCTGGGAAAGTCTCGGGACTAGCTGTTTCTTCCAGGAAGACTCTGATTCTGATCTATGTGGGAGTTAACATTCCTTGCATTTTGTTGGTTTTAGTCCCCGCGGGATGCCCTCCTTTGGTAGGAGGTAATCTATTGGCCCACTGAGTTCCTATTGATATGGACCTGTTGGGCTCCGTCACGATCACAGGGGTTCTGCCCTTTATTATTGGCCCAGAATTGGCCTGACCTTGTCCTTTGGGCTTAGTAGTTTCTGGCTGGACATTATACTCGATATGTCTTATTTTCTTCACCCTGCCAGGCAGGGGTCTGCGCAAGATCGCTGAAGAAGGGAAGACCCGTTATGCCGGGGGCCTGGGTGGCCCAGGGGGGTGTCGTCCGCGGAGGCTTCTGCTGAGTGGCCTGTACGCTCTCACGAGGTCTGTTCTGCATTGTCAGGCTCCTTCTTTTTCGCCCCTATCTTCAGGCACTAGTTTGGAGTTAGTACGGTTTTGTTCTTCACCCTGTTGGAGATGGCATATCTCTGGTTGTCTTGTTTCCATTGAAGAGCTAGGACCTAGCTTCCTCCTCTTCGTCTTCTGCCTTTTTCTGCCGTCTATGTTAGGGTACGTGGTACCTGTATTGCTTGGCTGGGTCTGGCTCTCTCCCCTACTGGACGTTCCCTGTTCCCGGGGTTCTAGAATTATTACAGCATGGTTGGTGTTGGCCCCCCAACTTAGTTCTATTAAGGTTTCAGGGCTCGCCCTGTTCGCCTACTACAGAGGTCTGATCCAAGCTTCTGTGTTGAGCATTCATCAGGGTTTGCTCAGGTACATTCCTTGAGGAATTCTTGCTCCCCTTTTGGGGGTTTACTTAGTCTGATGCCCTGCTAAGGGTTACCTTGGGTCTTATTCAGGTTCTTGTCTGACCTGTTCCTTACCTCATATCGCTCTTCTGGGGCGGTTGCTCCAGTCATAAGTGTGCCATAAAAGATGGCTCTGTCAGCGATCATAGTCATTATATATATATATACATTTGTTTATACATCTGTACGCCATGAGGTGGGGGTGCCCCGCCTTACGCCGAGTTTGGCTCCAGGCGGTGTTCTTATTCTCCTTTGTTCCAGATCCTCTGGTCTCTGGGCTACTGTCTTGATTACTAAGAGCTTAGGGGATCTGTCTTCCCCTTCAGGTGTTGGAGATTTTCCTGGTCTGTCTCTTGTCCCTGGTAGGGATTATGCCCTTGGGGATTATTGGTCTCCATCCTTTAGTACCGGATCTGATTGCTTCCACGGGTGTAGGTGCCCTATTACTTGGTTGGGTTTGTCCTTCTGAGCCTAGAGTAAACGTTTCGGCTCCTGCTGAGTTTTGTTGTTTTTCAGTATTCCTGCAGGTCTCGCTTGAGACCAGGGTTCATATTCCCCGCCGGGGAGACTTCTAAGGTTGCCATGGCTACTCTCTTTTGCATTAGCATGGTTAGGCTGTTACTCTGGCCTATTCTTTTAAGGGAAGATTATTCTTCTCTCTTGGTTGTTTTGTTCTCTTACTACTTGTGCTTGGCTTGGGCCTTTTCAGCACTAAGTTCTGTTGAGCATGCTGGCTAGCCCGCTCCTTGTGTTTAGTTCTCCCTTTACAGGTTCAAAGGTTGAGGTTGGAGCCTTGCTCTTGTTGCTCTTAGTAGCATGGTTGAGGGTGACAGCGCTTTTACTGTTGGCTGTGCCTTTTTTCACGGGGATCCCACCCTACTTTATGGACACGGCTATTGGATGTCCCACATGTTATTACTATCTGGAGCAGGACATGCTGTATGCTAAGAATAATACAATTCTGTGAAGTACTCACCTGTAGAATTGGTATTTTACGCATACAGCACGTCCTGCTCCACCCCACCCTGGTTTCACCTTGTTCTGGATCCCCTGTATGGTGATTATCTTGACATTATTGCCATTTTCTGGGTGGTTGGTTGCTCCCGGCTTCTCTTTCTCACTGCTTTTCAATGCTGGGGATTTGTGGGAGGTCCCTCGGTATATGTAGGGCCGGGAGGAGCTTGTTTTCTACATGTCTGCAGTGCACGGCGCCGAAAGCGGAGGATTACCCACATGTTATTACTATCTCTGGAGCAGGACGTGCTGTATGCGTATAATACCAATTCTACAGGTGAGTACTTCACAGAATTGTATTTTTACAGAGTTGACACTGGATATTCTGAGTACAAGACACAATGGGAGAGAGAGCCCTGCCCTTGCGAGCTTACAGTCTAAAGGAAGAGGGGTGAAGACGAGGGGGAAGGATCACAAACAGTCAGTATTGAGCTTTGTGGCATGTGCCCTTTTAGAAGATTGGTTAAAGTGGACCAACACCCAGGATTTTGACTATCCTGGGTTTTGGTCCACTTCAGGGGACCAATACTCACCTCACAACGCTCCCACGTGGCCGGGTGACAGCGACGGACAAGCGCTGACAGCGACGGACAAGCCAGCGCGTCCGCCGCCGCCTCCCGCACGTCCCTCCCACAGCGCGCGCGCCCGCGCCGGCCATTCACAAACGGCCGGCGCTGGCGCGCGCACGACCAGAGGGGCGCGCGGGAGGCGGCCGCCGCCGCCGCCGAGGAGTTGAGTTTTTGGGGGGTTTTCGGGGGGGTCCCTCACCGCGGGACATCCCGATCTCGGATGTCCCGCGGTGAGGGAGGTGATCGGTTCGGGAATCTTATAGATTCCCGGGCCGATCACCCCAGGGTGACGGTCCCCTTTAAGCCAGATTATATGCTTGTCTGAATAAGTGAGTTTTGATGGCTCCTTTTGAAGGTTTTGAGTGTTGTGGAGTGGCGGATTGGGTGGGGGAGGGCATTCCAGAAGTTTGGAGTTGCACGTGAGAAGTCCTGGAGGCGGGTGTGATAGGAGGTGACCAGGGAGGAGGACAGGAGAAGGTCAGTAGCAGAACGGAGGCTGCGTCTAGGTTGATATTGTTGGATTAGAGATGAGATGCAGGGAGGGGCCTGGTTGGAGAGAGATTTGTATGCGAGAGTTAGAGTTTTGAACAGGATTCGCTGTGGGACTGGCAGCCAGTGTAGGGATTGGCAGAGAGGCGCAGAACTGGAGGAGTGAGAGGAGAGATGGATGAGGCGAGCAGCAGAGTTCAGGATAGATTGGAGTGGTGCCAGTCTGTTAGTTGGTAAGCCACAAAGAAGGATGTTGCAGTAATCCAGTCGGGACATGACCAGGGTATGCACTAGCATTTTAGTGGTGTCAGGTGAGAGGAAGGGACGGATGCGGGAGATGTTTTTAAGTTGGAGGCGACAGGAGGTGGCCAGGGAGGGAATATGTGGTTTGAAAGAGAGGGCAGAGTCCAGAATGACTCCCAGGCACCGAGCTTGGGGAGATGCTGTTATTGTGTAATTGTTGACAGAAATAGACTTGTTAGAGAGGGGAGGGGAGTTAGTTTGCCAAGGCCATAGGTGTAGACTGAGAAAAGTAGGGGGCCTAGGACAGAACCTTGCAGTACACCAACAGAAAGGGAACGTGAGGATGAGACTGTGTTAGAATAGGACACACTGAATGATCTGTCAGAGAGGTAAGAGGTGAGCCAAGAGAGTGCAAGACCTTGAATCCCAAGAGAGGAGAGAATATCAAGAAGCAGAGAGTGGTCGACAGTATCAAAGGCTGAGGAGAGGTCAAGAAGGATGAGGATGGAGTAGTGACCTTTGCTTTTGTGACCAGATCGTTGGTGACTTTGGTGAGGGCAGTTTCAGTGGAGTGGTTACGGCGGAATCCTGATTGTAAGGGGTCAAATAAGTTGTTAGTGGATAAGTATTGTGCCAATTCTGAGTGGACATGTTTTTCAAGAAGTTTGGAGGAGAGCTGGAGAGGGCAGGTAGCTGGAGAGGGCAGAGGGGTCAAGAGAAGGTTTCTTGATTATCAGAGTAATAACTGCATGTTTGTAGGAGGAAGGAAAGGTACCAGTGGAGGGGGAAAGGTTGAATATAGAGGTTAAGGCTGGAGTGAGGGATGGAGACAGTTGAGGAATAAGGTGGGATGGAATAGGACCGAGGGAGCAGGTAGTCAGGTGGGCCCTAGAAATGAGAGAGGTTAGTCCAAGCTCACTTATTGGAGTGAAGAAGGTAAGAGAGTAAGGCAGGGGGATTGTTTGAAGTGGTGAGGGATTCTGAGGGGCAAAGCCAAGTCGAATATTGTCATTTTTTCTTTGAAGAATGTAGAAAATTCTTCTGCAGTTATTTGGGAGGTTGGAGGAGGAGGAGGAGGTGGTGGGCGGAGTTGGGAACTGAAAGTGTTGAATAGTTGTTTGGGATTCCGGGCTTGTGCAGAAATCAATGAAGAGAAATATGCTTGCTTAGCAGATGAAAGGGCAGTCCTGAGTTCCTGAAGGGCTTGTTTATAGAATAGAAAGTCACAACTGGATTTGGTTTTCCTCCATTGCCGTTCAGCAGCACGAGACAGCTGTTTCAATCTGTACATGTACATTATGTGCCACAGTGCACCGGTTGTGCAGCAAAACGCTACTCTAAGTCGTCCACACGGCAGAGTATCTCAAATCATGATGCTGGGAGGCCCAGGATGCCTGTGTGTGTGTGTGTGTGTGTGTGTGTGTGTGTGGGGGGGGGGGGGGGGGGTAGGTCAGAGGGACTGTGAACCTAAAGGCAATAATAATACAGTATGCAGCTCACCTGATGACTGCCCCATGTTTATTATTCAAATAGAACGGGTCCAAAGGCGGGCAACAAAAATAGTAGAAGGGCTTAAACTTATCAGGAAAGACTTAAACAGTGTGGAGGAACGGAGAGAGAGGGGGTACATGATTGAGACCTTTAAATATGTGAAAAGATTCAAGGTCGAGGAGGGAGGTGTTTTTAAAGTGGACCAACACCCATGGCTGATCGGCCCGGGAATCTATAAGATTCCCGGGCCGATCAGCTCCCTCCCTGCGGGGCATCCGGACGCCCACAAACCTTACCATCTCCCGTTCCAACGGCGCATGCGCGGGCCGCTGCGCGTCCCTCTAGCAGCATTTGTGAATGGCCGGCGCGCTCCCTGTAAGAGGGACGCACGAGAGGCGGCGGCCTCAGCTTGTCCGTCGGCGGTGAGGTAAGTTTTTTGGGGCTTTCTGGGGGGTTTCACACAGCGGGGCACCTCCGATCGGGGTGCCCCGCAGAAGTGGACCAGCACCCAGGATAGTGAAAATCCTGGGTGTTGGTCCACTTTAAGAAGAAACTTAGTGATAGAACAAGGGGGCTCAACCTGAAGCTAGTCGCTGGGAAGATCAGGAGCAATGTTCGAAAATATTATTTTACAGAAAGAGTAGTAGATTCTTGAAACAAACTTCCAGCAGAGGTAGTTGAAAAGTCACTGAATTTAAAAATGCCTGGGATAAGCACACATCTATCCTAAGATAAAGAGCACATACAGTATATACATAGGGGCAGACTAGATGGACGTCAACCTTCTATGTTTCCTCCATTTCCTGCAGTGCAGGGTAGAAGCCATAGCAGGTCTCCAAAGTTTGCCCTCCTTTCAATTTATCTTCCTCCAGGACCACTCTATCCCATGGTGTGTTTGGCATGAGCAGGCCACAGTAGTCCCCCAGCTGTCCGTACAGAGCATGCTCATGTATTCCTGAAACTGTGCCATGGCACCCCCTTCCCAGCTCAGCCACGACCCAGAAAGTCATAGAAAGAGGCTTCACTTAGAATACATATAACCGGAGATTTTGAAATGCCTAATATTCTAAGTATGTCACACACCCCGCTTTAAGATATTCATAACCTGTGGGTATACTGACCTGAAGAGGGTGATCTGCAGAGATGATTGGAGGAAAGAAAGCCCCTCCCGGTCCATAAATACCTGGGACCTCCCACTCATTACCCAGTCTTCATCTCTCCAGACGGCGAGCAAGCAGAAGATGATGTCTCCCCCTTGCACAGGGGGTTTTCAAGGTAGCCTGGACTACTCCCGGCCTATATTATTTATTCCCACTCGGACTCTTTTATTCCTATTTTTATATATATATATATATATATATATATATATATATATATATATATATGCCTCCCAGTTTTGACTGCGGTCCGGGTGAGGGTATTCTAGCACCACAGGTGCTCAGGAGCTGCGAGACCCTATTTAGAGGGTAGGCGGTTATACCGGGTTGGTGACCCCGGTTTGGGATGCCCTGTCCATGAAACTAATTTCCCCTATTTGGCCTACCCCCTCCCTTCTAGCCTGGGTTGGGGGTCCTCTCCTCAGAATTAAGATATTCCTGGTGTGGAGCGTCTGGGGGTAATCCCCCAATAATTTGGTTGCACTGTTTTAATTATTGTGTGTTAGGGAATGTTTTGTGTAACATTTTGGCTTTTAATAAACTTTCATTGCTCAGACAGACACTGCGGCCGCCATTGCCGCCGCGGTGCTGTATTTTACCTCAGAAGGCGGAGGGGAGGGGTTCTCCCCTCACGCTCTTCTGTTAGGGGCGGGGCCAGGCCTTCTGCATGAGGCCGCGGCCCGCGCCATTGGTCTTCAGGGACGGAGGTGCCGTCGGCGGGGTAGCTGCTCGCAGACACAGCGGGCCGCTACCGTTAATTATGGGGCCTGCTGGGTGCCGTGGGTCCCCGCGTCACCGGCGCGCTGAGTATCACAGCGGAGGGGAGCTTTTCCCCTCACGCGCTGAGTCATTGGGGGCGGGACCGGACTTGCGGCGCGTCACCGCGGCCCGCCCCCTCTCTAGTTCCCTGCGCCGCTGAGGAGCTTGTAGCTCCTAATTGTATTGTGAAAGGGGGGCGGAGCCGGTAAAGCGCGCTGGCCACGCCCCCCTTCTTCGTCTCCCGCTCTGGCTGCCCGGCTGAGTTTACCTCAGACACGGAGACGCAGCGTGCTGGCAAGGACCTGTACTAGCCCGGAGGCTCTGTGAGTGGCCCTGCGGGCCCTTTTTATTCTAACATTTACACATATTTACAGAACCTTAGGTTTCTAATTGTGTTTTCTGTATTCTAGGTGTTTGTTCAGGGAATTTCAAAAAGGGGGTTTCTCCCGGTCCTGGGTCCCTGGGTACTTTCACTAGGTTTTTAAAAAGAAAATTCCTCCCACTTGGACACTATAAGGGCATCCCGGGTTGCTTCATAGCGTAATTCCCTCGGTCATAGCGACTCACTTAAGTTCACCTTATGGAGGCATCTCAGGAATCCGGGCTCCCCTCGGGACAATCTCGGAAGTGTTTGGGGTGTGGGGTATCCCTAACTGGGGATGATTTCTTCTTATGTATTTCATGCGCACAGCAGACTATTACGCGGCAGTCAGAACCCCAGGCTTCTGGGTCTGCACCGCCGGCTTCATCCTCTCCCCCTCCCATTTTAACCCGTGCCCCATGTGATGTTGTCATGGGGGGGCAGTCGCAATCCGATGTTTGTGCCAGATTGGCCAGTATTGAAAAATGTATTTCCTCTACGGTAGCTAAGAAGGCTAAGAGAAAACATTTGACTACGGTCTCTCATTATGAATATGATGATGCGGATGATCTGGATTGGTCAGATTATTCCCCTCCAGAGGAAGGGGAGGTATTTGAGGATTCGGATATTTCCGAGGATCAACAAATTGTTGGCACTGATTCTGATCGGGGGTCAGGGGGTCCCTCGGACACCCCTAATGTTCTGACTCAGATGTTTGAGGTTTTGGCTATCTCGCCTCCGGCGGAGGCCCCTCAACAACAAGGGGAATTTTATGAGGAATCCAGACTGCGTTTAGAATTTCCTAATCAAAAGCATTTTGATAATATTATTTCCAAGGAATGGGAGAGGCCAGCTCGGCTCCCAGGCATTCCTCAGAGTTGGGATAGAAGGTATCCTTTCCCCGCGGACACGGTTAAGCGCTGGGCTTCCCCCCCCGAAGTGGATGCCCCAATTCTGGGGTTATCCAACTCAGCCGTTTTGAATAACCCTGATTGTTCCTCTCTTAAAGATGGTGAGGATAAACGCATTGACCAGATGGCTTGTCATGGTTTTGCCAGTATTGGGGCAGCTATACGGCCAGTTTGTGCCTCATCACTGTTGGTGGTGGCTACTAGAAAGGTGGTCAGGGATTTGCTATCCTCGTCCGGCTTGGATCCGGACAGTGATGAATTTCTTGGACTGAAACGTTGTGAGGTTTTTCTGTCTTTCATTTTAGCTGCTCTGGATGATTCCCTGATGATGAGCAGCAGGGCCTCTGCGTTAATGGTGACTATTAGGCGTTCAATTTGGTTGCGCCAGTGGGCGGCCGATTTTGGGTCTAAGAAGTCCCTGACGTCTCTTTCCTTTGTTGGTCTAAGGCTTTTTGGAGATAAGTTGGACTCTGTAGCTAAGGGTGGAAAATTACCTCAACGTAGGAAGCAACGTCGCCCCTTTCGAGGGGCGGCTTCCTTCACCCCTTCCTTTCGGGGAGCCAGAGCGGGAAGAGGTTTTACCTTCCCTTCTACAAGAGGAGACTCCTGGAATAGGGGCAGAGGTCGTGCCCGTTCAGGATACAGTTGGGGTTCTAAACCCAAGCCAGCGGCCAAGCCCGCTCAACAATGAGGGGGCGCCCTCACCCGTGCGGGTGGGGGGACGGCTGCGACACTTCTCCCAAGTCTGGATTCGGGAGGTCTCGGACAGATGGATCGGGGAAGTGGTGTCTTCCGGTTACATGCTGGAGTTCGAGTCCCGCCCCCCCCCCCGCGTTTCCTCAGGTCTCGGGTGTCCCCGGACGCACAGGCTGCACTGCAGCTCCGGGCGGTGGTATCGAGTCTTCTAGAAATGGCGGTCATTTGCCCAGTACCCCCATTAGAATGGGGTCAGGGTTTTTATTCAAATCTGTTCACGGTTCCCAAGAAGGATGGCTCCGTTCGGCCCATCCTGGACCTAAAGATTCTCAACAAATTTGTCAGGTTGCGAAAATTTCGCATGGAAACGTTGCGTTCCGCTATCCACTCTCTTCGTCAGGGGGACTTCATGACGTCCATAGACATCCAGGACGCTTACCTCCATGTTCCCATTTTTCCCGCGCACCAGAGGTTCCTAAGGTTCGCTCTGGAGGATCGGCACTTCCAATTTGTAGCTCTTCCCTTCGGTCTCACCACAGCTCCAAGGGTTTTCACCAAGGTGCTTGCTGGGGTGATTGCTCTTCTCAGAGCTCAAGGAATTCGCATAGTGCCATATCTGGACGATCTCCTCATATTGGCAGCGTCATTCAGCCAAGCGGAATTGGACACCGGGACGGTTCTATCCACTCTGGAGAGATTTGGCTGGGTAATCAACTACCCCAAGTCCTCTCTCTACCCGTCCAGGTTAATATCCTTTCTGGGGATGTCTCTGGATACAGATCAGGCCAGAGTGTTCCTTCCTCAGTCCAAGGTTCTTCTGATTCAGGAGTTGGTTCGGTCGCTCACGTCCATTCCTCGACCGTCCATCCGGCTAGGGATGAGACTGGTGGGTTTGATGGTGGCCTCCTTTGAGGCAGTCCCCTTTGCTCAGTTTCACACAAGGACTCTACAGCTCCATCTGTTGTCGGTCTGGAACAGGTCTCCTCAGTCGCTGGATCAATCCTTTCAGATGTCCCCCCGGGTTCCCCGCTCGCTTCGGTGGTGGCTGAATTCAGCCAACTTGCTGAGGGGCAGATCCTTTCGGACTCCCCAGTGGGAGATAGTCGCCACGGATGCCAGCCTCTCAGGATGGGGGGGCTTCTGGAAGGATCTGTAATTTCAGGGTTTGTGGGGTCCTCTGGAAGCCCACAAGCCTATCAATGTTCTGGAACTGAGGGCCATCAGGATGGTTTTGTCATTTGACTCATCAACTGCGAGGCTTGCCGGTCCAGGTCCGGTTGGACAATCGGACGGCGGTGGCCTACATCAATCACCAGGGAGGGACCCGCAGCAGGAATGCCCTCAAGGAAGTGTCTCTGATTCTGGACTGGGCAGAGAGCCATGTCCCGTGCATCTCGGCAGTTTACATCCCGGGAGTGGAGAACACGGAGGCGGACTCTCTCAGCAGGCTGTCAGCCCGCAAAGGGGAGTGGTCTCTCAATCCCAAGGTCTTTCACTCAATTTGTCGCAGGTGGGAGTCACCGGCGGTGGACCTCTTTGCCTCCCGTCACAATCACAAACTTCCGTCATTTGTGTCCCTGGCGAAGGACCCTCTGGCTCTTGCAACGGATGCCATGTCTCTGAACTGGAGGGATCTGGGTCTTCTGTACCTGTTCCCTCCGTTTCCCATGGTGGCCAGAGTAGTGCGCAAGCTTGCTCTGGAGAGAGCACCAGCAATCCTGGTGGCTCCAAGGTGGCCAAGACAGGTCTGGTTCGCAGACGTGGTAAGGTTGGCAGAAGATCAGTTCGTTCTGCCCCTGCTGCCAGATCTACTCACACAGGGTCATCTTCGTTACCCCAATTTACCAACGTTGGCTTTGACGGCGTGGCTGCTGAAACCTCCATCTTGAAGGAGGAAGGTCTTTCGGATGCTGTGATTCGGACTCTTATTAGTGCTAGGAAGAGGTCCTCTTCGTCTGTGTACTATAGGACCTGGAGGTCTTATATTGATTGGTGTGAAACTAGGGCCTTCCCTTGTAGGGAATTCTCTATTTCTAGAATTTTGGAGTTCTTACAACATGGTCTGGACCTAGGGCTCCAACTCAGTACTCTGAAAGGACAGGTTTCTGCCCTGGCGGTGTTTTTCCAAAAGTCTTTTGCGCTTCATCCTTTGGTTAAGACTTTTTTCCAGGGGGTTACACATGTGCGGCCTCCTAGGAAGCCTTTGATTCCGGTTTGGGATTTAAATTTGGTTCTTTCTGCGCTCCAGGGTCCCCCCTTTGAGCCTTTGCATGATATTCCTTTGTCTTCCCTTACGCAGAAGGTGGCCTTTTTGGTAGCTATCACTTCCGTTAGACGTGTTTCTGAGTTGGCGGCTTTGTCTATTCAAGCTCCATATTTTGAAAGACATCAGGACAAAGTGGTTTTCCGTTTTAAGACGGACTTCCTTCCTAAGGTGGTTTCGTCCTTTCATTTAAATCAGGATATTGTTCTGCCCTCTCTGTGTCCTAATCCCAGCAATGACAAGGAGAGGGCCCTGCATTCTTTGGATGTGGTTCGTGTTGTGAAGTATTATTTGGTGGTAACGTCTGCCTTTCGCAAGACTGATGCATTCTTCGTGGTGCCATTTGGGCCCAAGAAGGGTCTAGCACCCACAAAGTCTACCATCAGCAGGTGGATTCGTCAGGCCATTGTCGGGGCCTATTCTGCTAAGGGGAGAGATCCTCCCTTTCGTGTTACAGCTCATTCTACTCGTGCGGTTGGGGCTTCCTGGGCTTTTCAGCACCAGGCCTCTGTTGAGCAAGTTTGCAAGGCCGCTACCTGGTCTTCTGTTCACACTTTTTCCAAGTTTTACAAGGTTGATGTTCGGGCCTCAGCGGATGCTGTTTTTGGCCGCAAAGTTCTGCAGGCTGCAGTAGTTTAAGTTGTGCTTTATACCTTGTTTTGGATCCCCACCCCTTATGGACACTGCTTTTGGATGTCCCACAGGTTATGAATATCTTGAAGCGGGGTGTGTGACATACTTAGAATAATACTATTTTGTGAATACTCACCTTGTAAAATGGGTATTATAAGTATGTCACACACCCCGCTTCAACCCGCCCTTTTGTATTCTGGATCCTACATTTTGTGAACTTTGCGTTGTTATGACTTATATTTGGCTCTTCCTGGTCCCTTACCTTACTGCTTTCTTTATACTGGGTAATGAGTGGGAGGTCCCAGGTATTTATGGACCGGGAGGGGCTTTCTTTCCTCCAATCATCTCTGCAGATCGCCCTCTTCAGGTCAGTATACCCACAGGTTATGAATATCTTGAAGCGGGGTGTGTGACATACTTATAATACCCATTTTACAAGGTGAGTATTCACAAAATGGTATTTTTACATAGCACAAGTGCAGTAAGTGGGTAGGAAATGAGTGTGTCTGGACAGACCGTTTTATCGCAGTAATCTTTTGGGAGAGCTGCATCCAGATTTGGTATGCCTCTCCGCTATTAAAGCGGACCTTCCCGCCCCCCCCCTTATCTTATATGTTGCCCCCACCCTGTACATACATACATACATACATACATTGCCCATATTAAAAATCACCCTACCTGCACCTATTGCATTTTTTTTTAGCCTTTTAACATCCAAGATGGCGGCCCGTGGATTCTCAGGTTACCTTCAGACATGAAGTGTCTTCTTAATAAGCCACTCTGCATTCTGGGATTGCTGTCTTTTTCCTGACACCTAGCTCTGCTCTGTGTACAGCTATAACCCCCCTGCACTCCCTCCCCACCCCCTCTTCTAGTCAATTTGTGATGCTTCTGAGGCAAGCTGGCTGCACCCATATCCTAGGGTCCTGAATAGAGTTAAAGCCCACTGGGGGAAAGAATAATAAGTAAGCAACTTAAAAACATTCATTTTAGAGGCTGTGGAATAGTTTTTCAAGGGTTTGGGCTAATCATTTAACCCTTTCGCTGCCAGCCTACCTGCAGCATTTGCCACTCCCTGTTGCCAGACGATGTTTCACCATTTTGCGCTACACATATTCAACTGTCATTTTTGAAGGGATTTCCAGGGATTTCCCAGGAAAATTATATATTGTTTTTTTCAACAGAGTCTGGGCTTTAACATGAAATGTCTTGTTTGTATTTTTTAGGTGTATTCTCAATTTTTTTGGGTGAAATGTGTGAAAAAAAACAAAAAAAAAACATTTTTTTACAATTTGTAGAGTTTTTTTGTAATAAAAAATGTAAGTTTGTCAATAAAATCTTATTGCGTGAGAAACCCCAATTTCTCCCGGTTACAGCGATACCACATATGTATAGGTAGACACCCTTTCCTGCCCAGAAGCCTTTTATAGCTGCTGGATGACAAATGGTTAATTAAAAAAAAAAATTACATAGGGTCCCCCTTCCCGGGGAGGGGGACCCCATTTTTTTTTGGATTTTGAAGGGTTAAAAACCCTTCAAAATCCAAAAAAAAAAATGACGTGGGGTCCCCCTTACCCAAAGTAACCAGCCCGGGACCAGCTATGGGGGCTTGTAGGCACAGAGTGGGGGGGCCAGCTTTGGTGGCCCCCCCACCCTGCAGCCTACGAGCCCACATAGCCTATGTGGGCCCGGGCTCTTCTGCCCCCCCCTGGCCTTTGGGGAGGCAGGTAATGGGGGTGCGGGGGTTAATGGCAAGCCACCCGCTAGGGCAGGTGACTTGCCACCCCCCCAGCCTTGTGAACTGGTATAAGGGGTCTCATGGACCCCTTACCAGCTCACAAAGGGTTAATGTGAAAAAAAAACACCACAC
The DNA here is from genome assembly GCA_027917425.1 of Gastrophryne carolinensis. Taxonomy (NCBI): domain Eukaryota; kingdom Metazoa; phylum Chordata; class Amphibia; order Anura; family Microhylidae; genus Gastrophryne; species Gastrophryne carolinensis. The sequence continues at coordinate 442,859,088 of CM051237.1, forward strand.
AATAATAAAAAGTATTTTATTAGAAAAAAAAAAAATTTTTTTTTACTGTACTTACCTTCGATTGCAAGCTCTTGTCCCTCGCCGCTCAGCTGACAGATGCCGGTGATCGGCATCCAGAGAAGGAGAAGGCAGGAGATCAGAGGATCTCCTGCCACCTCCTTCCAGGGCACCGATCACCGGCATCTGAGAAGCTGAGAAGGCTGAAGCCTGAGATCGGGGCCGGGATGACTTCATAAGCCCCGCCCCCAAGGGGGCGGGGCTTAGAGGCATGATGGCGGCCGCCATCGTGCAGAAGAGAGGAGAGAGCCTCCCAGGCTCTCTCCTGAAGATCGGTAAGTCCTGGGGGGGGATCGGAGGCCCCCCAGGTGAAGAGGAGGGACAGCGGGAGCCAGCGCACACACAGGTAAGTGAATGTCATTTTTATTTTTTTTTTTTTTTACAGTTAGAAGCTGCTGCTGCAGAAGCGGGGGGGGGGGGGGCGGCCTATTCCGGGGGCTCTCCTGGAGCCATCCGACCCCCCACGGGGGATCGGATGGCACCAAATTAAAGAGGAGACCCGGCCGGATCCAACAAGGGGTCAGGTGAGTATTTGTTGTTTTTACTTTTTAAACTACAAGCGAGGAAAGTCAAGCACGTAACACCTACGTGCTTGGCACTTAAGGCCCAGCCAAGCCAGCACGTAGGTGTTACGTGCTTGGCAACAAAAGGGTTAATGATGCTGAAGATCCGGTTTAAATGCTCATCAATGCCTGAATTTGCACTGATCCACTCAATGGTGTTTGCCCCCACCCCATGTAAACACCAGTAGGCAATGTGGTTTGCCATGAGGATGTACGCATACCCACCCTTGATGCCCTACTATTGGTTGCTGGCAGTCATGTGGATGTTTAACACAACCTGTATATTGTATTTGTCTCAAATTTTTTTGGCCCATGCTTTCCTTTTTACTTTGGGGTACCAATGCTAACCTACTATTTTATATGTTTGGGTAATGTGCCCCGATTCTAAATTCTGTAGACTGGCCTTCAAAACTCTCTAAGCCTTGTCCATAGAATTATACTTCTCAAAGCCTTATTGTTTTCGGGGGAAAAATAGTATTCCTCATGCATTTCCCATCAAGGTTTCTATACCTCCTATATGCCGTGATCTAATATATCATGAACAGCATAAACTAGACCCATATGTTTTCTGGCTATGCAATCCCTAGCTGGTTTTGGCAACCTCCTTCCCACAAACTATTAATCTCTTGTTATGTTGGATTAAATTACATCCTGTATGTAAGGTGTACATGATTAAAATGTAGTAAATATGTATAAATGGAAACAAGTTCCTGAAAGCTGTGTGGACTTTGGATGCAAAATGTGCAACTCCGCTTACCTTTGGGATAATGTGATCTAAGATAAAGTTATACTCAGCGGTCACTTAATGTAGTCATTTGGCTCGGCCATTTAAGATTAAATATCATCATGCTGGTCCTCCTCCCCTCCCTTTTTTTTTAAACTTTTTTTTTTTGTTCTTTCAATTGTCTAAAGCAAGCTTAATCGCAGAGGTCTCATTTGAGTAAACAAGAAAACTTGTTTTCAATTACCCAGGCATTTGAAATTGATTTTAAATCAATTTCACAACTCAGGAAATTAAATTAGCAGTTTTGGAATTGAATTGAAGTACATTTTACTTGGTAATAAATGACTCTTCTCTTTTTTTTTTCTTATTCCTGTACAATATATTTGTGTCTGGCCAAAGCGTTCTCATTATTATTATTCATTTTAGGCATCTGGTTGCTAGTAATGGAATGTCATTTAATTAAACTGATGATGATTAGCACTAATCCAGTTAAATTGGAGAGAAATGACGAGAAACATTTTTAGGCTGCTTTGGTGCACAAGCTCCCACGTATATAAAGAATTCTGTAGGAATCTTAAGCGGGATGCCCAACATGCAGCCAGGGTCTAAATCTTCTTCCTATGGAACTTGGCAGCCTCTAACTTCTCCTAAAACATTGGTGAAACTGCAGCAGGAAATGTCCTGCACCACCCAATTTGGAAGCTAAAACATATAAAAAGCGTGCTTTATATATAACTGAACGCATTTACGTGGCACATATAGGCCAAAAATAACCGGATTATCCATAACTCTAAGCAAGTAGGCAGAGCCATGAAAATCATGTCTCATTGCCTTGTACCCTTGAATAGGGGGGCTTTTCTTTCAGCTTACTGTATTAAAGTGGACCAAAACCCAGGATATTGACCACCATCATATTAGTCAGGAGCACATGCTGCTAGAGCAAGTGGTCTATTCCTGTAGGTAAAGTCTTTTTTTTTTCTTGCTGCAGCCAACAGCCTTTGCTGAAGGACAGCGTTGCTACATTATTAATTCCAGTTTTTGGAGGGAAGGAAACCATACTTTAATGGGACCATATATTATGCCTAACATGGGTCTCTACATACAGTGTTTTGGTACTCTCCATGTCCCATGTCACACCTCCCCCTTACAGCAAAATAATTCCAGTTGTATGCTGATGAAAGCCACAAGTGAAATGTGTCCAGCTGTGTCAATTTTAAATTCCATTTGGGGAATGTCACTTCATGTATTTCTATGTGGCAGCTGCTCAGAAATGGGGGAGTGGCGCTGGACCATGGGCAAGGTAAGGTTTTTCTTTTTTTTTTTTTTTTTTTTTTTTTTCTCCCCTCCCAGTCCTGCTTTAGCCTCTAGATAGAATGGCAGAATTGGGGGGGGGGTTGATTTTGACTGGAATTCCTAAAAAAAAAATCAATTTTAAAATGGACACATTTTACTTGTGGCTCTCAACAGCACTTGACTGGAATTATTTGGCTGTATGGGGAGATAGGTGAGTGACAAAACAGGTGAAAGTGTAAGGAGAGTGTGCGGGGGGGGGGGGGGAAGTAAATTGATTGGAAGTCAAAAGTAAAAAGAAAAAGTCAGTAGACTTTCATAGAGTGGATCCAGTCATGCCCTCCCTCTTCTGTCTGCCTCCTTAGCAAGGAAAATCACTTATTCTGGTTTCCATCCATGCCCCCCGATGTGGTTGGTCTACCAATCAACTTTCGGGGGACTAAGATCCAAAACACCCTCCCCCTCCTCCCTGCCCAGAAGTCCTGAGTGGCTGTCTTTCTCTGCACCTATGAAACCCTCCCTCCTCTCAGTGTGCTTACATCACATCGATGTTTCCACACCCACTGTTTCTCCTAATTTCTTCTCACAAGAGCATCTCCAATGCTCTTAATACTTTTACTAATAACCTAGGAACTACGGGGTCTTTCTGAAAACAGATTGAAGTTTGGGACAGTGCCATGTGTAGCCCAAGACAATGGTACAACAGTCAGGCTTGCCTTTAGTATAAATTTAATTTTGACTGGAATTCCGCTTTATGCTAATCCTCGGCTTTCTGAGACTTGTCTGCTTTTCCGAGATGTAAAGAGATGATTATTCTTTGTGTTGGGCACTATGTAGATACTTACCGTTCTAGGGAATGCCTCTCATTTACTTTTTGAGTAGAGCGTTTTTTTAGTCTCTTTAGCCCCCCTATATAAAACCTAACATGAGTCTCTCCACATGGTGGCTTGCTACTAATATCTCAAGACACACTCACACACATGCAAAATAAATCAATGTTTACTGTAATGCAGTGCAATATGATTGTTATTACTGATTTATATTGAGCTGGATTCCACATGCAGCACAGTCTGTGGCATTCCAATCGATAGCAGGAAAAAAAAAATCTGGAAAAATCTGGACTGTAGTCAAGCTGAAAATAAGTCTTACGGTGAATGGTTTGATTGTTTAAAAAGCAGTGCTGTGTCTTATGTTGAAAGTTAGTCTGGCATGGTTTTAATAAAATGTACTGCCCCCCGTGACCTCACCTACTCATTTGATTTTTACAGATGCAAGGAGGAGAGCCTGCGCAGCTTACCACGCCAATGGTTATGCAATGTTTTGGAGGAAATTAAATCTAGCGATCCATCTTCTAGACTCTGTGCAACCAGACGCAGTGCTGGAATTCCTTTCTACATACAGGTAACCGGGCAAGCTGTGCATGGTTTACTTTGAGGATGAAAGCAACGTGTCTATTTAATCCACCAGGCAAGAAACCCCATGCCTGCCCCCCTTCGTCTTTCTTAATAAAAACTATGTGCCATCCAAAGTATTTACTAAATATACAGAAAAGATGTGAGGGAAAGATAAGGCTAAATAACTACAGATAGGTACAGAAGGTTAAAGAACTACAGATAGGTGCGAAGTAGGAATGTATTAGCTAAAGGCCATTCACCTTTTTTTTTTTTCTTTAATCTCTTGTAGGTTTTATTGGGTGAAGGTCTTGATACATTAAGAGTTGAAAAAGATTCTCATGGTAGTAAAACATTCAATTCATGAGAAAAAAGCCTAAGAATTTCACTTAGTGAATCACCAGATAGGAATACATTCCTGTCTATACGTTCCATAAATCAATGGAACTTTTTACTACATGTAAAAAAAAGGTAAAAAGATCACTACTATTCTAAGTATACAGCACGTCCTGTTCCAGAAGATATTCCTTACTCTTGAGTTATACATCCAGTAGATGGCGCTGGACTGCAGAGACAGAAAAGTGGCTCCTCCCGGCCCCATATATACCAGGGACCTCCCACAAATTCCCCAGATCTTATCTGCAGTCTGGGCTGCGATGACTAGAAGATGGCTCTACTCGCAGATGAGTGGGGCTATTAGCCTGCAGCCCTGTAGGACTAATCCCACCCGTTTCCTTTTACTGCCTCCCAACTTAGGCTGGTTCGGGTGAAGGTAGGCAGCACCGCTGTCAGGTGCTAAGGAGCGTTGCTTCAACCGCAGTCCCCCACCAAAGGGTAGGCGGTACAGGCCCATGGTGAGCCTTATTGGATGCCCCTCCCGCATCTTATGCCCCTCGCCCCCTGTCCCCGCAGTTGGCTCCCTTTAGGCTGGCCGTCGCTTCCCCTTCGCTCTCCCTGGTAGATCTGGGGGGGGGGGGGGGGGGGTGCATGTCTTGTCTATTTTATTTTTTATATCCCTTCTGAATTGGTTGCACTGGTTTCTTTGCCGCCGCCGCCGCACGCTTTTACTCCGCTCCGCGGTCGGCGGCAACATTGCCTCAGGTGCTGCTGCGCCATCATTGGCTGTCTTTGTCATGTGGGCGCCCTTCGGGGGGGCGGTCCTTGCGGCTGACGCGTTCTGCATCACTGTCTCCGCGGCCCGCCCCTCGAGGTATATGCGGGCGCCATTTTAGTTCTCTGCTGCGTGTGTCTGGCGTCTCCATATCGGGGTCCATAAGTGCCCCTGCGGGCTGATTTATTTTGTATTCTCTGTATTGCATACTTGCTTTTGGGATCTTTTGCTTATGTCTTGCAGGCGGGTCAAACTTTAGTGGTTTCTCCCGGTCATATCCCCTCTATTTAGTGTTAATTCCCTATTGGAGGGCTATTGTATTTTAGATCTCCCACTTCCCTAGCGGGCTATTGGGGCATCCCGGGTAGCCTTATTGGCGTCAATCCCAATTGGCCTATTGTGCCACAATAATCACCATATGGAGGCTTCTCAGGATAATGTGCTTGGGGTTCCTTCGGGACAAGCCCGGCTGTGTGTGGCATGTGGGGTATCCCCTATAATTGACGATGTCAGGGTGTGTGTACCCTGCGCCCAGCAGACGCTTTCGCTGCAGTCCGAGTTACTGGTGGCTGGGCCTGCGCCCCCTCGGGCTTCGCCTACCCCCCCACACTTACATCTGACTCCCAGTGAGGTGCATACCAGTGGGGAGTCTCAACCTGATTTGACTGCTTGGGTGGCCAACATTGAGAGATATATTGCTTGCTCTGGCCCGCGTAAGGCTTCTGCTAAGAAGCGGCATTTATAATCTGGTGTTTCCCTCTTTCCTATGGAGGCAGAGCAATTTTTTGATGTTACTGGTTATACCCCCCTGGAAGAGGGGGAATTATTTTCTGATTCAGAATCATCTGAGGAACATTCCAGGGTGTATGGTGCCGATTCTGGGCCTGACCCATGGGCTTCAGATGATACTGACAGGCTTTTCGCTCACATTTTTGATGTACTCTGTATCTCTCCTCCTGCCGTGGCTCCGCGGCAGCAGGGGGAGCTGTTTCATACTGTTAAACCATGCTTGAAGTTCCCCGAACAAGCTCATTTTAATAATCTGGTGCTCAAGGAGTGGTAACGGCCTAGCCAGCTCCCCGGGGTGCCAGAGAGTTGGGATAAGCGGTATCCCTTTTCTGCTGAAATGGTTAAACGGTGGTCATGTCCTCCCGAAGTGGATGCACCAGTTCTGGGGTTGTCTAACACATCCGTTATGCATCCCCCTGACTCTACTACACTGAGAGATGGGGAGGACAGGCGCATTGATCAGCTGGCTTGCCATGCCTTTGACTGTGTGAGGACCACGCTGCGTCCGGTCCGTGCCTCTGCCATTATGGCTGTTGCTATTAAAAGCCTGCTCAGGGGTCTCTTAGATGGGGCCCCTGATGATGCAGGTAGTGAAGAGTAGAGAGCTCTTCTGCGTAGTGAAGAATTTGTTGCATATGTTCTCTCTGCCTTGGATGATACCATTAGAATGTGTAGCAGGGCTTCTGCCTTGTTGGTGGTGATACGCCGCTTGGTCTGGCTGCGCCATTGGGCATCTGACAATGCTGCTAAGAAGGCTCTCACTGGGTTTCCCCTTCATGGGGCTGCGCCTCTTTGTTGAACGTCTGGATTTGTTTGCTAAGGGAGGCAAGTTACCTCAGCATAGAAGGCAGCCCCGGTCCTTTCGGGTTTCAGGTGCCTTTTCTCCTTCCTTCAGGGGCTCCAGAATTGGACGGGGATCTTCCTTTGCTGGAGCCCGTGGAGATTTTTGGGGCAGAGGACGTGGCCGCCCTGGCCCCCCCTGGGGTCCCAAGACTAAGTCCTCACCCAAGCTCCCTCAGGCATGAAGGGGCGCCCATCTGGGTGGGCGGACGGCTTCAGCTCTTGGCTCATGTCTGGGGGCGTCATGTCTCAAGCCGGTGGATTCAGGAGGTAGTGTCCTCCGGTTACAAGATAGAGTTTGCAGCCTCATCAAATCTCGGTTAGCTCAAAACTCGGTTAGCTCAGGGTCTGTCCCTGGCTGTCCAAGGCCTTCTGGAACTGGGTGTCATCTCCCAGGTACCCTTGAGGGAAAGGGGCAAAGGCTGCTATTCCAATCTTTTCATTGTTCCCAAAAAGGATGGGTCCATCAGACCCATCCTGGATTTAAAGCGCCTCAACAAATTTGACAGATTCAGACACTTTCGCATAGAGACTCTGTGCTCCGCTGTGAATTTCCTACGCCCAGGGGACTTCATGACCTCTGTAGATATCAAGGATGCTTACCTTCATGTACCTATCTTTCCAGGTCATCAGAGATTCCTCAGGTTCGCTCTCTGGATGATCAGCACTACCAATTTGTGGCCTTGCCCTTCGGTCTCACCTCGGCTCCCAGGGTATTCAAGGTGCTGGCAGGAGTGATGGCTCTGCTGAGATCTCAGGGCATTCGCATTCTTCCCTACTTGGACGACATGCTTATCGCTTCTCAGTCTTTCCATCAGGCAGAGCTGGACACTCAACGGGTGGTGTCCACACTGGAGTCATTCGGGTCTCCTTCCATGGTGAAGTCCTTTCTGGGCATGAGTCTGGATTCATCTCAGGTCAAGATCTTTCTTCCTCAGCAGAAGGGGGAGAATCTTCAAGAGAAAGCTCAGTTCCTTCTGTCTTGTCCTCATCCATCCATCAGGCAAGGAATGCAGCTGGTGGGCCTGATGGTGTCCTGCTTCGAGGCGGTTCCATATGCTCAGTTTCACATGAGGCCTCTTCAGCTTCACCTCTTGTCAGTATGGGATCGGGACCATGTGTCCCTGGATCAGGTGTTTGTTCTGTCCCCTCTGGCCAGGTGGTCTCTATCGTGGTGGCTGGACTCAAGGAACCTGCTGGGGGGCAGATCCTTTCTGGCCCCCTGCTGGGAGACAGTCACCACAGATGCCAGTCTGACAGGTTGGGGGGGCTTTTGGCCCTCAGGAGGCCCATACCCCTATTAACATTCTGGAATTGAGAGCGATCAGGTTGGTTCTCGCCCACTTGACCCCACACCTGCGGGGTCGGGCTGTTCAGGTCCGCTCAGACAACCAGACGGCGGTTGCCTACATCAATCATCAGGGAGGGACCCGGAGCAAGAGGGCCCTCAAGGAAGTGTCCCTGATACTGTCCTGGACGGAGGAGAATGTTCCCTGCATCTCAGCTGTGTACATTCCGGGGGTGGAGAATCTGGAGGCAGACTCCCTCAGCAGGGGGACCTCTCGTCTGGGAGAATGGTCCCTCAGCAGCAGGGTGTTTCGCTCTCTGTGCCACCGCTGGGGTCAGCCGGATGTGGATCTGTTTGCGTCCCGTCACAATCACAAGCTTCCAGTCTTTGTCTCTCCGTCCCAGGATCCTCTGGCCCTGGCCATGGATGCCCGGGCGATGTCTTGGACGGGGTTTCAGCTCCTGTATGTGTTTCCCCCTTTTACCCTGCTGGCCAGGGTGTTGCGCAAGATAGCTCAGGAAAGGGTGCCAGCCATACTGGTGGCCCCCTGTTGGCCAAGAAGAGTGTGGTTCGCAGACATCGTGCAGCTGGCAGTAGATCAGTACGTCCTGCCCCAGGTTCCAGATCTGCTCACTCAGGGGCACCTACGCCACCCCGATTTACAAACGCTGGCTTTGACGGCCTGGCTGTTGAAACCTCCATCTTGATGGAAAAAGGGCTGCCTGCCTCGGCTGTAAATACCATGATCGGGGCTAGGAAAAGGTTCTCTTCTTCCATCTACTATAGGGTTTGGCGTACTTACATTCAGTCTAACTCGCTTCCCTGTCGTGTGTTTTCTATTCCTAGGATTCTGGAGTTTCTGCAACATGGTTTGGATCTGGGTCTTCAGCTCAGTACTCTGAAAGGTCATGTTTCTGCCTTGGCCATTTTTTTCCAAAGATCCTTTGCTCAGCATCCCCTGGTCAATACCTTCTTCCAGGGGGTTACTCACGTGCGTCCCCCACATAAGCCTATGTTACCAGTCTGGGACTTGAACTTGGTCTTATCTGCCCTGCAGGGGTCTCCCTTCGAGCCCTTGCAAGGGGCACCTTTGTCCATTCTTATGCTTAAGGTGGTCTTTTTGGTGGCTATCACTTCTGTTAGGCGTGTTTCTGAGTTGGTGGCGCTTTCCATCAAGCCTCCTTATTCTTGGTGTGCCACACACCCCGCTTCACTTCTTAAATATTCATTACTTCATGGGTTAATCACCTGCAGGTGACGTAGTGCAGAGAGGAAGTCTTGTAACGAGCCCCACCTTCCGGCCTATATATACCTGGTACCTCCCTTCAATCACCAGTATTTTTCTCTCTGCGTGACAAGCAGAGGTTGGAAGTTTCCTGCTTACAGGTAGGTCGGGGCTTACCCCGCCACCCCCCTTTTGGTCTATTTCTGCCCGGTTTGAGTTGCATACCTCTATGGTGGATAGGAAGCCTCCCAGCTTAGGCTGCTCACCGGGTAATTGGTAGATGGCACTATTGGTGCCTAGGAGCTTATCTCCTCCGCTCATCCCCCTCTTTTGGGGGCAATGCGGCAATCCGGCATGGTGATCCGGAAATGGGATGCCCCTGTCCCGAGGGTCCCCGTAGCCCTTTCTCCCCCGCTCCGGTCCTTTCTCCCTTCACTTGGGGGGGGGGGGGGGGGGGGGGGGGTACAGAGGGTTGTGTATCTTGTATGATGTTTTCACTGTGTGTTATTTCTGTGTGTTCACTTTTACATAGTAACTGTTTTTTAACCTGGGGCTCCGGGCAGATGCTTTAGGCATGGCCAGTGTATTTGGTCTGCTTTATGGGGGTGGGGCAGCGGACCGCGCTCAGCTGGCCTCAGTTGGTTCCCTCCCGCCTCCCTTCCTTCCCCGCTGCTCCGTGCGGCAGCCTGTGTGGCTGCGCTTGTGTCTCTTTTTCCCCTCCTCCTCCTCCGCCGGCTCGGTGTCAGCCAGCGCAGCTGGTGGCATTCCCCCGTTGATTAGAGCAGGGCAGGCTCCCTGTGACGCGGGGGGGCGTGGCGCCGGCGGAAGCGGCGCCGGCGGAAGCGGCGCTCGGCGGCCTCAGCCTCGCTTCCTTCATGTTGCGGTGAAAAGAGGTCACGTGGGGGGGGGGCGCGCGCTGCAGCAACACATGAGTTTGTGTGCTGCGGCTGCTACATGTCCCTCCGGTCTGGCTCCTGGCGTCGGTAACAGGTAAGCGGCCTCGCTTTTGTGGGGCCAGAATGAGTTTTACTCATGGGGCTGACTTTTAAGGAGGCACTCTCTTTGTTGTACTATTGTGAACATGCTGCTTGTTACTCTCACAAGGGATCTGATGGTTTGTTTTTTCTTTCCTTTCAGATCCTGGGATCCCTCTTTTACTGCGGCCTCCGGCTCTATATTGCCTGGCTAGTCTTTCTTGATATGAAATTGCACATTTTGGATACATATATACATATATATATGTATATATATTTATTTTGAGACTGTTAAGGGGGACCTTTTTCTCTTAAAAAAAAAAAAAAAAAATATAAAAATAAAAACCCTCCCTTCCGGGACATTCTTATAAAGGGGCATCCCGGGTTGGCTTATGCCTTAAAAGTCCCAGTATTTGCGATACCATAAATCACCAATATGGAGGCTTCTGTTACTACCGGAAACGACTCGTCAGAGCCGCCCAGGGGGTGTGTAAAATGTGGGGCTGCGCTCCCTGCTGATGATATCTTTATTTGCATTTCTTGTGCAAGGCAGATTGTTGCGCGTCAGTCTGTTGATCCGGCGGCTGACCCGTCGCAACCTCTATCATCTCCTGCCTCTCCCTCCCTGTTCCGGACCCCGCATGACATTGTCAAGGGTGGGGATTCGCAATCCGAGGTGGTGGTAAAATCAGCCAATCTTCGGGAAGTATTGCCCGTTAAAGCGGGGCTAAAGGCCTCTGCAAAACGGAAGCGCCTGACTCCGGTTTCTTCGGCTCCTCAGGACGAATTATGTGAGCCTGTGGAATGGTCCGATGGCTCCCCGGATGAGGGTGAATTCCTCTTGGAGTCAGATGAGCCGGCAGGTCAGCTTAAGGCTGATGCGATTGGCGATTGGTCGGCGGGGGTTGCCCTTGACACCCCCTCCGTTCTGGCACAAATGTTTGAAATTTTGAATTTAGATCCGCCTGAGGCTGTCACCCGGCCAAAGGGTCAGTTGTTTGAAGAGCCTCAGCCGCGTTTGGTTTTTCCCAGACAGCACCACTTTGAGAGGGTGGTCCTGAAAGAATGGGAACATCCCACACGGTTATCTGGAATCCCTCCCAGTTGGGAAAAGCGTTATCCTTTTCCGCCAGAATTGCTGAAGCTTTGGTCCGTCCCTCCTGAAGTCGATACCCCTGTGCTAGGGTTATCTAGCTCCGCTATGGTACAGTCTGCTGAGACCTCTGTCCCTAAAGATGGGGAGGATCGTAGAATTGACCAGTATGCTCGCTATGGCTTTGTTTATGCTGGGTCAACAATGCGCCCCTTGTGCGCTTCGGCCCTTCTTCTTTTAGCGGTAAGATCTGTTATCCAGGGGCTATGCGAGGATCTCAATCCCGCCTGTGATGAGTTCGCTGCGCTTAAGCAGTGCGATTCTTTTGTGTCTTACGTTCTATCCGCTCAGGACGATGCGCTGGCTATGAGTAGCAGGACAGCGGCAATGCTGGTCGCTATTCGTCGGTCAGTATGGCTGCGACAGTGGTCGGCGGACTCAGCTTCTAAAAGGGTGCTCACAGCTCTCCCCTTTTTGGGGCTGCGGCTGTTCGGGGAGAAAATTGATTCAGTCGCAAAGGGTGGCAAGATGCCACAACGCAGGAGGCCTCGACGCCCCTTTAGAGGGGCTGTTTCTGGTAGGCCGTCCTTTCGAGGATACAGAGCGGGTAGGGGGACTTCCCTTCCCTCTACCAGTCGTACAGGTTGGACGCGGGGAAGGGGCCGTGGCCGTCCCGCCCAGTCCTGGGGCTCCAAGCCCAAACCTGCGGGTAAGCCCACTCAGCAATGAGGGGCCGCCCTCACCCGTGCGGGTGGGGGGACGATTGCGACACTTCTCCCAGGTTTGGAACCGGGAGGTTCCGGACAGGTGGATTCAGGAGATAGTGTCGTCCGGTTACAAACTGGAGTTCGAGTCTCGCCCTCCTTCACGGTTCTTTCGGTCTCGGGTGCCCATCGATCCTTCGGCTGCACAGGGGCTCCTGGCGTCGGTAGAGAATCTGTTAGAGATGGCGGTCATCCGGCCGGTACCGCGTTTAGAGATGGGCCTCGGTTTCTACTCCAATCTGTTCGCTGTCCCCAAGAGGGATGGGTCGGTTCGTCCCGTCCTGGACCTGAAGTTGCTCAACAGGTTCATCCGTTTTCGGAAGTTTCACATGGAAACCTTGCGCACTGCCGTCGGCTCTCTTCGGCAAGGGGACTTCATGACGTCTATAGACATCAAGGATGCTTATCTGCATGTTCCCATCTGCCTCCCTCATCAACGCTTTCTTCGATTCATGATGAAGGATCGGCATTATCAGTTCGTGGCACTTCCGTTTGGCCTTACCTCAGCTCCAAGAGTGTTCACCAAGGTGCTGGCAGGGGTCATGGCCATTTTCAGAGCTCGGGGCATTCGTGTCGTACCTTATTTGGACGACCTTCTTATCATGGCTCCGTCACCCGATCAATCGGAGAGAGACACCAGGGTGGTGCTCTCCACGCTGGAAAGTTTCGGTTGGGTGATCAACCTCTCCAAGTCCTCCCTCGCTCCGGCCAGGGTGGTGTCCTTTCTGGGGATGCGGTTAGACTCTTATCAACACAGAGTGTTTCTCCCTCAGTCCAAAATTCTTTTAATTCAGGAGTTGGCTCGGGTCCTACTCTCCAATCCTCGGCCGTCCATCCGTCTGGGGATGAGGCTGGTAGGGTTGATGGTTGCCTCCTTCGAGGCAGTTCCTTTTGCTCAATTCCACACGAGGACGCTTCAGCTTTATCTGTTGGCGTCTTGGGACCGCCAGCCTCGGTCGCTGGATCAGCCCTTCCAGTTGTCCTCCCGGGTCCGGCAGTCCCTCCAGTGGTGGTTGGTCTCGACCAATCTCGTGAAGGGCAGGTCTTTCCTGGCCCCCCTTTGGGAAATTGTCACCACGGACGCCAGTCTGTCGGGATGGGGCGGATTCTGGAAGGAGCTGCAGTTCCAGGGGCAGTGGGGACCTCGGGAGGCCCTCTTACCCATCAATATTCTGGAACTGAGAGCCATCCGTCGGGTGCTTACTCTCCTGACTCAGCACGTTCTGGGCCTTCCGGTCCAGGTGCGTTCAGACAATCGAACAGCGGTTGCTTACATCAATCATCAGGGAGGGACTCGCAGCCTGAGTGCTCTCAGGGAGGTGTCCCTGATCCTGACCTGGGCAGAAGCCCATGTTCCTCGTCTCTCGGCGGTATACATCCCAGGAGCGGAGAACCTGAAAGCGGACCGCTTGAGCAGGGGCTCTCCCCGTCGGGGAGAATGGGCCCTCCATCCTCGGGTATTTCGCTCACTGTGTCGCCAATGGGGGACTCCAGAGGTGGACCTGTTTGCCTCTCGTCACAATCACAGGCTCCCGAGCTTCGTATCGCTCTCCCAGGATCCTCTGGCTCTGGCAGTGGACGCCATGTCCCTGAGCTGGGGGGATCTGGGGTTTCTGTACCTGTTTCCTCCGACACCCATGCTAGGCAGAGTGCTTCGGAAGTTGGCTCTGGAAGGGGTGTCCGCCGTCCTCGTGGCCCCAAGGTGGCCGAGGCGAGTGTGGTTCGCAGACATCGTTCGGCTGGCAGTGGACCAGGTCGTTCTGCCCCTTCGGCCCGATTTGCTCACTCAGGGTCAATTGTGTTACCCCAATTTACCAGCGCTAGCTTTGACGGCCTGGCTGCTGAGACCTCCATCCTAAAGGAAGAGGGTCTTTCTGATTCTGTCGTTAAGACTTTGATCAGTGCCCGAAAGAGGTCTTCTTCTGTCATCTACTATAGGACCTGGAAAGCCTATATCGCTTGGTGCGAGATGAGATCTTTTTCTTGTAGGGTATTTTCGGTCCCCAGGGTTCTGGAGTTTTTACAATCTGGGCTGGACTCTGGTCTTCAGCTAAGTACGTTGAAAGGGCAAGTTTCTGCCTTATCTATCTTTTTTCAGAAGCGTGTTGCGCTTAAGTCTTTAGTTAAAACCTTTTTCCAGGGGGTTACGCATGTGCGGCCTCCCAGGAAACCATTACTCCCGGTTTGGGATTTGAATTTGGTTCTTTCTGCTCTTCAGGCTCCTCCTTTTGAGCCTTTGCAAGGGATTGCTTTATCTACCCTGACTCAGAAGATTGTCTTCTTGGTAGCGATCACTTCGATCCGGCGTGTCTCGGAATTGGCGGCCTTGTCTATTCAGGCGCCCTACTTCGAGAAGCATCGGGATAAGGTGGTCTTTCGATTCAAGCCAGACTTTCTTCCTAAGGTTGTTTCTGCTTTTCATTTGAACCAAGATATTGTTCTTCCCTCCTTATGTCCTAATCCTAAGAATGACAAAGAGAGGGGTTTGCATTGTTTGGATGTAGTACGCTGTGTTAAATGCTACTTGGTTATCACGTCTCCTTTCCGTAGGACGGATTCCTTTTTTGTTGTGCCCCATGGGCCTAGGAAGGGTTTGGCACCAGCCAAATCTGCCATTAGCAAGTGGATACGTCAGGCCGTTACTGCGGCCTATTCTGCCAAGGGAAGAGTTCCCCCTTTTCGTATCACTGCTCATTCCACTCGCGCTGTTGGGGCGTCTTGGGCTTTTCAGCACCAAGCTTCGGTTGAACAGGTTTGTAAGGCCGCCACTTGGTCTTCTGTTCACACTTTTTCTAAATTTTACAAAGTTGATGTGCGGGCCTCAGCGGATGCTGTTTTCGGCCGCAAAGTTCTGCAGACTGCAGTCGTTTAAGTTATGCTTCACCTGGCCTTGAGTTGCCCAGCCCTTGTGGACACTGCTTTTGGATGTCCCATGAAGTAATGAATATTTAAGAAGTGAAGCGGGGTGTGTGGCACACCAAGAATAATACCATTTTGTGAGTACTCACCTGAAAAATGGATATTGTTGGTGTGCCACACACCCCGCTTCACACCCGCCCTTTTCGGTATTACCGAAGCCTTTATATGGTGAAGCCTTTTTTATATCAAATTTGATTTTGAGGTTACTGGTGGAATACTGGTACCTTGTATTACTGCTTTGTTGATTATACTGGTGATTGAAGGGAGGTACCAGGTATATATAGGCCGGAAGGTGGGGCTCGTTACAAGACTTCCTCTCTGCACTACGTCACCTGCAGGTGATTAACCCATGAAGTAATGAATATTTAAGAAGTGAAGCGGGGTGTGTGGCACACCAACAATATCCATTTTTCAGGTGAGTACTCACAAAATGGTATTATTTTGAGAGACACCAGGACAAGGTGGTGTTTCGTTTTAAGCCAGATTTTCTGTCTAAGGTTGTTTCTGCCTTTCATCTCAATCAGAACATTGTTTTGCCTTCTCTGTGTCCTAATCCTAGTAACCCTAAGGAGAGGGTTTTACATTCTTTGAATGTGGTCAGGACTCTGAAGTTCTATTTGGTGGCTACTGAATCCTTCAGGAAGACTGATGCTCTTTTTGTGCTTCCGTCTGGACTTAAGAAGGGTCTAGTTCCGGCTAAGTCCACTATCAGCAAGTGGATCCGTCAGGCTGTGATACAGGCCTACTCTGCTAAGGGGAAGGAGCCTCCCTTCTGCCTTACTGCTCATTCTACTCGTGCTATTGGTGCCTCTTGGGCTTTTGAGCACCAAGCTTCTGTTGAACAAGTTTGCAAGGCCGCCACTTGGTCTTCTGTTCATACTTTTTTCTAAGTTTTACAAGGTTGACTTTAGGGCCTCAGCTGATGCTGGTTTTGGCCGCAAAGGTCTGCAGGCGGCAGTGGTTTAAACTGTCTGCTGTTACTTTTGGGGATCCCACCCTACCTTACGGACACTGCTATTGGATGTAAGGAATATCTTCTGGAACAGGACGTGCTGTATACTTAGAATAATACAATTCTGTGATTACTCACCTGTAGAATTGGTATTATATGTATACAGCACGTCCTGTTCCACCCCACCCTTGTTATCATTTTTTTTGGTTACCTCTGTATGGTGATTGTTCATTTTTTGTAATGGTTATAGTTCTCCCGGTTCCATTTTAACTGCTTTTCAATACTGGGGAATTTGTGGGAGTTCCCTGGTATATATGGGGCCGGGCGGAGCCACTTTTCTGTGTCTGCAGTCCAGCACCATCTTCTGGATGTATAACCCAAGAGTAAGGAATATCTTCTGGAACAGGACGTGCTGTATTCATATAATACCAATTCTACAGGTGAGTAATCACAGAAATGTATTTTTCTCAGGTGTATAAAAGTACCATTGACTTTCATTGTCTTCCTATCTGGTGATTCACTGAAAGTGAAAATCTCAGGCTTTTTTCTCATGAATTGAATTTGTTACTACCATGAATATTTTTTTCAACTTTTAGTGAATCAAGGCCAAAGAATTAAAATCAGTACAATGGTATTTCAATTGTCACTGACCTCATTTCAGTGACTTACTGTAGTCTCACCTTTTTTCTCCAGTGGGCAAGCAGGAAGGAAATCAGAATATTTTTTTATTGGCAAGCCACATTTGTTAAAATCATAAAAGAAATTTACTTGGCTAGAGACATTGAAGAAGTCGAAGGAAAAATGAGGGTAATACATGGTAGAACAAATGGAAACAAGGCACCCTAAGATGGGAGCCCCTCTTTATATTTATACAAGTTAATCATGTCTCCTCTCAAGACTAAACAGATTTAATTCCCATAATCTTTCCTCATAAATAAGATCCTTCATTCTCTTATCAGTTTGGTGGCTCTCCTCTCCACCCTTTCCATAGTCAGAGCGTCCTTTCTATGAATGAGTGCCCAGAACTGGACAGCATATTCCAGGTGAGGGTGCACCAGTGCCTTGTAAAGAGGCAAAATTCTAGACTAATGCATTGTTATTGTTTGGCCCTTTTTAATAGATTACCCAAGGGGCATCCCTCTCTTCTCCGTATTCCCCCCTGATACCTAAACTGCAAGTGTAGCCACACCACACAGCATCCCTGCTCTCTCTGGTCTACGGGGCTTGTCATTAGGCATTTAAAGCAGATGGAAACCCATTTCTGGGTCCACTGCTCAATCTTCGCCCAAGCTTTTCCACTGCTAAAGCCACCCCCTGTGGCACTTTTGGGAGAAATGACTGTCTCTCTTAAAAGTGCCGCTGTGATAAGGTACAGCCAGCTGGTCGCATTCCTGGCACATTGCGCCAGTGTCTGGCTGCATATGTTTTAATGCGCTTTAAGCCTGCTGGCACTACAAACCTGCAGAGCAGGGATGCCACCAAGTCCATCAACTTTTTGCAAACTCACCAATCTTTATGGATTGTGGTTCAGGCAGTCAGATCCAATATTGGAATAAAAAGTTTACATTTTGATAAAGCAGCAAAAAACCCTTTTGGTGTTTTTCCTATGCCCCGGGTAATGCAGCCGGCTTTGCCGTGGCCCGGTTTTAAAAAGAAAAAATGATTGACTGAGCACACCACAAAGAACAGAGACCCTGGGCATGCGGCTGCCCTCAGTCAGTGCTGTGGGAGTCGCCAGTAAAGGCGAGTTTACCAGTGACCCTGGGGGTTTCCCACAGTAAGGCTTCTTAGGTGCAAGCTAACGGCTGGCCCTGGAGTTTTTTTAGACTCCAGGACCACGTTGTGCGGCTTTTGAGCCCCTTTAACAATTTTAGGTTTAGATGTCCTTCACGTAAGGGGTCAGATGGCTTTTACGTTTTGATTTATTTAGCTTGTGTGCAGCAAGTTTAAGAATGTGTAACTTATAGAGTGCAGTTCCGCTGACACATGGCTGACATGTGCCAGCAGTGAGCCATTACTTCTAGGAACTTTGACTAGTTGTTCTCAAATTTAATATGAAACGCTCACCTTGAATATTTGTAATCCCATAAGTCTGCCATGTATATGTCACAGACAGAAAACGAATAAGCAGCAAGCATTATAGAACGCAGCATTTCAAATATCTGCATTAACTGATGGGTGCTGTTGTATCTAGTAAAGGTGGGTGGTTTCTTACTTTAGTAGCAATATACTAAGGTAGGTGATGAGCTGCAAGAACAGTGGGAACATTTGAACTGTATGTAGGAAACTATTCCACTCAATTCCACACTATTACTAATACATCATCTCCCTGTGTTTTTCAAATCAAAACCTGAAATTCTTCTGTGGTCTTTTCCCAGGCCAGGGTTGCCATATAGGGTAAGGGGCTCTCTACTTACCATAAACCCACTCCCACACTGCCCCCACAGCTCTGCTACAGCTGCCTGAGACTGATGAGCAGTTTCGGGAGCAGCTGTAAGTTACAGTGCGGGGCTATGTGCCTCTGGTCTGAGGTCTGATAAAGTCAAGAAAATAAGACTTCCTTTTAATATTAGACAGTTTTGCGTCGGAGCTCCTTGCTCATAGACAATTTAAACGGCTGCAGATGATGTTCAGAGGGTACGAGTGGAAGCCAACCTTTTGTATTTCCACAGGCATCAGTGCTTGGCAGTGCTTGTCCCTTACTGCATTAAGGCTCAGTGTATAGATGCATCCTCACTTAAAAGATGTAATGGGCTGATGCTTGTTGGAGCTAGTTTTGCAAGAACATGATTATTCTGAGAAAGATCTATGGGCACAAGAACAAGTCCAGGCTGATCTGCAAGGTGAAGGGAAAACATACAGGGAGAGGAATACCCCCCTAAGTTTAATGTGGACCAAAACCCAGGATTTTGCAGATTAGGGGTGCCTTGCTGTATGAAACCCCCCAGGTTGCCCGAAACAAACTCCCCTCATCAAACTCAAGTCATGCGCGGCCGTTCGTCCAATTAGCGCGTTCGGATCCGCTCGAGCCCCTTTGTCCAGGAGCTCGTCTATTACGCATCCCCCGCATTCACAAATGCCTGGCGCTGGCATGCGCCCTGCTAGAGGGACAGCAGGGGTGCAGCCGCTGCTTGTGCATGCGCCATTGCACTGGGAAAGAAGGTGAATTTATGAGCGACCTGGGGGGTTTTCACACAGCGAGCATCCCGATTCTAGATGCCCCGAGAGGAGGGAGTCAATCGACCTGGGATCTTATAGATACCTGCCCCGATCTCTGTGTTTTGGTCCATTTTAAGCAGATTAAAGTTACAAAAAAAACTGCTGTCAAAAGAGGCCAATATATTGAAGAAGAAATATGCAACTAAACTAGAAGATATTTTCTCCTCAAGGAACATCAGTATATCCTGGGAAGGTATTCAACATTATACCAATTGCAATAAGTGTGCCCATGTCTTCTGCCCTGTCTATGTCATGCTGAGAATTTTAACAATGTCTACCCCCCTCCTCCAAATACTCTGTTAGAGAACCCCATTAACATTGCTATCAAGGAAGATGAAATCTCCCTCCTAAGTAGGCCTAAGTAGACACTAGAAATTTATCGAGCCCAGATGGGATATCGATGCTCCCTTCTTTGGAGAGATTGAGGTATAAAACTAAAAGGCCCTCACTTTTTCGCCCATTTCACAGCACATCACTGTACCACTTTAAAGAGTCTGGTATTTTTAAGAGGTGAATGATAGAAAGAGGCTGAGCTGTTGGATTTGTCATTTGGGTAAATAATCCCTTCCTTTCATGTTTTGTTATCCAGGCCCACTTCTGTCCAAATCAGTGAAGTGGACATTGTGAATTTACTTAGGTGCTTTCTCCGTTTACCATCCCCCCTGAATATGTGTAGATGGATTTTACCAATCATGCAATGCTGCTGCTGCTCCACACTGACTAGTTCAGGGAACAGGCATTGGATTGAAGCTGATCACCTCTGCCACTCCTGGCTTTACTTTCTACCAAAGTAAACCACAAGCTTGGCGTTTATTTTTTACTTGGGTGTATAAATTACTCCTGGCACAGAGACATAAAGAGATGATTTGCATAGCTCCGCCTACTGCAAGGATAGATGGGTAACTCTATCTGTCCTTGGACTGGGTACTGTGCAAATACTTTCCGTTCTAGGAAAGCTCCTCTTTTCCTTTACCTAAGTAGAGGGTTTTTTGGTCTCTTTAGCCCCCCTATATTAAGCCTAATATGGGTCTCTCCAAATACTGGCTTGCGACTTTTTTTTTCTCGTCCTCTTCTCTATCCAGCCATGTTTATATGGTCTTCTAATATAGGGTAATTTTGTGATACAGCTCTCTTCAAATTGCAGGAAATTTGAGGGACGATGTCTCCTCACCCTGGCAGGTGGCACTGACTTTATAGCAATCTGACCTTTCTCCTCTCACCTCCTGTCACTGCTAGGAGCTTGCCTAGATTGAAGTTCCTCCCTTATCTCGGTTTAATCAGCCCCATCTAGTGGTCTACTCAAACATTACTTTGGACCACTCCATGGACCCCTCCACCAGTCCTAGGTCCTTCCTGCTGCTGTACCTTCCCTTTTAAAGGGGTTCCTACACAAGTATTAGGATATATTGTCTTTCAAATTGTTACTCATAGCTACAGCTGCTGTTCTCAACTGTTATTTACCTCTATATCTAAATGTTGAGGTGTATGAAAAGCTTCATCTGCATGTACTGTTTGATTTGTTTCTTTTAGGGTGCTCACTTTTTCTTTAAAACTATTATGGCTTATTTTATTGGGTCTTTCTCTCTCTTAAAGCGGAACAAAACCGCTGAATTTCACCTTCCGAATTGGGATGCCCACTGTGTGAAATCCCCCCAGTGCGCCCATACATACTCGCCCCTCCCCTTCCAACGGCCCATTCGCGGATTTTCGTCTAATCTGAAAAAAATGATGTAGTCATTACCTTTCTGAATGACTGGGGCGGGAGTGCTTGCTCGTGAAAGGCAAACTGTTCTGATTGGACGAGTACCCGCACATGCACTGTTGGACTGGAGGGTGGGTTATTACTGGCGCCCTGGGGCGGTTGCACACAGCAGAGCATCCCAAATCAGGGGAAGACCATCGGCCGCCCCAGAATCTTTGATTCCAGGGTGGCTGCTGTTCTGCTTTAAGACGGTTTGCTGCTCTTGCCTAAGCACACATTCACTTTGTCAAGACTTGGTTAGGATGCCTCTGCCCAAAAGCAAAATTCCTAAATGATGTAATATTTGTTGTTATTTTTCTTACCCTAATTAGATGCATGCCAGGGGTTACACTATACTGTATAACTACCATGTGCCATTAAACAACAACTTTAAAGCTCTCCTTTATCAAATATTGCACAAAGTTGTTTCAAAACCACAGGTCTGCTTTGTATAACTCCTAGTACGTAGTTAATTATAACTTAGTACTGGCTACTGAGGTTTTAAGCAATGGTCAATTATTTTCATCTGTTTGGCATATTTTAATTGACATGTTGGTGGAAAAGGTTCCATGCAGTTCCATTCATCAATGTTCTATATAAAATAAAAACCTCCTTTTTGATTTATTTTTTTGATTTTACAGAATAATTAAAAAATAAAATTACATTGTGAAATTATTTCAAAATTGATGGAATGCTTAACCATATATATAGTTGTCTAACCTTTAGAGGTAATCACTACAAAACAAGAACCCTATTTTTTTGCTCTGTAAGATGCACCTGCCCATAATATATATGCACCTAGGATTTGGAGGAGGAAAATAAGAAAAAATATATTCTGAACCAAATGTTGTGCTAAAGCACCATCCCCCCAAGAACCAAACGGGCAAAGTGCAGCATCCCCTACTTACAGGCAGCGTGGCATTGCCCTCGCCCCCCTTTATAGGCAGCATGGCATTGTCCTTGCCCCCCCCCTTTATAGGCAGCATGGCATTCTCCTCGCCCCCCTCTGATTATAGGCAGCATGGCATTCTCTTTGTCCCGCTCTGATTATAGGCAGCGTGGCATTCTTCCCCCTCTGATTATAGGCAGTGTGGTATTCTCCCCCCTCTGATTATAGGCAGTGTGGCATCCCCCCCCCTCTAATTATAGGCAGTGTGGCATTCTCCCCCCTCTAATTATAGGCAGTGTGGCATTCTCCCCCCTCTAATTATAGGCAGTGTGGCATGTCTCCCCCTTCCATTCCCCATAGGTAGTGTGGTAATCCCCCCTCCCATTCCCCATAGGCAGAGTGGGAATCCCCCCTCCTATTCCCTAAAGGCAATGTGGCATTCCTCCCTCCCATTCTCCATAGGTGTCAGTGTGGCAGAACAAAGCCGACTACACCCGCCACCACCAGACGCCGGAGGCGACTCACAGAACAAAATGGCAGGTGGCCAGGGGAACTGATCCCATGCCACCAGCACAACTGCACACAAACAGCCACGTCCATGCAGCTGGTTGGAGTGACCTGCGTCAAGCGTCCATTGAGGATGTCTGATTTGGGATGCCCCAATGTGTGAATCCCCGGATCGCTCCTAAAACTTACCTTCCCCATGTTCCCCGATGCATGTGCGGGCTCTGGTGTAATCAGCATTGTATGCTGTTCATATCAATGCACAGAATACGGCACGGTTTACAGGGTTTACAGAGTGGGGAGCGGCCACATCCTAAGCCTAACCACAGTCTGTGGTGTGTTCAGCTCATCCGAATGGCTGGCCGTGGGAACATGGCAGTTGCGGAGATCCTGGGGATGGGGATGCGCCCGCGACATGGAAAAGGTGAGTTGTTGTAGGGTATCCTGAGGGGTTTCACATAGGGGCAGTAAATCGGCCATACATGGAATCTTTTAGTATAATCAACTTTTATTAGTTTTTTCAAAATAGAGGGATTGGGGTGCAGAAAGCAGAAGGGGTGGGGGGGAAAGAGAATAAGGGGGTACAGCATATGCAATCATTTTAATAGGCATAATGACATAGAACTCAGCCCGTCAATTTATAAGGTTCAAGGTCAAGACATCTGGCTTTAATCCCTGGTTCGTCGTGGACTTCCTCTGCTTAGTAGGGAAGCCTTGGGGAATGAAGAGTAATTCCTGTGCGGGTCCAGGGTCTAACCCTGGGATTACAACAGGGCTGAAAGATTCGAGGCCCGGAAGTCCATCCATCCTGCCCATGTCTTCACGTAGCCATCCGTGGTCCCCTTATCTCTAGAGATTAGGTTTTTCATGTAACTGATTGACTCGAATTCCTGTACCCATTCTATTAATGTGGGGGAGTCCTGTGTCTTCCAATGTTTGGGGATAATCACCCTGCTATAAAATGTCTTTCTTAAAGCTAGATACGGAATTTTGATATGGAATCTTTCAGCCTCCAGTATATAACGTGCTTACTTTTACATATCCACCATGTATGTATTTATG
The DNA here is from genome assembly GCA_027917425.1 of Gastrophryne carolinensis. Lineage (NCBI taxonomy): Eukaryota > Metazoa > Chordata > Amphibia > Anura > Microhylidae > Gastrophryne > Gastrophryne carolinensis. Next base: position 442,882,483 of record CM051237.1, read on the forward strand.
ACTAATTTCTGTTATATTATTGTAATACGTATGGATATATAGATATGTGGAGGTCACTGCCTTTGCTAGGAGGCTCGCAGGCTAGAGTTTCCACAATCTCCTTCATATGTGTTGGACCTCCGTGGTCAGCTGTCTGCGCTCACATCACTGATCACAACCATGCGGATTCCCCTATTCACTGGATGAAGTGAGTCACACACAGCGTCACCTATGCAATTTTCAGTTTTAAATAAAAAATTATGGAATACATTTTATTTTTTTTACTATTGCCGTATTGTTGGTCTCCATGTTAGGGGCTTTTATTTTATAAATATTTGCAATACAGCTCTTTTAGGGTGGTTTTACATCTTAATTTTGCCACCATTGCCCTCTAACTACAAGGACGAGGATGCTTGCCATCAGACTAGATTCTATTTGGCCAATCATTTGGTGGTTTCTTTTATAAACTGATACTTTCTTCCATTTCTGAATGTCACAATGGGAACCTCATAAGTAATTATAGAATATCATGACTGTATTGTGAGACGTAGCTTAGCTTACAATCCACTCTCTCTGAGATAAAACACAACAAACGCTTGCTTGTGTTCAACAAAAGGTTTATTGTTAAAATTGTTAAAACATAATTTTCTGGCAGCCAGTTACTGAAGTGCTACTAGATTGCTATTCTAGGTGGCATAAGACTAGAATCTGCCAAGGTCAGTTTCTCACCCCTTCTCACCTTAGCAACATGTGTTATTGTACGTTTACAGTTCCTTGCAGTATCACACTTTTCAAAATCATTTAACCTTTAATTGATGTTGTCATTTGGTAATTGTTGAGCTCATAACCCCACTCCTAAGCTTTATTCAGACCCTGAAAACACTGGACATGATGTATGAAAGCTGTAAGGAATTTCCCAAAAAGATATGGCACAACCTGACATGTTGAAACTGTGCACAAAGACACTTGTAGCATTTTGGTTACTGAACTTCATTTTTGGTTATTGCTGATGGAAGGTGGGAGTACATTTACAGAAATCGTTCACATAAAGAAAAGTGAAAATAATGTCTCCAAACTAGATTACTGGTAAATACTGTTTTCCATAATATATAAATGTAAATAAACCTGTAAATACAGTAGGTACTGTCATAGGGCCTTTTCTCATTGTGCATTTTTCTGTACTGCCTTGTGAACTGAAGCAATGCACTGGTTTGCCAATAGGCCATTCTGCAGTATGTGTTCATTTCAACCCTCAGAGAAGAAACAGAGTGTCATTGCTATCAGGACTGGGCGGAGGAGCTGGGGCCCCTGGCATTGGCAATGGGCAGAGGAGGCGCCAATGGCATCGTGGTCAGATGAAGGAGGCATTGACGGCATCATAACCAGGTGGTGGAGGAGGCGGTAGCTGCATTGTGACCAGGTGGAGGAAGCGGCAGCCTCATTGGGTCCCATTGGAGGATGTGTTGGCTGCAGAAGGACCCGGCATGGACTGCTGCCAATGCTGTACAAAAGAGGCACCAGCGTGGAGAAGAGATAGCAGCATAGAGTGCCAGAGGTGGATTGGAAGTTGCTACCTGCACTGCCCATAGACCTCTATGGCTTGCATGGCACTTGAAATGTATGCAGTATTTTTTTTTTTTTTTGGGGGGGGGGGGTCCTCTGCATTTAGCCCATCTGTGCAGTGAGACCTGCACAAGTACTGGGCGCACACGTACCCAGAGTGTTGTGCTGCCCAAATTATGACAACTGGGGAGCAAGGATGTGAGGCAGGGCCGGCAAGAGAGAAGGTAATTGAAAGATGAACCACCTTTTCATGACTAGACCAGTTTAAGATAAAGAAAATATAAATGTCACCATTTAATTTTCTGTTCGGTCACAAGACTGCCAAATACATGTAACCGATGCTGGTGTGTTACAAGTGCAAGCTGTCTGGTTTTAGAAGTGCAAATTACAGAGCAGAGCATCATATCCTCATTCACTATATAGTGTAGTCTAAGGGGGAGAGATGTTACTTGTCTTGTGGCTCAATAGGGTTATAAAAAGACATTATTGCAATAGAGATGGCAATCAGTCCAGTGACAGGTAGGCTAAATAATCATTAAAGAGTCCTGACAATAACCATAAGCCAGCAATAAGCCCATCCGAAGCCTGTCCCATGTGCCTCTCCTCCATTTCCTGCAACCTACTGTAGAAGCTGTATCAGGACATATGTATGTTGTTTTTTTTTTTTTTTTGTTTTTTTTTTTTTTTTAATTTTTTTTGCACCTTTTATATTAGGTATAGTCTATATTTACAAGGATGCTAACCCACCTACTAATGCTGCCTTTCAACCCCTGATCTCAGAAGCAGCTCACATTTTTTTTTTTTTTTACAAGGAACCCTGGAGCTTACTGATGGCGTGATGAGGTAGGTTAGGGGTTAAAGGCAAAGTTCATAAACTATCATTCAGCAACTCGCTTCCTAATGGCTGTCCTGGAAGTAGAAACAAGGCAAAATGTTGTGGCACACCACCTGATTTCCTTATGCTTAGACCACCATTCACAGGCCCCCATTTGTCAGCTCATCAGGAATGAGCAGTATTATGCTGCCTCAGCCATCCCAACCAGCACAGCCTACCCCCCCCCCCCCCCTTGTGCTTTCCATCCTGCAGGGCAGCCCTAATTAGCAAATAACTAGTGGTGTCTAATTAGCATTTCAATATCCGTCACACCTAATTAAGCAATTGATTCATCCATGTGCTTGTCTATGTGATTAGGTGTCACAAGCACAGCTTTGGAACAAGACTTCACTACTGATCATCAGAATAGGACAGCATGGATTAGAAAGCCAGGGTGTTTGAAGCATAATATCTAGCTATATTTATCGTGCAGCTATCACCACTCCAATACAGTGTTGTTAGACCCCAAGTGCATGACTTTATATTTCTCCACATTGAACTTCATTTGCCAAGTCATAAATCTGCCTTTATATTTACTGTGGGGATTCAGTTCCTAACAGTGTCTTTTTACTACTCTGTTTAGTTTGAACATCCCAAGGTTAAAGGGTTTATTTCCACCCTAGACTTTCCGCAGGGCTACCTTTTTAATGTGGATTTGGCCCTAAACACGTCTAAAATGTATTTGCACAAAAAATTTCATTGACGTGTGCAATCTCCCCAAATTCGCCACGTAACTAATTTTGCCACTTTAAGCCAAACATGGCTCCTGGCAATGATGCCTCTATTGTTAAGTGCGCCAAGGATGACTTCATTTGCTTGCTGTGTTCTGACTTGCCCTGGCACAGTTTTGTGTATTATGGCATCATATACTAAACCAACAAGGGCGATAATATTTAGTGGAAGGACAGGTGTTTGTTCACACAGCACTTGTGAGAATTGTATTTGCTTAGTTAACACTTTCTATTATATAATATCATAAATGTAATTTGGCAGGTCCTGTTTCCTGTTATGAAAGATTTTCCTCTTGAAGGCTCGTCTTATAGCACCTTAAGGCCACTGCTTAGCTGCATATTAATTCAGAGCAAAGATGGTTCTACTTCATAACTTTTTCATAGACATCTTCTATTTGATGTGAAAAATGTAACCTGGGCCAACCAGTAAGAATCTTAGGGGGCATCCCAATTTGTCTTCCAACGGATGCACACACTGCACGGGATGATGCTGCATGCATTTCTGGGGCCATTTTTTTCTCAGCAATGCTGGATTGTGGCTAGGTGAGTGTGCTCAAGCCGGGGGTTGTGTAGCGATTCCTAATATGGGGCATATCAAATTAGGATGCCCTCCTAGGAATCCCAGTAACTAGTACATTTTTACTTTTGGTCCGATTGAAGTGTTTAGAGCAAATGGTTTTGCCGATAAACCATCCTGTAAAGCCAGAGTGTAAAATGAAAGCATAATTGTCCTCCCAAAATGGGTGGTGTTCCGAGCACAGGGAGGCACCTCTGCTGATGCCCCCCTGCACAATATTGGTGTTAAACGGGAGATATCTTGCCTTTCTCCTTGGTGCCCTAAGAGTTGTGATTGGCTGCATGGTCTGCAGGCTTCTTCTTGGTATCTGACCCACAGAAACAACGTGACTGCGACACATGGCTCGGTTTCTCTGGAAGACCGAGGAGAAAGGTAAGATTTCTCACGTTTAACACCACTCATGTGCAGGGGGGCATTAGCAATCGCGATGTCTCGCTGCACTCGCAACAACACCCATTTTGTATAAGATGGGTGGTGGTCCGGTCTAACTCCCGGGCAGTTGATTGCTGATGGACTTAGTTGGTCAGTAGTGTTGCTAATGATTTCTCATCTCCTGTTCTACAGACATGCCTGCATTTTTCTCTGAGCCTCTATAAGGTACAGACTGGGATCATTCTATGAGGGACTATGACAAAAAAGGGTTTCCTTCTTACCTACATGTCTGTATCTGTGTCTTTCTCACTCTCACCAGTATAACGGGATTCATTTGTTTTTCGTCAGTGTAAGTGCGTGAAGACGCAGAGAAACCGGCCAATAAGCAGCTATCTCCCCTGCAGACACACTGTGATTGTTTCATGCTGTTCAGTCAATAAAATAAAAAGGCGATTTGGCTGCAGAAAAGGGGCTAGATATAAATTTGAACAGCTCTATTTGGCAACACAGCAGTGTGAATTGGCGGTGTTGGGAGGTAAGGAATAACTGATTTTACAAATAGCATGGTCAATCAATTTTTATCTGGGGCCCCACATATCGCATGTGTGTGTATGGATATATGTTATTATATATGTTTTTGTTTATATATATATATATATATATATATATATATATATACACAATTTTTTTTTTTTTGTGAGGCAATTTTGCTTCATTGTGTGTTTCAGATTGCATCGTTTATGAGGGGTTCCTCCTAGTCCTGGGGTCCCTAGCCTTAATATAGATCACCACAAATCCTCCCACTGGGACTTTTAAGGGGCATCTCGGGTTGCTTATTGCTTAAATTCCCTGAGGTCTTGCGACTGACCACATAAATCGCCATATGGAGGCTCCGCAGGATACCGGGCTTGGGCTCCCTCTGGGACAATCCCGGCCATGTGTGGGTTGTGGGGCATCCCTTACGGATGAGAATGTGCTTATTTGTATACCATGTGCACAAAAGGCCATATCGCGGCAGTCGGGTGCCCAGCCTTCTGGGTCGGCGCCCCCCGCTTCATCGCCTTCCCCTCCCCACCTTATCCGTACCCCAAGTGACATTGGTGCTAGCGGGGAGTCGCATTCCGATGTTTGTGCTAGGTTGGCCAGCATCGAGAAATTTATGGTTAGCGCGGTGGGCAAGAAGGCCCAGGCTAAAAATAGACATTTGTTGTCGGTCCAGGCGACATGGGATATTGATGATGATTCTTTTGATATGTCAGATTATTCCCCGCTGGAGGAGGGGGAATTGTATGAGGAGTCAGAGGCTGACTATGTACGGTTTGGCGAGGCTGATGTTGGGCAGGCGCTGGGGGATGCTGTTGACACGGCCACGGTTTTGTCACATCTCTTGAAGGTTTTGGATATTGCGCCGCCTGAGGCGCCCCCTCTCAAGAAGGGGGATTTTTTTGGGGCCCACAAGCCTCGTTTGGAGTTCCCTACCCAGGGTCATTTTGATGCACTGATCCTTAGGGAATGGGAGAAACCTAGTCGGCTTCTGGGTGTTCTTCGGGGATGGGATAAGAAGTATCCTTTCCCGGTGGAAGCGGTTAAGCGCTGGGCTTCTACTCCCGAGGTCGATGCGCCAGTTTTGGGGTTGACCAACTCCTCCGTGCTTCACACCCCAGACGCCACTTCCCTAAAGGATGGTGAGGATAGGCGCCTTGATCAGATGGCATGCCATGCCTTTGCCAGTGTTGGTTCAGCTTTGCGGCCTGTTTGTGCATTTGCGCTAGTGGCGGTGGGTGCTAGGTCTCTGATTAGGGACTGGTTAAATGACGCTCACCTTGATCCGGCCAGCGCTGAGTTCACTACGCTTAAAAGATATGAATTGTTCATGGACTTTGTCTTGGCTGCTATGGAAGACACTATTATGTGTAGTAGGACTTCAGCCTTATTGGTGGCCAAGAAATCGCTCACAGCTCTTCCCTTCTTGGTTACGCAGCTGTTTGGAGATAAGTTGGATGCTGTGGCAAAGGGAGGTAAGTTACCTCAGCGGAAGAAACTGCGCCGTCCCTTTCGAGGGGCAGGCTCTTTCAATCCTTCCTTTCGAGGTGCCAGAGCTAGTAGAGGTTTGGCCTTCTCGGGTGTCAGAGGCTCTTCCTGGAACAGGGGCAGAGGTCGGGCCCGTCCCGCTTCTGCCTGGGGTCCCAAACCCAAGCCTGTGGGTAAACCAGCTCAGCAATGAAGGGGCGCCCTCACCCACTCGGGTGGGGGGGCGGCTACGGCTCTTCTTCCAGGTCTGGGCTCGGAAGGTCACAGACAATTGGATCTTGGAAGTGGTCTCCTCCAGGTACAAATTGGAGTTCGAGTACTGGCCTCCTCCAAGATTTTTAAAGTCTTGGGTGCCCGCGGACCCTCAGGCGGCACAGGGGCTCCTGTTAGCAGTGAAAAACCTTCTGGACAAGAAGGAAGGTTCTGTAAGACCCATATTGGACCTCAAGGTCCTCAACAGATTCATCAGATTCAAGAAGTTCCGTATGGAGACTATGCGCTCGGCCATCAGTTCCCTTCATCAAGGGGATTTCATGACATCCATAGACATCAAAGATGCATATTTTCAGGTTTGAGGTGGACGATCAGCATTTTCAGTTTGTAGCCCTTCCCTTCGGGTTGACCTCAGCGCCGAGGGTCTTCACCAAGGTTTTGGCGGGCATAATGGCCCTATTCAGAGCTCAGGGAATTCGCACTGTGCCGTATCTGGACGACCTATTGATTTCAGCGTCTTCCCTCCGTCAGGCGGAGCTGGACACCCACCAGGTGGTGTCGACCCTGGAGAGGTTCGGGTGGGTGATCAACCGCCCCAAGTCCTCTCTCTCGCCATCATGGAAGATTTCATTTCTGGGCATGAATCTGGATACCATTCAGGCCAGAGTGTTTCTACCCCAGACCAAGGTGCAGGGGATTCAGGATCTGATCCGCCTTCTTCTGGCCCATCCTTGCCCCTCTATCCGGCAGGGGATGAAACTGGTGGGATTGATGGTGGCCTCCTTCGAGGCGGTCCCGTTTGCACAGTTTCACATGAGATCTCTTCAACTTCATCTATTGACGCATTGGGACAGGTGTCCGCTGTCATTGGATCAACCGTTCAGGATGTCTCCCGGGGTTCGGCAGTTTCTTCGGTGGTGGCTGGAGTTGAGCAACCTGTTGAGGGGCAGATCCTTTCTGGTTCCTCGCTGGGAGACGGTTACCACGGATGCCAGCCTGTCGGGCTGGGGAGGTTTCTGGAGAAGTCATCAGTTCAGCGGGGTGTGGGGTCCTCAGGAGGCTCACAACCCCATCAATGTTTAGGAGCTCAGAGCCATCCGGCTTGTTCTGTCACGGCTGACGTCGCACTTGCAGGGTCTTCCGGTTCAGATTCGTTCAGACAATCGGACGGCGGTAGCCTACATCAATTACCAAGGGGGGACTCGCAGCAGGGGTGCCCTCAGGGAAATCTCTCTGATGCTGCATTGGGCAGAGAGCAATGTTCCTTGCATTTCGGCAATCTACATTCCGGGAGTGGAAAACAGGGAGGCGGACTCCCTGAGCAGGGAGTTCTCTCGCCAAGAAGAGTGGTCCCTCAACCCCGGGGTTTTTCGGGTTCTTTGTCGCAAGTGGGGGACTCTTTGCCTCACGGCACAATCACAAACTCCCGGCCTTTGTGTCTCTATCTCAGGATCCTCTAGCTCTGGCAGTGGATGCCTTGTCCCTTGCTTGGAAGGATCTGGGGTTTCTGTACCTGTTTCCTCCCTTCTCCATGCTGGGCAAGGTAGTTTGCAAGTTGGCTCTGGAGAGGGCACCAGCAATTCTGGTGGCTCCAAGGTGGCCAAGAAGGGTTTGGCTACGCAGACGTTGTAAGGCTGGCGGTAGATCAGTACCGGCTTCCCATGTTTCCGGATCTGTTATCACAGGGTCAACTACGTTACCCCAATTTACAAACGCTGGCTTCGACGGTTTGGCTGCTGAAACCTTCATTTTAAAGCAGGAAGGTTTGTCTGAGGCTGTGGTTCAGACCTTGATTAGAGCTAGGAAGCGGTCCTCTTCTGGCATTTACTATAGGGCTTGGCGGTCTTATATTGCGGGTGTTTTTCGATTCATAGGATTTTGGAGTTTCCTCAACACTGTCTGGAACTGGGGTTCCAGCTTAGTGCCTTATAAGGGCAGGTCTCTGCCCTGGCGGTTTTCTTTCAAAGGTCTTTTGTCGGCATCCTCTGGTTAAGACCTTTTTTCCAGGGGGTCACTTATGTGCGGCCCCCTAGAAAGCCTTTGTTGCCCTTTTGGGATTTGAATTTGGTTCTGTCGGCCCACCAAGGGCCTCCTTTTGAGCGGGTGCAGAATGTGGCTCTTTCTGTGCTCACTCAAAAGGTTGCCTTTTTGGTGGCTATTACCTCTGAGTTGTGTGTCTCTGAGTTGGCGTGTCTCTGAGTTGGCGGCTCTGTCCATTCAGGCCCCTTACTTTGAGAGACACCAGGACAAGGTAGTTTTTCACTTTAAGCCAGATTTCCTTCCTAAGGTGGTTTCTGCCTTCCATTTCAATCAGGATGTAGTTCTCCTTTCCTTGTGTCCTAAGCATAGCAATGACAAGGAGAGGGTTTTGCACTCTTTGGATGTGATTCGTTGTGTGAAGTACTATTTGGTGGCTACTTCTCTTTTTCGTAAGACGGACGCCTTGTTCGCGGTGCCCTCCGGGCCCAGGAAAGGTTTGGTGCCCGCCAAGTCTACCATTAGTAAATGGATACGCCAGGCCATTGTTGGGGCCTATACTGCCAAGGGGAAGGTTCCCCCCTTTTCAGATCACTGGTCATTCTACTCGTGCTGTTGAGGCTTCTTGGGCTTTTCAGCACCAAGTTTCTGTTAAACAAGTTTGTAAGGCCGCTACTTGGTCTTCCGTTCATACTTTTTCCTAGTTTTATAAGGTTGATGTGCGGGCCCCAGCGGATGCTGTTTTTGTTTAATTTTGTGCATTTTTGCCGTATTGGGATCCCCACCCATGATGGACACTGCTATTGGATGTTCCACATGTCATGAATATTGGAAGCGGGGTGTGTGACATACTTGGAATAATACCATTTTGTGAATGGTATTATTGCTAGCATGTGACAATGTTGGGGAGGGATAAAAAAAAATTCACTGTTTAGTGTGGCCCCCGACCAGTTTCATGATTGCCTAAGTGGCCCTCACTCTTCAAAACGTTGAGCACCCCTGCTTTAAAGAAATCACATTGCGGATTAGCACAAGCTTACTTCAGTATTCTTTTTTTTTTTTTTTTTAATATACAAAGCAATATGTGGGCATTTTGGATTGAAGCAGCCATGATGCAGGCCCCTCAGAGCTGGAAGTAGGTCAGCTCATCCTTGCGCTGGCCGCTCACATGCAGCCTCTACAGTGAACTTTTTATTAAGTTAAATGACTGTAAAACAAAGCAGTGATTGTACATGTAAATGTTTGGACAGAGGCAAATCAAAAGGACATCTGATATTGAAGAGCGTAAACATTCAGTGTATCACATACACTACTTCTTTATCATGTTTAACCCTTTTGCTGTGTTGCTCTGGCTGCAGTTGTACTTGTATCTATTGTTTTGGCTATAGAGGTAATTTTTAGTCCTGAAAATGTCAGCACCCAGTTAATGTCAAATTAAAGAACCTCACAATGTGTTGTATAAAAGCAAAGCATAAATCATTTACCTCTCAGACTGCTGATTTCTGCTAGGCTGCTGCATTAAACAGTTTTGTTGCTGAATTATGGTCCCACTGTAAAGCCAGGCATGCAATTTTCTGTCTAGCCTGTGTGGTCCACAGCCAGAATGCTACATTTCAGTCTTTCAATAAAGAGGAGATTCTGTGTCTCAGACAAAATAGTGCTCAGTGCAGGGAGGAAAGATACTGGCCCCTACTCACCTGTCCTATGGTGCTATTGCATACAGGTATGTGCTTTGCTGTGCCTCGTTCTTAGCAACAGGCAGTGATCCCTCCTCAGGACTGAGGCTAATATGGTGGACGAGTGTCTTCTCACCTCCACCATTAACAGTGGCCCTGACTTGGCACCCAGGATTGCCCTGCTCACCCTCCCCTAGAATTATCCCCAATGTCTGTTTCATTTTGTGCGTAAGAGTAGAGCAAGCACATTATATATGTATGCAGGAGGATTTGGGCTAGCAGTGTACTTTGCAGCTAACTAAATGAAGCAGGCAGGCAGAGGAATAACTTTAAAGTGGTGCAAAACTTTCTCAGCTCGGCCCTGAAATCTAAAAGATTCCAGGGCTGGCTCTTAGCCTGCCCACGGGCGAATCCTATAGCAGATAAAACCCCTGTGTGAAACCCCTGGGTTCATGGATAAACTTTACCGGGCTGCTCCCACACCACTAAAATCGCAGACTGCCACATATCCGGCGCTCCCAGCATAAATGCAGCCAGCCAGTGTTTGCACGTCACCCCCCCCCCCCCCCCCCCTTTTGAGATCAGCCAATTGACAATCTGTAAAGGTACTGGGTGGGGCCTCTGTGGCTTACCGTTTTTTTAGAAACCGGCAAACCAGCAGCATTGCCCCCGGCTGGATGAGCGGAGCACCCAGAAATTGCTCAGCTTTAAATAATTTAAATACTTCCCTGCAGATAAAGTAAATGATGTATCCTAGCACATTGTGGTGCAGAATAGGGGTTTGGCTACAGAAATTGTGCTGCATGGGAGTTGGGGGGACAATGTTTTCACTTTATCTAATGTGATCACAGGGACTGTCTATACAGGAAAAAATAACTCATTCTCTATTTTTTCTCCCTGCAATGCTTGTTAAAAAAAAAAAAAAACTCACCAGGTGCTGACCACTCCATTCACTGACCACTGACTGACCACTTCATTCACTACAATGGAGGAAGTGTGTCGGCCTGGCATGCCTCCTTCATTGACTGACCACTCCATCCACTACAATGGAGGAAGTGTGTCGGCCTTGCATGCCTCCTTCATTGGAGTGAATAGAATGGGCCTGCTCAAGTCATGGACTGACGCAGCAGGACGGCCATTGATCCCATATGCCGCTGGTGTCTGTGAGTGCCACAGAATTCAATCTCTGCACCCAATGAGTTTTTCAAACCTCAGACAGAAATGTCGCAGGTGTAAAAGAGAAGTATGACTTTTGTTTTGTTTTTTTGTTTCACTTTTTTCATCTTTAAATGACCTTATTGCACTAACCAACCAACACAGAATGCTGTGAAAGCAAAGGCAGGCTAGGTGGTTAACTGTGTTGTTCAGAGAATTTTTTCACAAGGAAAGATTTTAAAATGTTTGTAATTCCACTGGGGAAATGTAGTTCTACTTTTTGTCTAGTGCCCAGGTTATGCAATAATAAGCATGCACAAATCCCCAAAACATTAAAAACAGCTGGGTGTTTGTCCACTAAATGAGCAGTCAAGCCAAAAACCAAAACCAACTTACAGAGAACGGTAGGCTTATAACTACATCAAATTTTATTCATAATTATACCAAAACTATCACATATAACACTACAAAAGGACAAAATAAACCATAAAACCATGAACAGAGCACACCAAATTAAATGATTAATCAATTAATGAATCCAACACTATATTGTACTAATAAATAAATACATTTAATCATGGAAAAATATATAAATAAATTAGAACAATTGATAATGTCCTTACATTATTCAACCAAAAACACAAAAAACAAAGCCCTGCCTATGATCAGGATCAAAATGTGCACTAAATAAACAAAAAAGTGTTTGAAACAATACATCAATATCTACAACTATGACATACATAGTATCCGTATGTAAATTTAGTAATATGCACATAAAAGCCAGTGATAATTGTAACAAAAGATACCCTGAATTAATGATAATTATGACAATACCAAATCAATATCAAACCTCAACCACCATTAATCATGGTAAGGTACAAGCCACACATTCTGTGGATGCCAACACCTACTTCCTCAGTCACTTTTTGTCTTTGTGCCCAGTCCCTGAATTTCTTATTCAAAAATCTCAACACCCTCCCCCCCCCCAAGAAATAGATTTCTCTTTTTTTTATTCTACAGAAGACTGCCCCCACAGCATAGGGGTGTGCTGATTCAGCCTGTGCCCCCATTCCCAAACCTTGACCGGGCAGACCGATACTTTCCTGACCCCTCTGAATGTTAGCCATTCAATGACTGTTGGAAACATACATTGGGTGGGAGGGGCGGGCCATGTCTGCCCTGTAAACCCGATTGTTCGCTGGCAGTCCCGTAGCATAGCGGACAGCTTGCTCTGATCAAGTGCGGAGATGTTAGTTTTTGGCTGCCTGGACCAGCTGCACCTCCACCAGTAGGACGCATGGGGATCTGCAGTGTGCATCCATTTCTAGGTTCCCGGTCTGAACGATATAACAAAGCAATTTACTAAACATTGCCTATATTCAGGGCTTGTGAGCAGTGAAAGGAGTGGCTTGGAGGAAGGAAAGATATCTACTCACCCATCCTATGGTGCTTTGCTGTGCCTCGTTCTTAGCAACAGGCAGTGCCCCCTCCTCAGGACTGAGCTTAATATAGTGGATGAGGGGGCCTGTCTTATCTCCTCCACCACAACAGTGGCCCTGACTTGGCGCCCAGGATCGCCCTTCCCTAGAATTGGCCCCAATGTCTCTCTTCCTGTCTTTCATTTGTGCGTAAGAATAGAGCAAACACATTTTATATGTATGCAGGAGGATTTTTTTTGCTAGAACTGTACTTTTCAGCAAACTAAATGAAGCCGACAAGCAGAGGAATAACGTTAAAGCAGCACAAAACCCTCACAGCTGCTAGCCTTCCCCTGGGGCATCCTATAGCAGGTAAAATCCCTGTGTGAAACCCCTGGGTTTCACTCAGGGCGTATTTAGGGCTTAAGAACAGTGAAAGGAGTGGCTTGGAGTCATAGACCAGGACCCTCCATGGCACAGATTTGCCAGGTATGGGGAGGGTTTAGCTCTACTTTAAAACCCATTTTCTGACATAAAGGCTTATGCTCAGGTTATCCTTCTAAACAAAATGTCTTTGGCCTTAAGTATTTGGACCTGAAAGTATCTGCGCCAGATTTCAGGAGCCAAACTGTAACACACCCAGATATCCTTCCTTGGTTAGAGGAGAGGTTTTGCTTAGCACACATTTTGCTTTCACATGGAAACTCTGCTTATAATGAATATCTGACCTGCCAGCATCAGGCAGCCAAATAACAGATTTGGCCATACACTGACCCATGAGGTGCTCTTATTTTTGTTTATTGTAATGCTGACAAAATCTGAAGTATTTAGTGCTCATGCATCTGTCACTAGGTGAGGTTTAAATATTTTGGCCATAAGCTGTGTACAGTGCTGGATATTGCTTTTGAAAATAAACAGATTTTTACACCTCAGTTCTGTGGTTAAATCATTTTCAAAGCTGTGAAAACAGGATTCAGGTGCCGAATTCTGGAAAAGACGTTAGGAATGCATGTCCCCATATCAGATCTGTAATGATCCTGGTGCTTTAAAGAAGAACTAGTGCACAAAATTGGCCCAAAAAGCTTGTTTCTTTTTTTATTTTTTAATTGAAGAATAATGAATTTGTGGTGACAGGATGTGATGGTCCCATTCTACTTTTTAGATAGGAAATCTGTGCTGAAATAACCACTTATTGCAAATCTATTTTGTGTAGATGCTTTTACCAATCATGCAGCACTTTAGGTAAATAAATAGACTGGTTATCTAGTGCCAGTCCAACCAAACTGCCCTCCCCCCGGTGCTAAAGCAGGGTAGAGGGGTTACTTTAAAAACTCACCTTGCCTGCAATCCAGCACCAATCATATTTCTCTTCCATTTTACTTCAGGACATCAGAAGAATTCAGAGACGAATGGGTTAACCTTTCCCGAAGGGTGTGGTTTGCAAGAACAAAGATGTGTCTCCACCTCCCGGGCCTAGAACCACCTGGCTGACTTGATGCACTTCAGTTTTCTTTCTTGCAGTGGAACTGCAAGGACTTATCTGAACTCCTCTATTTACTTTTTGTTTTAAAGGAATTATGCCTTGGAAGCGGGGGTAATGGAAACCTGACTGTTCTTGGCCCTTATACTCCTTGGTTCTGAATGGACCCACTCTGCCTCCACAGCTAAGCTGCATTCAGATCAGTATGGTAAGGTAAGCGCCAGGGTCTTGCGGCGCTGTGGGGTGTCACTTTTTTTGTTTTTTAAAAAAGGGTGACACTCCTGGCTGAGAATTCCGCCACAGGAAAAAGCCATAAGGCTTTTGTCTGGTGAGCCTGATTGAGGGGAACCAGAGGAATTCATTTCCTCTTTATTGCTCTTCCCATTTGTTTTTATTGGTTGAAAAATTCAAAATTTGCACCCGCCGCTATGGAAACATTTTCGGCTTAGCATAGCAGCGAGCACCGGTGTGCGGCTCTTTTCTTACCCCGCTCTCACTGGAAGATTTTCGGCCGGGCGAAGCGGCAAGCACCACTAACATCGTGGTTCCCCTCCGGCCGCTCACACTGCAACATTTTCGGCTGGGACGAAGCGTCAAGTACCGCTAACATCACGGTTCTCCTCCGGCCACTCGCACTGGAAGATTTTCGGGCGGACGAAGCGGCAAGTACCGCTAACATCACGGTTCTCCTCCGGCCACTCGCACTGGAAGATTTTCGGCCGGACGAAGCGGCAAGTACCGCTAACATCGCGGTTCTCCTCCGGCCACTCGCACTGGAAGATTTTCGGCCGGACGAAGCGGCAAGTACCGCTAACATTGCGGTTCTTCTCCAGCCGCCTTCAATGGAAGATTTTCAGCCGGGGGTGAAGCGCCGAGTACCGCTGAGATCGCGGTTCTTCTCCGGCCACCTTCACGGGAAGATTTTCGGCTGGGGGAAGCACAAAAGTAGCCCCGACTTCACGGTTCTTCTCCGGCAGCGCTTGATACTGGGGTTGTTGGCCGGCAAAAAGGGCTGCTTCTGAGCCGCTGCACGGCCACCCTCAAGTGGACCTAAATCTTTAGGTAGCTCATTTTTTAATGATTATGTGTATTAATAAGTATTAATAAATAAACCTTTAGAAAGTCATTTAGAAGGATTGGCTACTAAAAAGGTTTTTAACCCTTTTGTTGCCAAGCACGTAACACCTACGTGCTGGCTTGGCTGGGCCTTAAGTGCCAAGCCCGTAGGTGTTACGTGCTTGACTTTGATCGCTTCTAGTTTAAAAAATAAAAATAAAAAATACTCACCTGACCCCTTGTTGGATCCGGCCGGGTCTCCCCTTTAATTTGGTGCCATCCGATCCCCCGTGGGGGGTCGGATGGCTCCAGGAGAGCCCCCGGAATAGGCCGCCCCCCCCCCCGCTTCTGCAGCAGCAGCTGCTAACTGTAAAAAAAATAAAAAAATAAAAATGACATTCACTTACCTCCATGTGCGCTGGCTCCCGCTGTCCCTCCTCTTCACCTGGGGGGCCTCCGATCCCCCCCCAGGACTTACCGATCTTCAGGAGAGAGCCTGAGAGGCTCTCTCCCCTTTGATCCTCGATGGCGGCCGCCATCTTGCCGCTAAGCCCCGCCCCCTTGGGGGCGGGGCTTATGACGTCATCCCGGCCCCCGATATCTGGCTTCACCCTTCTCAACTTCTCAGATGCCGGTGATCGGCACAGGGTAAGGAGGTGGCAGGAGATCCTCTGATCTCCTGCCTCCTCCTTCTCCTGTACCGATCACCGGCATCTGTCAGCTGAGCGGCGAGGGACAAGAGCTTGCAATCGAAGGTAAGTACAGTAAAAAAAAATTATTTTTTTTTAATAAAATACTTTTTTTTATTGTGTGGTGTTTTTTTTTTTACAGTTAACCCTTTGTGAGCTGGTAAGGGGTCCATGAGACCCCTTATACCAGTTCACATGGCTGGGGGGGTGGCATTGCCATTAACCCCCGCACCCCCATTACCTGCCTCCCCAAAGGCCAGGGGGGGGCAGAAGAGCCCGGGCCCACATAGGCTATGTGGGCTCGTAGGCTGCAGGGTGGGGGGGCCACCAAAGCTGGCCCCCCCACTCTGTGCCTACAAGCCCCCATAGCTGGTCCCGGGCTGGTTACTTTGGGTAAGGGGGACCCCACGTCATTTTTTTTTTTGGATTTTTAAGGGTTTTTAACCCTTAAAAATCCAAAAAAAAATGGGGTCCCCCTCCCCGGGAAGGGGGACCCTATGTCATTTTTTTTTTTAATTAACCATTTGTCATCCAGCAGCTATAAAAGGCTTCTGGGCAGGAAAGGGTGTCTACCTATACATATGTGGTATCGCTGTAAGCGGGAGAAATTGGGGTTTCTCACGCAATAAGATTTTATTGACAAACTTACATTTTTTATTACAAAAAAACTCTACAAATTGTAAAAAAATATATTTTTTTTATTTTTTTTCACACATTTCACCCAAAAATGTTGAGAATACACCTAAAAAACACAAACAAGACATTTCATGTTAAAGCCCAGACTCTGTTGAAAAAAACAATATATAATTTTCCTGGGAAATCCCTGGAAAGCCTTTCGAAAATGACAGTTGAACATGTGTAGCGCAAAACAGTCAAACTCAGTCTGGCAACAGGGAGTGGCAAATGCTGCAGGTAGGCTGGCAGCGAAAGGGTTAAAGAAAATATTTATCCTCTAACTTGAAGAGGATATTGTAGCTGCCGTAGTCTCCCAGGAAGTTATCCGTTGGGGAGGATGTATCCAGTAGGGACTCGTATTCATAGTCCTCTACGCAAGGGGGTGCTCAGGATGGATGGATGATTTTGGTTTTGATTTCCTCCATTCTGGAGGATGTTGCAGAGCATACACATTATTCTAATCTGATCAATAGGGAATGGCAGAAGTCAGGTTGTCTTCCGCCCATTCCTAAAGTACTAGAGATTGAATTATGGCCTCACCCTCCTGTGATGGACACTCTGGGGTCAGGTCTTTTTAAGATTTTGGTTATGCCATCCTCGGATAGTGCTTCTCCAAAGGATCCAGCGAATAAGCACGTGGATCAGGTGGCATGCCATGCTTATTCTATTATGGGGTCGACCTTGCGGCCGGCCTGGGCTACATCCATAGTATTTTTGGGGAGCCAGGTGATCAAGACCAGTTTGGCTACAACAGGTATATGTTACGGGCTATGGAGGATTGAGCAGGATAAGTGCCAGAGGCCTAGCTCTGGTGTTAGCCTTAAGGCGTGCTTTATGGCTTAAGCAATGGCCAGCTGACATAGCCTCCAAAAAAGAATGTCAGGACTCCCCTTTAAGGTGGGGTGTCTGTTTGGGGAGTGCTTGGTTGACATGGTAAAGCATGCAACTAGTGGTTAAATCATCTAATCTGCCACAGAAGCCGAAGTCTAATACTGCTTCCGCAGGGCCTCTAATACTCCGGGGTTCCGGCTAGATGTTCGGCCTCTTCGGGATACCGAAGAGATTTTTTGAATAAGACAAAGTTCCAAATTAAGGCAACAGGTGTCTGGCAGAATAAAGCCAGACCCCCTTCAAAGCCTGCTCAGGCATGAAGGGATGCCCCTGCCCTTGAGGTGTGGGGGGATTGCTTCTGCATTTTGCTCTCATTTGGAGGCTTCATGTAACAGATATTTGGATACAGGAAGTTGTATCCTCAGGTTACAAGATCAAATTAGGAGCCAGACCCCCTTGGAGATTCTCTTGGTCAGGGGTATCCCGAATTCCGCAGGAAGCAGAAGCATTGAGGTCTGCCGTATCTTACCTTTTTAGAGATTGGAGTTGTTGATCCACATTGAAGTTACTCCAATCTGTTGGGCCTGATGGTATCTTGCTTGAGTCAGTCCTTTTGCACTGTTCACACAAGACCCCTGCAGATGGACTTGCTCACAATCTGTGATCAAGACCATCAAGTGCCACCATGGGGGCACCTGAAGCAGTGAAGCCCTCATGGAAGTGAGCTAGTTTTTACTTGGGCCGAGAAACAGGTTTCATGCATTTCGGCTGTACAGATTCCTGGAGTGGACAACTTGCAGGCCGATCATCTCAGCAGGATGGTCCTGCATCAGAGGGAATGGTCTCTTAGTCAGGGTTTTTTTTCAATCCCTATGCATGCGCTGGGGGATTCCGGACATAGATCTCTTGTGCATTACGACACAATCAGAAGGTTACAAAGTTTGTGTCTCGGTCCAGGGATCCTCTAACTATAGCAACAGATATCCTGACTCTTCAGTGGTCAGCGTTCAAGCTTCTTTATGCATTCCCTCTGATTCCACTCCTAGGGCGAGTAATAAAAAAGATAGCTAGCGAGGAAGTCCCAACCATTCTGGTGGCTCCTCGGTGGCCAAGAAGAAGCTTGTTCTCAGACATAGTAAGGATGTCAGAGGGAAACTCATGGAGGTTACCCGATGATCCAGATCTTCTCTCACAGGGGCCTCTAAGGCATCCCAATTCACATGTTCTGGCTTGGACAGCCTGGCTATTGAATCCTGTATCTTGGCAGAAAGGGGGTTCTTCTGACAGTCATGCAGACTATGATTCAAGCCAGGAAGAAGCCTTCATCTATGATCTACTATAGAGTTTGGCAAGCATTATCGCTTGGTGCAAATCCAGAAGTTTCGCTGGTAGAATTTTTTCTGTTCCCAGAATATTTGATTTTTTGGCAGAAAGGTCTTGATGAAGGTTTTCAATTAAGTACTTTAAAGGGACAGATATCTGCTTTATCTATCTTTTTATTCAGAAACCCATTGCTGTGAATAAATGTATCAAAACTTTTGTATAGGGAGTCGCTCATGTGCGGCCTCCTCGTAAGCTACTTCTGCCGGTTTGGGACCTGAACTTAGTTTTATCAGCTCTTTATCAGCGTCTTCCTTTTGAACTATTGGCAGATACATCATTAAGTTTATTGACTCTTTAAGGTTATCTTTTTTAGTGGCAATAACCTCAGTAAGGAAGGTTTCTGAGTTAGCAGCTTATCAGTTAAGTCTCCTTATCTTCTGCAGGATGTTCTTCCTAAGGTGGTTTCCATCTTAATGAAGAGGTGAATTGCCTTATGTCCTACTCCAGTGTCCGATAAAGAAAGGATTCTTCATTGCTGGATGTAGGGAAAAGCACTAAGATACAATCTCACTGCTACACCAACTTTCTGTAGGTCGGACTCCTTTTTTGTCGTATAATGGGCCCGGGAGGTGGAGACACACCTTTGTTCTTGCAGACCACACCCTTCGGGAAAGGTTAACCCATCCGTCTCTGAATTCTTCTGATGTCCTGAAGTAATAATGGAACAGAAATTAATTCTACAGGTGAGTACTCACAGAATTCTCTTTTTCTTCGCCTACTATTGCCGCTGGGAGTGCCTCCCCCCTGTCCACACACCCAATAGCAGGGGACGCTGACAAAAAGATGGCAGCGCCCAGTGCTGGGATAGCCTGATGGTCGGCGCTGGGTTGCGGGCAAGGTAAGTGGTTAATGTAGCCACCCACCCCCCTGCCCTGCTTTAACACTAGTGGAGGATGGCAGGACGGGTGAATTTAAAGTGATTATTCTGGCAAAAAGTTAAAAAAATAAAACATTGCCATTGCTAAACACTTTACATTGCATTCCTACGGCGCATTTCCTCTTCTCAGCTCATCGCCTTAAATGAGGAAATATACTTTCTTTTCTGCTCCTCCAGCACACTCCAGCCCACATGGGCCACCAATACTAGCTGAGCAAGTCCAGACCACGCCCTCCCCTGTATTGATGGATTGAATGGCTGCCATTCAAGCGTATCTCACCACTTCCTCCCCACCCAGCCTCCTCCTTGCAAGCACTTTTGCTCCCAGCACCACCACACCCATTATGCAGCATCACAGCTCCAAGGGCCACACCCACATGCTTCAAAGGAGAAATCATGGGGGAAAACAGTTTAGGACATAGCCCAACACAATGGTGTAACAATTGGCTGTGCCTGAAATATCACTTTAAAAGACGGGCAGTCTGGCTGGACTGGCCCTTTAACTCTGTTGCTACACACAGGCTGCCTTGGGGGACACTGAAATGGAGCAGATCAGGTAAGTGGAATGGAATGGAAGGTTCCAAAACCTTTCACTTGATTATTTTATTCCTACCAGAAAAAAAAAGAATGTTGGTGGGATTTTTTTTCAGTTGATGTGTATAAATAGCTCCTCCTCCCGTCGTATAGCATGTTTATATGGATTTTTATTATTTCACAATTTCGCAATACAGAGCCTTTAATTATTTAAACTCATTTAATTTTGAGGTGTAGAAATCTACTGCCACTAAAATACTTTAAATTGTAAGGATTATTTTCAATTTGGCTTTTTTTTTCTAATTCTAGCTTTCAAAATTGGGTGAGCAAGTACAAGTTAAATAACATTTTTGTTTCTTTTCCCACCAAATATGGTCCATAACGCTAATCCATATATCTGTATTCCGTCGCCACAAATTTCTGGTTTATTGAAAAACAAAGACCCCTTTTTTTTTTTCAAACATTCGCCCGACGTACTAACATTTCGCAACCACTTTTTTTGGAAAAAATAGTGCATCCTATAGGGTGAAAAAAAAAAAACTATATATATATATATATATTTATATTAAATATATATAATTTTTTTGTGGATACAAAAGTTGTTAGTGGTTAAACTCAAGGTTCCCTGAAAACCAAGAATACGTTTTTTGGTCTTAAAATATTTAAAGCCATAGCAAAATGTGAATTAAAAAAATCTCTTTGCCTGTTAATGTGACAGCTAAAACATTTCTTCTCCCTTTTTGTCTGCAGGCGCTGTTGACTTCAGAACCTAAGAACAGTAAAGCAGGCCTCTTGAAGATGACGATGAAGGAATTAATAAGCTTGGCTCTGCCTTCAAGTGACCTGTCTGGAAATAACAGCACAATCCCACAGGTGATGGTGATATTACACAGCCCAGGCCATTGCAGACGTGCTCCTTCAACAAAGGGCATTATGCTTAACTTTATACAGCTTTAGCTGCAGTTATTGACAACCCCGTGCAAAATCCCATAGCATCAGAAAGCCCCGTCCTTCAAGTTAATGTATCTGTTCCAAGAATGACAAAAAAATTAAATTTTATACCAGCGCCATTCAACTGGCAAAGCCTTGTCTGGACGTGGCCCACAGAGGGTTCTGTGTAATTTCTGGCTTCTATGAGCCCTGTGCTGTATGACATCATTTTATAATTTAATGGGATCCAGCAAAAACCATACACTGACTGGACAGAACCAGTTTCTAGTGTAACGTGCAGTCATTGTGCTCTCTAATGCGGTGATAAAAATTTGAAGGGATGACTTTAAATGGCAGCTTTTGTGTTTTTCTTTTAGCGGTTTTAAGTGCTCTGTCAAAATGTGGGTAAAACGTGGATTTGATTTCATCCTGTTAAGTAACTGCATTGGGGTTTAGAGAGATTTTAAAACTTCCATCTGTCATGAACAAACGTGGTACATATTTCTTTCATTGCAAACTGGTATTCTGGGTGTAACAAGCAGTTAAAGCCATGCTTTAACCAGACAATTTTTTTATTTTAAAGTGGAACAAAATCCAACACGGCCGTCCCAGGAATCTTAAAGCGAACCTTCACCCTGAATAAGAGCATATCTTTTATATGTTTCCCACACCCTGTATATACAGATAGCCCACATTAAAAATCATCCTACCTGCATCTACTGCATGTTATGAGCCTTTAAACATCCAAGATGGCGACTCATGGAGTATGAGACAGCCTACAAACAGGAAGTGTCTTCTGACGGTGCCGCTCTGCATTCTGGGATTGCTGTCTTTTTCCTGACCCCAGCTCTGGTCTGACTGTGCAAAGCACAGCTTTGACCCCACAGCCCTGTAAATTTGCACCCCTCTCGTCTCCTCAATATATATGATGCTTCTGAGGCAAGATGGCGGCGCCCGTATTCGAGAGTCCTGAACAGTGTTCAAGCCCAGCGGAGGAAAGAATAATAATTAAGCGACTAAAAACGTGAAATATATTCATTTTAGATGCTGCATAATAGTTTTTTAAGGGTTTGGGCTTTTCATTATATTATGCTGAAGGTCTGGTTTGTCAAAATCCTGGGTCTTGTTCTGCTTTAAAAAGACATGTCTAGGTAAAGAATATTTACCTTTTTGCAGCCAATTCCTCATAGTTTGGTCTGAGAAGGGTGAGCCTTGGGGGTTCTATTTTATTGCACAGGTGTTGCCTAAATCCTGGCCCTGTCTGGTAGTACTAATCTGTAACAGGATGCTTACTGGTGGTTAAAAGGTCTGGTTAGGCAAGAAAACAACAAGTCATACTCTCCTTTTGTTCCCATCAGCATTTCCATCCTACTCTGGTGTTAAATAAACAAAAAAATTGTTCTCGACGGTGACATCTGGGACTAACAGCTGCCCCTCTACATCTGTCGGAGAGTTTAAGTCCTTTGCATGCCCTCTCCTTTGGAGTGAATTGAATAGACGTGACCAGTAACTGTGACTGGCATCGGGGGCGACTGTTGGTCTCATGTGTCAGCAAGTGAGGTCTGAGCAGTATATCTCAGCACCTGGTGAGTTTTTTCATATCGGAGTAGGATGGAAGCGCTGCTTGAGATAAAAAGTGAGTACTAACTGACACAATTGGCTCAAATCAGAACAGTATGGACGTGCATGTCTGCAATGATTGTGGGATGTGTTCTGCAACGGACAGTGCCATTCATTTATATGGTTGCAAGAGACAAAAACCTGTATCTGGTCGCTAAAATAGATGACAGAATATCGATACAAAAATATAATATAACCCTTGGAGACATTACTAGATAATATGAAGAAAAACCTTAAAACTGTAAGGTTCCAGAGCCATGCTACTGAGGTATTTTCCTCCTCTTTCCCCTATCATAACCCTGAAAGAGTTCAAGTGGACATATCACCAGGATTTTTACTATCCTTTTGATAGGTCCTTGTCCTGGGTTATCCCAATTCGGGATTCCCCGCACTGATCTCCAGATCACCCAAAATGCAATTTTCAGCTGGTCCTATGATGCTTGTGCAGGCTCTCGATAAAGCAGTGTTGTATGGGGTGCATATGAATGTATGACATACAGCTCTGTTTACACACAGCGACTGCCATATAGAAACGGGAAGTGGCCCGCATCCCCAGTCTCCCTGCGGTGTGCTCCCTCTCCCAGTTTGTCTGACTGGCTAGGTGCGGGAGTTTGCCTCAGCTGTGGAATATCCTCAGATGGGGAAGGCATGGGATCACTGGAAAGGTGATGGGTTTTTAAGTGATCAGCAAGGTTTCACACAGCTGGATAACCCTGGGTTAGATAATTTGCAGTCCCTGGAGCCTTTAAGACTCCAGGGCCGTCGAACCCTGATGGGCCGCTTTAAGGATGAGAAGCAACTCAAAGTTAGGGGGAGAGCTTGTCCTGTGGTTGGATTACATAGATTTCAGTCAGAGATAAGACCTTATATTTTTTGTGTTGGAAACATTTTCATTGGGGCTTAAATTGGACCAAAACTTGACCTTGACCTTCTGGTTGAATACCCATCCCGTTGTGTATAATTGCTATTTATACTATTCTCGCCAGTGATCCCAAGATACATTAGAGGGATGTCGTCACCAATTTTGAAAGCGGCTCGCCATTGGCTTATATAGCTGTTCAATTATATGCATGGCCAAAGCTAAATGGGGTGTCCAAGGGAAGTTTATCTTGAATAGTGAATTGCTGTATCCATGTACGATGTATACATTTTGTCCTTTCACTACCATAGAGTTATAATAAGTTGCCTATACCTTCTGGTAGTGGGCATGGGCATGGTGGCCTTGAGACAACAGGGAATTTGCTTTATTCCCATCCTGGAATACAATACCCTCTGTTTTAGCATGTTCCTCGGGTTGAGGCCAGAATGTCCCTGGGACCCTTCTTGGAAACCTGCAGAAATTTGGTTGGGTTGGTAGTTTTCTAGGTCCATGATGGTAGAGTCAATGAGGTGAATGGACCTATGATCTGCTTTCTTTCCAACAGGGCATAAGAAAGACTTTGGCCTTGTGATGGCCACCATGCAGCAAACCCCCACAGCTGTAAGGTTCCTTATCTGTGGATCAAACCTTCTTCTTGCCTACTAATCTCTGCCTTGGTGGATGAGGTCTCCTGCTCTAACTTCAGGTCAATACTTTCTACCCCTCCATTGAACGTTGTAAGCAATAGATGCCAGACAATGGTCCCAGAGATAAAAAAAAAAAAATAAAAGATGTCAGATCATCATCCTGAAGCTATTTGTCAGGGGTCCTCAACCTGTAGCTTGGGAGCCATATGTGGCTCACCAACCCATGCTGTGTGGGTGCAAACTGTATGCTGCAAACTGTAACGCTGGACCAAAACACCTTTAGAGGTCTAGCACACTGTTGAGGCTGGGGAGGTACATGGCTCCCTGGGTTAGGCATTGCAGTACCATGCAGGGGTTAATGCAGATTTACCAGGTGTAGAAATATACAAACATTACCTATTTTTCCTGCATCCAGTGCCATACACTTTTCCCACCTTCCTGGTAAGTGAAGAGGATGGGTGCAGGAGATTATGCTGCCGTAACCCTGCTTTTGCTGCCCATATCTTGTGGCTGTGGGATCCACTTCTGTGGAATATGTATTTTATAGGCAGAGAAGATCTGTTTATAATTTTTCGGTACTAGAGAGTTCCATGTTCAATCAACAATTGTGTTTTATGCCTTTAGGTCCTTCACTGTATTTTGAATTGTTATGAATAGTTTCTAATCCAATAAGAGTTATATGACGATTATGATCTATTAACATCAAATGGTGGCTCACGATTATCTCTCACTGCTACAAGTGGCTCTCATAGTATAGAAGGTTGGACATCCCTGTTCTATGTGTTGGTAGTGGCAAACAGGGCAAGATTATAAGGGGGCATGCGCAAAGCAGGAGTTCCTGAGCAGCACACACCACACAAGGGTGGCACAAGGGACTTGATCTGACATTCCATTAAGTAGGCGGCTGCCAGACAACCTCCAATCAGTTACTTGGCTGGACTATTATTTTAAAGGAAAAAAAAAAAAAACGTATCTGGGGCCTCCACCAGATTTTGTGCACAGGGGCCTCCACCACACTTAATCCGGCCCTGGTGGCAAATATCAATGACAAGGCAGGCACCAAGCACAAGCAGATGTTTCTTTGTATCATTGATTGGCAGAACAACATGTCCTGGCCTTGTTTGTGATCAACATTCATGGGATAAAAAGTGGTTCTATGCTTTCCAGGTCCTCAGCAGTTGTTGAATTCTCCCAAGTGTGGACATTTGTTCCTTGCCATAACAGAATCCTGAATGAGGCAGATTTTTGGGGAAGGGGTTCACACGGATTTATGCATTTCTTTCTCTACTATTATTTCGGATCCCGATTCCCCTGGTGAGACATAGCCTGTGCTGCTCTGTTTCCACCAGCAAAGCAGGTGCACTTGAATAACTGTTCAGCCAACCAATCAGTACATCAAAAAGGGAGATGTTTCCAAGTAAAACATAACGCAACATTCCAGATGGGGTTCCATGGAGACATTTTACTATCTGTATGAATATATTTTATTATTATAATGATTGTCAGTTTTATCAGTTACAAAAAAAAAAAAGAGGGAGATTATTAATGCTCTTTTTTTTCTATTTTTTAGAATTTGAAAGAATGATAGAAAAGGGTTGTGGTTCCTCCCGGTCCCTTTTTGGATTGTTTTTAGGCTTAGGGCCTTTTAGGTCTGATTGCCAAATTAAAAAAAAAAAAAAAAAAAAACCATGAGGGAGGCATCAGAGGATAGTGATTCGGGCATCCCATTTGAACAGGGCTCGCTCGCTCTGCCCCTTATGTAAGCAGGATCCCCTGGGTAGTTTCAGCATGGTTTGTTCCGCTTGCTCCATGAGAATTGGTTGGACCATAATAGAGCGGCGGCTCTTCCCTTCAGGAAGAAGGTCAGGGGTTTTATTCCAACCTTTTTACAATCCCCAAAAAGGATGGGTCGATTCGTCCCATTTTAGATCTGAAGGATCTCAACAGATATATCCGCGTGAAGCATTTCCGCATGGAGACGTTGAGGTCAGCTTTAACAGTAGTTCGACCCGGGGATCTTATGACTACCATAGACATAAGGGACGCGTATCTGCATGTGCCAATTTTTTCAGGACATCAAAGATTCCTGAGGTTTGCCCTGGAAGACGAGCATTTCCAGTTTGTGGCACTCCCATTCGGGATATCCTCGGCTCCAAGATTATTCACCAAGGTTTTGGCAGGTCTCATGGAAATTTTCAGGAGCTAGGGGATTTGTATTGTCCCCTATTTGAACGATCTTCTAATATCAGCCGGATCGCAGCAGCAGATCCTGAAGGACACGCAGACGGTCCGATCGACTCTGGAGGAATGCGGCTGGGTGATCAATTACCCGAAGTCTCATATCACTCCGGCACCAGTAGGGAACTTCTTGGGTATGATTCTGGACACTGTCCAAGTCAAAGTGTGTCTACCAGGACAGAAGGCGCGACTAATCCAAGATCAGATAGAGTGCTTCCTGGCTTGCCGGCAGCCGACCATTCGGCTGGGTATGAGGTTGATAGGCCTGATGGTAGCCTGCTTCGAGGCGGTACCTCTTGCCCAGTTTCACATGAGGCCCCTTCAATGGAATCTGTTGGCAAGCTGGAATCGAGCCCTACAGTTGCTGGATCAAGTCTTTGTACTAACGCCCTCGGCAAGACATTCTCTTCTGTGGTGGATGGACCCTCTTCACCTGTCTGTAGGCAGATCCTTCTTGACCCCATAGTGGCAGATCGTTGCCACGGATGCCAGTCTCACAGGATGGGGCGGTGTTTGGCAATCTCAGAAAGTCCAGGGTCAGTGGGGGCCGAAAGAGAATCAGCTTCCCATAAATGTATTGGAATTAAGAGCCATCGGGTTAGTGCTTCAGTGTCTGACCCTCTGCTTGAAGGGGCAGGCAGTCCAGGTCCAGTTGGGACAACCGGACGGCGATAGCCTATATCAATCATCAGGGGGGTACCCGGAGCAAGGGTGCTCTACTGGAGGTAAGCCGGATTCTGATCTGGGCAGAGGAAAGTGTTCCCTGCATCTCGGCAGTTTACATCCCGGGGATAGAAAACCAGGAGGCGACGCTCTGAGCAGGAAGGTCCTGCGCTGGGGGGAATGGTCCCTCAGTCGGAAGGTTTTCCAAGCTCTTTGTCGGTGGATCTCTTTGCGTCCAGACACAATCACAAGCGGCCAAAATTCATGTCCCTTTCAAGGGACCCTCTGGCCATAGCCACGGACGCCCTCTCAGTCCCTTGGACAAGGTTCAAGCTTCTGTACATTTTTCCCCCGTTTCCTCTTCTGAGTCAAGTGCTAAGAAGGATAATTCAGGAAGGAGTACCCACCATTCTAGTAGCTCCTCATTGGCCAAGAAGAAGTTGGTTCTCGGACATAACAAGGATGGCGGTAGACCAATGGCGTCTACCGGTCGAGCCAGATCTTCTCACTCAGGGGGCACTTCGGCACCCGAATTTACAGATGCTGGCTTTGAAGGCTTGGCTATTGAGATCGCAGTCCTAGCAGAGAGAGGATTATCAGCTAAGGTCATTCATACCATGATCCAGGCCCGGAAGAAGTCGTCTTCCATGATTTATTACAGGGTCTGGCGGTCATTCATATCCTGGTGGGAGGCTAGGAAATGTTCATGCAGAACGTATTCAATTTCCAGAGTTCTAGAATTTCTTCAGGATGGCTTAGAAATGGGCCTACGATTAAGTACCCTAAAAGGGCAGGTATCGGCCTTATCTATTTTTTTCCAGAGGTCTATCGCTTGCAATAGACACATTAAAACTTTTTTCAGGGAGTCACTCATGTCCGTCCACCGCACAAGTCTATATTACCGGTGTGGTACTTGAATTTGGTGTTGACGGCTCTCCAGGGCGCTTCCTTTGAACCTATGATTGACGCTCCAATGAGCATTTTGACACTTAAAGTAATTTTTTTTGTGGCAATTACTTCTGTGCGGCGTATTTCAGAGTTAGCCGCCTTATGTATGAAGTCTCCTTATTTTGAGTTACATAGAGACAAGGTAGTTTTTCGTTTTAAGCCTGATTTTTTACCTAAGGTTGTCTCTCCCTTTCACCTTAATCAGGAGGTAATTCTACCCTCCTTATGCCCAGTTCCGGCTAATACTAAGGAAAGGGCACTTCATTCTCTAGACGTGGTTAGAGCCATCAGGTATTATTTGGCAGCTACAGATGCCTTCCACAAGACGGATTTTCTCTTTGCCATTTCAGAAGGACCAAAAAAGAGAGAAAAAAAAAGGGGGGTTTTCCACCAGCTAAAGCCACTGTCAGTAAGTGGATTAGGCAGGCAGTAGCTAGAGCTTATTCGGCCCAGGGGAAGGAACCCCCTTTTCAGGTCACGGCCCATTCCACTAGGGCTATTGGTGCTTCTTGGGCTTTTCAACATCAGGCTTCGGTGGAACAGGTTTGCAAAGCTGCCACCTGGTCTTCGGTGCATACATTCACCAAGTTTTACAAGGTAGATGTTAGAGCCTCAGCTGACGCTGTTGTGGGTCGGAAGATTCTACAGGCAGTAGTGAAGTGAACTTCCTGCCGTTCTGCGTTAGAGGATCCCGCCCATAGATGGCACTGCTTTTGGAGATCCCAAGAGTAAGGAGTGTATGGAATGGATTGGAAGAAAAAACGCAATTCTGTGAGGTACTCACCTGTAGAATTGTTTTTTCTGGGAATCCATTCCATACACTCCGGCCCACCCGTTCTGGGTCATGGTATCTTCCAATGTTTTTCTGAGGTGTTAATCCATTTTTTGATTATTAATTCATAGTATTGAAAAAAAAAAAAAGAGAAAAAAGTAATAGGACTTAATTTTGAGAGCATTTTTTGGTTGAGTTTGATGTGTAGTAACATGGACTCTTTTTAGGGCCTCCCGGCCTGTCTCTAAATTATTTACTGCTTTTTAAGTAAACTGATCTGATTGGGGGCAGCTGGTACTTATGGGCCGTGAGGGCCACGCCTGTTTTCTTTCTTGCAGTCACGTGATCAGCAAGGAGGAGGCAACCCAAGAGTAAGGAGTGTATGGAATGGATTCCCAGAAAAAACAATTCTACAGGTGAGTACCTCACAGAATTGCGTTTTTAGGTTTACAAACAAGTATAGATACATTAGATTACCACACGCTCACAATTTTATTAAAAACCTGTCATTTTATACAAGCTGCTTAAAGAAAAATGTTCCACTGGGCGCAGGAATGCTACTGGAGGGGGGTTTATACGTTGTTGGGGGTTGTGTTTATCATGGGAATCCATTGTTGCTATTTAATCTTCATTAACTTCGTTATATGTATTGCTAATAAACCAGGAATGGAGTGGGGGGGGGGTCTATTTAAACAATATAAAATGGGTAACAAATATTACAGATGTACTAATGTTTCTCAGCAGAAGCAGGGAATTTGCTGGAACATACATTTCATTCAAGATGAGATGAGAATTATGTTGGATTTCCATGGCGCGTTTTTCATACGAGAAACCACTAAAGTGACTACAATTGAATGACGATTGATCCATAAAAAACGGTCGCTGCGATCAATCGATGAACGAGAGTTTAGTCATCGGTTGTTCATTGCATAGTTTTGTTGGCCAATGAATGAACGATTAAGTAAAACGAAGTACCACATCCGCTAATCTAACTTTTCTTCCCTAACCCAGCTTCTGCATAATTTTTTTGAACCGATCCATTATCAAAAACACTATGCATAACACCCTTTGTTCCCAAAAAGCACTAAATCAGCTTGTGGCATACACTTTATTTTTGCTGAAATGGCTGGACCACGGTACAAAGCGATTGCCCCTAAGGGGGGAAATCTTTGTAAGTGTCCAACCTTCTGTTGGGGTGGCATCCGTAACCCAGATGTGTTTGATATTTTTCCCTTTACATAAAGTGCTATAACAAAGGTGTAATTATCCGTGATATACAGAGGAGACAATCTTTATCATCCATCCCAAAGTGTGATGCACACATCACATTGCAAGGTATGCTATATACATTCCAATAATAGCTGAATGACTACTTTAGAAAGTACCACAGCTGATTACAATAGAATCCATTAAGGTAAATTAATTATTTGGCTATAATAATGTAACACAATGGACCTCTCAGCAGGGTGTTGGCAGGCTTTTCAGAATGACTCATCTTGTTTGTTATAGCCCCAGCAGGAGGGACAGAGATTGCATCCCAAGGTATTCACACCCCATTAAAATATATAGTTCCCTGAACTTTGTCACCTCTGTACCTGGTATTTATATCCTTACTGGGATACAGGCTACAAAAGAACCCAGAAGCGACAGTGGGGATGTGAATTTGCAACTACTTTCTGTAATGAACCTACAAGGGCCTCTTTAGAAATATAAATTCTGTCGGCAAAAGCGAATGCAGTGTTCTGTAGTCTCTGGCAGACGTGTGCTGCATTTGCCACAGTTCACTGATGTATTTACTGGCGTGTTAGGTATGCTCTGAGTTGGTTTGATCAGTCATGTCTACAGTTTTTAACAACACAACCCCCGTTAAGATTTTTTTTTTTTTAATCTATATAATGTCTGTGTCACATGTTGTGATTTTAGTTTTATAAGAGTCTGGGCGATTTCCCAGAATCACCCGAGGCCCTTTTGTTTTAATTTTAAAGCGTTTGACAGCACATTTGGGATGTGATTGATTTGCATTAATTAAATTAATAGGTCTTTTTATGCTTGCAGGTAAAGTGGTATATTAGGTAATGATGAGGTTTCTATAATAAGGCAGCAATACATTAAAACTTTTTTTTTGGGTGAACTATTATTTATTAACAAGCTATGTGGCGGCAGTCCAAGCTATGATTTAAGTAGAAAAGGATGCGCATATGTTTTCCTAACTAAAAACAGTTGGTGTTTTGCAAAGTTTCCTGTGTATGTAACACATTTATTTATGCTTACATATGTTTATAGCATAGGCATTAGTTTCAACTAAAAGGAATATTAAAGGGACACTCCAATCTGAGCCGGGTGTGCTAATTTCAAGCAGCTGTCATATGCCCGGTCACATTATTATGACCACTTCCTACTTTTGTTCTTTGGCAGTGTGTAGCTCATGAATCACATCTCGTGGGCTGGCTTGGTGGGTAATTAGGGTGCGTGATAGGCTGTCTGCACGCATATCCCTTGTTGCTGTCATTAAAGGGGTGATTTATCACAGTTGGAAAACAGCATATTTGGCTTTCAGGCCTAAGGTGGCAGTTCATCAACAAAATGAACCAGGAGGCTACTAGATGTGTGTCTTAAACTAGACCAACAGTCAAAAATGACTTTAACCAGACCAACACAACAAACCCTGCTGTCGCATTTTTTAAAACAAAATCATGGATTTTCATGGATGTGCATGCTGCCTGCAAACAGGAAGTGCTGCTGGGTTTCCTGTTACTGTGCATTGTCATTTATGTAAGTTGAATCCAGGCAGCGGCATTGCTGAGATGCTGGGAGAGGACGCTCCAAAATGGCTGCTAACTTTCTTTTCCAAGTGTGCCAGGCTTTGGTCCGGTTTAAGGAAACTTATGTTAGCGGCGGCACTGCATAGCGGGGCGGCTCAAACCCATAATGCCTGCTGTGCAGGATTGCTTCTTAAATAAAGAAGGGACCATCCGGATACTCGCCTCTTCTGGGGAGCATGGTTCTCCGCAGTTGCTGGCCATGCGAGGTACAATGATCTAGGAAGAGGTGATTATCCAGATTGCTCCATTCTTTATTTTAGAGGCGGCGATGCACAGTGGAGGGGGGAGGAGCCCAACCCAAGCTTCCCTGCTGCTGTATATTATAGAGGGACTTGTGTAATTTCTGACTAGAGTTCCTCTTTAAATAGTTTAGCAAACCCCATTGTATGAGGGTTTAGAAGCAAAAGGATGGTTACCGCACCTCTGCTAACTAAGTTACATCGGCAGAATAGGCTTTAATTTTCACACCAGGATCACATTTGGATTTCCGCTGATTGGCAATTAATTGCCTTCTCTGATGACTGAGTTGTTCTCTGCTTCACCAAACAGATGGTTGTTGACATGTCAGGCGAGAAACCTCAGAGAACAAATACCCTGCACCTATTGCTGGAAGAACAGAAGCTGGTGGTGCAAGATCTATGGTCCGGGGAATGTTTTGTGCCTTTTTCTGGGCCACTCATCCATGTGAGAGGCTGAATTGATTTGGGAATGATTCCATCCTTGCAGGTCATGTACACCAATACATGCTGATGGTCATCCCTGGGGAGGATGGGATTTTTCAGCAAGGCCACATCATGCGACTAAAAATGCCCAACTTGGTAGACTTCCAAGCTCTACTGTGCCCCCCTCATTACCTGTAAATAATACACACCCTTATTACATACAAACTTTAAAATGTCTTACTTTGGCCATTTAGTGCTATCTACATCTGTGAGGTCTTTTCTGCCCTAGGTACACTCCTCCCATCAGCACACCCAGACTTACTGAGCTGAACCAAAATAGACATCCACTTTCTCTCAAGTCGGAAGCTTGTTATTGTATGACTGGAAGAAGACTGGTGGAGAATATATTACAGGAAGGGAAGCTGATTTAAATATCAGCAATGAAGTAATCTACTAGAATAGAGTTCCTGGATTACAGATCGCTTTGAGGAACTCAATTTTGCATGGTGTTTATGGCAATTATTGTTAGTTGTGAGCATTGGGCTGTGCTGAAACTAGAGAAGATGGGAAGGAAATATCTAAAGTTGTGGCTGACCTGTGACATTATCAGAAACCTCACAAGGAATGAACAAGGCTCACAGCTGAGATGAGAGTTCTAGATTTGTTACCATACGACAACGAAGGTGAAGTGTTTCTTCACAGCAATGGTGACAGGATATAAAATGTGGTTTCATCATTATGAAACGAGAACTTTTTTGTCCATGGACATCAAAAATCAAAATAAAAAAAGTATGAAGTCCAGTCTCAACAGCGGCAGCAGCAAGGAGACCCGGATGTCTGGCCCTGGGAGTGCAGCACACTAATTGGCTGAATAATCACTCAGTCACAGTAAGTTCTTCTCCCAGTGCAGGAATGTGCATCCAGCGCTGGTAAGACAGGCTTCATTTTTGTTTTAAATCAGAATACACCCCCCCTTAATAAAACTCTCACCTTTTTTAGTTTTCATTAAAAAATGGTTGTTATATCTATAATGGTGGCCTGTGGTCTATCTTCAGCTGGCAAAGTGAAAGCCACCTATGCTGGCAATTCGGAAGCACCTGCTCAGCTCGTGAGCGAGCAGCTTGGTCCCCCAACTCTAAGAGTGTTTTCTGTGCATGTCCAGTTGCAAGGGGGGCACTCTTGCAATGTCCCATTGAGAGGGCAAGTGCACAGGGCCCACCCCCTTCCAACTAGTTATGGGCAGGGAACTCGCTCAGGAGCTGAGCGAACACTTCCGGATTGCTGGCATAGGCATCTTCTGCTTTGCCTGCCAAAGATGCATCGGGGGCCGCCATTATTAATTTAAAAAATGTTCTTAAAGAAACTAAAAAGTTGAGAACTTGACCAACTGCAGCAACCCCCAATCATAGCACTGCCCCCACAGGCTTATACAGTAGGCACTAGGAATGACTGAATCATCACTTCAGCTGGCTCTCTTCTTACCCGTAAAAATCTGGACTCCTCAGGCCACATGACCTTCTTCCATTGCTCCAGAGTCCAATATTTATGCTCCCTAGCAAATTGAAGCAGTCTTTGTTGGTTAGCCTTACTGACAAGTGGTTTTCTTAAGGCTACACAGGTGTTTAGCGCTTACTTTCACTATTTAACATCTCCCAGATTTCTACTGTTTTCTGTTATTTGATTTCACCAAACTTTTAAGTGATCGCCAATCACCATCATTCAGTTTTCTTTTCCCAACCACATTTCATTCTTGGAGATGTTTGCCCTTTGTCCATTCGCTTCTTAATAATGCATTGGACAGTTCTTAACCCAAAACTCTTTTACCACAGGATGTGCCTTTTGTTTAAGAAATAAAAAGTTCCTCACAGCATCATTTAAGGTAAAATAACTTTTTGCCAGCTGAAATGTAATTGTCCGAGCCAAGTATTTTATGGGGCGAGGGAATGGCATGCAAACTGAACTGTCAAGTTACATGCTTTCAAGTAACTTTATTTGGAACAAATTCCAGTTGTTCTATAGGGGTTATGTTGCTTCTATGGTTTATAAATGTTCAGTTGTGGCTCCTGACCATCTCTCCGTGCTGAAAGTGGCTCTCGCATTCCGAAAGGTTGGAGACCCCTGACTAGATTTTTGGTCATTTCATTTCAGCCCTGTTTTTTTGTATCACATTTATTTTTCAATGTTTGTGAATGTTTTATTTATTACATTTGGGTAAAAAATAGTGTGAGGAATAGGGCGAATTGTATATTTTATTCCTGATGACTGGTCTACCCCTTTGGTTACAAAAAGCTCAACCAGGAAGAATTAGCACTGCTCTGTGAAACAAGCAAGCCTCTGCAGATCACACCTTTGTCCAGGCTGAATGGAATGGGCCGCCAGATTCCTTGGTACCGATACAAAACCTGGAATAACTGGGCCGCTATCTGTCCCAGCACCAAGCCAGGCACAGAACTGAAACTGCCTCTGAAAGCCGCATCTACATACTCGGCCCATCACCATACCTAGTGTGGTTCCTGAGGAAATGGAGATTTTTGGTTCTAACCCATCTGGGGACTCCATTTTTGAACTGTCCAGGTGCCCCATGACTAGCCTTTAGTTTGGCACCTTGGTTTAAAAGCTAAGGTCAATAAAGCATTGTAGGTTGTAAGCTGCTGCCAAACAGAGGAGGAGCTGGATACTCTGGCCAGAGTGGTGTTGGGAGTGTGCAGCTGGGAGTTAATTACCAGACTCAAATCTAGGGCAAGCTGTTCCATTTTCCCGGGGGTTACCGTCACGTTTAAAGTGTGGTTCCAGGGTTCAGCAGGCTGCTTTTTGCCCGCAGAGGCTGTCCAGGCAAGCTCTTATCTGAACGGATCAAGGTTACCTGACTTTGTTTTATTTCTGTTTGTAATTCACTTTACCTGTAATCGGCATCCCTTTTATCAGTACTGGTATTTGTAATATTTTCACCAAATCGAATGTTTGTAATCTATATTTAACTTGAGCTGTCTTTTTGCCTTAACCATAGCAAGTGCGTCCATGGTTACAATTTCAGGCCTTTGGGTTGGTTAACGGAAAAGGGTTTGGAAAGTGGGTTGCGTGATCCTATATGCAGTGTTGTTAGCGTGATCATATGCTACACGTTTCCTGACAAATAGTGTTTTAATATTTTAATATTGGTATAATACTTATAATTGTTGTGACACAGTGATTTTCTTGGGGTTCTTTGCACCTAATAGAGGCCCATTTCTCATGATTTGTTTTGATTTGCTACAATTCGGCACCATATGTAGCTGTGCAATTTTTAAAAGCTATGATGCTGAATTGAACCGGGAGAAAACATATTTAGTAAAAGTTAGTAAAAAAGAAAATATGGTGTTGAATCAAACCTAACCTGGGAAGGATATCTATACTCCATTCCAAGTGTTTAAGGCAAGATTTAAACCTGGACCCTCTTACATCAGTTCGGTTGCTCACCATAATTTGAAATGCCTGAATTGTAACAACCCATTCTGGGAACATATACATACCCACCTATTGACACCTGAAGAATTTAAGGTAAAGCAAAGATGATAAAATTTTACCTTTTTATGTATTTATAGGTCCATGCTCTGAATATTTTGCGGGCTATTTTCCGAGATACGCGTTTGGGTGAAAGCATCATGCCTTATGTAGGAGATGGAACACAAGCTGCAGTACTTGGATTTACCTCCCCAGTCTGGGCTGTAAGCATTTTTTTTTGGTGTTTTTTGCTGTACTGATAAAGTATGTCATGCTATTCCACTGCTCTTTTGCGGGCTGCTGCAATATCTCCCACATCTTGTGCCTGAGGAATGCTCTGACTCCCAGCCATTTGGTTAGGCAGGGGTTAGGAGCGTGCCCAGACTGCAAAGAAATGAGGGATGCAGCCAGTAGGGGAACCCAACATGTCTGAGGTCAACCTATCTGTGATTTCAAATTTGCTAGGTGGGTATTGCTAACAATTGCTAACATGGAAACCATAGAGGATTACCTCGAGATACTCAGGGTGGAAGGAAGGTGGCGGGGAGAAAAAAAATTTCACTTTAAACTTTCGATTTCGTTTATCAGATTCAAGATGCCTTAGGCAAGGGGGGTTCTGCCATTTTGGTACTACTTTGACAAGTCAAGAAGTATTTAGGTTCTAACCACATTTTCTGGTATCCATATACGATGAAAGCTCTGTAAATAGTTTAAGACTGAACGTTTGCTTGACCTATTTTCTCATTATAATTTCGTTTTGTTTTTCAGTCTTACTTTTCTCATCCCTTTTCCCCCCTTCATTTTCAATTTCTTCTTGTATAGTTGATTGAAAAATAGATTGCTGCATAGTTTTCTTCTAGTCCCTTAGTCTTAATACCAGGCTCAGACAATGTAAACTTTATTTAACATAATATTTCTGTAGTGATGATTATTTTTTATCGCTCATGCCAGAGCTTACTGTTATTAATGTGCCTGATTGTACTCAATCATTTTTATTTCTGTCATTAAAAATACTTAAGGAGGATCATCAGAGGCACTGAAGTCCAAAAGACGTCTGTGTGGCACCCCCTGGGGCATCCTGAGTTGAATTAACCCGCTGTGTGAACCCCCTGGATTGGCGGATTTCTTTACCTCATCCCAGAGCCCTCTCTCTCGCCTAAGCACTGTGGCTCATACATTTATATGGGACGCATGCTTTCTGAATGGCTGGTGAGGGCACCATGAGAGTTGAGTGGGGATGCAGCTGGGGACGTCTTTTGCTGTGCTCAGCTCCATTTGGCTTACTAGCCACTGTAATATCACAGCAGCTTCCAAAGCTAGAAGGGGCCTAGCTAAACCAGTCTAAACCAATCCATGCAGATAAACACAGCGGGGCATCCCAAATCAGGATGTCCCATCTGAGAAGCATCCCAATTTGTGATGCCCCGTTATGTGTGTATACCCCTTGAGTCTTATAGTGGTGGTTGCTTCTATTTAAATAGAATTCAATTCAAATTTGGTGACCAATAGAAAACTTAATCCTGCATCACCCCCAATTCTAAATTAGGATGCTCGTTAGCCGAAGGCTTGCTTTGAAGATGTAAGTTGCCAATAGATTGCTAAAGGGTACATGTTATGTCTGATTTCAGGCTTTACAGGAGGATGTTTCTCAAACTGGGGTGCCAGGGTGTTGGTTTAAATGGCCATAGAATTCATTTTGACTAGGTCCATTTTATTGACTGCAACAAACAGTTCAATTAGCAGTTGTATCTCGTAATTTAAAGTCCCTCTACAGACCAGCACTAACCTCCCATTCTCCCCTTTGGGAACAGTAAATAACGAGCCATTTTACTGAGTCCCCAGTCAAGATTGCAGTTAGGTCAAGGGACTTACTGAAACCTACATCCTCACTATATAAGACCCTGTTAGGTTGCCCAGATTACCCCCCGGGGGAGGGTAGCAACTAATTGGCAGGGACTGGATCCTGATCTGGACTGGGATGATTGGGAGGAAGTCATGGAATAGAGTCTTGAGCCTGCTCTGCTGTGGTAAGATACAGTTGTGGGACCACAGTTGCTCGCCAGGCTCGCTCACACTCAGAGCACCAAGGGGTAAGGTGACTGTAGGACCACTTTTTTGTTTGCTTCTGGAGGAATAAAATTGAAAGAAGGGCCAAATTTCAAACCATGATATAGCTTTTACCTTGTGCTGCAGGAAATGGAGGAGAGGGACATGAGACCAGCATCAGGTGAGCCGTTTGCTGGCTAATTATTGCCATTGGGTTTAGAGTCCCTTTAAAAAAAAAAATAAGCAGTAGTTCCCCTGCAATCAGAACAAAGTCTTTTGCACAGTCTGATGCAAGAGGGGTGGCATTCCAACCACCTATCAAAAGGAGAAAAT
This sequence comes from Gastrophryne carolinensis, assembly GCA_027917425.1. Lineage (NCBI taxonomy): Eukaryota > Metazoa > Chordata > Amphibia > Anura > Microhylidae > Gastrophryne > Gastrophryne carolinensis. Next base: position 442,920,594 of record CM051237.1, read on the forward strand.
GTGATCAGGCACAAAAAAGCAGGGGCTTGTCTACAGAAATTTAAATAGATCTCGACTTCAATGCATCAGCTGCATGGCAGGTAAGTAATGGCTGCTTTGATTTTACTCTGAGCCTGGTCAATTCCTTTAAAAATGGGGCTATACTTGTAGCTGAAAATGAGATTTAAGAGGATGGTTCCACTTGCCTTCACTTTCTTAGTAGAGCAGCAACAACTTAAAAATGAACTGGATGGTGTCCACAAGCTGGGTCAAATATACAGCTCTGGTATTCCTATGTCCTTTGAGCAGCTAAGCGGAATATTCCAGTTGTCCCCAAAGGATTTTTTTTCCCGTTACCTACAACTAAGACACGCGCTGCGGACTCAGTTCCCCAGCAATGACCCACTGATCTGAGTCCCCAGTCAAGATTGCAGTTAGGTCAAGGGACTTACTGAAACCTACCTCCTCACTATATACTACAGACCCTGTTAGGGTGAGATTACACCCGGGGGAGGGTAGCAACTAAATGACAGGGACTGGATCCTGATCTGGACTGGGATGATTGGGATGAAGTCATGGAAAATATCCATACATCAGTGGTAGAGGCCAGTAATAGAAACCAAATGGATTCATCAAGCATATATCACGCTGGCCTGGCTGCATAGAATGGGCTTGCTGGAAAATGATCAATGCCCGAGGTGTGGGAGTGATGGTGCTTCGTGGGAACATATGACCCTTCGAACCGGAGGCCTCTTCGACCCCTTATCTGATATTTGGTGCAAAATGTGTGAGCAATATTTCCTATCTGACAGTGTCCCTGCTACGGCCGAGCCTCGTGAATGAATGGTGTGTGAATGAGAGTCTTTGTGGTAGGTTGAATAGTGTATGTTAGGTGCCTGTTGCACCGTAGTTGTATTGTTACCGTTTTTGTGTTTCTTATTTTGAAAGCAAAATAAAAACTTCTAAAAAAAAAAAAAAAAATAACTGGATACCTCGCCCACTACGAGACCAGAATGGAGCTCATTTCCTTATTAAAAGAGCGCTGCAGAGTTTAGCAGTCATTCTGGGAGTGCAGCTTGCTGAGCTCTGCAAATTTGAGCCCTGCTCACCCTTATACACTTCCAACATCTGTTGCACATAAAAAAAAGTTTTTATGCTCCCAAGACCTTAAGCCGTTGAGTTATTGCTTTTCCACTGTCACATCACGACAGATTAGAGCTGGTGCCATGGTACCCTCTGATCCTCTTCCCCTGCTCTCCAGAAAAATATGCCCAGTGCCAAGGGGAGTCACTGACATACTGTATTCTGCATTAATGAGTTTTCACATTCATCTTTTAAGTTTCCATCAAGGGAATAAGTGAAGCTCCCACGGGTTCTTATGTTGAGGGGGGTGAGCTTTATGAAGTATAATAGCGAATATGTTCTCTTAATTAAATTTTGAGTTGTGAACTTTTAATATACTTTTTATTTCAACTTAAAGCAGACCCCTGGTCAAAAATGGAATGCAGTGACACAGCAACAATAAGGAAGCTAAAACTGGGCACAACTACTTACTAATGGGCGGCTCCATTGGCAACCAAATTTGCTCTGACTCCCCCACATGACCACCGACAGTCATTTGGGTTTTCTGGGTGGACATGTTGGCACTATTGAGCCAAATGTCTATCTCAATTGGCCGCGGCAAACACAAGGGCCATGAAAATAGAGTGGTAGCATTTGTACAGTAAGAAGCTGTGCCCAGTTCAGTGCTTTTGTGCAATTGAACATCCTGTCAGGGAACCGGGCGTCACGAGGTCGGACTACAACCAGGGACCTCCGTGCACACCGATCGTGTTCCCAAAAACCCTTTGTCCGATCCCTCTCCTATCAGGGATACCAGGCTCACAGCCTTCGGACACACCGATTCTTGGTTTAAGGCAAAGCAGACTGCTCAAATTAAATATATGTTTTAATTGCTATGAGCACACTAGGCAGAGTTAACAAGCATTTAACTATGCAGTAATATGAAATGTTACAGGTGATAAACAAAATATGCTATTCTTGAGATGGTTACAGGATTGAGTGCATCACACAGAAAAACAATACGCAGTTACCTTTAGTATGCAGTTTGCAGGGTAACCGTGATGGGGAGTTCCCACAAGGGGGTGTGTCAAGAGCTTATGATGATGATGATGGACACCCCACAGTATGCTGGCTGCATAACCCCCTCCAGTTGAATGACAAATGCCTGACTTTAGACCATCCTATTTATGCCTCGGGAGTCCTCCGCCCCCCTCCCCTCCGTGGGCGGGGATGTCACCTCCCACTGTTTTAGAGTGGGCTTTTGCCCTAGAACACTTTAGAGGCTAGAACTCGGAGCAGGGGGGGTCGCCTGGCCTTGTAAGCGGTACCAAACTATCGGGCTGGACGCCGCGCTCGCAATAAGTCCTAAAATCGTTTTTTTATTCTGACCAGAACCTTAGTTCTCCGTTTACAGGCTTTTGCTTTGCTTCTATGACCGCAATTTACTATGCCCTTATGCGGTTTTGTAAGCCGGTTCTGATCCTGTACCCAGTTTGGCACTAGGACGCATAGACACAGAGTTATGGTCCAAATTCTATTGGTGCCGCTCCGACTGTGGCGTCCCTGTTTCATGTGGCAATTCACAGCGAGGGGTCCAGTGAGTTATAGACTGGCTGGCAGCTTCCCAGTTAAGGTGTGACCATCGGCAGGAAAGCGGCATCACAGGGGGTCTGTGAACTTCTGCTGCTGTTCACATATACATGCTAATTATCTCTTCCTGCATAGCTAAAATGCTTGTGCATTTGTCTTTAGAACAAGGGGCTTAAAGAAGAGCTCCAGACTGGGAATATTTGAGGTTTCCTAAAAGAAGCTGAGCCATTTCTCCACACATCCTAAATCAGAATTACCCCAAAGGTGCTAAAGGTGCCATCTGGAACAGAGGTCTGTTCATATAATTTGTAAAATGCAAACTACCAGTCAATAATGTTGTTTGAGCTCCTTGCCCTTGCCTGGAAACCGTCAACAGATTTTCTTAAAGCAGAACTAGTCAAGTCACCACTTCTTCATGCAAGGTATATGGCACCAAATGGATGTTAATCGGGTGACCAACGGAAACCTGTCAGAGTGCAAATTTTCCACTGGAAAATTCAGGTTACCGGCAGTCATGTGATTGCAAGCCATGCATGAATGAGGAAGTGGTTAACATTATGGTTATAGTGCTGCTTTAACTACAGCAGAATTGGGTTTTTGTTCCCCCATTACTTCAGAAGGAAGTTGTATCAAGAAATGAGATTCTCCCATGGTAGAGAAGCTAGCAGTAAATAATACATATGGGTTGAGAGATACAGTGGCTTTCAAAAGTATTCACCCCCTTTCATTTTTTTCTTATTTTGTTACATTACAGCCTGTATTTAAATGTTATTTTTATCTAAATTGTGTGTGTTATACATCTGCACAAAATAGTCGAATTTGCTGAAGTGAAATTAAAAAAATGTATATACATAAGTATATTTTTAATTAAAGAAATGAAAATTGGAATGTGCATATATATTCACATTTTTGCAATGAATTCTGGTGCTACCAGTTACCTTCAGAGGTCACATGCTTAGTGAAGTGATGTTTACCTGTGTGCAATCTAAATGTAGCATGGTCTGTCAGTATAAACTATCCTTTTCTGGAAAGGCCACCGAGACTGCAACACCATTAAGCAAGGGGCAACACTAGACAACATCATGAAGACCAAAGAGCTCTCCAATCAAGTCTGGGACAAAGTTGTCAGGGCTGGGTTATTCCAAAGAAAATCAAAATCTTGCATGATGCCCCAGAGCACCATCATCAGATGGAAAAACAATGGTACAACAACAAACCTGCCAAAAGAGGGCCACCCACCAAAAACTCTGACTGGTCCAGGAGGCCATTAATTTGAGAGGCAGCACGGAGACCAAAGGTATGCAGAATTTACAAAGTTCCCAAGTAGTGCCTGGAGTACCTTTCCATACAACCGCAATAAGCTGTAGACCCTATAACGATGGCCTTTATGGAAAAGTGCCAATACCAAAGTCTTTATTTGCAGGAAAAAGATAGAATGCTCTTTTTGAGTTTGCCAAAATACATGTTGAATACTCCCCAAATGTTCGGAGGAAGAGCAGACCACAATTGAACTTTCCCTCACCAAGGAAATGGCAGTGGCTGTGTAAAAACCTCATCACCGCAAGTACACCATCATCAATCATGGTGGTGGCAGCATGTTGTGAGGATTTTGTTTCAGCAGCAGGGTCCGTAAAATGGTTCTGAGTTGAGGGAAATATGGTAGTAAATACTTTTTTAAACAAAACCGGTTTGGGTCTGTCAGTGATTTAAGACTAGGATGGAGGTTCACCTTACAACTAGACAATGACCCTAAGCATATAGCTAAAGCAAATCTCTAATGGTTAAAGTGGGAAACTGTAAATGAATTGAATTGCCTAGACGTTTATTCGACTTTGTCATCAGATTTTCAGATTGCTGTTCACCAGTAAAAACCATCTAACTTGAAAGAGCTGGAACAGATTTACCTTGATTAATGGGCAACATTTCCAGTGGCAATCTCAGAGACTTATCCAAACTAAATGGCAGGTGTAATTGCCACAAAAGGTGACTCTACAAAGTACTGACTTTATGCTGTGGCTCAACATTATGCACTCTGAAGTTTTCTATTTTTTTTTTGTCCTGTTTGATTTACTATAACAAGAAAAACAAATGTTCTAAGTTGTCGGCATGTTCTTTAAAGCAGTACAAGAGGGTGCTGATGTAAATATCGGCAACTGTATCCCCAGCATCTTTGGGCTATGCGCACACTGCCGAACCCAGCCCATATGAGGATGGGAGTAAGCCTACTGCTGGGGATGCAACCACTTCCACCACCTATTGCCATAAACAGAGCCGTCTGTCAAACATTAAATATGCACAGCATATTGCAACAGCTGATGAGGGGCATGCTATTTAAGTCCATCAGCTGACTGGCACGAACAGCGATTTGTGCTGCATCACAGCTTTGATCAGGATGGTTTAAGGGCTGCGGAGCTGAATTAACAGACAGTGCATCTCTGGTCAAGTAATTTTTATGCCTTGATGACATCTGGATATGATTTGTCACTACCATCCAATCACAGGACCCTACTCGAATATAGGAAATAGAAACGGCAATACAGAACTTTGTTTTAGATTTCGGAATGGTGATAATACCAGTTCCATTTCAAAGACGTGGTCGTGGATACTATTCGAATCTTTTTGAGGTTACCAAGTTTAATGAGGCCCATATTAAATTTAAAACCATTAAATCGCTATGTTAATTACATTAACTTCCGATTGAATTCTCTTTAAACCATTCTGGCTTTTTAGTTGATCAAGTTTTAGCATCAATCCATATCAAGGATGTATTCTTGGTGTGCCACACACCCCGCTTCACCTTTAGATATTCATCCATTATTGAAATAATCCACCGCAGGTGACGTAGTGCAGAGAGGAAGTCTTGTAACGAGCCCCCTTCCGGCCCATATATACCTGGTACCTCCCCTCAATCACCAGTATTTTTCTCTCTGCTTGCTGACAAGTCAGAAGATGGAAGTCTCCTGCTTACAGGTAGGCCGGGGTATTCTTACCCCGCCACCCCCCTTTTGGTCTATTTCTGCCCGGTTTGAGTTTGTATACCTTTATGGGGGATTGGAAGCCTCCCAGCCTAGGCTGCTCACTGGGCAATTGGTAGACGGCACCATAGGTGCCTAGGAGCTTATCTCCTCCGCTCGACCCCCTCTTTTGGGGGCAATGCGGCTATCCGGCATGGTGATCCGGAAATGGGATGCCCCTGTCCCGAGGGGGGACACCGGAGGTGGACCTGTTTGCCTCTCGTCACAATCGCAGGCTCCCGAACTTCGTGTCGCTCTCCCAGGATCCTCTGGCGCTGGCAGTGGACGCCATGTCCCTGAGTTGGGGGGATCTGGGATTTCTATACCTGTTTCCTCCGATACCCATGCTAGGCAGGGTGCTTCGGAAGTTGGCTCTGGAAAGGGTGTCCGCCGTTCTCGTGGCCCCAAGGTGGCCAAGGCGAGTGTGGTTCGCAGACATCGTTCGGCTGGCAGTGGACCAAGTCGTTCTGCCTCTTCGGCCCGATCTGCTCACTCAGGGTCGATTGTGTTACCCCAATTTACCAGCGCTAGGTTTGACGGCCTGGCTGCTGAGACCTCCATCCTGAAGGAGGAGGGTCTTTCTGATTCGGTCGTTAAGACTCTGATCAGTGCTCGGAAGAGGTCTTCTTCTATCACCTACTATAGGACTTGGAAAGCCTATATCGCTTGGTGCGAGATAAGATCTTTTCCTTGTAGGGTCTTTTCAGTCTCCAGGATTCTGGAGTTTTTACAATCAGGGCTGGACTCTGGTCTTCAGCTTAGTACATTAAAAGGGCAAGTTTCTGCCTTATCTATTTTTTTTCAGAAGCGTGTTGCGCTTAAACCTTTAGTTAAAACTTTTTTCCAGGGGGTTACGCATGTGCGGCCTCCCAGGAAACCATTACTCCCTGTTTGGGACTTGAATTTGGTTCTTTCTGCTCTTCAGGCTCCTCCTTTTGAGCCTTTGCAAGATATTGCTTTGTCTACCCTGACTCAGAAGATTGTCTTCTTGGTAGCTATCACTTCGGTCCGGCGTGTCTCAGAGTTGGCGGCCTTAACTATCCAGGCACCTTACTTTGAGAGGCATCAGGATAAGGTGGTCTTTCGGTTCAAGCCAGACTTTCTTCCCAAGGTTGTTTCTGCTTTTCATTTGAACCAAGACATTGTTCTTCCCTCCTTATGTCCTAATCCTAAGAATGACAAAGAGAGGGTGTTGCATTGCTTGGATGTAGTACGCTGTGTTAAGTACTACTTGATTATCACGTCTCCTTTTCGTAGGACGGATTCCTTTTTTGTTGTGCCCCATGGGCCTAAGAAGGGTTTGGCACCAGCCAAATCTGCCATTAGCAAGTGGATACGTCAGGCCGTTACTGCGGCCTATTCTGCTAAGGGGAAAGTTCCCCCTTTTCGTATCACTGCTCATTCTACTCGCGCCATTGGGGCGTCTTGGGCTTTTCAGCACCAAGCTTCTGTTGAACAAGTTTGTAAGGCCGCCACTTGGTCTTCTGTTCATACTTTTTCTAAGTTTTACAAAGTTGATGTGCGAGCCTCAGCGGATGCTGTTTTTGGCCGCAAGGTTCTGCAGACTGCAGTCATTTAAGTTATGCTTCACCTGGCCTTTAGTTGCCCAGCCCTTGTGGACACTGCTTTTGGATGTCCCAATAATGGATGAATATCTAAAGGTGAAGCGGGGTGTGTGGCACACCAAGAATAATACCATTTTGTGAGTACTCACCTGAAAAATGGGTATTGTTGGTGTGCCACACACCCCGCTTCACTCCCACCCTTTTCGGTAGTTCCGAAGCCTTTATATGGTGAAGCTTTTTATTTATATCAAATTTGATTTTGAGGTTACTGGTGGAATACTGGTACCTTGTCTTTCTGCTTTTTAAATATACTGGTGATTGAGGGGAGGTACCAGGTATATATGGGCCGGAAGGGGGCTTGTTACAAGACTTCCTCTCTGCACTACGTCACCTGCGGTGGATTAACCCAATAATGGATGAATATCTAAAGGTGAAGCGGGGTGTGTGGCACACCAACAATACCCATTTTTCAGGTGAGTACTCACAAAATGGTATTTTATCTTCATATTCCCATTTGTTCTGCTATTCAGAATCCTCAGGTTGGCCACACAGGATTACCATTTCCAATTTGTAGCGTTGCATATTTACAAAAAAACTTTCAACAATAATGCCATTACTGAGAGAGAGTGGAATTTAAGTAATACTGTACCTAGATGATCTGCTTGCCAAGGGATCATCCACCTTAGTGACCAGTTCCAGAGTGTCAACAGTCATAGCCATGCTGGAGAAGCTCAGATAGTAAATAAACCACAATGAATCATCTCTTATTCCCTCACAAAGAATAACATTCCTCTGCATGGAGATGTATACGAGGAGGGCTTGAGTTTTTCTTCTAGAAAAACGTCAGAGACTGTATGAACAAATTAAAATTTTAGCCACAATATAAGATGTATCCTATGCTCAGTTTCACACTAGGCCCCTTGAACTAATCATTATTTCCAAGTGGAAAAGATCTTTGAAACTGGGCCAGAGTTGTTCACCTCCGATACAGAAGAGGTTGCATCTAGAATGGTGGCTCATCCCAAACATTCTGACAGTAGGAAGGAACTCATTACCAATTTAACAGAGAATTATTTATTGACAGATGCCACTCTTAACAGGCTGGGAAGGAGTGCTGCAAAATCCGTCAGCACAAAGAGAATGGATGACAGCAGAAACAAGGATGTCCACCAATGTCCTGGAATTTATAGCAATTCTTCTGTCACTTTGGACCAAGATCCTGAAGGGATTAACTGGATAACATCACTGCTGTGGCATACATAAACCATCAATGTGAAACAAGAAGCAATGTCGGAATGGAGGTGACCGATTGCATCATGAAATGGGGAGAGTTTCATCTTTCTATATTGTCAGCAGTTCACATACCAGGAGTAGAAATTGTTACTACAGATTCTCTGAGCAGACAAAAAATCTGCCATGAGGAAGAATGGGGCACACCACAAGTGGAGTTTGCATCCAAGCACAACAAAAAGGTAGCACAATTTGATGGAAGAATAAGGGACACACTAGCATTCGGTGTGGATGCTCTAGTGATTCCCTGGAAAAGAGTTTAGTCTATTTTATGCTTAAACACCAATTCCAATTTTGAATAGACTTCTGCGAATACTATGTTCAGAATTTACACCCATGGTTCTGAGCTCCAGACTGGCCAAGATGGGGATGGTATGCAGATATAGTAAATATGGTACTAGATGTTCCCCGATGTTCTCCTCTTGCAAGAATCTATTGCAGGGCCCCAAGCTCTAGATTTACCAGCAGGGCTATCTGCTATTATACACACATTCCCTAAAGCATGAAAGGAATCCTCTTCAAAAATATTTTACCAGATATTACCAAATATTCGAAGGCTTTCTTTAGACGGTGTGAAAGCCAAAATTTACCTTACTTTGGAAAAATTCTCAACTTTACAGTTTGGTTTATATGAGGGTCTATCAATGATCTATTTTAGAAGGTCAGGTTTCAGTATGGACTATTCTTTTTCAGAAACCAAAAGCTTGTAATTATTCTATAAAAGTGGTTTACAGCTAGCAATACATGTTACTTCACATTTAAAATAAATGAAAAAAAAAAAAAACATAGAATTGAAATTTGGTTTTATCCGCTTTGCAGCATGTTCCATTTGAGCCACTTAATTCAGTGACAATTTCACACTTGAAAGTATTTTTCTAGTTGCTATTACTTCTTAAGGGAAGGGTTTCTGTAATAGTGGATTTGGCTATAAAATCTCCCTTCTTGATTATTCACAAGAGCAAGGTAGTGTTTAGATTATCGCCTAGTTCTTTACTTAAGCTGTTGTCTATTTTTTATATGAATTATATGAATGAAGAAATTGTTGTTTCTTCGTTTTGTCCAAATCCATTTTATTCACGTAAAATATTGCAACATTTTGACGTTGTGAGAAAAAGATCTATTTACACAGGACAAAATCCTTTATCTTGCCATCCTGCAAAGAAACTCAAGCTGAAACTCACCAAAAAGTTCTATAAATGCAAGAATTATGAAGGTAATATTAAATAAGGGCTCCTATATTAACATGTGAATTTGCCTGTTCATGCTATAAACTGCTTACAAGCTATAAAATGTATTTCTGTTGTGCATAATCATTTGGTACATTGTATTTTGAGTCTTGAGAAAGGTGTTGCGCCACTGGGATTAGGGGGCGGGACGATGTCCCCACTTGAACACTGTTCTTGATTTTTTATTTTTTTTTGCAATTTTAAAATGATGGTAACTAATGTTACTATGGACACATCATAGTAGCCAATAGAGTGTAATCATGGATGTGGAACGTTTTTAGGTTCAACTTTCTAGAACACATTTGTATTAAAAAAAAAAAAAAAAGACTAAACTGGTCCATCTTAAAGCTCGTGGGAAACTTTAAACCCCTATCCAAAGCAAATAGCTCATCTTCCATTAACTCTTTAGAACTTAAATTAAAATGCCCTCGCCCTTTTTATCATTCATTGAAACCTTCTAATTTTTCTTTACTTCCTTCCTCCTCTACATCCTCTGAGTCTTTTCTTTTGTACCCCAATATCCTCCCCATTGGTGTCTGATGGTTCAAATCTGAACTGCCCCTTATTTGTCTGCCCCAAGGCAGCTGTGGGTCTACCTCTTTCCTTTGGTGGGTAGAGGAGGAGATAGGGGTACAAAAGAAAATATTTCCCTGCCATTAAAATAAAAAAAAAAAAAACAAGCCTGGCTGGATATTTATTGATGCCAGGTGTATAAGTGACCCCTCCCCCCACCATCCAGCATATTTATATGGATTTTTATGATTGGGCCATTTTTTCACGATTGTGCTCCTTTAACCCTTTGTGAACAAGTAAGGGATCCTTGGTCCGAATTAACCACCTGCCTCCCCCCATTACCTGCCTCCCCAAGGCCTGGGGGGGGCAGAAGAGCCCGGGGGCCATGAAGGCTATGCGGGCTTGTAGCTTTCAGGACTGTGGGCCCCCGAAGCTGGCCTCCCTAGGCTTGGTGGGGCGGGCCTACCAATTTTTTTTTTATTAACTGCAAGTGCGGCTAGGATTCCAGCAGGCTGCTATAACCGCAGTGTGGGCCCAAGGAGAGGTAAATTATCTTGGCGACCTTGGAGGTTTCACACAGCGGGTTGCCCCATGGGGACAGATCAAAACCCAAGATAGTGAAAATATCAGATTTTTTTTAAAAAAAGAGACCTTTCATGTTAAAGCTTAGAAAACAATATATAATATATAATTTTATGAAAATTCCTAAAAAAATCACAGTTGACAGTGCAAAATCTCAAGTGATGATAGATGTTTTACTTTTTTCACCCAAAACTATTGAGAATACACACAAAAAATAAAAAACGACTCTGCTGAAAAAAAACTATTATTTTCCTGGGAAATCAATGGAAATCCCTTTAAAAATCACAGTTAAACATGTATAGCGAAAAATGGTCTTAACAGAGGGTGATGAAATCTCTAGGTAGACACTTAAAAGGGTTAGCAAGAATGACAACACCTCTAGCCCTTTTAGTTTAATTTGAGATGAACTGGTGACCAAACACAGCTAGTGTGCCACCTAATATGCTGTTTGTTTTTAAGTACATTTCCTGAATATATGCTATATCAACTCAGCTTTTTAATTAGTTTAGAATCTATTTCTTTTATTAGGTGAATTGAGACCACAAACATATGTGCAAAAATGTATGTGCCGTGCCCGATTCTTTTCTAATGCTATATTGCAAGACCCCAGTGATTAAGCAGAAGTGATCGCGTAGCATCGCCCCTCCCTTCCCCCATAAAAAAACAAAAATCCCTTTGCGGAGGGACCATAATGGCCCCAATGCAGTAGCCTTTTTTAGCCAGTACTGTGGGTTTAACAGTTCCACTCTTTCCCAGGTCATTGTTTATATAGATCTTTACTGGTTATTATCCATGACTTCCCGACCCCCTCATCAGGTCTTTCTTATCACCTAATGGGTGGTAGAATCAGAAGAAGAGAAGGAGAGAGAGAGAGAGCAGATAGAGAGAACTTTATGTTGACTGTATTTTGCATTGACCATTTAGCAAAATCTGAGAAAAAAATTTGAATGTGGTATGGTAGGTAAGCTAACCATCAACTTTACCATATAAATATGTAAACATATAATCAGTGTAATAGAACTACACAGCTGTGGTGTTTACAAACACGTAGAGACTGCATCCTGTAGAAAAGCAAAAACATTTATTCTCCCGCCACTCCTGATGGGAAATTGTCCAAGAGCCTGCAGAGATGCCTTTAGCAGATGTTACAGTTTAATAATAGCTTCTGTTTTTGCTTTTTTTTTTATTCCAAAACAGCTTTTGTAATATAAAATAAATGAATGCAGCATCGTGAAGTCAAAATCCCAGTTTACAGTCCTTGCCCCTGGAGCACCCATATCCGGGATGCCCCGCTGTGTGAAACCCTCCAAGTTGCCCAGTCTAACTCACCTTTCCCCAGTCCTACGGCGCATGTACGTCCTCTCATCCAGTCAGCGTGCTCAGATTCGCTCATGCCCACCTGTCTAAGACTCCAGCCTAGTCTAGGCAAGCGGAGAAGAGCACGCCGGCGGTAGCATCCCCGTGCCGGTCAAGCACAAATTCCTGGTGTGTGCGTGTGCTCTGCTAAAGGTATAGCAGGTGGCGGGTCGGAGAAGAAGGTTATTTAGCTGGGCAACCTGGGAGGTTTCACATAGTGGGGCATCCTGCATCTGTGGTAGGGAATCAGGCCATATGTTTTGGTCCAGTAGATTAAAGAGCAAATTACTTTTCATGGATTTTTTCAGGACGCACACTCAGTTTAACTTAAACCTCTACTATCTATTTTTATATCATTACAATCACCCAGTGAAGCTTGCAGAAAGACCACCAAGCCCCCCCCCCCCCACCTCCTCGTAGAAGTGTTTTCCAGCCAGTTGTAAGCCAGTGCGATCTACTGCCATTTAAGCTTTGCCCAAGGCCCTGATTGGTGGCATTGTTACACATAATTCTCAAGACATTCTGAGGCAAAATCTAGTCTAATGAATAAAGGAGGGTGGGAGCAGCTCAATCACTATTATTTATACAAAATTATTATTATTATTCAGGGCCTGGGAACTAATTTACCGCCCAGTTTAACCCTCTCATCAACTAAATATCAAGCAACAAACATGTCTAGCTATATAGAAAGACAGAGATTTGGTTGCATATATCTGCAGATACATGTGGAAGCCACACTGCCCCGGCAAGGCACTCTGTGTTTAGTGTGGTCCCTACTCTTAATTCTGAGTCCCCAAAATTGGGACATGCAATGCAGACAAATATCTGGGAGCTACTCACCTGGGAAGCTGCCAGCCTCCCTTTAGAACACTTCACAGGGAGAAATCCATATTGACTGAATTCCTCCCTGCTTGTGCTCATGGCACTTCAAATGAATAAAGGGGGGTGGGAGCAGCTCAATCACTATTATTTATACAAAATTATTATTATTATTCAGGGCCTGGGAACTAATTTACCCCCCAGTTTAACCCTCTCATCAACTAAATATCAAGCAACAAACATGTCTAGCTATGTGGAAAAATCTAGTCTATATGGACTGTAATCCCCCCTACCCTCGATGCTGTGGCAAGATGGATGGTACAGATAAAGACAAATCCAGTGGCTTCAGTGGGGATTCTTACAAAAGCGTCCACTCCCCTGTTTTATATATATTTTATTATATATTTTTTCTCGGGACAACACTAAAGTGTACAGCTTGTATACCATTGTAAATTTGGTGTGCCTTCAAAAAAGCTCAACAGCCATTAATGTCTAAACCCATGGCAACAAAAGTGAAAGTGAGTACACTACTTCCCGTGTCAAGTGACTCATTAGTGTTAAAAGGTCTCAGGTATGGATGGGGAGCAGGTGTGTAAAATTTGCTCTTATCACTTTTACGAACTCTCCTAGTGGTCACTGGAACTTGCACCTCATGACAAAGAACTTGCTAAGAATCTGAAGAAGAGAATTGTTGCTTTACATAAATATGGCCGAGGCTATTAGTAGTTCGACAATACCCTGAAATTAAGCTGTAGCACGGACAGGTTCCACTCAGAACAGGCCTCACCATGGTCGACCATGATAACTAGAGGTTGTCTATTAAGATTAAAGGAAGTGCTGCCAGCATTGGTGCTGAGGTTAAAGGGGTGGGGGTAAGCCTGTCAGTGCTCAGAGCATATGGGGCACACTCCATTAATTTGGTATGCATAGCCAAAGACAAGTGATTAATGCCTAGAGGACTCGGGATGGGGTAAGTAGATTGGGCACCTGGGGGGGGGGGGGGGGGGGGTGTCATCTCTATTCCTTGACTCCAGGGCCTCCAATGTTCCTCTTTGAGGCATACCAAATTCACACTCTCACAAGCTGTGCACTGAATACACTGAGCAGCTCCCGGTAAGTAGCTATGTAGTACATGTCCCTATTATGTGGCACATGCGACCAAACCTCTGTCTTTCCACATAGCTAGAGACATGTTGGGTGCTTAATACTTAGATGAGGCTGATGGGGGCCTCCCACACTACCTATTTAATTCACAGAGCAGCTTGCCATTTCTTTCATTTGTACTGTACACCCTTTTGTGAAATACTGTGTGCATGTAATATATATAAATATATATATAACAAAGTTTTTACTTGTCGAAGAAGACTGAAGCTCCTTAATAGAGTTTCGATAACTTTGGAAAAAATTAAACAGCAGCTTTCGACAAAGTAGCATTGTCTTTAATACTGTGTTGTCAGGTGATCACTATCATATGATCATATGACTCTTACCACCAGCCTGGTGACCATGTTTTGTTCACTGTGACCAGTGTTCGTTTACAAGCCCAGCAACAGGAAATGCACTGTGCACAGTTATGAGGCCTTTAGAAAAGGTGCTGCTTGCGGCACCAATTTATTGACATTTCTAAGAATCTTAGTCTTTATGCCGGCTATAAAACTATGGCCTGTGGCCCCATGATTCGAGTGTAACGCTATGCTCTGCAGTTATTTCTCTTATTTGCATAACTGTTCATTTCCACCACACATTTTGTTTATCATTTAGGTTTGTGCCATCTTTGTTGAGCTACTTATAGACCCACAAGGCCGCCTGCCTTGCCATTTAAACCTATGCGCTCTCGCTCCCGTCCTGCTCCAGAGTTCTTGTAAGTACAAAAAGAATGAGCAGAGCTGTCAGACTTGGCAGGCGCTGTACACTTTTATGAATATGACAGCAACCCCGACAAGCAGATGAAACCCAAATAGCCGCGATCTGTGGGAATGGAGAAGTTGAAATAAAGCCCTCTCAGCAGAACAGAGTGAGATAGGCATCATAAACTGATTAGCAGCATGGAGGATCAGAATACTCCTTTGTGCTTGGACAAAAGCAGCAGCGTTCTACAGAGAGTGTCACTGCGGTTCAGCTCTCCCGCTGATTAGAATTCCAGACTTTTCAAGCAGAGGAGTCTCTTGCTGGACGTCCAGTAAGCAGCCACTCAAGGACACTGGCTTTTAGGACAATAGCACAATAGGCTTAAACATTGTATTGAAATGTGTTTTAACTAGAGGAAAAACTAGAACGTCTTTTTATTTTTTTTTTTACCCTTTTTTGTTCTGTTGAGTAACGATGGGAGAAATCCATTAAACGCTAAGCTCTTTTAAACAAAACAAAATATCACAATCAGATGTAGCGAAAGTCAACCTGACACTGTTGTCGTGACTTGGTTGCTTTATTAAACCGGACCTTCATCATGATTTATTGAAAAGCCAAACCCTTAAAAAACTATTCCCCAGCATATAAAATTAATATATTTTAAGTTTTTAGTCACTTATTATTATTTCCCCCACTGGGCTGCAAATCTGTTCAGGACTTTAGGATACGGGTGCCACCATCTTGACTCAGAAGCATCACACTTACTGAGGAGAGGAGAGTGGGATAGAGTATAGGGGGGGCGGGTTATAGCTGTACTTTGCTCAGACAGAGCAGAGCTGGGGTCAGGAAAAGGGCAGCAATACCAGAATGCAGAGCAGCACAGTCAGAAGGCACTTCCTGTTTGCAGGCTGCCTGATGTCCCATGAGCCGCCATCTTGGATGTTTAAAGGCTCATAACATGCAGTAGATGCAGGTTGGATGATTTTTAATATGAGCAATCTGTATGTACAGGGTGTGGGAAACATATA
This sequence comes from Gastrophryne carolinensis, assembly GCA_027917425.1. Lineage (NCBI taxonomy): Eukaryota > Metazoa > Chordata > Amphibia > Anura > Microhylidae > Gastrophryne > Gastrophryne carolinensis. The sequence goes on from CM051237.1 coordinate 442,936,466, forward strand.
AGATAGGCTCTTATTCAGAGTGAAGGACCGCTTTAAATGTCTGTCTGTAGTAGGGGGAGGTGCTCCCCTGCAAGCCCATGCTTACCGCTTTTTGTCTCCCGCACCTTACTGTTCAACCTTCTTCCTGGCAAACACAATCAACCAGTGGGAGTCACAAAGGACTTAGTCCCTATTGAATGGCTTAAAGTGGTCCAAAGCCCAGGATTTTGACTAGCCTGGGTTCTGGTCCTTTCCCTGGGGGCACCCAAATCGGGAGAACCCCCCCCCCCCCCCTCCAGATCGCCCAAACCCAGCTCACTTCTGCCTGATCCTGGTTTGTTAATGGCCGGCGCGGGCATGTGCCCTGTTAGAGGTAGGTGGAGGTTGTGGCCATCAGAGCTGCTGCTCTTAGACGCGCCGTGGGAAGGGGAAGAGGTGAGCTGAGCTCGGCGTCCTGGGGGGTTTCCCACAGCGGGCCCCCCCATCGGAGTGTCCCCGGGGACAGGACCAAAACCTAGGATAGTCAAAACTAGTGACTATCCTGGGTTTTGGTCCACTTTAAAGTGGACCAATCACCAGGATTTTCACTATCCTAGTGATTGGCCCTTCCCTGTGGATCTCCCGATTTGGGATGCCCTGCTATGTGCCCCTGCATAAAGCTTTTTTTAGGCTCTGTGTCAGCATAGGGAGCAAAAGCAGCCTTATCCCTCATTTCCCTGCAGAGTGTGTGCTCCTGTGCATCCGGCCTATTTAAGTGTTTGGCTGCGGGCACATGCACAGCTCCTCGTGGCGCTTTGCTTGAATACGTGGGAGTGTGCGCTTCTGGTGGCCAGTGGTGGTCGAGCGAAGCGACAATCGGGTGTATGGGGCCAGGTCAGTGTGTGTTAACTATGTTTAGAGCTAGGAGAGGAAGGCAAGGCAGGGGAATTAAAAAAAAAAAAAAAAAAAAATTGGCAGTCTGGCTGGACTGGCCCTTTTTAAGGGAAACTCCTTTCAAATGCATTTTTGAAAGTGTAACTTTTTGTGTGCAAAATGACGTCCTTAAATTGAATTGCTGACAGGTTTCAGTTAGTAAAAACTGCTTCCATGAAACACACCTTTGCTTTTTTTGGGCACAATAAAATTTACAGTTTCAAAAATGCCATTGAAAGTGGGCTTTCCCTTTTAAATTATACACATAATCAAATTAATTGCAAAGCATTTAAAGGGCCTAGCGCTGAAGCAGGGCAGGGGGTAACAAAAGGTTCCTTACCCACAATCTAGTAGCGAAGATTAATCAAGCACTTGGCACCACCATGTTTGCTCTGGCCGCTCATGCTGTTGGGAGCATTACAGGAACAGTCCAGATAAAAAAAAATATTAAGTCTTTTCTTCCTGTCCTATTTAAAAGAAAAACACAACCACTGTTTTGTAAGGCTGTCATGCCCTCTCTATTTACTTCAATGGAGGAGGCTGCTGAGGCCTGGCACACCCATGCAGTGCACCCATGTCACCCCTGTTCATCAAGGGGGTGGAAATTAAAAGAGCAAGTGAGACTACATTTTTTGGTGTGCCCATCTCCAACAACCTCAGCTGGGAAAGGAACACCAGTAATAGACATCCGTTTGGGCTACGGATAAGAAATGTGGGCAGCACCAGTAAATATTTCTATAGGTGCACTGCTCTGTGGGTTAATACCCAAAAACCAATTGTATTAGTTTGGGGTAACCTCTACACCCCCTGCCAAAAAGCCCAACAGAGACTCACTATTGCACTCAAACAATCAATTTATAAATCCATTTTATTGTAGCATATTGTTTAAAACCAATTTAAAAACAATTTTACTGAACCATATGCATGGTAAGCCACCAGGGGGCGCACTCCCTCATTAACAATACAATCTCATATACATATAAGTAATTTCAAAGTGATTCTGTGCTAATCTATCAATAAATTCATATATATACAACTATTCTAAAACTTAATATACAATTCACAATTAATATCCTCACCCTAATAAAGTGCCAGTGCTTCCATCACAAATAGTCCCTTGTGCAAAATATTTAAGCCCATTCACAAAGAGCAAGGGCACACAGACAACACACAACAAACAAGTGCTTACTGTTAGTATGGTGACAGGCAGGCCCCCCTCAGGCGCAGACCAACGCGTTTCGAGCCCCCAATGGGCTCTTGCTCACGTGAGCAAGAGCCCATTGGGGGCTCGAAACGCGTTGGTCTGCGCCTGAGGGGGGCCTGCCTGTCACCATACTAACAGTAAGCACTTGTTTGTTGTGTGTTGTCTGTGTGCCCTTGCTCTTTGTGAATGGGCTTAAATATTTTGCACAAGGGACTATTTGTGATGGAAGCACTGGCACTTTATTAGGGTGAGGATATTAATTGTGAATTGTATATTAAGTTTTAGAATAGTTGTATATATATGAATTTATTGATAGATTAGCACAGAATCACTTTGAAATTACTTATATGTATATGAGATTGTATTGTTAATGAGGGAGTGCGCCCCCTGGTGGCTTACCATGCATATGGTTCAGTAAAATTGTTTTTAAATTGGTTTTAAACAATATGCTACAATAAAATGGATTTATAAATTGATTGTTTGAGTGCAATAGTGAGTCTCTGTTGGGCTTTTTGGCAGGGGGTGTAGAGGTTACCCCAAACTAATACAATTGGGAAAGGAACACCACGGCTCTACTGAGGAAAGCACAACAGAGAGGCAACTGAAGAAGGCTGGTCTGTCAAGAAGGTTGCTAGTGCTCTTCTTTAATGCATTCCTAGGTTCCGTACTATTTCTTTCGTTTTCTGTCTGGTTTGAGGGATCTACTAAAAGAGACAGGTGTAGACTCCAAAGAACAATAAAGACAGCAGAAAGAATAATTGGAGCCCCCTTACCATCCCTGCAGGAACTGCACAAACACAGAACAAAAACACGGACAGAAAAGATCCTTCAGGATCTCTCCCACCCTGGACACACCCGATTCCAGTATTTACCATCTGGGCGGCGTCTTGTGGTACCAGCTTGCAGGACTTCTAGATCTAGGAATGGTTTCTTTCCTTTGGCTGTCCACATCCTGAACAAAAAACAAGCATCATAGGCCCGGCTCAAAGCCGGTATCAATTGCACAATGGAAGAGCATCACTTTCTCTGTTCCCTTTTTTTTTAAACTGTTGTCCTAATATTGTAATGGTGAATCCAGCAATTCACCCAGAATAGCTCCAAACCACCGCACCCCCTCCACGGTAATTTAATTCTTTGTAAACTGTAGTTAACTGTTAACTGTTGCACTGTGTATATGCCAAAAAGAATCCCTTGTTCATCTCACAATGTATTTGGCGAACAATAAATTGAGTTGGATTGGGTGCAGCCAGTCGCTGTGGCTGATGATGCTGGTGAGCAGGAAAGTCTTATCCCCGGGAATCTGCGTTTGGTTGAATCAGATTAGGATGGAATTGCTGGGGGGGGGGGGGGGGGGGGGGTGTTGGGCGGGCTAAGTGTGTGCACTCATTTTAGAAATATAAATATATACAACAAATAAATTGCCGTGAATGTGGGGGCTATTCCCCCCTCTATTTCCATGGGTACAAGTATTTGGTAGGAACACGTTTCATCGGGTTTATCTATGCATTCACCATCAAAGCCATTATATACAAATACAACAGGACTTCCTGTGCTAGATCCGCCTCCCAATTTAAGGGGGTGGTATTTTATAACCAGGACAATTCATAGAGTGTTATAGACATAAAATATAGTGCCTTGGAAAAATATTTATAACTGTTAAACTTTTAGGCATTAACACTTTTAAGCATTACAGCCGGAAGCTTAAACCGGACCTTCAGCATCATTTAATGAAATGCCCAAATCCGTCAAGAACTAATCTCCGGCATCTGAAATTAATATATTTTTTGTCAGTTTTTATTATTTCCCCCACCAGGCTGCAACTGTGTTCAGGATTCTAGGATACAGGCGCCTCCATCTTGCCTCTGAAGCATCATATACTGAGGAGAAGGGAGTAAAAGTGCAGGGGGTGGATTATAGCTGTGCTTTGCACAGACAGGTCAGGGAAAAGACAGCAATCTCAGAATGCAAAGCAGCGCAGTCAGAAGACGCTTCCTGTCTGCAGGCAGCCTGAGACTACATGGGCTGCCATCTTGGATGTATAAAGGCTCAAAAAATGCAGTACATGCAGGTAGGATGATTTTTATTTACAGGGTGGGGAAAACCTATAAGGTTTGCTCTTATTTAGGGTGAAGGTCCTGTTTAAAGTCTCTGTCCAGGCACACACTAACATCCTCCCAGCTTTTCTCCGTTATTAACAATGTCAAAGCATCTCAAAATCTCAGATTATATGTAAATATCCTATGTATTCTAAACAAAGCTGCTCTGTCTGAATTAATTGGGTGAAGTGGGTCATTGCTGATCTGGGAATCTCATGGCACAGATTTATGACTCGTGCAGCTCTTCTGTGGTCAGAGCAGTGGGACCACTGCTGACTTGCCAGACTCGCTCACACGGAGAGCACCAGGAGACAGAGTTGCTGTAAGACTACTTTTATTGCGTAAAGGAATGGCAAACTTTGGAGCTCTGCTACGAATTGTTATGTTTTATCTTTGTACTGTGTTCTGTCACCTTGTACGCCGCCGCGTACAAGGTAAATGACGGCGGCGTCATTTACCTCAGAGCTGCCGGGCCGCTATTGGCCGGCCAGATCACGTGGGTGCGTTTCGCACTCTTCGGAGGGGGGGGGGGGGGGGACTCTGTGGATGATGATTTTCACATCACGTCTCCACGGCCCACTCCTTGAGGTCTGCGGACGCTTTTTTGCCTGTCCTAGCTGCGTGTGCTGCTGGCTCCCTGAGGTCCGTGAGTAACCCTGGTGGGGTGGTTTTTTCAGGATATTCCTTTCTGCTGTATTCTTATGGGAATGTTTTGTTATGTCTTTCAGGCGGGTTAAAACTTCGGCACTGTGGTTTCTCCTGGCCATCTCCCCTCACTATCTTCCACTTCCCTAGCGGGTTCTTGGGGCATCCCGGGCAGCTCTTTACCGTTAACCCTTACTGGCCTGTTGTGCCATTCAAATCACCATATGGAGGCTTCTAGGAATGATGGGCCTGGGGTTCCTTTGGGACAATATCCAAATACACAAAACCACACGGTTACTTAAGGGCACTGGCTCGATATATCCTTGTAGAAATTTAAGCTACAAAGCAGTATATAGTTCTAAATCTTTATTGAAAAATATTGCACTCACAGACAGCACACAAAAACCATTTATAATATACTAAAAAAATCACAACGTTGTGATATTAAAAATAGGGGGCCCCTCCATGCCCATGCATCAACACCTCACAAATGCATCCACACGCATACCACCACTAACCGCCTAAAGCCAATCACTCTTGCCACCTAGTGTGATCAGTGAGCTTGCTAAAGCTTCAACGTTGGGCGCCTTGACCAGGATTGATGCTCCTCCAATTATGTCCCGTTATTCAACATATAGACCAGCTGATCCTAGACTAAACAGCCAGAGGCATAGTCCAAATGCATTCGGGGGTATCAGTGTACGCAGACCTGCGTTTCCATTGGCAACCGTAAGGTGATATGCTGCCCCTGTCATAAATGCATAGCTTGATTGTCCCTCTAATTATCAAACATGTCTGCGCTGGCCATTTGTCTCCTCCTCATGTGCATATGGAACGCATGTCCCTTTTTAAATGTCCATAGGCGTAGGGCTAGGCAAGGCAACACCAGATGTATGCGGTAGACTATACAAACACATAGCAGAGGCTTATCTCACTCCACTCCCCTCCTGCTCCAACGGGGATTATGCAGTCCGCTGGGCCGGCACAGATAAACACACAGTGCATATAACTTGTGTAATAACTCACGCTTCCATCGCCAGCGTTATTACTGCTCAGCCACTTCGCTGCTTCCGGGTGCACACCTCATAACACATGCGTCATACCTTGTTCAATGCTCTTGCCGCCGCATATTGCCGTTACTCAGTACTTGCTGTATGCTGGTATACAATGGCGCTTGGGAGCGGACACCCTCACTGCAATCAGGCCTTCCTGCACACGCGGACCATAGCTTGGCAAGCCGGCGGGATGTGGTGGTGGGACACGAGGTGAAGTGGGGCCACCCCACCTTTGGGACAAGCCCGGGTATGTGTTGCGTGTGAGGTATCCCCCATAAGTGATGTCAGGGTATGTGTATCCTGTGCCCAGCAGGTACTTGCACTGCAGTCTGCGCTGTCTGTTACGGGGCCTGGTGGTGCGCCCCCTCTGGCCTCACCTACCCCCCCACGCTTACATCTGACCCCCACCGGGGGGCATACTAGTGGGGAGTCTCAACCTGATTTAGCTGCACGGGTGGCCAGCATTGAAAAACATCTTGCTGGGTCTGCCCCGCGTAAGGCTTCTGCTAAGAAGCGGCATTTATCACCCGCAGTTTCCCTCTTCCCTGTAGAAGATGAGAGCCCTTACTCACTCTCAGGTCCCTACCCCCTTGAGGAGCGGGAATTATTTTCTGATTATGAATCCTCTGAGGAACAACCTAAAATTTACGGTGGTACTGGGACACCCTTTGGGGCAGACCTGTGGTCCAGTGGACCCGTAGTCATATTTTTGAAGTGCTTTGTATTTCTCCCCCGACAGTGGCTCCACAGCAGCAGGGTGAGCTTTTTCATACGGTTAAGCCACGCTGGGAGTTCCCTGAGCAGTCTCACTTTAATAATCTAGTGTTCAATAAATGGGAACGACCTAGCAGGCTGCCAGGGGTGCCTAAGAGTTGGGACAAGAGGTATCCCTTTCCTGCTGATGATGTTAAGCGTTGGTCATGTCCTCCCGAGGTGGATGCGCCCGTTCTCGGGTTGTCCAATACATCTGTCATGCATTCTCCTGATACTACTACCCTGCGGGATGGGGAGGACCGGCACTTGGACCAACTGGCCTGTCACGCCTTTGCCTGTGTGGGGACGGTGCTGCGCCCGGTTTGTGCCTCTGCTATTACGGCTATTGCCATTAAAGGGGTGCTTAAGTGTCTCTTGGACGGGGCATCTGAGGATGTGAGTAGAGAAGAGTATAGATCTCTCCTGCTTTGTGAGGAATTTATTGCATATATTCTTTCTGCCATGGATGATGCCATTAGAATGTGTGGTAGGACTTCTGCCCTGTTGGTGGCTATACGCCGCTCTGTCTGGCTACTTAAGTGGGTAGCTGATAATGCTGCTAAGAAGGCTCTCACTGATTTCCCTTTCAAGGGCCTGCGCCTCTTTGGTGAGCGCTTGGATTTGTTTGCCAGGGGCGGTAGGTTACCTCAATGTAGGAGGCCGTCCCGGTCCTTTCGGGGGATGGGTGCCTTTCTCCCTTCCTTCCGTGTTTCCAGAACTGGCCGAGGAGTCTCCTTTACTGGGGCCCGCGGAGATCATTGGAGAAGGGGCAGAGGACGTGGCCGTCCTGGCCTCTCCTGGGGTCCCAAGCCAAAATCCTCACCCAAGCCCCCTCAGGCATGAAGGGGGGGGCGCCCTCACCCATCTGGGTGGGGGGGCGGCTTCGGCTCTTTGCTCACGTCTGGAGGCTTCTCGTCTCAGACCGGTGGATTCAGGAGGTAGTGTCCTCCGGTTACAAGATAGTTTGCAGCCTGGCCGCCCCCAAGATTCATCCAATCCTGGCTGGCTCAAAACCCCCTGTCAGCTCAGGGTCTTTGCCTCGCTGTCCAAAACCTTCTGGAGTTGGGGGTCATCTGCCAGGTGCCTTTGAGGGAAAGGGGCAGAGGCTACTATTCCAATCTTTTCACTGTTCCCAAAAAAGACGGGTCCATCAGACCCATCCTGGATTTAAAGCGCCTCAACAAATTTGTCAGATTCAAACACTTTCGCATGGAGGCTCAGCTGTCAATTCACTACACCGGGCGACTTCATGACCTCTGTAGACATCAAGGACGCTTACCTTCATGTACCAATCTTTCCAGGTCATCAGAGATTCCTCAGGTTCGCTCTGGAGGATCAGCACTACCAATTTGTGGCCTTGCCTTTCGGTATCACCTCGGCTACCAGGTTATTTACCAAGGTGCTGGCGGGCGTAATAGCTCTGCTGAGATCTCAGGGCATTCGCATCCTTCCTTACTTGGATGACATTCTCATCATGTCTCAGTCCTCCCAGCAGGCAGAACTGGATACCCAGCTGGTGGTGTCCACACTGGAGTCCTTCGGCTGGGTGATCAACCACCCCAAGTCTTCCCTGTCACAGTCAATGGTGAGGTCCTTTCTGGGCATGACTCTGGATACATCTCAGGTCAAGATTTTCTCCCTCAGCAGAAGGTGGAGAGTCTTCAAGGTCAAGCCAGGCTTCTTATGTCTTTCTCTCTTCCCTCCATATGGCAGGGGATGCAGCTGGTGGGCCTGATGGTGTCTTGCTTCGAGGTGGTTCCTCAGTTTCACATGAGATCTCTTCAACTTCACGTCTTGTCAGTTTGGGATCGGGATTCTTGGCCCCTGAATCAGGTGTTTGTTCTGTCCCCTCTGGCCTGACAGTCCCTCTCATGGTGGCTGGACTCAAGGAACCTGTTGGTGGGCAGATCCTTTCTGGCTCCGTGCTGGGAGACAGTCACCACAGATGCCAGTCTGACAGGTTGGGGGGGCTTCTGGAAATCCCTGAAATTCCAGGGTCAGTGGGGTCCTCGAGAGGCCAACACCCCTATCAACATTCTGGAACTGAGGGCGATAAGGTTGGTTCTCACCCAATTGACTCCACACCTTCGGGGTCGGGCTGTTCAGATCCACTCGGAAACCAGACGGTGGTTGCCTACATCAATCATCAGGGAGTGACCCGGAGCAAGAGGGCCCTCAAGGAAGTGTCCCTGATACTGTCCTGGACGGAGGAGAATGTTCCCTGCATCTCAGCTGTGTACATCCCGGGGGTGGAAAATACGGAGGCAGACTCCCTCAGCAGGGGGACTTCTCATCTGGGAGAATGGTCCCTCAGCAGCAGGGTGCTTCACTCTCTGTGCCACTGCTGGGGTCAGCCAGATGTGGATCTGTTTGCCTCCCGTCACAATAAAGCTTCCAGTCTTTGTCTCTCTTTCCCAGGACCCTCTGGACTTGGCCATGGATGCACTAGCAATGTCTTGGAAGAGCTTTCAGCTCCTCTGTGTTCCCTCCTTTTCCTCTGCTGGGTAGGGTGCTGCGCAAGATAGCCCAGGAAGGAGTGCCAACCATTCTGATGGCCCCCTGTTGGCCAAGAAGAGTGTGGTTCGCAGACATCGTGCAGTTGGCAGTAGATCAATACGCCCTGCCCAAGGTTCCAGACCTGCTCACTCAGGGGCAGCTACGCCATCCCAATTTACAAACGCTGGCTTTAACGGCCTGGCTGCTGAAACCTCCATCTTGATGGAAAAGGGGCTGCCTGCCTCATGTTGTTAACATGATTTGGGCTAGGAAGAAGTCCTCGTCATCCATCTACTATAGGGTATGGCATGCTTACATTGACTGGTGTGAGTCTAAGTCGCTTCCCTGTCGGGTGTTTTCTATCCCTAGGATTCTGGAATTTCTGCAACATGGTTTGGATTTGGGTCTTCAACTTAGTACCCTCAAAGGTCATGTTTCTGCTTTGACAATTTTCTTCCAAAGATCCTTTGCTCAACATCGTCTGGTCAAGACTTTCTTCCAGGGGGTTACTCACGTGCGTCCTCCACGTAAGCCTATGTTTCCAGTCTGGGATTTGAACTTGGTTTTATCTGAATTGTAGGGGTCTCCCTTTGAGCCTTTGCGTGAGGCCCCTTTGTCCATTTTGAAGCTTAAGGTAGTCTTTTTGGTGGCTATCACTTCTGTTAGGTGTGTTTCTGAGTTGGCGGCGCTTTCCATTAAACCCCCTTACTTTGAGAGACACCAGGACAAGGTGGTGTTTCGTTTTAAGCCAGATTTTCTTCCTAAGGTTGTGTCTGCTTTTCATCTCAATCAGGACATTGTTTTGCCTTCTCTGTGCCCTAATTCTAGTAACCCTAAGGAGGGGTTTTACACTTTCTGGATGTGGTCAGGACTCTGAAGTTCTATTTGGTGGCTACTGAATCCTTCAGGAAGACTGATGCTCTTTTTGTGCTCCCGTCTGGACCTAAGAAGTCCACTATCAGCAAGTGGATCCGTCAGGCTGTGGTACAGGCCTATTCTGCTACGGGGAAGGAGCCTCCCTTCCGCCTTACTGCTCATTGTACTCGTTCTATTGGTGCCTCTTGGGCTTTTCAGCACCAAGTTTCTGTTGAACAAGTTTGCTTGGTCTTCTGTTCATACAAGGTTGATGTTAGGGCCTCAGCTGATGCTGCTTTTGGTCACAAAGTTCTGCAGGCGGCAGTGGTTTAAACTGCCCGCTGTTACTTTTTGCGGATCCCACCCTACCTTACAGACACTGCTATTGGATGTCCCATGTGTAAGGAATATTCTGGAACAGAACGTGCTGTATACTTAGAATAATACAATTCGGTGATTACTCACCTGTAGAATTGGTATGATATGTATACAGCACGTCCTGTTCCATCCCACCCTTGTTATCATTATTCTTAGTTACCTCTGTATGGTGATTGTTCATATGTTCATTTTTGAATTCCTGTTATTATTGTTCTCCCGGCTTCTTGTTAACTGCTTGTCAATACTGGGGAATTTGTGGGAGGTCCCTGACTTATATAGGGCCGGGAGGAGCCACAAGCTGTTTTCTGCAGTCTAGCACCATCTTTTAGATGTATTACCCATGTGTAAGGAATATTCTGGAACAGGACGTGCTGTATACATATAATACCAATTCTACAGGTGAGTAATCACAGAATTGTATTTTTTGCTTCCAGCAAAAGAAAAAAATCACATTTAGCTGCAATTTATATGGTGCCGGGTGTATGTGATCCCTTCTTTCGCTCTCTAGCATGATGATACAGACTATTTTGTGTCTCCTTTAAAGATCTGCATGTCTACCCCCAATGTGGCCGGTCTGTGCTTAAAATGGACCTTCAGCATGATTTAATGAAAAGCCCAAACCCTTAAACTATTCTCCAGCATCTAAAATTAATATATTTTAAGTTTGTAGTCACTTACTTATTCTTTCCCCCACCGGCTGCAACTCTGTTCAGGACTCTAGGATACAGGCGCTGCCATCTTGACTCAGAAGCATCACACATACTGAGGAGAGGAGAGCAGGATAAAGAACGCGGGTGGGGTTAAAGCTGTGCTTTGCAGAGCTTGGGTCAGGGAAAAGACGGCAATCCCAGAATGCAGAGAGACCTAGTCAGAAGACACTTGCCTGATGCTCCATTAGCCTCCATCTTGGATGTTTAAAGGCTCATAACATGCAGTAGATGCAGGTAGGATGATTATTAATGTGAGCAATCTGTATGTACAGGGTGTGGGAAACATATAAGATATGCTCTTATTTAGGGTGAAGGTCCGCTTTAAATGTTTAAATAAAGGAATTTATTAGAGACAACTCCCAGTAATAACTTTTTTCTGTTTTATACTAGGTGAGAAATTCCTCCACGCTCCTCTTCAGCACACTGATTACACGAATATTTGGAGTTAAAAGAGGAAAAGATGAACACTCCAAGAAAAACCGGTAAGCACCACTTGAAATGAGCTTCACTTGTGAAAAACAATATCTCGGCCAATACCAATGGGGGGAGGTGGAATATTGGGCCTTGAGGGTTTTTACAGTATCATCCTACTAATGTTACTCGTTTCTTGTTTGCCAAGCCTAAAATACCCTGCCTTCTAGATGTAATCTGCTTTTAAAATCTCCAGCCCTTCTAAATGTAATACAAAAAATATGGACACGGCCAAGCATATGAAATGAATCACTGTTGATGGCCTGCCTGCAGTCTATTAGCGCCGCATAGACTTTAAGCAAATCTGATCCTAGGGCAATGCTACAAAATAATGGCGGATATATCTGTGAAGCTCTCCAATTATTTAAAAGTAGACTTTAGGTATTTTAATTGGAAAAGCTGACATATAAAATGAACTTAAAGTGTTTGGCGTGTCAGAAGTTAAAAAAATAAATATCAGTAGCTTACCTTTCATTAAACCGGACCTTCAGCATGATTTAATGAAAAGCCCAAACCCTTAAGAAACTATTCCCCAGCATCTAAAAGGGCAACACAGTCAGAAGACACTTCCTGTTTGCAGGCTGCCTGATGCTCCATGAGCCGCCATCTTCAATGTTTAAAGGCTAATAACATGCAGTAGATGCAGGTAGGATGATTTTTAATGAGAGCAATCTGTATGTACAGGGTGTGGGAATACATAAGATATGCTCTGATTCAGGTTGAAGGTCCGCTTCAAGCGCTCTGCTTCCTCCTCTGTCTCCCTAGTTCAGCTTTTAGTCCCCCACCCCGCTGATCTGATCCATCAATCAACCTTCAGGGGACCAATAACGGAAACACCCCCACTACCTCCCTAGACATCCTGATTGGCTGCCTCTCTCTGCTGCTCTGAAACCCTGCCCTCCTCCGACACTCATCACAGTGTGCTTACATCACATCTCTGTTTTTCTATGACAACTTAGGAACTACGGGGGCTTTTGGAAAACAGATTGTAGTTCAGGACAGTTCAGGACAGTGCAACATGCAGCCTGAGACAACGATTGGGCGCTCGCCTTTAGTATAACTTTAACTATTCAGAATAATTGCATCATTTTTGAAGGTTCTAACATTTAAAAGTGCACCTCTACTCAGAAAGGAAGTTTATCTGGTCACCTTCCATCTTCTGCCCTGTTCCCCAAAACCGCCTGTGTTGGTTTTGATGTTCTGTCCACAAAAATTATTTTCTAAAGCTGTACTGTGCATAAAATAAATATTTTCTAAAGACTTAAAGTGGACCAACAGCCTGGCACAGTTGGAAAAGAAAGGTAGCGGCCATGTTGGCGCTTCCTGTCACAGCATCTCAGCCATGCTTCTGCCTGGATTAAACTGACAATGCACAGAAACAAGAAGCCCAAAAGCACTTCCTGTATGAAGCCCCCCCCCCCCCCCCTTCCCCGGCACGTATGGCTGACGCACAGACAGACAGTGCACAAAGTACTATTCTAAGTGTGTCATACACCCCGCTTCCACCATTCATGACATCTGTTTAGTCTCTAGTAGAGGGCGAACTTCTGCAGAGATGAATGCAAAAAAAGAAGCTCCTCCCGGTCCATAAATACCTGGGACCTCCCACTAATCCCCCAGTTACTTCTCTGCAAGAGCGACAAGCAAGTCAGAAGATGAAGGCTTCTATTCCTTGCAGGTAAGCCGGGCTCACGCCCAGCCATTCTTGCCCCTATTTCTGCCTGGACCTTATTCCATTGTCCCGTATGAGCCTCCCAGCCTTGGCTGTAGGTCCTGGTGAGGGTAGGCAACACCTTTGTAGGTGTTTAAGGAGCATTGCTCCTCCGTGAGACCGCATTGCAAGGGGTAGGCGGTGTCCGGGTTGGTGCCCCGGTTTGGGATGCCCTGTCCCTTCTGCTGTATCCGTCCAGACTCTGGTTCCGGATCCCCCACCTTCCGGGTCCCTTCCTTCACCCTCCAGCTGGGGGGGGCAGGCTTTTCCCTCACATTTCTTTATTGTGTGGGTGCTTACAGTGTGTTTGTGTGTGTGTGTGTGTGCATGTTGCGGCGTACTGTCACTTTGCTGTGGGTCTGCACCATGCTGTGCAGCGTTTAGCAGAGGGAGCTTCTCCCCCTCAGGCTGCGTGTTGGGGGGGCCCTCGGCGCGGCCGCGGCCCGCCCCTCCCCCTCGTTTTGGCGCCTTGCTGAGGCTCAGCCCACGGCCTGGATCCGCGTTGCTGGACTTGCAGGAGGGGGCATTCTGCGCTGACCCGCTCCTCTTCTTCTCCTCACTCCCTCGAGGCAAGGCTGTGCTGGGCTCAGGTGGCCATCTTGTTCCTGTTGCTGCTGCGGACTGCTGCTGCGGACTTGCTGCTGTTTTGTGAGTGCCCTGTGTGCCCCCTCTCTTCCTGTTATGGCAGCACCCCTCTCTGCAGGGGGCTGCGCTGTCCTTATTGTACATATTGTGTATATAGATGTATCTATATAGATATATATATTATAGTATTAGGTAATGTATGAGTGTTGGCTGATGGGTCCCCTTTCATTTGTGTCTTTCAGGAGGACTCCCTGTGTTTTGCATGTTAGGGGGTTCTCCCGGTCCTAGGGTCCCTAGCTTTAAATTACACCTTTTCCAAATCCTCCCACTGGGACTTTAAAGGGGCATCCCAGGGTTGCTTACCAGCTTAATTCCCTATGGTCACTGCGACTACCCCAAAATTATCACCATATAGAGGCTCCGCAGGATACTGGGCTTGGGCTTTCTTCCCGGCCGTGTGTGGGTTGTGGGGTATTCCTTATGGGGGAGAATGTGCTAATTTGTATTCCATGTGCACAAAAGGCCATATCGCGGCAGCCTGCTTCCCAGGCTTCTGGGTCAGCACCGCCCACTTCATCGCCTACCCCTCCCCGTCTTATCCGTACCCCAAGTGACATCGTCACTAGTGGGGAGTCGCACTCTGATGTTTGTGCTCGCCTGGCCAGCATTGAGAGATTTCTTTCTGGCGCAGTGGGCAAAAAGGCCCATGCCAAGAAGAGACATTTATCGCCGGTATGGCCGGCTTTGGATTTTGATGAGGATGAGTGGTCAGATTATTCCCCGTTAGAGGAGGGGGAGTTGTTTGAGGAATCAGAATCTGACGATGTGCAGTTGTGTGATAATGGTGTTGTGCAGGCGCTGGGGGATGCCGTTGACACTTCTAAAGTTCTGGCCCATCTCCTGGAGGTTTTGGACATTGCCCCACCGGAGGCGGCCCCTCTCAAAAAAGGGAAATTTTTCGGGTCCTGTAAGCCCCGCTTGGAGTTTCCTACGCAAAATAATTTTGATGCATTGATCCTTAGGGAATAGGAGAAACAGAGTCGGCTTCCCGGCGTTCCTCAGGGATGGGATAGGAAGTATCCCTTCCCGGTTGATGCGGTAAAGCGCTGGTCTTCCCTTCCCGAGGTCGACGCGCCTGTTTTGGGGTTGTCCAACACCTCTGTGGTCCACACCCCTGATGCCACTACCCTCAAAGATGGTGAGGATAAGCGCAATGATCAGTTGGCTTGCCATGCCTTTGCCAGTGTGGGTTCAGCCTTACGGCCTGTGTGTGCATCTGCACTAGCGGCTGTGGCTAATAGATCCCTTGTCAGGGAGTTTTTAAATGGTGCCCATTTTGATCCGGCCAGCGCTGAATTTGCTGCCCTTAAAATATGTGAATTGTTTATGGATTTTGTCTTGGCTGCTATGGAAGACACTATTGTTATGTGTAGTAGAACGGGCGGTGGACTTTGCAGACAAGAAATCACTCACCGCTCTTCCCTTCCTGGGTATTCGGCTGTTTGGAGATAAGTTGGATGCGGTGGCTAAGGGTGGTAAGCTACCCCAGCGTAAGAAGCCGCGTCACTCCTTTCGAGAGGCGAGCTCCTTCAACCCTTCCTTTCGCCTACTCAGGCGTCAGAGGTTCCTCCTGGGGCAGAGGCAGAGGACAGACCCGTCCAGCATCTGTCTGGGGCTCCAAACCTAAGCCCCCTGCCAAACCAACTCAGCAATGAGGGGGCGCCCTCACCCGTATGGGTGGGGGGACGGCTGCGGCTCTTCTTCCAGGTCTGGGCCCAGGAGGTCACAGACAGATGGATTCTGGAAGTGGTCTCGTCCGGGTACAAACTGGAGTTCGAGTACTGGCCCCCTCCAAGATTCTTAAGGTCTCGGGTGCCCACGGACTCTCAGGTTGCACAGGGGCTCCTGTTGGCAGTCCAAAATCTTTGGGACATGGGAGTCATATGTCCTGTGCCTCCCTCGGAGAGAGGCAGGGGCTACTACTCCAATCTTTTCACGGTCCCCAAAAAGGATAGATCCATAAGACCCATTCTGGATCTAAAAATTCTCAACAGGTTCATCAGAACCAAGAAGTTTTGCATGGAGACTCTGCGCTCCTTCGTCAAGAGGATTTTATGACATCCATAGACATCAAGGATGCTTACCTGCATGTTCCAATCTTCCCAGCGCACCAGAGATTTCTCAGGTTTGCGGTGGAGGATCTTAATTTTCAGTTTGTGGCCCTCCTATTCGGGCTGACCTCAGCACCAAGGGTTTTCACCAAGGTTCTGGCGGGCATAATGGCCCTGTTCAGGGCCCAGGGCATTCGCATTGTGCCGTATCTGGACAACCTGCTGATTTCAGCTTCTTCCTTCCGTCAGGCGGAACTGGACACCAAGACTGTGGTGTCTACTCTGGAGAGGTTCGGATGGGTGATCAACCACCCCAAATCCTCTTTCTCCTTCCAGGGAGATTTCATTCCTGGGCATGAATCTGGATACTACTCAGGCCAGAGTGTTTCTACCTCGACCCAAGGTGCAGGGGGTTCAGGATCTGATTCGCCTTCTTCTGGCCATTCGTTGCCCCTCTATCCGGATGGGGATGAAACTGGTAGGTTTGATGGTGGCTTCCTTCGAGGCAGTCCCCTTTTCCCAGTTCCACATGAGGTCGCTCCAGCTTCACCTGTTGTTGCATTGGGATAGATGTCCGCAGTCCTTGGATCAGTCCTTCCGGATGTCTCCCAGGGTTCGGCAGTCACTTCAGTGGTGGCTGGAGCCAAGCAATCTGTTGAGGGGCAGGTGTTTTCTGGCCCCTTGTTGGGAAACGGTGACCACGGATGCCTGCCTTTCGGGCTGGGGAAGTTTCTGGAAGAGTCATCAGTTCAGGGGGTTGTGGGGTCCTCAGGAGGCTCACACCCCCATCAATGTCCTAGAGCTCAGAGCCATCCGGCTTGTTCTGTGAAGGCTGACACCTCACTTACAGGGCTTGCCGGTTCAGGTTCGATCAGACAATCGAACGGCGGTGGCCTACATCAATCACCAAGGAGGGACACGCAGCAGGAGTGCCCTCAGGGAAGTCTCTCTGATCTTGCCTTGGGTGGAGAGCAATGTCCCTTGCATTTCAGCAGTTTACATTCCGGGAGTGGAGAACACGGAGGCGGATGCCCTGAGCAGGGGCTTCTCTCGCCGAGGGGAGTGGTCTCTCAATCTCGGGATTTTCCGGTCCCTGTGTCACAAGTGGGGGACTCCGGAGGTGGATCTTTTTGCCTCACGGCACAATCACAAGCTTCCATCCTTTGTGTCTCTATCTCAGGATCCTCTGGCTCTGGCGGTGGATGCCTTGTCTCTTGCCTGGAGGGATCTGGGGTTCCTGTATCTGTTTCCCCCCTTCTCCATGGTGGGCAAGGTAGTTTGCAAGCTGGTTCTGGAAGGGGCGCCAGCAATTCTGGTGGCCCCAATGTGGCCAAGACACGTTTGGTACGCAGACGTCGTAATACTGGCTGTAGAGCAGAACAGGCTGCCCCTGGTTTCGGACCTGATATCTCAGGGTCAACTACTTTACCCCAATTTACAAACGCTGGTTTTGACGGCTGCTGAAACCTTCATTCTGAAGGAGGAAGGTTTGTCTGAGGCTGTCGTTTAGACTTTGATTAGAGCTAGGAAGAGTTCTTCCTCTGGTATTTACTATAGGACTTGGCTGTCCTACATTGACTGGTGTGAGGCTAGGGCCTTACCTTGTAGGGTGTTTTCTATCCCTAGGATTTTGGAGTTTCTTCAACACGGTCTGGATCTGGGGTTCCAGCTTAGTACCTTGAAAGGGCAGGTCTCTGCCCTGGCTGTTTTTTTCCAAAGTTCTTTTGCTTTTCACCCTCTGGTTAAGACTTTTTTCCAGGGGGTTACTCATGTTCGGCCACCTAGGAAGGCTCCTGTTTGGGATTTGAATCTGGTTCTTTCGGCTCTCCAGGGGCCTCCTTTTGAGCCGCTTCAGGATATTGCTCTTTCTGTTTTCACTCAAAAGGTTGCCTTTTTGTTGGCCATTACCTCTGTACGGCGTGTTTCGGAGTTGGCGGCCTTGTCTATTCAGGCGCCTTACTTTGAGAGACACCAGGACAAGGTGGTTTTCCATTTTTAAACCAGATTTTCTTCCAAAGGTGGTTTCTTCTTTTCACTTCAATCAGGATGTTGTTCTCCCTTCCTTGTGTCCTAAACCTAGCAATGACAAGGAGAGGGTTTTGCATTATTTGGATGTGGTTCGTTGTGTGAAGTACTATTTGGTGGCTACTTCTCCCTTCCTCAAGACGGACGCTTTTTTCGTGGTGCCTTGCGGGCCTAGAAAGGGTTTGGCACCCGCCAAGTCTACCATTAGTAAATGGATTCGTCAGGCCATTGTTGGGGCCTATTCTGCTAAGGGGAGGACTCTCCCTTTTAAGATCACTGCGCATTCTACTCGTGCTGTTGGTGCGTCCTGGGCTTTTCAGCACCAGGCTTCTGTTGAACAAGTTTGTAAGGCTGCTACTTGGTCTTCCGTTCATACTTTTTCCAAGTTTTACAATATTGGGCCTCAGTGGATGCTGTTTTTGGCCTCAAGGTTCTGCAAGCTGCAGTGGTTTAAGTTGGTGTATTTTTTTCCTGTTTTTTGTCAGTTCCCACCCATGACGGACACTGCTATATGATGATCCAGATGTCATGCATGGTGGAAGCGGGGTGTATGACACACTTAGAATAATACCATTTTGTGAGTGCTCACCTTTAAAATGGGTATTATGAGTGTGTCATACACCCCGCTTCACCCCACCCTTGTTGTATTCCGGATCCTTTATATGGTGAACCTTTTTTATTTTTGTTATGTTGGTTCTTCCTGGTCCTCTTACTGCTATCATACACTGGGGGATTAGTGGGAGGTCCCAGGTATTTATGGACCGGGAGGAACTTCTTTTTTTTGCATTCTTCTCTGCAGAAGTTCGCCCTCTACTGGAGACTACCCAGATGTCATGAATGGTGGAAGCGGGGTGTATGACACACTCATAATACCCATTTTAAAGGTGAGCACTCACAAAATGGTATTATCCCCCATTATGTGCGTGCTCCCACCTGCCTATTTAAGTGAATGGGGTTGGTGGCCACACTCAGAACAAGCGAGAACACTCTGTGCCCTCTACAAGAAGGTGGCACTTGATCTTGTGCGTGGTAAGGCTTTTATTTTGTTTGTAACCCTCCTCTCCTGCCTCAGTGCCAGGGGAGAAATATTTGGAATCCCGATTGTACGGAGTCTAGGAAAAATGTGTCCCAACATATTTTAATATAACACTTCTGAGGACACCCACCAATAATCCTCAAGGAAACTTGAGACCGCTCCT
Source organism: Gastrophryne carolinensis (assembly GCA_027917425.1). Taxonomy (NCBI): domain Eukaryota; kingdom Metazoa; phylum Chordata; class Amphibia; order Anura; family Microhylidae; genus Gastrophryne; species Gastrophryne carolinensis. Next base: position 442,955,651 of record CM051237.1, read on the forward strand.
TGAATAAAGTATTCTTCTGATCACACAAATCTACTACCTTCTGAAAGACAAGTCTTCATCTGGCATAGTCTACTGACCATCCATGAAAGAATTTACTATTTGAAGGTTTACAGAACCTCGCTTGTTTTACTTCCAGTTTTGTAAAGCTCCTATCTTAATGAATTGTATCACAATAAATAGCTTAACCACCAGCTATAAAATTAACTGAGTTTTTAATTAGGTGTTTTATTACATTTTAGTTGAACCTAGTCTTAAAAGTTTTGAGAAGATGTCCCTGACATATGAATGGCTCACTGCACTCTGCTTAGATCATTTAATGATACAGACGTATCATTTACATTTGGATTTTGTAACTAGTGAACTTTTATTCCGCATTGTCTTTTTAGCTTCTCACTGCAGGACAAATGTCTGTCACTGCTAATGTGTATAATGTACAGGCACACTTTTCATCTTTTCCTAAAAACATGATGCTTAAAAAACATACAGGAGATAATTTGGTAATTCTGGGGACCATTTATATACTTATATCTGTGCTGGTCCTAATAATCAAGCGTGTTCAAAATGGTTAAAAATATCTTCAAAAATACTCTTTCAGACGTGGAAAACAATTCCTACCTCCACTTATTGGGAAATTATTCTTGGGGTAGGGCGTGCGGGCTGGTCCCAGGCCGGTTATGCAGGGTAAGGGGGACCCTATTCGCGGTCTTCAGGGGGGCGGGGCCGGGGGATGGCGCGTATCGCGTCGTCCACCCGCGGCCCACCCCTCGAGGTGCTTCTGCCGACGCCATTTTGAGTCTGCTGTGCGTCTGGGGCCCCTCTTCCTCCCTGGGCTGCGGTGGTTATTTCTTCTTATGTCGCTTCCTCCTGTGGTCTGGCGGCTTGGCGACCCTTCCGTCTACTTGGTCCGTGAGTCCCCTTCTGGGGTTTTGTTTCCTTGGGGCATGTGCTGCGGGATGCTTATGTGCATGTTATTTATGTCTTTCAGGAGAGACAACTGTGGGTTGTGGTTTCTCCCAGTTCTACTCCCTATCCTCCCCCTCATCTCCCCCTTACTGGCTTCTGGGGGGGCATCCCTTGGGGGGGCATCCCGAGTGGCTTTTTATTAGCCATTACCCTGTGCTGGCCTATTGCGCCTGTGTTAATCACCATATGGAGGCTTCTGGGGATAGCGTGCTCGGGGGTCCTTTGGGGCAATCCCGGCTGTGTGCCATGTGCGGGGTATCCCCTTTGAGTAACAGTGCCGCAGTGTGCGTGCCGTGCGCCCAAGGTATCATTGCGGCCCAGGCTGGGCTGCCCACTTCTCTTCCCAGTTCTGCGCCACCTTCGGCATCGCCTACCGCTCCGCGCCTGCATTTAACCCCCAGTGAGGGGGATACTAGCAGGGGGTCACAATCTGATCTGGCTCTCCGTGTGGCCAGCATTGAAAGGCAGCTTGCCAGGCCTGTTCCAAGGAAGGCCTCTGGCAAGGAGCGGCACCTGGCTCCCACGCCCTCCCTCTTTCCTGAGGAGTATGAGGGAATTGAAGCTTTTCCAGGACTCTGACTCCTCTGGGGACCAGCAGGAGGGTTACGACAGTGACCCAGGGTCTGCGTCTGGGAGGACTCATGGTTCCCTGAGGACACTGATAGTCTGTTGTCTCACATTTTTGAAATTTTGCACATTGTTCCCCTCCTGAGGTGGCTAAGAGGAAGCAGGGTGAGCTTTTTCGTCCTGATAAGCAGCATCTGGAGTTCCCTGAGCAGGACTATTTCACTAATATGGTGCTCAAGGAGTGGGAACGTCCTAATTGGATAAGAGGTATCCCTTTCCTGCTGACCTGGTCAAGCGATGGTCGTGTCCCCCTGAGGTGGACGCTCCCATTCTAGGGCTGTCCAACACCTCGGTCATGCCTTCACCTGACACTACTACACTGCGGGACAGCGGGGACCGGCACATGGATCAGCTGGCCTGCCATGCTTTTACTTGTGTGGGGGCTGGGCTGTGTCCGGTCTGCGCCGCTGCCATTACAGCTGTTGCCCTTAAACAGCTCAAGCGTCTCTGTGATGGCGCTACGGCTGGTAGGAGGGGGGAGGATTAAAAGGCCCTCTTGCTTTGGTCTGATTTTGTTGCCTTTATCCTTACTGCCATGGATGATGCCGTACGGCTAGGTAGTAGGGCCTCTGCACTTTTGGTGGCTATGCCCCGCTCTGTTTGGTTGCGGCAGTGGGCAGCTGACGCTGCTGCTAAGAAGGCTCTCACTGGGCTCCCCTTTGCGGGGCTGTGGCTCTTTGGTGAGCGTCTGGATGTTCTAACCAAGGATGGTAGGCTACTTCAGCGTAGGAGGCAGCCTTGGCCTTTTTGGGGGCCCTCCGCCTCCCTCCCCTCCTTTCATACTCCCAGAGGAGGTCGTGGCTTCATCTTCTTGGGTAGCCGCAGAGATTCTTGGGGCCATGGCAGATCCCGTGGTCGTCCCGGTCTCTCATGGGGTTCCAAGCCCAAACCCCCTCCCAAGGCCCCTCAGGCATGAGGAGGCGCCCTCACCCATCCAGTTGGGGGGATGGCTTCGGCTCTTTGCTCACATCTGGAGGCTCCGTGTCTCAGACCGGTGGATTCAGGAGGTGGTGTCCTCCGGTTACAAGTTTGCAGCCTGCCCACCCCCAAGATTCCTTAGATCCCGGATGTCTCAAAACCCTCTGTCAGCTCAGGGTTTTGCGCCTTGCAGTTCAACGCCTGTTGGAGTCGGGAGTCATTTGATTGGTGCCTTCCCAAGAACAGGGTCAGGGGTACTACTCCAATCTTTTCACGGTTCCCAAGAAGGACGGGTCTCTAAGGCCCATCCTGGACTTGAAGGGTCTCAACAAGTTTGTCAGGTTCAAGCACTTTCGCATGGAGACGCTACGCTCGGCTGTCAGTACCCTTTGCCCGGGCGACTTCATGACCACCGTGGACATCAAGGATGCCTATCTTCATGTACCTATCTTTCCAGGTCATCAGAAATTTCTTAGGTTCGCTTTAGAGGATCAGCATTACCAGTTTGTGGCTTTACCGTTCAGTATCACCTCGGCGCCTCGGGTGTTCACCAAGGTGCTGGCGGGAGTGATGGCTCTGCTGCAGAATCAGGGCATTCACATCCTCCCTTACCTGGACGACATTCTGATTGCAGCTCAGTCTTTTCATCAGGCCGATCAGGACACCCAGGTAGTGATTTCCACTCTGGAGTCCTTCGGCTGGGTTATCAACTTTCCCAAGTCTTCACTGTCTCCATCTTTGGAGAGGTCCTTTCTGGGCATGACTCTGGATACCTCTCAGGTCAAGGTGTTCTGCCTCAGCAGAAAGTGGGGGACTTCAGAAGCTGTCACGGGCTCTCCTCTGTGATGGCGTCGGTCCCCTTTGCTCAGTTTCACATGAGACCTCTTCAGTTGCACCTCTTGTCAGTTTGGGATCGGGACCCTGTGTCCCTGGACCAGGAATTTGCTCTGTCCCCACTGGCCAGACAATCCCTCTCGTGGTGGTTGGACTCAAGGAACCTTCTAGTGGGCAGGAGCTTTCTGCCTCCATGCTGGGAGACTGTCACAACAGTCTCTGAAGTTCCAGGGTCGGTGGGGCCCCCAGGAGGCCCATGCTCCCATCAATGTCTTGGAACTGAGGGCGATCAGCTTCGTTCTTTCTCAGCTGACCACACACCTTCGGGGTCGGGCTGTTCAGATCTGCTCGGACAACCAGACGGCGGTTGCCTACATCAATCATCAGGGAGGGACTCGGAGCAAGCGAACCCTCAAGGAAGTGTCCCTGATACTGTCTTGGGCGGAAGAGAATGTCCCTTTCATCTCGGCGGTCTACATTCCGGGGGTGGAGAACCAGGAGGCGGACTCCCTGAGCAGAGGGACGTCTCGGCTTGGGGGATGGCGCCTCAGCAACGAGGTATTTCACTCCCTGTGTCACCGCTGGGGTCAGCCGGATGTGGACCTGTTTGTGTCCTGCCACAATCACACGCTTCCCAGATTTGTTTCCCTGTCACAGGATCCTCTGGCCACGGATGCTCTAGCAATGCCTTGGACGGAGTTTCTGCTTCTGTGTTCTCTCCTTTTCCTCTGCTGGACAGGGTGCTGCGCAAGATAGCCCAGGAGGGGGTACCAGCCATCCTGGTGGCCCCCTGTTGGCCAAGGAGGGTGTGGTTCGCAGACGCCGTGCAGTTGGCAGTAGATCGGTACGTCTGGCCCGAGGATCCAGATCTTCTCACTAAGGGACAGCTGCACCATCCCAATTTACAAACGCTGGCTTTAATGGCTTGGCTGCTGAAACCTCCATCTTGATGGATAAGGGGTTACTGGCCTCTGTTGTTGATACTATGATTCGGGTAGGAAGAAGTCCTCGTCCTTTACTACAGGGTCTGGCATGCTTACATTGCCTGGTGTGAGTCCAAGTCGCTTCCTTGTTGGGTGTTTTCTATCCCCAGGATTCTGGAATTTTTGCAACATGGTTTGGATTCGGGCCTTCAACTTAGTAAGGAACAGGTGTCAGCTCTGGTAATTTTTTTTTCCCAAAGATCCTTTGCCAATCACCGGTTGGTTAAGACTTTTTTTCCAGGGATTTAGTCATGTGCGTCCGCCACGTAAGCCTATGCTACCGGTTTGGGACTTGAATCTGGTGTTGTCTGCTCTGCAGGGTCCTCCCTTTGAGTCTATCCGTGGGGCTGCGTTGCCCATTCTGACTCTTAAAGTGGCCTTTTTGGTGGCTATTACTTCGGTCAGGCGAGTTTCTGAGCTGGCTGCGCTTTCCATCAAACCTCCTTATTTTGAGCGGCATCAGCATAAGGTGGTTCGGCTTAAGCCGGATTTTTTACCTAAGGTTGTGTCTGCTTTTCATCTCAATCAGGACATTGTTTTGCCTTCTTTGTGTCCTAACCCTGCTAATTCTAAGGAACGGACTCTTCATTCTCTGGATGTTGTCAGGGCTATGAAGTTTTACTTGGTTGCTACTGAGTCTTTCAGGAAATCTGATGCTCTTTTTGTTCTTCCTGCTGGACCTGGGAAGGGTTTGCCTCCGGCTAAATCCACTATCAGCAAGTGGATCCGTCAGGCGGTGGAGCAGGCCTATTCTGCTAAGGGGAAGGTTCCTTCTTTTAGGGTTACTGCTCATTCCACTCGTGCTATTGGTGCTTCTTGGGCTTTTCAGCACCAAGCTTCTGTTGAACAAGTTTGTAAGGCCGCAACTTGGTCTTCTGTTCATACCTTTTTCCAAGTTTTACAAGGTTGATGTTAAGGCCTCTGCTGATGCTGCCTTTGGTCGCAAAGTACTTCAGGCGGTGGTGGTTTGAACTGCCTGTTGCTACTTTTTGGGGATCCCACCCTACCTTACGGACACTGCTTTTGGACGTCCCATACGTAAGGACTTCTTGAAGCAGGCCGTGCCATGCAATAGGAAAAAGACAATTCTGTGAGTACTCACCTGTAGAATTGCTTTTACTTTGCATGGCACGGCCTGCTTCACCCCACCCTTGTTATCGTTTTTCTTGGTTGCCTCTTTATGGTGATTGTTCCAAGTTAGTTGGCGTTTTTGTTACCTTTTTACCTTTATTACCTCCCGGCTTCTTGTATAACTGCTTGTCAACACTGGAGATGTCTATGGTGATTCCTGTTTTTATATGGGGCCGGGAGGAGCCACAACTCTTCTGCAGTACACTGCGCCACCTTGTGGCGGTTTATCCCATACGTAAGGACTTCTTGAAGCAGGCTGTGCCATGCAAAGTAAAATCAATTCTACAGGTGATTACTCACAGAATTGTCTTTTTTAGATTGTAAACTCTCCTTATTGGCTAAAACAATTCACTGTAATGGTGTTCAATATTAACTCTTCTAAAGCACTGTTCAAAGAACACAATAATGTAACTTAAACCGGACCTTCAGCATGATTTATTGAAAAGCCCAAACCCTTAAAAAACAGCATAAAACAGCATATAAAATTAATATATTTTAAGTTTTTAGTCACTTATTATTCTTCCCCCCAGTGGGCTGCAACTCTGTTAAGGATTTTAGGATACGGCCGCCGCCATCTTGACATCACACTTACTGAGTAGAGGAGAGTGGGATAAAATACAGGGGGCGGGTTATAGCTGTGCTTTACACAGACAGAGCAGAGCTGGGGTCAGAAATCCCAGAATGCAGAGCAGCACAGTCAGGAGGCACTTCCTGTTTGCAGGCTGCCTGATGTTCCATGAGCCGCCATCTTGGATGTTTAAAGGCTCATACCATGCAGTAGATGCAGGTAGGATGATTTTTAATCATATATAAGCATATAAAATAGACTCTTATTCAGAGTGAAGGCCCGCTTTAAGCTGCAATGTACGTTTTTCTTCTTGTCCTCCCTAAAGGAAAAGCATATATGTTTATGTACCGAAAGGTCGTCTTAAAGTTACTGAGCTGATCTAGTATTTTTTTTTTTTCTAATATTAGCAAATGTGCGTTTTATGGAAGCACTATGTGCAATCAGTTGCCATTGCTAATGTACACCAAGTGCAGTCTTAGTGTATGTTGCCAATAGCAACGGATTGTAGATCGTTGTACAGAACACTGCTGCTGGGCACATGTAAGCGTGTGTGAGCTCCCTCACCTCAGCAGTGATCTGTATGTACATGGTTCACTTTTCTCTTCTTGTTGTACAGACTTGGTGTACAGTCGCTAATAACAACCAATTGCAGGTAGTGAAAACTGCTTCCATAAAACACACATTTGCAAAGTGTAAATTGGAAAGTGGCATTGCCCTTTAAATAAAATGTATTTTGAAATAAAGCATGTAAAAGCATGTTCCAGAGGAACAACACTCAAAAATAAGTGTCGATTGCTGGACAACTTGATATTGTGCATTCACCAGTTACCAGAGCATTTTAACTTTGGTGAAGGTCCTCTTTGTAGTTGCTGTTCATGCTAGGATCTTGCAGTGACAGGCATTCTTCCCTACCTATAGCTGATTAGCCTGTGGGGATATATATGCAAAGTACAATATTTATGCTGCTGGTGTATGTTTAATTGAACTCATTATCTTTTCAGTTTGAATGTTAAATATATATTTATACAGTTTGAACGTGTCTGTATGTGCACACAGGTAATTGATGATAGATCTATACATACAAATAATGATTGGTTACACTGCTTCGTACCAGGGAAAACCTCCCAGAATAACTTAAAACCCAACCCCAGCTACATTTCCTAAAGCTATAAAGGGTAGTGTTCTTATTGCATTTAGGGGTCCCATTGGGGAGCTTTAGCCCCTCCTGTTGTTCACCAGAGGCAGGATGTTCATTTTTTTATTATTGCTTATTTCTTTATCGTCATCTTCATCTGTATCGCTCTACAAAGTAGTAATTGCAGACAATGTAAAACATACACAGACTATTACTAACTAAATGCATCAAAATTCAGGCTAAATGAAAACGGTACAATAGAGGGGGAGGGCACTGTCCTTGCAGGGTTAGAACCTAAAGGATAAGGGGTCGAGACAAAGGGGAAGGATCACAAGTGGTAGATAGTGAGTTCGGTGGCATCTGCCCTATAGAGGTTATAAGGGTTATTTACATTAGGTTATATGCTTGGCTTATTAGCGGAGTTATTAGGCTGCAATTCAAAACTTGGACTTTTGGGCAGTGTCGAATTGAGCAGGGAAGGGCATTCTAGAAGAGTGACAAGACATGTGAGAAGTGGAGGCATGAGTTAGAGGAGGTGACCTGTTTGGAGGACAGGAGAAGGTCAGAAGCAGAGTGCCTGGTTTGATATTGCTGGTTGAGAGACTAAATATGGTGAGAAGTCTGGCTTGGGAGAGCTATACAAGTTAAAGTCGGAGGGACTGACGGAGGGGCAACACTAGAATAGTGGTGGATGTGGTGAGCAGACGATTTCATAATAGATTGGAGGGGTGCCAGTCTGTTTGTGGATAAACCGCAGAGGACGATGTTGCAGTAGCCTTGTCTTGAAATGATTAGGGGATGCACTTGCATTTTGGTAGTTTCAGGTGAGAGAAAGGGATGGATGCAGGAGATGTAATTTAAAATGAGGTTTGTAGTTTAATGTCGTATTGAAGTATCTTTCAGATATAGGCGGCTGACAAACTTTTGCTCCCTTGGGATATCACCTTTGCGGAGGTAACCATTTTTGGATGCCCCGGGGGGAGGGAATCAATCTGTGGGTTTTGGTCCACTTTAAAAAAAAAGGTAGAAGAAGAGAGAACTTCTACTTATCTTCTACTTATGTGATACCCAAGGCTTTTCAGTTAGAATGCTTTGTTTGGCCAAGCAAATCTCCACAATGGCATCACAGCTCACAAACAAAAAACTTTTATTTCTTCTCTTCTTGCTTAAAGCAACACTTCCTCGTTCATTGTACAGCTGCCAATCGTGTGACTGCTGTTAACCAATTAGGTTTGCCGAGTGGGCATATCAAATGTTTGACGGTGGTGAATGAGGAATTGATGTCTTGAATATTGTGTCCCTTGAAAGCGGGGCAAAACCCTAGGCCCGGGACTAAAGTAGTTTGCTCTGCTTTACAGCCATACAAAACCCAGGATGGCTGACGCTGATATTTAAAAGATTTGAGGGCTGGCCTTCCCCCTGGGGCATGCAGAGTTGGGATGCCCCGCTGTGTGACACCCCCCAGATAGCCTTTTTCACTTCCCTTTCCAATCCAATGGTGCTTGTGCAGGCTGTCGTTCAATCAGAGCCGTTTGCCATGCCTGTCATTCAGCAAACTGCTCTGATAGTTTTGCAATGGGGAGCAAGAGAAACCATTCAGATAGACTGGGAAAAGGGTGTGCTGCTGAGGATGCTGCCGCTTGTGCTCCCCATTCAGGTCTATCATAGTTGTTTGTTGAATTGCATAGAGATGAGAGCCCACGCATGCCCCATTGGACCGGGGAGAGGTGGGTGAATACTGGCGATACTGGGGGTTTCACACTGTGTTGCACCCCAAATCAGGATGTCCGGAGGCACGGAACAAAACCCGGGATAGTCACAATCCCAGGTTTTTGGCAGTAACATAAGTCAGCGTTTTCAAATTCAAAATGAGATTTTTGCCATAGTTGAACTTTTCACCTTGCTTAAAGGGTAAGTTCACTTTCGATGCAATTTTTGGAAGTGCATTTTTTTTCGTGCCAAAAGGATGTGCTCAAGGTGCTGAGCTAATCGAGTATTTTTTTATTTTTTCCTATGTTAGCAAATGTATGTTTAATGGAAGTAGTTTTCACTACCTGCAATCGGTTGCTATTGACACAAAGTCTGTACACCAAGGAGAGAGGGGAGTCCTGTACACAGAACACTGCAGCTGTGGCCACTGCTGAGGTGAGGGAGCTCACCCAACCTTACACATGGCCTGCAGCGGTGTTCTGCAATCTGTTGATATTTGCAATGTACACAAAGTCTGCACTTGGTGTAGATTGCCAACAGCAACTGACTTCACATCTGCGAAAACTGCTTCCAAACCAACACATTAAAAAATGCCAGATCAGATCAGCGCCTTTAAGACTTCATTTTGCCACACAGAAATATACACTTTATAAAATTAAATCGTAGGTGAACTTACCCTTTTAGGATCTAGTGTGTGTCAGAAGACAGTCTACATTTCTGCATAAGGGCCTGGAGCTTACAGGCAGTGCTTTCATCTTAAACCGGACCTTCACCCTGAATAAGAGCCTATCTTGAATGTTTCTGCCACCCTGTACATACAGATTGCTCACATTAAAAATCATTCTACCTGCACCTAGTGCGTATTCTGAGCCTTTAAACACTTAAGATTGCGGCTCATGGAGCATCAGGCAGCCTGCAAATGGGTGGTGTCTTCTGACTGTGCCGCTTTGCATTGTGGGGTAGCTGTCCTTTTCCTGAGCCAGTTCTGCTCTGTCTTTTGAAAAGCACCACTACAACCTGCCCCCTGCACTTTTGCCCCCCTCTCCTCTCCTCAGTATGTGATGCTTCTGAGGCAAGATGACAACGCCCATATCCCAGAGTCCTGAACAGAGTTTCAGAACAGCGAAGAAAAGAATAGAAAGTAAGCAATGAAAGGGTTCGGGCTTTTCATTAAATGATGCTGAAGGTCCGATTTAAAGACTGTATCTGTAATATAAAGGGGCGCTCTTCCAAAAAAAATAACAATGTATGCTGAGTAAAGGAGCACAAAGCAGGCTTTACATCAACACCCCTGTACCTTTTTCTTTTTCTTTTTTTGTCCTTGCTCATGAGCAGAATACTTTCGACCACTTGGTGGCAGTATTGATCCACCCATTGGCTCTCTGGATATCTCCCATTCATGCCTTTCTGCTACAGGAAATTCACTTTTTGTTTATACCAGTAACAGGCGTTGTTCAAACACCGCTAAATGCAATTTTTTTAAATGCAGCTATTTATGTCCATCCCTGTACATTCTGCCAAGCCTGTCCTGTTCATTGGCACGGTATAGATTCCACCACCAGAGGCCACAGAAATGTGCTAACATCTGGAAGATGATCCTTGGAGTCTATGCATCTCCTTGCAGCCCCAGACTGACCAACACTTCATCTGTCACATTAGCACATACGTTTCCATTCCGCATGTGTCCAAAAATTCCACAAAATGTTAAAGGGGACCAAAACCCTGTGATATTATCCTTGCACTCCCTCAATCTGCCTGTTGCCCCACCCTAAGTACCTGGATGGAGGCTGGGGGGGGGGGGGGGGCGCCCCCCACTAACAGCTAGCAGTGCTCACTGTTTAGTCTGGGCCTGCACTTTCGCTGGTTTGCATTCATTGCAATGGAGGAGCACGAGGCATCGGGTGAGCAGCCTATGTTTTTTCTCCAAGCCCCAAAATTCATAAAAACAGTAACAGGATGGGGTCTCATATTTGAAAGGTGACTGCAAATGCTTCCTGGGACTCTCCATCAAAAATTCATTCAGTTACACACATCTGTAACTAACAAGCTGGGGAGGGGAGGGGAGGAAGGGGTCAGGCTTATTTGTTAAAATAACTGCAATAAATCTGAAAGCTCTACACGCTAAAGGTTCGGAGAGCTGGAGAAAACGGGGAGGGGGGTTTAATGCTGCTGCTTGGCCAGGGAGCCATATGTCTGCCATTCGAATATCGGACTGCATAGTGTTTTTATAAATATTGAGCAGGAAATCCATGGTTAAGGTAATACCATTTATTGGCTAACTCAATAAGATTGAAAATCCAAGCTTCTTCAGGCATAATACAGATCTGTAACTTAGACACGCGTTTATACAAAAAACTACAAAGGAGTGACGATTGTTTTTACACTGACACACATGAAAAATAGCTAAGTCATAAAATTGTATACTGTGAGATAAGAATCAGGGGGATTATAACAATTAATGGTGGGCTGATAAGAATGAGAGGGGGAGAGAAAGTGTGTGGAATTTTTATTGCTCTCTCACCAGGCCAGACAGTCTGTTTAATATCAGACCTTGTGATGAGTCTTGTCTATTTAATCCATGTCATAATGACACATAAAATTATTGTCCCTGTTTAATCCACAGTCCATCGATTTAAAGATTTGGATGCATTTACACTCCCATTCCAGTCTCTCCTTTTGTGAGCGGAAACCCCCCTTGAGCACTGTGAGTTTGAGATCACATAGGCCATGGCCTGGTCTGCAGAAATGGGCTGCAACAGGCACATCAGTTTTATTATTTTTGATTGTGAACCTGTGCAGATTTAGTCGCTTTCTTAGCGCTTGTCCTGTCTGCCCGATGTAACATGCTGAGGGGCACACATGATCAGGTATACTACATTAGGGGATTTGCATGTGAAATTACCCTGTACTTTGTAATCATGTTGCATACCTGGTGTCTTTATTCTGTCGGTGGTGTAGATGTGTGTGCAGGTTTCACACCTTTTCTACAGGCAAGGCCATGTCCCATTTTGTGCTGGGTCACTTAGGGAGCTCCTCACAATGAGTTTTCTGAGGTTGGGAGGTTGTCTGTATGCCAACAGAGGAGGATCTGGGAAAATCTCAGAAAGTCTCTCATTCCTGTGTAAAAGGGGTTGGAGCTCCTTTGCAATTTTCCTCAGAATCTCCAGACGTGAATTGTATGTGACAACTAGAGGAACGCGGTTCTTCTTTTGGGATTCTTTGTACTGCAGGAGTCTGTGTCTGGGGATGTGGAGTGCTTTCTGTAATTGGGCCTCTGTTTCTGATGGTTTGTAGCCCTGCCTAATAAAGTCCCTTTTTAGATTGTCCATATGTGCGTTTCTGTCCATGGTATCAGAACAGATTCTGTTGTATCTGATTCCCTGGCTAAATACAATGGACCTTATGGTGTGGTTTGGGTGGAAGCTGTTATGGTTAAGGTATGCAGGTTGGTCTGTGGGTTTCCGGTAGATGGATGTTTGTAGGGCCTTTCCCTTAACACATATGGTGGTGTCAAGGAAATTGATTTCTGTTGGTGAATGGGTAAGTTTCAAACGTATTGTGGGATGGAAGTCAATGAGGTCTTCCTGGCTTGCAGACTAGATGATGATCATCAATGTAGCGAAAATAGGCTATTGGTCTAGTGGCGCATTGTGATAGGAACTCCTCTTCCAGTTTTGCCATGAATACATTTGCATATTGTGGTGCAAATCTTGAGCCCATTGCCACACCTGCTACAGGTATAGATCTTGGCCGAAACAGAAGTAATTGTGGGTCAGGATGAAATGTATTATTTTGGTGATCTCATCTGCAGGTAGGTTGTGTCTTTGCAGGTACCTTGCACAAGCAGCTATACCGTCATCATGTGGGATGTTGGTATAAAGTGACTCTACATCCATAGTGGCCAAGATGGTTCCCTCTGGTAAAGGTCGAATTGCAGATAGTGTATTAAGAAGATGTGTTGTGTCCTGAATGAAACTTGGTGTCTCTCGGACCAGAAGTTTTAGGATATGTTCCACCCAGCCTGACAGGTTTTCGGTCAAAGTCCCAATACCAGAGAATATCGGTCTTCCCGGATTTCCTGGTTTATGAACTTTGGGGAGCATATAAAAGCAGGCCACCTTTGGGTCTTCTGGTATCAGTTGCATTACAGAATCTCTGATTCTAGAGGGAAGGCCTTTAAGTAGTTTTAGGTGTTCCTTTGTGTAGATGTCTGTGGGATCCTCCTGTAGTTTGGCATAGTGTAAGGTGTTAGACAGCTGTCTGTATGCCTCCTGTTTGTAGTCACTGGTATTCATGATGACTATAGCACCACCTTTGTCAGCTGGTTTTATTATAATGTCCTTATTCTCCTTTAAGGTGCTGATGGCCATTTGTTCCTCCTTTGTAACATTTTGCACCAGTCTTGCACCCCGCTGCAGGACTGCGTTTGTGACCCTTTGCCTAAAGGTGTTTATATACTTGTCCAGGGTAGAGTTTTTTCTGGGTCTGGGGGCCCAGGTAGATCTTTTGGTGAGGTTAATATACTCTGGCTCAGGTTGAGTAGTGTCCTAGCTCTCCTCGTCATGAAAGTGTTCCTTCAGTCGCATTTTTCTGAAGAAGTCCTCCATGTCACTGCACAACTGTTTTGCTGGGCAGAATGACAGTCCCTTTGAGAGTACAGAAAGTTCAGCTTTATTGTGTGTGTGTATGTAGATAGGTTAAGGATGGAGCTTTCCTGGTCTTTCTGTGTTGTAGACACAAGTCCATCTTTCAGCCTGAGTCTCTGTAGTTTTTTCTGTTTGTTTTTAATGAAGAGTTTTTGTACTTTTCTATAAAAATATTGTAAAGTATCCCACATACCGGTGATATCGTTCTCTAGTGATGCCCTGATTTCCTTACCTTCCTCCTTTATGCTCCTTTTTAGATTGTAGTATATTCCTATAAGGTTGTTCCGCAGTCTCTCAGAGCTCCTGATGCACAGTTGTTATGCAAACCTGCTGTTGTAAGTGTGTTGGGTGGGATTCCGTAGTTTAAGTCCTTGTGGAATGAGATGCTCCTTTTTGCATGTGGTCAGAAAAAATATGTTGCTGTCCATTTGTGCCAGTTTCTTCAGGTGTGTTTTCAGTTCCAGATATTGAGAAAATATTGAGAAATATTAAAGAATATTGAGAAATATTAAATATTGAGAAAAAGCTTTTGTTAAAAAAATAAATAAATAAAAAAAACACAGGCTGCTATGAGGCATAGGATCAATGAAAGATCCAGTCCAGTGGAGAAGCGCACATTGACATCTGTCATCAGATGACAGCGGCGCGGGACAGCAGTGAGGGACATGGGATCGGAGGGGAGTACAGTAAAAAAAATAAAAAAAATAAAGATCATTTTTTTCTTATGTGTCCGTGTCTTAATTTTTTACATTTAACCCCTTGTGAACTGGTAAGGGGTCAATGAGACCCCTATACCAGTTCACAAGGCTGGGGGATGGCAGGTGACTTGCCATTAACCTCCGGCACCCCCATTACCTGCCTCCCCAAAGCCCGGGGGGGGGGGGGGGCAGAAGAGCCCGTGGCTATGGGCTATGCGAGCTTGTAGCCTGCAGGGCCAGGGGCTACAAAAGCTGGCCCCTGCGTCCTGTTCCTACAAGCCCTGCATAGCTGGTCCCGGGCTGGTTACTTCGGGCAAGGGGGGTCATTTTTTTTTTTGGACTTTTAAGGGTTTTTAACCCTTAAAAATCCCCCCCCCCAAAAAAAAAATGGGGACCCTGTCGTTTTTTTCATTAACCCCTTATGTTCTGTCACCTAGCAGCTATAAAAGGCTTCTAGCAGTTGAGCAGAAGCCAGTGATTGCCGAGGGACACAGTGCTCCAGGATGGATGGGAGGTAAGTATTAAAAAAATAAATAAATAAATAAAATATTACCTTTGTGTGTGGTGTGTTTATTTTTTACATTTAACCCCTTGTGAACTGGTAAAGGGTCCATGAGACCCCTATACCAGTTCACAAGGCTGGGGGATGGCAAGTCACCTGCAACTAGCGGGTGACTTGCCAGTAACCCCCGGCACCCCTATTACCTGCCTCCCCAAAGCCCAGGGGGGGGGGGGGGGCAGAAGAGCCCGTGGCCTGAAGAGCCAGTGTAGCCTGCAGAGCTACAAAAGCTGGTCCCTGCACCCTGTTCCTACAAGCCCTGCATAGCTGGTCCCGGGCTGGTTACTTCGGGTAAGGGGGACCCTATTTCATTTTTTTTTTTTTTGATTTTTAAGGGGTTTTAACCCTTAAAAATCCCCCCAAAAAATTGGCTCCCCCCACAGGGAGGGGGGACTCTGTCATTTTTTTTCCTCGATTTAACCCTTTGTAGTGTGTATGGTAGTTGTATTTTATTTGTAAAGGTTATAAAGTACTTGTTTCAGTTAGGGGGGTCTCCTGGGCAGGAACGGGGGTCTACCGATAAATGTGATACCATTCTAATCGGTAGAAATGGGGCTTTCACATGCAATTTGGTTTTCTTTAATAAAATACATTTTTTATTTAAAATAAAGGAGGCAATGTTCTAAAAAACAATTATTTCTTTTTTTTTTTTTTACTTAATATTGTAAAGAAAACAAAATAAAATGTACAAACAAGACATTTCATGTTAAAGCCTAAACTCTGCTGCAAAAAAAAATATTAATAATTTTCCTGAAAATTCCAGCAAAAATGGCGCGGAATGGGGAAAAATGGCCTGTCAACAGAGGGTGACAAAATCTCAAGTAGGCTGGCAATTAAAAGGGTTAAAAGTAGCTATGCATGTTGGGTATTGTTCTGTTCGGGGGACCTTGCGCTTTCAGACTTAGCTTGTTTTTTCTTGTTTGCATATTTATAGGTGTTTTTTATTCAGCTTTTTTATAAATTCTTTTAGGGAAACCCTGCACAACCAAAGAATTATTTGAGGGATTAATTCCAGAAAGATGATCCCACTATAACAAGCTGGGTATGCTTAGAAAGCTTAACAGGTGTACTTTCAGGGAATGGTTGATGGGGGATATTCCAAATGTAAAGGGTTGTTTTGGTTGATAAATCGCAAGGTGCGCACTTTGTTTCCAAAGAAGTAAAATTTCCGTTATGCACATGCTTTACTTTGGGGTGTTTGGCAACGCTTTCCTTGACAGTAGCTATGCATTCGGGGGATGTTGCTTTTTCAGATTAAACTTGTCTTTTCTTGTTTATATATAGTTTTTTGGACAATGCGGCTTTGATTCTGCTTTTTTATCCTTTTTTTTAGTGAAACTCTTTGCATCCCCTAAAGTGTTGTTTCAGTTTGGGGGAGTCTCCTGGGCAGGAAAGGGTGTCTACCTATACATATGTGGTACCACTGTAACCGGGAGAAATTGGGATTTCACACGCAATAAGATTTTATTGACAAACTTACATTTTTTATTACAAAAAAACACTACAAATTGTAAAAAACATACATATTTCACCCAAAAATATTGAGAATACACCTAAAAATGACAAACAAGACATTTTATGTTAAAGCCCAGACTCTGCTGAAAAAAACAATATATCATTTTCCTGGGAAATCCCTTAAAAAATCACATTTCAACATGGGGAGCGCATAATAGTGCAAAATAGTCTGGCAGCAAAGGTTGACAAAAACTCCAGGTAGGCTGGCACTTAAAGGGTTAAAGTAGACCAAACCTGAGCGCGCGTCCAAGCCGCCAGTGCACTCAGAGCCGCTGGCATTAGACACCGTCTTAGATGGCGTGACGTCAGCGGGTCCGAACGCGCTGTTTGGACGAGCGTGATTTAAATTGAACGCTCTGGGGGGTTTCACACCCAGGGAAAGGACCAAAACCCAGGATAGCCAAAATCCTAGATTTTGGTCAACTTTAAACCAGACCAACACAACAACATTGCTCATATGCATCCCTCCCCAGGGCAATTTTGATTGCTGCACATGAATATTAATTTACCTTTTTCTAACTCCTGCTGTGGTACATTTTAAAAACAATCATCTTCCGTAGCGCTTTACAAAGTAGTAATTACAGACAGGGTAGAAACATACGGTACATATACTATTTCAAATGCAGTTTTACAGAGTTGACAATGAATATTCTGAGTACAAGATACAATAGGGGAGAGAGCCCTGCCCTTGCGAGCTTACAGTCTAAAGGACAAAATGGCTGCTCATGAATCTGCAATCCCTTTATCCCCCTATACCGCCTAACATGGGTCGCTTCCTAACCTGGCTTAGGACAATGTTCTGTTGAACTGCATCATTACATAAACATCTTCACTTAGGTAGCCAAAGTCTTGTCTTTCAGTTTGGTTCTTTTTGTGCCAGATACCAATAGTCAAAGCACATACCTCTCCAGCAGTTCCAATGACTTGCAATTGCAATAATTTTTCTGGATGGATAAAGGGACTATCTTAAATGGCAGCAAAAAAGGGGTGAGCACATTGACCACACTTTAAAGCCTAATTTCAGAGATGTTATATTGTACCTCTCACTTATTTAATTAAAGTGAACCAAAAAGAAAGTTTGTCATCACCTCTTTTTTTTTTTTTTTGTTTTTACTAAAGTCTTTTGCCCAAAATTAATAAAAACAATAACCGGATGCAGTCTGGTGTACGAATGGTGGTTGCATGGCACCCTGGCCATGCATCAGCACCCCCTGGTGCTATCCAGTCATGATTCATTCAATTACAAGCTAAACTGCCACATGTGTATATGGTAGTTAAGCTTGTAGTGGTTTCCGATTTATTGCAGTTAATATAACTGAAAAGGCTGACCCTCAATGCTGAGCTGTGTGTAACTAATGTATCATCACTGGTTGGCACCAGGGGGCGCTGATGCATGGATAGGAATCAGACTGCATCTGGTACGTGTTTTTATGAGTATTGGGTTAAGGCTTTAGTAAGAAAAAAAAAGGAACACAGGCTTTTAAGGGGGGGGGGGGCTGGGGACAGAAGGTGATGTCATAAACTTTTTTTCTGGGTATAGGATCACTTTAAAGTGGACCAAACCCCCGATCGGTGGTGCCCCACTGTGTGAAACCCCCCCTGGACTCCGAGCCCAGCTCACCTCTTCCCAGTCCCACGGTGCGGCTAAGAGCAGCGGCTCTAATGGCCACATCCTCTGTTTCCCTCTAACAGGGAGCGTGCCCGCATCGGCCATTCACAAATGCCTGGCGTCAGAACGCTCCCTGTTAGAGGGAAGCGGAGGATACAGCCTTCAAGCCGCTGCTATTAGACTCTCCTTGGGACTGGGAAGATGTGAGTGAGATTGGGCGACCCCCAATCAGGGTGCCCCCGGTGAAGGGACCAAAACCCACAATAGTCAAAATCCTTGGTTTTGGTCCACTTAAGAACACAGCACATTTATCTTATGAAAAAATGAATGCCTGGGGGAAGGAAGAAAATGAAGTATTCCTCTGGGGTAGCTTTGCCTGTCCCTCACCCATGAGCCTGCTGACATGGGAAAGAAACCTAGGGGGGGAACCAGACGTGCCCCCCCCTGCAGTATGCTGGAGTCCATCAGTGCCACAGTGCTCCCCTCTTGTAAAGGACAGGGGTTGCAACCTCCAGTCCTTCATGTGCTCTGCGCCCAGGTGATATTATTTTTACCCTAATAGGGCAATGTACAGTAGCCTCAAATTGCTTGATTTCCTGGGGCTTTGAAGAATTCATGGTTGTCGTCATAACCAGAGGGATGCGACCAGCACAAAATTATTCTAGTCCCCTGAAATTCATGTATAGAATAGGGGCTCTCACTGTAAACAATTGATATCAATATCTCCATGAATAACTAAAATATTAATATATATCCTGCCCAGCTCAACTAAAATAGGCAAACAAATATATAAATATATTCTAAGTATGCAGCACGTCCTGCTCCAGATAATGATTCATAACGTCTGGGATATACCTCCACAAGAGGGTGCTTTACTGCAGAGATGGCAAAAAGAAGCCCCTCCCGGTCCATATATACCCGGGACTCCCACTGATTCCCCAGTTTCTTCTCTGCAGTGGGCTGCGAACGACAAGATGATGGCTTCTCTTCTCGCAGGTGAGCCGGGCTTCACAGCCCCTGGCCCTGTAGTACTATTACCACCCGTTCCACCCTTTATTCTGGCTCCCAGCCTTGTGGGGTGGTGGTAGACAGCACCTATTAGAGGCGCTTCATTAGGAGCTTGCTCCACCGCAAATCCCCCCACCAAAGGGTAGGCGGCCCAGGTTTTTGGTGAACCTGAATTGGGATGCCCCGTCTGCTATTGCCCTACTCTACATATTTAATGTATTTATGGGCATCCTACTTCCCCCTTCTCCCCCTATCCTGTTCGTCGGGGGGGGGGGGGGTGTGAGTGCTTGTGAGGTTAAGTGCTTTGCCTTACACCGCTTTGCAATGATGTGGCTGTGTACTTTTACATACTCGCGCTGGCACTCTCACTAGCGCTGCTCCTTTCCCCTTCACATATTTGAATCTCCCGCCGCTGACTTGCGCACCCTGCGGCGTCCGCGGCAACATCACTACAGGGACTGATGTACGCTGATTGGCTGCGGGGTGGCTGACTTTCAGCCTATCCCCGCGCTTCCTGGAGGGTGCGTGGTGTAACGCTGGGCGCGCTCCGCGTTTTCACCTCATGCGCCCAACCCCTTCAGAGCCCTCCAGCGCCATCTTGCCTCTGCTGCCAGATCGATTGCGAGCTCTTCTGCGGTCCGTGAGTGCCCCAGCGGGCCTTTATTATACTTTTATTATACTTTTATTTTCTGTATAACTGATTGGGTGTATTGTCTTTGTCTTTCAGGCGGGAAAACTGGTTAGAGGTTTCTCCCGGTCCTGTGTCCTCTATTAGTTCTAGTTAACTGTTATTAGAGACCTAAACAATGAAATCCTCCCACTATCCTAGCGGACATTTAAGGGGCATCCCGGGTTAGCTGTACAGCGTAATTCCTATTGGCCAGTTGTGCCACCAAAAATCACCATATGGAGGCTTCACAGGACATTGTGCTCGAGGTCCCATCGGGACAAGCCCGGTTGTGTGTGGTGTGTGGGGCATCCCCTGTGAGCGATGATGTGCGGGTCTGTGTACCCTGCGCGGCACTCTGGGCTGCCTGTGTCTGGGTCTGCGCCCACCATGTCTTCTCCCACACCCGCTCACTTGATTATGACTCCCAGTGAGATCAATACTAGTGGGGAGTCTCAGCCTTACGTGTCTTCCAGGCTGGCCAACATTGATAGATTGCTAGCTCTGTGGCCCGTAAGGCCCCAGCTAAAAGACGGCACGTGGCGCCTGCTGTGTCAGCTTTTCCTATGGAGTCTGAAGAATTTCTTGATTTATCTGACTATACCCCACTTGAGAAAGGGGAATTGTTCTCAGATTCAGAATTTTCTGATGATCAGCATTACCTTGGCGCTGATGCCGGCTCAGAGCTTTGGGATGCTGATGACACCCATAGACTTTTGACTCAAATCTTTGAAGTACTTTCCATTTCCCTTCCTGCTGTGGCGCCTAAGCAACAGGGGGAATTGTTTGGTACCGCAAAACCACGTCTGGAATTTCCAGAACAGGCACATTTCAATAATCTGGTTCTCAAGGAATGGGAGTGGCCTAGCTGGCTCCCTGGTATCCCTAAGGGATGGGATAAGAGGTATCCTTTCCCCTCGGATGTGGTCAAATGTTGGTCAACTCCCCCAGAAGTGGATGCCCCCGTGCTGGGGTTGTCCAACACTTACACTACTATTACTGCAGTGGCCATTCGGACTCTGGTCAAGGGCCTTTTGGAAGGCTCTCCCGATGATTCTTCTAGTGCCGAATTTAGAGCCTTATCACAATGTGAGATGTTTATCGCTTATATTCTTTCTGCCTTAGATGACACCATTAGGATGTGTAGCAGGACCTCGGCTCTGGTTGTTTCTATTCGCCGCTCGGTCTGGCTGCGCCAGTGGGCAGCTGTCAATGCTGCTAAGAAGGCTCTCACAGGGCTACCCTTTTTGGGGCTGCGCCTTTTTGGTGACCTTTTGGACCTTTTTGCAAAGGGAGGTAAGTTGCCCCAACGCAAAAGACAGCAAGACCTTCTTCCAGAGGGTCGCTCATGTGTGCCCTCCCCCATCAGGACATTGTGCTTTCTTTGTGCCCTAATCCTGGTAATTCCAAGGAGAGGGCCTTGCATTCTCTGGATGTTGTCAGGAATTTGAAATACTACCTGCTGGCTACTGCTCCTTTCAGAAAGACGCACGCCTTGTTTGTGGTTCCCTCGGGTCCCAAGAAGGGTTTGGCTCCTGCTAAGTCTACTATTAGCAAATGGATTTGTCAGGCTATTGTTAGGGCCTATTCTACTAGGGGGAAGGATCCTCCTTTCCGTGTTGTTGCTCATTCTACCCGTGCTGTTGGGGCTTCCTGGGCCTTCCAGCACCAGGCTTCTGTTGAACAAGTTTGTAAGGCTGCTACGTGCTCTTCTGTTCATACCTTTTCCAAGTTTTACAAGGTTGATGTTCGGGCTTCAGCGGATGCTGTTTTTGGCCATAAGGTTCTGCAGGCGGCAGTGGTTTGAACTGCGCGTAGTTGCCTTTTTGGGATCCCCACCCGTTTATGGACACTGCTATTGGATGTCCCAGCTGTTTTTAATCATTATCTGGAGCAGGACGTGCTGCATACTTAGAATAATACAATTCTGTGATTACTCACCTTGTAGAATTGGTATTATAATTATGCAGCACGTCCTGCTCCATCCCACCGATTTGCTTTATTCTTGGATCCTCTATATGGTGATTGTTTTTCCTTGTTAACGTAATTTGTTGTTGGCTTCTCCTGGTTCCCTTACTGCTTTTCTATACTGGGGAATTAGTGGGAGGTCCCGGGTATATATGGACCGGGAGGGGCCTCTTTTTGCCATCTCTGCAGTAAAGCGCCCTCTTGTATAGGTATATCCCAGATGTTATGAATCATTATCTGCAGCAGGACGTGCTGCATACTTAGAATACCAATTCTACAAGGTGAGTAATCACAGAATTGTTTTTTAATAACTGCCCAATAATAACGCAATGGATACACGCAAAATACTGTAGGATCTTTAGACATCTGGCAAATACGAAGGACACTGAGACAAATTGTAAGTATATATATATTGTTGGTAAAATAGTGCAATCCAATATGACAAAACAACAAAATACAACACTCTATGAACAGAGTTAAATGATTGGCATACACATATACAATAATTTAGGCAACATTAAGAGCATTACTGGACCAGCAACTCATATAATTACCCTCCTGAAACTGGAACCCACAAGTAAACCTTTCAGCTAGCAGCCTTCTTTCCTCCTTTCTCTGCTCTTCCTGCCACCTTCCTGACAGGGCATCCTCTCCTCCCCAAGCTCTCCTTCTTCTCCCTTATACTCAGATATCACTTTGATTCAGCATGATTTAATGAAAAGCCCAAACCCTTAAAGAAACTATTCCCCAGCATCTAAAATTAATATATTTTAAGTTTTTAGTCACTTACTTATTTTTCTTTCCCCCACTGGGCTGCAACTGTGTTCAGGACTCTAGGATACGGGCGCCGTATCAGAAGCATCACATACTGAGTAGAGGAGAGATAAATTACAGGGGGCGGAGTTATAGCTGTGCTTTGCACAGACAGAGCAGAGCTAGGGTCAGGGAAAGGACAGCAATCCCAGAATGCAGAGTGACACAGTCAGAAGATACTTCCTGTTTGCAGGCTGCCTGATGCCCCATGAGCCACCATCTTGGATGTTTAAAGGCTCATAACATGCAGTAGATGCAGGTAGGATGATTTTTAACTTGCACAATCTGTATGTACAGGGTGTGGGAAACAAATAAGATAAGGATAAGGCTCTTATCCAGGGTGAAGGTCTGCTTTAACTCACCTGAAACTTGTGGACCTGTCCTGCTGGACTATCAAGTGGGCAAGTGTTGGAATTTCCCAGCAAATGAAACTGGACTTGAATATTCTCATGGTCTTCTCTCTCAAATCTGGTTTAAAAACCTGTTCTTTATTAGGGTGGGGGAACGGAATGCTGGCTGACCAGCCTCTGGGCCCGAGAGGGACATTGGCCTGCCTGAATGACCTGACTGGTCAAATGCAATTGATTAGACATACAAAAATAGACCAAAACAATACACAATATTTTAACAATATTCATTTTTCATAAAGGGCCCTTATTTACATCACCAAGTAACATGCAATATTACATTGATTCCAATTCTTCCTTGTTCTATACTAGACTTTAAAGAAATGGCTGGAGCTATGTTTGTAACAGTCTTTAGAAAATAAGTCTATAAAAGCACAAGTTCATGAGTTGGCTTTAATTTGTGCCGCACTTCATTATCCGCCAATTATAGGCACATCCCTCTCGGCTCACTCTGCTTTTTCAGTTGTGTTTGTATATAACACTTATTGCTTTGCATGCTTTGGCCGACGCAGCTCAGCGTTTTACAAGTACAGAGAACTAGCGGTCACTTGCCAAAACAATTAGTTTCTGAAATACACAAGAACACGTTCAAAAGCCTTTTCCTAAAGAGCTTAGCCCTCCATATGGCAGTATCACATGCTCAACCTGCAAAACGTTAAATTCTGGAGCCTCTTCCCAGCTTTACTGGAATCCTTACACTCCAAATATGTGCTGGGACAAGCAAAAGGCTAGGCGTGCAAGGATTATAGTACACATGAGAGTTTAGGGGTGGTTTGGATGAACATAAAGGGATTGGGGGGTGTGTGACGTGCTTATAAAGGAAAAAAATGTAGGCTGTAATTTAACCCAGTGTTTCCCAGAGTCATGTACCAGTACCTGGCCTGGACAACAGAACAAAATGATGTATGACTCTACGAAAGAAGGTTTATAAGGGGCCATGATTAAATTTGCCCCGCTGTGTCTTACTTGAAAGTGTTCCTGCATAAGTAAGTTCTGTATATGGGTATATAGAAATGTCATGATAGACCGAAGCTCATCTAAATTGAGTTATTGGCCGAGGCTTAGACACTTACTGGACTGCACCGAATCTGTAATCTCCAATCTGCTCAAATCCATTCAACCGCCCTGCGCCATTGTCACAGGAACTATTGCACATCCCCTCCATTCATGGCAGTGCCCTTGACAAATAGCACTGCGCGGCCCATCGGGAATTGAATGGGGCAGCGCAGCACTGGGATTGGGCGGTTCGCTAAAGCGGACTTTCACCGTGAATAAGAGCATATATTTTATGTTTCCCACACCCTGTACATACAGATTGACCACATTAAAATCATCCTACCTACATCTACTGCATGTTATGAGCCTTTAAACATTCAAGATGGCGGCTCATGGAGCATCGTGCGGCCTGCAGATGACTGTGTCGCTCTGCATTCTGGGATTGCTGTCCTTTCCCTGACGCCAGCTCTGTTCTGACTGTGGAAAGCACAGCTATAACCCCGTCCCCTGTACTTTATCCCACTCTCCACTCCTGAACAGAGGATCCTGAACAGAGTTGCAGCCTGCTGGGGGAAAGAATAATAAGTGACTATAAAAACTATTCGCCATCATCTAATATTAATATATTTTAAGAGTTTGGGCTTTTCATTAAATAATGCTGAAGGTCCGGTTTAAGTTTGCAAGCCGGATCATCCGCAATTGCCTGCCTGGATGGATTAAAGGTGAGTATATCATTATCATTTTTTGACTGCCTGCAGAATTACTTTAGGGGTGCTTTTAAGGGTTGGAGAGTGGTGTATGAGGGGGTGCACTCCAAAGGAGTGGAGAGGCAGGTGTGAAATCCTGGACACAAAAGTGGGAAAAGGTGATCAGGTTTGAGGATGGGAGGAGGTAGAGGGCAGATGAGAGACTGCATCTGGGTTGTAATGTTTGGACTAGAGAAGGGGCGTGGCCATAGAAGACTTTGTAGGTTTGGAATTTAAATCAAATTTGTTTAGATAGTGGCAGCCAGTGTAGGGATTAACAGAGAAACATCTCTGGAAAAGTGAGTTTAAAGGTGGATGAGGTGGGCAGCAGAGAAGAGAATAGATTGGAGGTGTGCCAGTCTTGTTTGCAGGTAGACCACAGAGGAGTGTGATGCAGAAGTCAAGTTGGATGATCAGGGCATACACTAGAATTGTGTGAGGTAAAAGGAGAGCCATGAAAATGTGAGAGCTTTTATGGAGTAATTGGAGAAAAAAACAGTAGTTGACAGTGTCCACGGCAGCGGATAGGCCAAACCAAGAAGGATAAGTTAGAGGAGCACTATTGCGAAATTGCAATTGCACTATTGCAAAAATAAAAATCCTTATAAATATGCTGGATGGAGGGAAGAGGGGTCACTTATACACCCAGTATCGAGAAATATCCAGCCAGGCTTGTTTTTTTTTATTTTAATGAAAGGAAGAGGACATCTTGGGTGACAGACTCTGTCACCCTTCCTAGACTAAACCTTTGACCCTAGGATTTTATTCCTACCAGGGGAAGAAAACCACAAGCTTGGCGGAAGTTCAGTTCGGGTATTTAAGAGATCCCTCTTCTTATTAGCTAAAGTGTTTATATGGATTTTTAATATAACACAATTTACCGATAGTGCTCCTTTAACTCTCTGCTTGGAATGTCCCTTTAGTGGAACCAAACCTGGGAATTTGACCTTCCATGGTATTGTTCCGTTGCCCGGGGGCATGCCCTGCAGTGTGAGTCTTCCCAGTTTGCCCACTACAACTCACCTTTCCACTCTCCAACTGCACATGCGCAAGTTTTCATCCAATGAGAGCCGTCTAATGTGATTATGTCAAGTCTACCATAGACTTGAATAGGGAGTGCATGCTGCCTCATCCCCGGCCTTGCGTGCTCTCCCGTCCCAGCCTATCTGATGCGGATGCTCCCCGTTCACAACAATCCGAACCCTTTGCCAATTATAAGTAAACACACCAAGGGGCTCAGAGTGGACAAGAGCCTGTGCATGTGCTGTTGGAGCAGGGAATGGTGAGTTTTTACTGTTGCCCTGGCGGGTTTTCACACTGCCAATCTGGGATGCCCCAGGGGCCAGACCCGGAATCTTTTAGATTACAGGCCAGTCACTGGTGGGTTTTGTTCCGCTTTAAGACTGAAAATACACATCACAAAAGAACCAGTTGCACTAGTAAGAGAATACGCATGCATTTCTTGAGTGCTGCCAAGTATGTCGAATCTATGTCGCTGCTTCCCCAACCATTAAAAGCCAGATATGTAGATTTTATCTGCCTGCCGTTTTTCCCAGTTTACAACCTCCCAAAGAATTTAAACAAAAGCTCACCCTCTGTAAGGGAACTCCTCTTCCCTTATGGGCCTCCAATCTTCAGCAGGACAGAGAACAGATTCTCTGCCCCACACACAGGCTTCTGGCATCGCGCCAGGGAGTGGCCTTTTATACTGGTGAGGTGTCAACTCTGTCCCCGGTATAAAAGACTCCTCCCTGCAGGGGGAGTGATCTTTGGAATTGGGGCAGAGGACACTGACCTTCTGTGCTGCTCACTTTTGGCTTGCAGTGGTCATGATCGGGTGGCGTGGGACAGCATGTGGAGGTAAGTAGTAAAAAGATAAAAATACTTTTCTCTTCCATTTTACTTCAGGCCATCAGAAGAATTCAGAAACAAATGGGTTAACCTTTCCTGAAGGGTGTGGTCTGCATGAACAAAGGTGTGTCTCCTCCTCCTGGGCCTATAACAGCCTGGCTGACTTGATGCACTTCAGTTTTCTTTCTTGCAGTGGACTCTGAACTCCTCTCCCATTTACTTTTTGTTTTAAAGGAATTATGCCTTGGAAGCGGGGGTAATGGAAACCTGACTGTTCCTTGGCCCTTATACTCCTTGGATCTGAATGGACCCACTTTGCCTCCGCAGCTAAACTTCATTCGGATCAGGATGGTAAGGTAAGCGCCAGGGTCTTGGGGCACTGTGGGGTGTCACCTTTTTGTTTTTTAAAAAAGATTGACACTCCTGGCTGAGAATTCCGCCACAGGAAAAAGCAGCCATAAGGCTTTTGTCTGGTGAGCCTGACTGAGGGGAACCAGGGGAATTATTTTATTCTTTATTGCTCTCTCCATTTTGTTTTTACTGGTTGAAAAATTCCAAATTTGCGCCCGCCGCTATGGAAACATTTTCGGCTTAGCATAGCAGCGAGCACCGGTGTGCGGCTCTTTTCTTACCCCGCTCTCACTGGAGGATTTTTGGCCGGGCGAAGCGACAAGTACTGCTAACATCGCGGTTCTCCTCCGGCCGCTCGCACTGCAACATTTTCGGCCAGGGCTAAGCGGCAAGTACCGCTAACATTGCGGTTCTCCTCCGGCCGCTCGCACTGCAACATTTTTGGCCAGGGCTAAGCGGCAAGTACCGCTAACAGCGCGGTTTTCCTCCGGCCGCTCGCACTGCAACATTTTTGGCCAGGACTAAGCGGCAAGTACCGATAACATCGCGGTTCTTCTACGGCCGCCTTCAATGGAAGATTTTCGGCCGGGCGAAGCGCCTAGTACCGCTGAGATCGCGGTTCTTCTCCTGCTGCCTTCATGGAAAGATTTTCGGCTGGGGGAAGCACAAAAGTACCGCCGCTTGATACTGGGGTTGTTGGCCGGCAAATAGGGCTGCTTCTGAGCCGCTGCACAGCCACCCTCAAGCTGACCTAAATCTTTTGGTCATTTTTTAATAATTGTGTATTAATATGATATTTTATTCATATATAAATATTAATGTTTTTAATTCTTGTTTTTAATATATAGGGCCATGGGGGCACCTGTAGCAGTGAAGCCCTCATGGAAGTGAGCTGGTTTTTACTTTGGGCCGAGAAACAGGTTTCATGCATTTCAGCTGTACCCATACCTGGAGTGGACAACTTGCAGGCTAATCATCTCAGCAGAACGGCCCTGCATCAGAGGGAATGGTCTCTTAGTCAGAGAGTTTTTTTTTTTTTCAATCCCTATGCATGCGCTTGGGGATTCCGGACATAGATCTCTTGTGCATCACGACACAATCGGAAGGTTAAAAAGTTTGTCTCGGTCCAGGGATCCTCTAACTATAGCAACAGATGACCTGACTCTTCAGGGGTCCGCATTCAAGCTTCTTAATGCATTCCCTCCGATTCCACTCCTGGGTCAAGTACAATGAAAGGTTAGCTTACAAGGGAGTCCCAACCATTCTGGTGGCTCCTCGGTGGCCAAGAAGAAGACATAGTAAGGATGTCAGAGGGAGGTTACCCGACGATCCAGATCTTCTCACACAGGGGCCTCTAAGGCATCTCAATTCACATATTCTGGCTTGGACGGCCTGTCTATTGGATCCTTTATCTTGGCAGAAAGGGGGTTCTTCTGACATAGTCATGCAGACTATGATTCAGGCCAGGAAGAAGCCTTCATCAATGATCTACTATAGAGTCTGGCAAGCGCTATCGCTTGGTGCGAATCCAAAAGGTTCGCTGGTAGAATTTTTTCTGTTCCCAAAATATTTGATTTTTTGGCAGAAAGGTCTTGATGAAGGTTTTCAATTGAGTACTTTAAAGGGACAGATATCTGCTTTATCTATCTTTTTATTCAGAAACCCATTGCTGTGAATAAATGTATCAAAACTTTTTGTATAGGGAGTCGCTCACGTGCGGCCTCCTCGTAAGCTACTTCTGCCGGTTTGGGACCTGAACTTAGTTTTATCAGCTCTTTATCAGTGTCCTCCTTTTGAACTATTGGCAGATGCATCATTAAATTTATTGACTCTTAAGGCTATCTTTTTTAGTGGCAATAACCTCAGTAAGGAAGGTTTCTGAATTAGCAGCTTATCGGTTAAGTCTCCTTATTTAGTGTTACATAAGGACTAGGTCGTCTTCTGCTTTAAACAGGATGTTCTTCCTAAGGTGGTTTCCATCTTAATGAAGAGGTGAATTGCCTTCCTTATGTCCTACTCCAGTGTCCGATAGAGAAAGGATTCTTCATTGCTGGATGTAGTGAAAAGCACTAAGATTCTATCTCACTGCTACACAATTTTTCCGCAGGTCGGACTCCTTATTTTGTCATACCTGAGGGTCCATGGAAAGGTCTTCCACCATCTAAGTCTACCATCAGCGATGGATTAGGCAGGCAGTGGTAAGAGCCTTTATTCCCTAAGGGGAAGGATTCTCCTTTTAGGACTACTGCTCATTTGACAAGAGCTGTTGGAGCTTCTTGGGCTTTTTAGCATCAAGCTTCAATAGAAGTATGCAAAGCCACTACTTGGTTTTCAGCTCATCCATTTACCAAATTCTATAAGGTAGAGCCATTGGTAGGAAGGAATTAGATACAGTGGTAATTAGATGTTTTTTGGAATGTCTTGTTCCTGAAAGGAAATAGGGTTTTTGGAATGTCTTGTTCCTGAAAGGAATAAGGGTTTTTGGAATGTCTTATTCCTGAAGGAATAAGGTTTTTGGGGATCCCACACAAATTAGGGTACTGCTTTTGGTGGTCCCATTCGTTTCTGAATTCTTCTGATGGCCTGAAATAAAATGGAAGAGAAAAGAAAATCCTGTGAGTACTCTGTAGACCTGTAGAATTAATTTCTCTTCCATTATTACTTCAGCACATCAGACCCTCCCTGTCTGCTAGGGTACTATGTCCATGTCTTGGATACCTAGTTTTAGTGGAGTGGTAAATATGTAAATGGTTGATGTAAATAATGATCAGCATTTAAAAAAAAAAAAAAAAATTAAACGGAGAGAGGAGTCTTGTATTTTGTCTCCAGCTTTGTTTCCAACAGGATAGATATGCCTCCTGGGCGGCTGGTTCTACTGCTTTTCAATTAAACTGAAGTGCATCAAGTCAGCCAGATGGTTATAGGCCCGGGAGGAGACACACCTTTGTTCTTGCAGACCACACCCTTCGGGAAAGGTTAACCCATTCGTTTCAGAATTCTTCTGATGTCCTGAAGTAATAATGGAAGAGAAATTAATTCTACAGGTGAGTAATCACAGAATTTTCTTTTTCTGTCCGTGTTTCACTTTTTTGTGAACGGGTCCTTGAGACCTCTATACCAGTTCAAAGTGCAGACTACAAGCTATACAAAAAAGGGAGGTTTAACCCTTGATAGATATCTTGATAGAAAACTGCAATCTGCCTTTAGTTGTATTTTTTTTGAAAATTTCATAAAATGGTCTTTTTGGATTGCGGCGTCTCCTGGGCAGGAACTGGTGTCTACTAATACATATGTGGTACCGTTGTAATCGGGAGGAATGAGGCTTTTACACACACAATATAGTTCTCTTGAAAAACTTACATTTTTATTTAAAAAAAAACTGACTGCATTTCCACCTGTAAGGGAGAAGATTTACAGTTAAAAAATACTGTATAAGATTGTAAATGTGCTCTATTAAGTGATTATGCCTACAAGGTATAGGAATGTTCTGAAAGGCCGCTTACATGTGCACTTCTTAGAGCTTATTTTTCAACTAGTAAGGGAGTGCGGTATATAGAAGTCCTTATGGGACCAAAGTGCGCTTGCAAGAGTTAATGTGTGATCAATTGGGGATGTGAGGATCTGAAATTACACATTCACCAGTAAGAGATCATGCTTACAGGGTTATGAGAATGTGGAAGTCCTGTGGAATGTGGTGCTGAAACAATACCTTTTCACTACTAAGAGTGTACATTTTTATTTTTAAGGGCCAACCAAGGGGGTTTCACACAGTGTGGCATCACATACTCGGGGTGCCCAGCGGCAAAGACCAAAACCCGGGTTAGTCGAAACCCACCAGCACTTTTCCCCATGGCATCTCAAATTGGGATGCGCATGTAAAAACTCAACTTGTCCCGCTGTAATGGTGCATGCAGCAAACTGCTCTAATTGTTTACAATGTTGAAGTCGCGCTGCTGCATCCCCTGCATCTCCAGCGGCTTGTGTGCTCCCACCCCTACCATTTAGATAGTCTTGGACGGGAGCGAACACGTTGATTTCTATCAAATCACTTTGCCGAAGGGAAGAAAACACAGCAAAGGGCTCTGATTGGCCGCAGGTCCACACATGCACCATAGGAGCAGTGAAATGTGAGTTTAGTGGGCCTTCTTGGGGGGGGGTTCACGCAGCAGGGCATCCCAATTCATGATGCCCCGGGGGGGCATGGAACAAAACCTGGTAAAGTTGAATTCCCCCTGTGTTTTGTTCCTTTTGAGCCAGATAATTAGCTCATCTAAATAGGTGCACTAGGGTATTTTTAAAGGATTGAAGAGTAATGGGTGAAGAATGGGTATGGGTGAAGGCATTGCAGTGAAGTGGAGGGACACATGTAAAATCCTGACTGAGAGTTGGGGGGGATGTAGTCTGGGTTGAGGACAGAAGGAGGTCATGCGCAGAGAGGAGGTTGTGTTTGTGTTGGTATTTTTGGACTTGCAATGTGGGTGAGGGAGGCATGGCCAGATTAGGTGAGGTATGCTTGCAACAAAGTGCACTTGGACTAGCTAGAGAAGAACTGGCTAGAATAAAATACCACTTGGATTAGCTTGGGAAGAGAGAGAGCATGATTGAACCAACTAGAGGACAATATATTTGGACCAGTTAAAGGAAAGCACACTTAACCCAGATAGAGGGACTCACGTTTGGACTTGAAAGAGGGGAGCACACTTGTATAGTACCGGGTATATATGGATCTGCGCCTTTCATCCTATATATAAAAGCATAGTGAAATTGCACCTCCCACTTAAATGAATGCGTGTTGTGCCTCACAGTTTCAAGCAGTTACCGCCAGTCATAAGGGGGGTGGGGTGGTGCATCTGGGCTGGTAGTGATGTCACCAAGGGATCTAGGTCATCCTTCGAAGGTTATTGCTAGGTGGTTGCTAATGTGAATGTAAATTAATGAACTCACCACAAAAATATATATATATTTTTTTAGAGGTTGCATCTCTGCTGCCAATGAGCAAGGCCTCCTAAAACTCTGAAGTTTTATTTTTTATTCTTTTTTGTTTAAATTGTGATAGTTTCCTTTACCTCACTGATCTTTTTTTATGCTAAATACGGTATGTGAAGTGAATTCATTGCTGTGTTTTCTGCTCAGCTGACAGGTTGAGTTGTGGTTGGAGTTAGAGATTTTTGTATTAAAACAATCTATCTGGGGAGTAAAGCCGAACTCCAGGCAGAAATGAAAGGTGCTGTCCACCTTAACCTCTCCCTTGCATAGATGTAAACATGAACTTCTATGGCATTTAGAAACTTAAAAATGCCATTGAATGTGGAATTACCTTTTACAAGTGTCCATTATTGTGTGCCAAAATGATGTCCTCAAGGTGCTGAGCTTATCTGTTAATTTTCATTTCTATTTGCTCATCTGTGTTATGAAAGAGAAGTTTTCTCTAGCAACATTTTGTTTACCTTAGCAACGTACACTAACTGGTGTGCTTGGTGTACCTGGCAGAGACTTCCTGACTGTGGCTTGCTAATCATCTGAGGTAAGGCAGAGGCTCCTCATTCCTGAGCTCACAGGTGTAACCCCTCCTGCTGTAAGTCAGACTCTTCAGGTGAGGAGATCACAGTCTTGTGTTCCAGTAGCTAAAGGTTTACTGGTGGTGTTCTCACCTGGGGAGGTCGTCATTATGATTATTAAAGTTTCTTTATAAAACACCTTTATCTTCCATGGCGCTGTACAATATGAAATTACATACCAGGTAAAACAACAAAGAGGTGGAGCCTGTGCCTTAAGTACAAGCCTCACTTTTGGACATTGGTTCCCTTACAAAAGGAAATGGCTTCTCTTCCACCTAGACATACGATCCCCTTACCTTTATTTAGCGGTCAGGGTCAATTATGTCTACAGAAACCTATGTCGTCATGAGCGGCTTTTATGTGTAACCGAAAACTGCAGCGCAATGTTATTTTACTAGCTTTCTCTCTAACCTGCTCTGGTTATTCTCTAACTCTTTCTTTACAAGTTTGTTTGTGCTCCTTTTAGAGGTAATACCAGAAGATTGTCAGATGAAAGGTCAGCCCCGGACTATGGAAAGAATGATAAAGCGGCAGGTGTAGGTGGGCTGGGGGGGGGGGGCAGAGGGAGGTGAATCGGGTTGGTTTGGGCAGCTGGCAAGGTGATCTAGGATCTATCAATGTTTTACAATGCCTGTTAATGCTTTCATAGCAAAGTGCCTTGAAATCCAGCAGTAAACCGCATAAACATTTTACACGGGGATGTTTTCAATGACTTTTTTCTTCCCTTGGTGCCCTCGGATTTCCTAGCCAGCATTATGATCCTTCAGTAGCATGATAAAGCCTGGGGGGGACTTCAAAGAAAGCATGAATAATTGCTTTGTCACTAGTCTGTCTATTCCTGGTGCGGCCTCTTCTCAAGTTTTATTGAGGCCGTAATCGCTTGATTAAGTTGGAGAGAGGCAGGAACAATAGAGCAGTGTCTGCATTTCATTTGGAAACCATAAAGCGGTTGTTAAGCTTGACAGTCCCGCTGCCAGAAATTGAATGGTGCTTGGCTTTGAGTTGATAAAATATGCGGGTCAGTTATGGTGTAAATATATTGGAGTGCGCTGCTGCCCCATTGTGCTTTACAGCCCGATGCCATTTTTTAAGTGAAACTTGAAGTTTCGATCAGCATAAACCCCTCTCCCCTGGGGCATTCTGATAACCCACCATGTAAATCTAAACATGGGGCTAAATTAGACCAACATCTATTTTACGCATAATAGGTGTTAATCAACTTTGCAAACAATGAGTGTGGGGGGGGGGGGGGCATCCCGATTGCCAGTGCCACCCAACCTATTAATCCTCGACATGCCTTTTTTAGTCTTACACTCTTCACTCCCCTGTTGTGCAGTTGGTCACCAATGGTCATGTGGTCTGCAGTCTTGTTATGTAAATCGGGAAAGAAAGAAAAACTAGGGTTACAGGAGATGCCACCAACCCGGGATGGCACCACATTAAAGGAGCACTATAGCAAAATGGCCCAATAATAAAAATCCACATAAATATGCTGGATGCCGTGTGGAGGGGGTCACTTGTACACCCGGCATCAGGAAATAATCAGCCAGGCTTGTTTTTTTTATTTTAATAGAAGAAAAAGATAGACTAAACCTGTCATCCCTGTTTTTTATACTTACTAGGAGAAATTTTTTTGAGCTAAAAGTTAAAAACATGAATGTTTAATGTGACCATGTTTAGCTGGAGGTAGTGAGGTAAGTGGGCATCAGTTTGTGGATTACCTGGAGTACCTGGAGTCCCACATGGAAACATTTCTCTTTCATTCAGTAGAAATAGAGGTTGTTCTCTTCGTGCCATTCACTCAATCCTGTAAAGGGAGAAAAATATGTTTTCAGATTTAGAAAACATTTGGCAGACGTCCTTTGGATGTGCTCCTTCCTGAGCATTGAACTTTTGTACGTATACATTTTTTTTTATTTTTAACAGACAGTGTTATGTTCAGCCGGCGTTCTTGATAAATGTTTAATTATTAATAACCTGGCTGGACATTATAATTAAGCAGCTGTACCTGACCCACTCAGAGCTGCAGGCTGCTCTGTGGTTACTCCCAGCATGCATTGCTCAGGCCCATTTCATTTTGCTGGCCTCAGTTTAGCAGATTCCATGCATGCCATCTGAATGTAAACAGAGAGACTCTCGAAAGAATGACTCAGGCGAGGGGAGACTGGGTCACATCCTGCTACCTTTGTGTGACCTTGAGTGTTGCAGTTACTGTACCTGTGTGTTTGTTCCGGAACATATCAGATACCAATCTGCCGCATGGTTAGTAACACGATTAGGGTGCAGCTTGTATTTGCTGCTTTTCTTGGATTTGAGAACCAAAATATTTGTTATTAGATTTTTTCAGGACCACCATCCAGTATTTAAAGGCCCCTTACAGCTGGGTCATTGGGGACCACCACCCATATCTGCACCCATGTTTCAGGTAAAAAGACAAAATATTACTTTATGATCCAAAACTAAAAATTCTGGGAGTTCCCGCCTATTAATCTCATGCACTGCCCTTACTCAAATGGAAGGAGGAGGGGCGCCTCGCTAACCGATAAGCAGCTATCAGAACCCATTCAAACACAAATGGTTACGTGCGAGGCTGGCATAGAGAGCAATCAACAGGCAAAATAGCCACTACACTGTTTATTAGACAAATTGTTGGCACTAAATGTAAAGTCACACATAATTACACTGGATAATATTAAAAGGCAATTGCCATAATTAAAATCGCCCCCCCCCCCCCAGACATAACCGGAGACCACACATCCCTCCATACTTTTCCATGCATACATGCTGGCCAGCGTTAGAACTGCGGACAGTTACACCATGTCCTCCTATGTGTTTCCAGCCTGTTCCCAACTGCACTTGAAACAAGCAAGGCTGCGTCTTTAAACCGGACCTTCACCATGAACCCTAAAACTTAAACGATTCCCCAGCATATAAAATTAATTGTTTTACGTTTTTAGTCACTCACTTATTATTCTTTCCCCCTCTGGGCTGCAACTCTGTTCAGGACTTTAGGATACGGGTGCCGCCATCTTGGCTCAGAAGCATCACACTTACTGAGGAGAGGAGAGTGGGATAAAGAGTGGGGGCGGGTTATAGCTGTGCTTTGCTCAGACAGAGCAGAGCTGGGGTCAGGAAAAGGTCAGCAATCCCATAATGCAGAGCTGCACAGTCAGAAGGCTCTTTCTGTTTGCAGGCTGCCTGATGCTCCATAAGCCACCATCTTCAATGTGTAAGGGCTCATAACATGCAGTAGATGCAGGTAGGATGATTTTTAGTGTGAGCAAACTGTATTGTATGTACAGGATTTGGGAAACATATAAGATAGACTCTTATTCAGGGTGAAGGTCCGCTTTAAGAAGCGGAGATGTAATGCCAGCTGATGACAAATG
This sequence comes from Gastrophryne carolinensis, assembly GCA_027917425.1. NCBI lineage: Eukaryota > Metazoa > Chordata > Amphibia > Anura > Microhylidae > Gastrophryne > Gastrophryne carolinensis. Next base: position 442,991,301 of record CM051237.1, read on the forward strand.
TACGCCTTGTGGGGTATATACAGCAGGAGCGAGGACTATCTAGGTCAGGGTGCCCGTTTGTAACCAGGCCGGCAGCCTTCCGTGCACCCGGTACTCTGATTGGTGGAGGAGACGTCTGGGTTCTGATATATGTTTTTACAACACCTTGCTGCCTCCATGAAAGCCAAAAACATTACCCCCTGTGTGGCACTCAGGGCCCGTTTCACAACTTTGTTTCCCACCTAAACACACAGCAGTGCTTCTTTGCCAGTGACCCATTTTGTTCCAAGGAACCCTTTCATTTTTTAGGACCACAAGCCACATTTTTAACTTGCATCCTCTGAATTGCTCCTCCAATGAGGAGTACCTGTTGCCAATTTTCACTGCTCCGCTTCACTCCAATCCCAGATAATGGCGCCTGTTTTTGCTGTAAAGCTCCGCCTCCTCCATTCATTGCCACTGCTGTGTGTGGCAATGATGTCATTGCCGCACCTATGCAATGGCTGATCCCTGTCATCTTACAGAGAAGAGTTGGTGTCAGCAAGGGACTCAACAGAGACCAGTAGAGGCAGCTGGACGGGAAGTAACATAGAGCAACAGAGCCGTGAACAGAACTCATTTTGCTTTTGCTTTGCACACCAATGTGGAGCAGTACATAGAAGTGAATTGACCCATTGAAAATACAGGGCAGTTCTTTCACTGTGTTGTAAAAATGGGTAGGTATGAACGAACCCCTATTATTTATGTCGAATTATGAGGGTGGAAAGGGAAAAAAGGAGGGTGGATGACTAATGCCAGGAGTGATAAATTGTTGCCAAGTTATGTTTTAATGTTTTTCTTATATTGTGAGAAAAACATGTATTATAATAAGCAGGGCAACACTTTTCCAGGTTATCCAGGGGTCCAAGTTCTCAAAATATATGCAATGTGTCCTTGATAATTGTGAGAGTAAAAGAACAGATAGTGTTAACATAATACAATAAATTGTTTGATTGTTTTTTTTTTTTTGTTTTTTTTTAATCTATTTAACAATGCTTCTGGGAAGACCGACTTAGCTGCATGTCTGTGCTTTTATTTATTTTTAGATCTTCCAAAAAGTCCTCCTTTTTTCACTTTCAGGTATGCCCACCATACCTTAATTGACAAATCCCTGAACATGAAATGTTTGAATTGGCTGTAATATCTCTTTAACTGAGTGAGAAAATACTGTAAATGTTGTCTGGCTTCTGTGGTCCTGGGTCGGTGTCCTATTCTTTCAGCTACCAATGCCTTGTTATCACTGGCACACTCATGAGTTGCCGTTTCTTTATCCGCTGCCTAGCAAAACAATTGTTCTATCTCTTCTGGCTTGTGACCAGAATAAAATGGTGTTTAACTGACTCATCACTTAAAGTAACTGTTCATATCTAGAATCCAGTTTGGACTTCAGAAGACGACCTTGCCTTGACCTTTTTTTGTTTTATTACATTTCTAGCATTATAGTAGAAGAACAGATTTGTGTAGAGCAGGTAAGGATTGTTCCTGGGTGTCGCAGCTAACTGACGGGGTCACAGTAACACTAAATAGAATAAATGATATTCTTAGTATACAGTACGTCCTGCTCCAGATATAATACTTACACTTAGGTTATCCTCCGCCAGATGGCGCTGTACTGCAGAAGCATGCGGAAACAGGCTCCTCCCGGCCCTTCATATACCCAGGGACCTCCCACAAATCCCCAGATTTTCTCTGCAGCGCTGACTGCGAAGACATGAAGTATCACTCTCTCGCAGGTGAGCGGGGCTTTCAAGCCTGCGGCCCTGTTTGACTATTCCCACCCGTCCTCCCTGTGATGTGCCTCCCAGCTTGGGCTGCGTCGGTCGGGTGAAGGTAGGCAGCACCTTGTGTGCTTATGGAGCCATGCTCCACCCAGTCCCCCACCAAAGGATAGGCGGTTTAGGCTAATGGTGAGCCTCTAGAGGATGCCCTCCCGCACTATTATCCCATGCCCCGTGTAGCGGTGGGCCCTATACAAAGGGTCGCCATCCTCTCCCATTCCCCCCGTAGTCCGGGGGGAAAGAAAGGGGGGGTGTGTGTGTGTGTAGCAAGGTCTTGTGTATGTTTTACACGTTATGGCCTTAGTCTGACCAGACTAGTATCCCAGGGGACAGAAATGCGCAGTTAGTTCCGTTTGTGTAATTGTTGCTGCTGCGCGCACTTCTTCCTTGCTGGATGTGCGGCGCCGGGCGGCGACGCCGCCTCAGACGCTGCGGCGTCTTCATTGGCAAATCATCTCATCCAGTGTCTCATTCACTCTGCACCTCAGAGCTTCGCGCTCTTCGGGGGGGGGGGGGGGGGACATAGGTTGGCGCGCTCCGCATCACGGGATGCTCTGGACCACCCTTCGAGGTTTGCTTGGCGCCATTTTGATGCTGGTCGCACGCACGCGTGGTGGCGGTCCTCCTCCTCCGTTGGTCTGTAAGTGCCCTAGCGGGCGATTTTCATGATCCTTCTTACTGTGCATGGTTCTGACACCCTTTATTCCCATTATGTCTTTCAGACTGGTGAACACCATTGGCTTCTCCCGGCCCGGTGTTAAATTATAGCGGGCCTTGTTAAATTCTCCCACTTCCATAGCGGGTCTTGGGGCATCCAGGTTTACTTAGAGTGTAAATCCCTACCGGCATATTGTGCCTTTGATTAATCACCATATGGAGGCATCTCAGAATTATGTAACCGGCGGTGTATAGCGTGTGGACAACCCCATGCTGATGCTGGCAGGGCACGGGTCTGAGTACCCTGTGCCGAGCAAGCACTGGCCCTGCAATCAGGTAGGGCAGTGGCTACACCTAGCTTCAATTCGCCTATCTCCCCAGGCATAAATCTCTTTCCTGCTGAGTCGCCTACAAGTGGGGAATTGCAGCCTGCCGGCCCTTCCAGGCTGCCTACGGTTGAACAGATTATTGCTAGGTTGTCGGAGTGTATGGGCCCTGGTAGGAAGCGGCACCTGTCGCCCCATGTTTCTGTATGCTCTATGAGAACTGAGGGGTTTGCTACTCCGTGTGACTATACCCCTTCTGAAGAAGGGGAATTGTTCTCTGGCTCCAGCTCTTCTGATGAGATGACGAGGAGTCACGATGATTCTGGCCTGGAATACTGGGGCCAGTGTGACACTGACGACCTGTTGATTAAGGTCTTTAAGGCACTGTCTATCTCTCCCCCCGGTCAGGTCCTCAAGCCTAGAGGGGAGCGTTTCCACACTGTGACTGCACGTTTGGAATTTTTAGAGCAGGCTCATTTAAATGATCTTGTCCTCAAAGAATGGGAATGCCCCAGTAAACTTCCAGGGGTTCCAGAGGACTGGGACAGGAAATACCCATTTCCCCCTGAGGTGGTTAATTGCTGGTCGTCACCCCCCGTGGTGGATGTGCCGATCATAGGGGTCCCTAACCCCCCCTTTATTACAACCCCTGCCTATAGCGCCCTTCGGGATGCTGAGGACCGACGCATTGAGCTGCTGGCCTCCCATGCCTTTTCCTGTGCCGGGACGGCGATGCGTCCGGCCTGTGCCGCAGCCATTACTGCGGTGGCCGCTAGAACCCTCATCAAAAAATTGCTTGATCATCACCCCAAGGATCTCCTTTGGGAGGTGTTCAATGCACTCTCCAATTGTGATGGATTTGTGAAGTTTATTCTATTGGCGCTAGAGGACGCAATTAGAATGTGTGCAAGAACTTCCGCCCTTGCGGTGGCTATTCGTCACCTGCTCTGGCTGCGACAGTGGGGTGCCGATGATGCCACAAAAAAGACTCTTCCTGGGCTCCCCTTCAGAGGGCGACGCCAATTTGGGGCCCGTCTAGACCTGTTCGGAAAAAAGGGCAAATCACCCCTTCGCAGACGGCCATCCCGGCCCCCTCGAGGCAGGAGCACCCCCCCTCCCCCCTACCTTAGTGTTAAACAGGAACCAGGGGTGTCTTTCCGGATTTTTGGGGCAGACTCTTTTCCCACGAGCAGCAGGCAACGCTCTGGCCCCTCCAGCGGGGCTAAGCCCAAATCTTCCACCAAACCCCCTCAAGCATGATGGGGCGGGCGAGGGAATGACTGCAGCACCTTGCTCTTATCAGGAGGCATTTCGCCTCACTCTGGCAGATCAGGAGGTGGTGTCCTCCAGATACAGGTTAGAGTTTGCTGCACTGCCTTCCCCAGTTCTTTATCAGACCCCAGGTACTCCTGGTCTCTGCCCCTGTTTGGTTGCTGGCTCAGGTCATGTTAGGCCTGCAAGGTCTGAGCATCTCTTGCAGATTGCCCGTAATAGGCAGAGGCAAGGGCCGCTATACCACCTCCCTCAGCCCCTCAAAGGATGGGTCAGGTGGCCCATTCTGGATTCACTGCAATTCTCTTGTTACAGGCAGTTTACTGCATGGATACTCTTGAGTTTGGCCATCAGCACCTTGCGCCCAGGGCACTCTTCAATGCTTATGTTTACACCCTGTGCCCTCAGATCTCTGAGGCTCTCCAGGTTCGTGTTGGAAGTCCAACACTGTTTTTGGTGGCCCTACTATCTGGCCTCCAATTCCTAGAGTGTCACTCAGGTGCTGTCTATAGTGATGTCTCTGATGAGACCAAGGGACGTCCGTGCGATGCTTACCCGGACGTCCTTCCTCGCTTCCCTGTCTCTGAGTCAGGATAGTTGGATACCCGGCTGGCGGGCCATTGGGAGTCATTTGGATGGGTGTTCAATCACCTCGAGTCCTCGCTGTTCCCTAAAGTGGTGACTCCATTAATAGGAATGAGTCTGGATCAGGTTCAAACCAGATTCTCCCCCTTTCAGCAATTAGCTGGGCCTTCTGGTCTCATGGGCCCAGTCCCTCACTACTGTCCCGGTTTCTTAACCTGGCAGGGATGCAACTTGTGGGCCGTGGTTAACTTGCTCGGCAGGAGCCCGAGCAGCTAAGAGGTCCCTTATGCTTAGTATCCTTGGGGTAAGCATAGGACAGGGATCCAGCACCCCGAGAGCAAGGCCTGTGGGCCTTCCCTCCTGTATGACGTGCTTTCTCTTGAAAGTGGATGAACTCGTGGGACCTGTCTGGGGGCAGTTCCCTCTTGTCTTCCTGGAGGCGGCCACCATGGACGCCAACCTTTCAGGTTGAGGGGATGGTTCTTCCAAAAACTCCCGGCGAGTTTGGTGTTGGTGAGGCCTTAGAGGGTCCTTACGTCTATGGAAGTCTAAGCAGATCGCATTTTTCAGTTGGCTCTTCTCGCTTGGCCGTTCCCCCTCCGGAATTGCCAGGCTAGGGGTGCTCGGTCCGTCTGAGGACAGACGTCCTACATTAACCATTGGAAGGGGCCTGGAGCTGGTGGACCTTCCAGGGAGTGTCTATGTTCCCTTCTGGGCGGAGACAATGCTTCCTGCATGTCAGTGATATTAGCTCCGGCGAAGCCCCTCTGCGACAGGATGTGCTAATCCCTGTGTCGTTATGGAGCCCAACCAGTCATGGACCTGTTGGGTCCCGTCACCTTCACAGGCTATCGGCCTTTGTGTCCCTGTTCCAGGATCCTATGTCAGTGGTCCGTATGCCTTAGTACTGTCTTGACAGGACGTCGGTTCTGTATGTCCTTCTCCATTCCCTCTGCTAGGCGGGGTTATGCTGAAGATTACTCTGGTAAGGGGACCGGTGATTCTGGTGGCCCCAGTTGCCCTAGTATAGTGTGGTTGCAGACATGGTACTGCGGTCTGTAGTTCTGCATCCTGCCAGGAGTGCCAGTTGATCACTCTGGGTCCCGCCTTACGTCATTATAATTCATGGTCCCTGGCCTAGTCGTTCTGTCTGCTGAAACATACATCTTGTTGGAGACAAGTTTTAGCTGTCTCGGTGTTGGTGACTATGGGAAGGCTAGCAGTATGCCTCTTACTCGTCTTCTATTGTTGATGGGTATGGCATACCCACCTTTATTGGGGCGAGTCTAGTTCTCTTATTGTTGAACGTTCTCGGTTCCCAGGTTCCAGTGTGGCTTTCAGCAGGAATTGGAGTTGGTTCCCAGCTCACTTCTTTGAGGGGTCAGGCTCTGACCTGTCCACCTTGCCTTAGCAGTCTCTGGTTCAGTCTTACTTGGTTAAGACTTCCTTCAGGGGGTGCTCATGTGTGTCCTCCATGTACTCTTATGGTCCCTGTTGGGATTGAAGCTGAATTCATTCCGTCTGCTTGCAGGTTTGTCCCTTGGTCCTATTCGGGACGCTGTCTGGATGTCCTTAACCTCAAGGTTGTCCTTCTGGTGACTGTTGCCTTGGTCAGGCGTGTGTTGGCGGGTGGTTTTCGGTCTACCTAGCTCTCCTTCCTTGAGATACACCTAGATAAGGTGGAGTTCCGCCTGAAGCCGGATTCTCTACATCTGTAGGTGTCGTATGTTCAATCTCCTGAGATATTGTTTCCACGGCTGTCCCCCCTTCCTTGCAACGTCGAGGAAGTGGTTCTGCATTTCTTATGCTGGTGTTGGCAGTTTTTTTCTTAGAAGGCACTGTGTCCCTTAGGGGAACTGAGGTTCCTTGGAGGCTTGGGGTCATTACATCCTGACTGTGCTCATTCTCGCCGCTCTCGGAGTAGGGCGGTTTGGTCCTGGTTGTTTCCTTAACGGATGTACTCCTAGTACCTTGTGGCCTTGGCTTCTGCCAAATTCATTGCTAATCGGATTGTGAGGCTATTACTCAGGCCTATTCAGGCAAGGGGGAGAACCTCCCTTGTCGCCTTGATTCCTTATATGTGGGCTTATGCCTCTTGGGGCTTCAGCTCCGGTTTTGCTGTTAAACTGATTGGTTAGGCCACTTCCATTGGCCTTCCGTTCATACCTTTTGCAAGGGTTCTTTTTACAACGTTGATGTTAGGGCCTCAGCTCATGATGTCTTGGCTGTATGGTTCTGCAGGTGACAGTGCTTTAAACTGTCTGCTGTGGTCGTTTGTTGTTGGGGATCCCACCCTACTTTATGGACACTGCTTTTGGATGTCCCAAGTGTAAGTATTATATCTGGAGCAGGACGTACTGTATACTAAGAATAATACAATTCTGTGAAATACTCACCTGTAGAATTGGTATTATTGGTATACAGTACGTCCTGCTCCACCCCACCCTGTTGTTGCTTTTTCTGGATCCCATGTATGGTGATTTTTATCATGGTTATCTTTACCAGTTGTTTCTGGGTGGTTTAATTCTCCCGGCTTCTTGTTCACTGCTTTTCAATGCTGGGGATTTGTGGGAGGTCCCTGGGTATATGAAGGGCCGGGAGGAGCCTGTTTTCGCATGCTTCTGCAGTGCAGCGCCATCTGGCGGAGGATAACCCAAGTGTAAGTATTATATCTGGAGCAGGACGTACAGTATACCAGTAATACCAATTCTACAGGTGAGTATTTCACAGAATTGTATTTTTCTGTTAAAGTCTAGTCTGTTTGGGGTTGGGGTTCGCTACTACTGCCCCCCCCCCCCCCCCCCCCAAAAGCTGATTTGGTTAATGAAATAAATACCTGATCATTTATATTCCAGTTCTGTGGCGGATGTAGGGCATTGTTACTTTCATGCCTTCTGCCTAAGCATTAGCGCTTTGATTGACTTGCTAGTTATCCAATCATTGTAGCAGCTACAGGGCCCATCAAACTCAAAAGTGGCATTGAGTTTGCTACAGTCATTGGGTGACTATTGTGTTCCTCAAAGTCTTTTGTGCTGCCTTTTTTTACAGTACTGAAATAAGACATTGCTTAATTTCATATGAACTTCCTGTGTGTGGTGGCAGACTGGACTTCCACTCAACTGCACCTCCATCAGATTTAGGATGCTGCTGTTTGGATAACAGGCAGTGATACTTACTGATCTCCATGCATATCTCCAGCTCACCCAAGTCCCAAAAAACATGACTTTTACTGTGAGTATTTAAAACATACAAATCCTGTGCTGGTGTGTAAGCCAATCTCGCCCCCCTCAAAGGTATCGCGTTTCGGGAAGCAGCCCCTTAGTCATACCTGATCTTCATGAGCTGTGGGGGACACTTGTTTTGTAGCACCTTCTTTACCAATGTGTGTGTTATCTATCCTGTGTCTCTTCTGGGTGGGGCTTTCAGCAGTGAGCATCCTAAATCTTTTTCCCCATGATGAGGCACTTTTACAGCGAGTGGAGTCCTAGGCTGCATAGCCAAAATCCCCATAGCCTAATTCTGTGCCGCCCAGTCAAAAATGTAAAGGCTGCAGTTGACTTGGATCTTCCAAACTGGTTTAAAGACAGCATATATATCTAAGTTAAAGAGCATCTGTAGGCAAAATAATAATTAAAAAAAGGTTCAATTTATCCAGGTGGGGGATCACATATAGCATATCTTATTCACTAGCCTCTTCACAAGTTATTGAATACCCTAATTTTTCAATAATGTTTCCTGGTAAAACCTCTATTCCCTTACATACACTTTCCCACCCTATGTTCAGGGGCAATAAATTTGGGTTATTGGATTTTTCTTTTGCTTTGTTTTACTTGCACTCTGTGTCTTTAGGGTTTGATACCACTCAGTGGAGGTAGAGCTGAGTTACTACCCCTGTGTTCTTTAATAGAACATAAATGGGTATATGCTCTTTAGAAGGATAAGCAATGCAAACACTTCAAGAAAGTTCCAAAAAAAATGTTTTTAATATTCACAGCATAAAAACATCCCCAAAACGTTTGCAGCAGTGTTCCCATCCTCCTTAAAAAAAAAAGTGATGCATTTCGGGGAGGATTGACCCCTTAATCTTTTAATCTTCTATGGCCATGTTGCTAAATCTTTAATATCAGAGGGGCAGAATTTGTGGCAGGGGTAGAGTTTCTTGCTCAGACTTCATGCTGAGGCTATAGCATTTCAGGGGCTGAACATAGGCTGAGTTGTCTTGGCTGGAGGCCACAGTTGGAACTGGTCTGGGAATAAGGATGGGGGGACTGTTAGAAGCAGCAGTTCACTCTCAGAAAAGAGTAAAGACTCCTGGCCTAGCTGGCACCAAAGCAGTGCGGCCAACTGAGAGTTCTCCTGGCTGTCCCTGTGGCCATTCTGTCCCTGATGAACTAGTCATGTATGCACTGTAGTCATGCCCTTGCTGTAAGATGCAGACTAGTTTATTTTAGAAATGAGGACCAGAGCTGGAGATGACTTGGGTGTGGTTGCCCTAAAGCAGTTGTGTTGTGCTCTGATAGCGTGCAGTATAGAGATCTAAAGCCAAGCAACATTGCTGTCATTTGTACCGTGTCTCTGTGTGCATTTTTCAAATATTTTTTTAGCTCCTGGTATCCAGCTTCCAAGGAAAACAAAACTTTGGAGGTTAAGTTTTAAAAAGAGTAAAAAGTTAGTGAGGGGGAACAACTTTATGCCTTAGTGGAACTTATATTTATAGAAGTCAAATAAAAAAAAAAAAAACGGCAAAGGTTTGTTTTGCAAGGATCTGAAATCGGCGTTACGAAATTCCGACCTAAATAAGCAAAATACTTCTCAAGTTTAGCGTCTTGAGAAAACATGCTCGCTGCTTGCGGGGCGGTAATATAAATTGTTGGGAGAGCAAAAAGCCCTGTTCATTGTACGGGGATTTCTCTGCCCCCTTCAAACAGCAACAATATAACAAACAGTGTTGGAAATTCTCATTGCATTGGATTTTATGAGCTTTAATAAGAGATTTCTTAGCCTGGCCTGTGTAAATATGCCACATACATATTGTTCTGTGAATAAAGGCCTGCTTTATTCACTGTCAGTATTTCATGTTTTTTGGGTTATTTTTCCCATTAACCTTATGCTTAGCCTAAAACTAAACTCCAGGCACAGCAAAAAGTTTAGTTTCTACATATCAAACTCCTTAGAGGGATACCCAAAATAAACATATTACTGCAAAGTTTTACAGAGGTGGAGTTGGTTGAAGCTGCAGCAGTGGACAATTTACACAAGTATTTGTTTGACGTTTTTGTCAGGATAATCAAATGAAATACGGAGTCATCCCAATTTGGCAAGAGGAGCGAACCTTGGCTATACACACCTAGTAAACGAATTGATCGCCGATGTTCACATGGTGTGGCAAATTGACATCCTTGCTACCACTTTTTTTTTTTTTTTAAGATTTACAGTAGCTAGTGGACATGATGTAAATAAACAATAATACTAAAAATTGTTAGTCTTACACTACTAAAACTTAGAAATTATTCTGGTCCGACATGCAAGGTCCCTAGGGGGCATTCCAGTTTAGAATGCCCTGTGTTAAGGTAAAGAAAGATAGAGTTTATAAACTCACCAGAGGAAATAATTCTCAAAACCAACATATTCCAAGTATGTCACACACCCCGCTTCCACTATTCATGACAAATGGGTTATGGTCCAGTGGAGGGCGAACTTCTGCAGAGATGAAAGCAAAAAAGAAGCCCCTCCCGGTCCATAAATATCTGGGACCTCCCACACATTCCCCAGTTCCTTCTCTGCAGGATGGCGAGCAAGTCAGAAGATGTAGGCTACTCTTCCTTGCAGGTATGCCGGGCTTACACCCGGCCATTTTTTGCCTTATTTCTGCCCGGACCTTTATATTTAACCCCTTGTAGTAGCCTCCCAGCCTTGGCTGCAGGTCCAAGTGAGGGTAGGCAACACCTCAATAGGTGTTTAGGGAGCCATGCTCCCCCGTGAGACCCCATATAAAGGGGTAGGCGGAAGCCGGGTTGGTGATCCCGGTTTGGGATGCCCTGTCCCATATATCCCTTACACCCCTGGTGTGGGAATTCCCCCCTTCCTGGTTCCTCTGTATCCCTCCAGTGGGGGGGGGGGATATCTCTATCTTTCTCTCTTCACTTCAGTATGAATGTGTGTGGATGTGTGCGGTGTTATACTGTCACTAGGCTGGCCGCCGTTTGCCAAAATTGGTGCTTTATTGTTATCTCCTGAGGGGAGCTTCTTCCCCTCAGGCTGCGGTGTCTGAGGGGGCGGGGCCGGGTGCTCGCGCGCTGCCGCCCCCTCCTGTCTTGGCGCCATTTGCGGAGCCCAGCCCTGGCTGGGAACCGCGCTGCTGGTGTGAGGGAGGGGGGGGCAGGGCCCGCCCCTTCTTCTTCCTCTCTCGCTGTCCTTCTGGAGCTGCTTGCTGGTGGCAGCCATCACTGTTCTCATGTGAGTGCCCTCCGGGGCCCCCCTCCCTTTTTTTTTTATTGCATTGCATGTGCCCATTCTGTCAGGGGATCGCTCAGGCCCCCCTTCGGCTCATTCTTTTATAATGGTTATAATATATATAATATATATATTATGTTTGTGTGTGCATGTGCTTAAGGGCCTTTTCTCTTGTGTCTTTCAGGAGAACTCCCTGTGACTTGCAAAAAAGGGGATCCTCCTGGTCCTAGGGTCTCTAGAAGTAAAATCGGGCACCTAAAAATCCTCCCACTCGGGACTTAAAGGGGCATCCCGGGATGCTTACCAGCGTAATTCTCTCGGGTCATTGCGACTACCTAAAAAATCACCATATGGAGGCTCCACAGGATACCGGGGTCGGGCTCCCTTCGGGACAATCCCGGTTATGCGTGGTTTGTGGGGTATCCCTTTCCGGGGAGAATGTGCTAATTTGCATACCATGTGCGCAACAGGCCATAACGCGGCAGTCGGGTTCCCAGGCGTCTGGGTCAGTGCCGCCCGTCTCATCTCCCACCCCGCACTATCCGTACCCCAAGTGACACGGTCATTAGCGGAGAGTCGCACTCTGATGTTTGTGCTAGGCTGGCCAACATCGAGAAGTTTATTTTTTAGCTCAGTGGGCAGAAAGGCCCCTGCTAAGAAAAGGCTTTTGTCACCGGCTGTGCCGGTACTTGATTTTGATCATTATGACTCTTTTGATTGGTCTGATTATTCCCCGCTTGAGGAGGGGGAATTATTTGAGGAATCTGAGTCTGAGGATATGCAATTTTTTGATGCTGATGCTGGGCAGGCGCTGGGGGATGCGGTTGACACCCCCAAAGTCCTGGCCCAATTCTTGGAGGTTCTGGATATTTCCCCGCCAGCGGAGGCCCCTCCGAAGAAGGGGGGATTCTTTGGGTTCTCTAAGCCCCGCTTGGAGTTTCCAAATCAGGATAATTTTGACTGCATGATTCTGAAAGAATGGGAGAAGCCGAGTCGGCTTCACGGTGTTCCTCAGGGATGGGATAGGAAGTATCCCTTTCCGGTGGATGAGGTGAAGCGCTGGTCTTCCCCTCCCGAGGTTGATGCGCCCGTCTTAGGATTGTCCAACACATCTGTTGTACATACTCCTGACGCCACTACTCTTAAGGATGGCGAGGACAAGCGTATTGATCAGATGGCATGTCATGCCTTTGCCAGTGTGGGTTCTGCCTTGCGGCCTGTGTGCGCATCTGCGCTTGTGGCGGTGGCTACCAGGTCTGAGATTAGGGACATGTTAAATGGGTCCCAGCTCAACCCGGACAGCATTGAATTCACAACCCTCAAGAGGTGTGAATAGTTCATGAATTATGTTTTGTCGGCCAAGGACAACACTATTACCATGTGTAGCAGAACTTCGGCTCTTCTTGTGGCCATGCGCCGATCGGTCTGGCTACGCCAGTGGGCGGCTGACTTTGCGGCCAAGAAATCGCTTACAGCTTTCCCCTCCCTGGGTACGCGGCTGTTTGGAGACAAATTGGATTCTGTGGCGAAAGGTGGAAAGCTACCTCAGCGTAAGAGGCAGCATCGTTCCTTTCGGGGGGCAAGCTCCTTCAATCCTTCCTTTCGCGGGGGCAGAGGTCTTGCCTACTCTGGCTTCAGAGGTGATTCCTGGAACAGAGGCAGAGGACGTGCCCGTCCTGCCTCTACCTGGGGTTCCAAGCCCAGGCCCGTTGTCAAGCCAGCTCAGCAATGAGGGGGCGCCCTCACCCCTACGGGTGGGGGGACGGCTGCGGCTCTTCTTCCAGGTCTGGGCCCAGGAGGTCACAGACAAGTGGATTTTGGAAGTGGTATCATCTGGGTACAAACTGGAGTTCGAGTGCCGGCCTCCTCCCAGATTTTTAAGGTCTCGGGTGCCCTCGGATCCCCTGGCTGCGCAGGGGCTCCTGTCGGCTGTGAAGAACCTCCTGGACATGGAGGTCATATGCCCAGTGCCTTCCCCAGAGAGAGGCCGGGGCTACTATTCCAACCTCTTCACGGTCCCCAAAAAGGATGGTTCCATAAGACCCATTCTGGATTTGAAGTTTCTCAACAGGTTTATCATAACCAAAAAGTTCCGTATGGAGACTCTGCGCTCAGCCATCGGTTCCCTTCGTCAAGGGGACTTCATGACGTCCATAGACTTCAAGGATGCTTATCTCCATATACCGATCTTCCCAGCTCACCAGAGATTTCTCAGGTTTGTGGTGGGAGATCAGCATTTTCAGTTTGTGGCACTCCCATTCGGGCTGACCTCGGCACTGCGGGTGTTTACCAAGGTCCTGGCGGGCAAAATGGCCGTGCTCAGGGCATTCGCATTGTGCCGTATCTGGACGACCTACTCATCACAGCTTCTTCCCTCTGCCAGGCGGAGCTGGACACCAGGACGGTGGTGACGACGCTGGAGAGGTTCGGATGGGTGATCAACCACCCCAAGTCTTCTCTCTCCCCATCAAGGGAGATCTCTTTTCTGGGCATGAATCTGGATACCAGTCAGGCCAGAGTGTTCCTACCTCAGCCAAAGGTGCGGAGGGTTCAGGATCTGATACGTGTTCTCCTAACCAATCCTCGCCCTTCTATCCGGCTAGGGATGACTCTGGTAGGTTTGATGGTGGCTTCCTTCGAAGCAGTCCCCTTTGCTCAATTCCACATGAGTTCGCTACAACTCCATCTGTTGCTGAAATGGGACAGATGTCCACAGTCCTTGGATCAGTCATTTCTGATGTCTCCCAGGGTTCGGCAGTCCCTTCAGTGGTGGCTGGAATCAAGCAATCTGATGAGGGGCAGATCGTTCCTGGCCCCTCGTTGGGAGACGGTTACCATGGATGCCAGCCTGTCGGGCTGGGGAGGTTTCTGGAAAGATCATTAGTTCCAGGGGTTGTGGGGTCCTCAGGAGGCTCACACCCCCATCAATGTCTTGGAGCTCAGAGCTATCCACTTGGTTCTGTCGCGTCTGGCACTTCACCTACAGGGTTTACCGGTTCAGGTTCGATCAGACAATCGTACTGCGGTAGCTTACATCAATCACCAAGGAGGGACTCGCAGCAGGAGTGCCCTCAGGGAAGTCTCTCTGATTCTGACATGGGCGGAGAGCAATGTTCCTTGCATCTCGGCAGTATACATTCCGGGAGTGGAGAACACGGAGACGGACTCCCTGAGCAGGGGATTCTCTCGTCGAGGGGAATGGTCTCTCAACCACAGGGTGTTTCGGGCCCTGTGTCTCAAGTGGGGGACTCCGGAGGTGGATCTCTTTGCCTCTCGGCACAATCACAAGCTCCCAACCTTTGTATCTCTGTCTCAGGATCCTCTGGCCCTGGCAGTGGATGCCTTGTCCCTTGCCTGGAGGGATCTGGGGTTTCTGTACCTGTTTCCCCCCTTCTCCATGGTAGGCAAGGTAGTGCGCAAGCTGGCTCTAGAGGGGCCACCAGCAATTCTGGTGGCCCTAAGGTGGCCAAGACAGGTTTGATTCGCAGACGTCGTATGATTGGCGGTAGATCAGTACAGGCTGCCCCTGTCTCCGGATCTGATCTCTCAGGGTCAACTACGTTACCCCAATTTACAAACGCTCGCTTTGATGGCGTGGCTGAGGGAGGAAGGTTTGTCAAGGCGGTTATTCAAACCTTGATTGGATCTAGGAAGAGGTCTTCCTCTACCATTTACTATAGGACTTGGCGGTCCTATGTTGACTGGTGTGAGGCTAGGGCCTTACCTTGCAGGGTGTTTTCGATTCCTAGGATTTTGGAGTTTCTACAACACGGTCTGGATATGGGGTTCCAGCTCAGTACTTTGAAGGGTCAGGTTTCTGCCCTGGCTGTCTTTTTTCAAAGGTCTTCTGCTTTGCATCATCTGGTCAAGACTTTTTTCCAAGGGGTCACTCATGTTCGGCCACCTAGAAAGCCTTTGACTCCCGTTTGGGACCTAAATTTGGTTCTTTCGGCCCTCCAGGGGCCTCCCTTTGAACCAATGCAGGATCTGGCTCTTTCTGTGCTCACTCAAAAGGTTGCCTTTTTGGTGGCTATTACTTCTGTTCGGCGTGTCTCTGAGTTGGCGGCTCTGTCTATTCAGGCCCCTTACTTTGAGAGACACCAGGATAAGGTGGTTTTTCGCTTTAAACCAGATTTCCTTCCTGTAGTTCTCCCTTCCTTGTGTCCTAAGCCTAGCAATGACAAGGAGAGGGGTTTGCACTCTTTGGATGTGGTTCGTTGTGTTAAGTACTATTTGGTTGCTACTTCTCCTTTTCGTAAGACGGACGCCTTGTTCGTGGTGCTTTCTGGGCCCAGAAAAGGTTTGGCGCCCGCCAAGTCTACCATTAGTAAATGGATACGCCAGGCCATTGTTGGGGCCTATTCTGCTAAGGGGAGGGTTCCTCCTTTTAAGATCACTGCTCATTCTACTCGTGCTGTTGGGGCTTCCTGGGCTTTTCAGCACCAGGCTTCTGTTGAACAAGTTTGTAAGGCTGCTACTTGGTCTTCCGTTCATACTTTTTCAAAGTTTTATAAGGTTGATGTGCGGGCCTCAGCGGATGCTGTTTTTGGCCGCAAGGTTCTGCAAGCTGCAGTGGTTTAAATTGGTGCATTTTTTTGCTGTATTTGGATCCCCACCCATGACGGACGTCCCATATGTCATGAATAGTGGAAGCGGGGTGTGTGACATACTTGGAATAATACCATTTTGTGATTACTCACCTTTAAAATGGGTATTATAAGTATGTCACACACCCCGCTTCATCCCGCCCTTTTGTATTCTGGATCCTTTATATGGTGAACCTTTTATGGTTAAGAATGTTTTATTAGCTCTTCCTGGCCCCCTTACTGCTGTCATATACTGGGGAATGTGTGGGAGGTCCCAGGTATTTATGGACCGGGAGGGGCTTCTTTTTTGCTTTCATCTCTGCAGAAGTTCGCCCTCTACTGGACCATAACCCATATGTCATGAATAGTGGAAGCGGGGTGTGTGACATACTTATAATACCCATTTTAAAGGTGAGTAATCACAAAATGGTATTTTTGGCCATTAAGCAAGGCTATTCTTAGTTATTCTAAAGGCAAGTCCATTGGTTGTCTCAATGGCTTGGGCTACACCAGGGGTACTCAACCACTTTTTGTAAAGGTCTGTTTAAAAGCATCCAGTGAGAGGTAGAGGTCCGGACGGGGGCTGTCTCGGGAGGTGGACAGTTAAAAATCAGACCGCACCATCCCGAAAATCCTATTGGCCGCTGGGAAAAACAGGATTTTTTTGGGCCCCACAAAACCTACAGCAGATTGTACTTTGTACTGCAATGCTAGGTACTAGGGAGCCATGACACTGGCAAGAAGACTAAGCACTACATTGCTAATCGAGGGGGCAGCTCTGAGCATGGCAACACAGGAGCAACTGAGTGCAGGCCTGTCAGGGCAGGGGTCCGGAAATCTGGTGCCAAGGTCCGCATTCGGACCCTGGTCCACCAGTTGAGTAACGCTGGGCTACACGTTGTACTGTCCTAAATTTCAATCATTTTTTTAAAAGACCCTGTAGTTCCTAAATTATCTTTAAAAGTATTAGAGCATTGAAGATTAATAGAAAAAAATAAGAGAAACATAGGGTGTGGCAACAGCTATGTGATGTAAGCACACTTTGATGAGTTTGAGTGGAGGGCGAGGTTCCAGAGCCGCAGAGAGACATAGCCAGTCAGGATGTCTGGGCAGGGAGTGTGGGGGGTGTTTCCATTCTTGGTCCACCGAAGTTTATTTGATGGACTAGATCAGCAGGGTGGGGACTGAAACCTGAATGAGGAAGTGATTTTCCTCACCAAGGAGACAGACAGAGAGGGAAGCAGAGCGCGTGAACCCCTCAAAGGTAAGCTACTGATATTTATTTTCTAACTTTTGACTTGCCAAAACTTTAATCACTATGTTGCACAATAAAATGTGATTATTACATTTTTATAAGTGGACCAAAACCCACAGATATTGGGCCAGGAATCTATAAGATTCTCGAGCCGATTGACCCCCCCCCCCCCCCCCAGAGCATCCAGATTTGGGATGGCCCGCTGTGTGAACCCCCCAGCCACTATACCGCTGCATCCCGCTATCCCTCTAGCAGGCATTGAATGGCCGGCACGAGCACGCTCCCTGTTAGAGAGTAGCGGGTAGTGATCTAAATATAATAATTAAGAAATATGTAGGGTAATAATATCAGCACTCTAGGATACGGATGCCGCCATCTTGGCCCAGTAGCATCACATGGTACAGCACAGGTGAGCTGCAGTATAAACAGAGCAAGCATTAATTCACCATCAACCTTCAACATCATTTAATGAAAAGCCCAAACCCTTTAAAACTATTCCCCAGCATCTAAAGTTAATATATCTAACATTTTTAGTCACTATTTATTCTTTCCCCCACTAGCCTGCAGCTCTGTTCAGCACACAAGGATACGGATGCCGCCATCTTGGCTCAGTAGCATCACATTCTGAGGAGAGGGGTCAAAAGTGCAGGGAGGCAGGGTTATAGCTGTGCTTTGCACAGATAAAGTAGAGCTGGGGTAAGGAAAAGTTCAGCAATCACAGAATGCAGAGCAGCACAGTCAGAAGACACTTCCTGTTTGCAGGCAGCCTGACACTACATGGGCCGCCATCTTGGATGTTTAAAAGCTCAGAAAATGAAGTAGGTGCATGTAGAATAATTTTTATGTGAGCAATCTGTATGTACAGGGCGGAGGAAACATATAAGATAGGTTCTTATTCAGGGTGAAGGTCCAGATTAATGTGAGCAATCTGTATGTACAGGGCGGAAGAAACATATGAGATAGGCTCTTATTCAGGGTGAAGGTCCAGTTTAATGCTAAGTTCAGCAGAAATGGTTGCCTTGTGTCCAATTTCAGGCTATCAGACACCTATCCTATGATTATTAATCTATATGTGGTAGTGAATCATTTGATTTATCAGCTTTGATTCCAAAAATTGCAAATTTCTCTGCAAGAGGCTCGTTATCCAATCTGGGCCTTATCTGACATTATACATATGATTTAACCAACTCACTCCAGACTGTTCTGTCTACACACGCTTTATGGACAGTGCTCTGATAATCTGCCGACCAAACGCCTTATAAAAAAATGCCTGGTACGTGCCAGTGTTTGCGTCTAAAAGTTATCAGCCTTGCTGCTTCCTGTGTGAGTCACTGAGATTGCTATCGTCTGTGTTCTTTTGTAGAGTTTTTTATGGTTGCCTTCTTATGCACAGCTCTAGGTTAATCATTGGAAACGATCTGCTTTTATGGTGTTCTGATGTATAAGCAGATATGAACTTTATGCTAAAGAACTGGAGGCCTGTGTTTGTACGTTGGCTCAGAGCCAGAGCAATCCAGAGGAGGGCATGCTGAAGGTTGTCAGGAGGGTGATTTTGTTGTCAGGTTTCATGTTACATCTATTGCTGATGAGTGATGACAAGTTATGCGTTGCATACCCAAGTTACTTAGATGCTCATAATTAGGAAAAACTAAACCATAATTTGAGCAGACCAGGCTCATGTTCTTGCTTATTTCACTGAATGCAGCATAGAGAATTGGTTCTAAGGTTTCGAAAAGATAGACAGGCTTGAGTGAATC
This sequence comes from Gastrophryne carolinensis, assembly GCA_027917425.1. Classification (NCBI taxonomy): domain Eukaryota; kingdom Metazoa; phylum Chordata; class Amphibia; order Anura; family Microhylidae; genus Gastrophryne; species Gastrophryne carolinensis. The sequence goes on from CM051237.1 coordinate 443,009,988, forward strand.
TGTTAAGTAAGAAATAAGATACTGGAGCCATGTAAACCACTGGTGTAGGGGGTCCAACTCGTCACAAGCATCACCCCAAAGTCAAATATTCATATTTTTTTTCATGACAACTAGAGTTTAGAATTCTATTCAGCAGATGGGTTTTGTGCAGTAGGTATAGGGGAGCGCATCATATTGTCACACTAGATTAGAAACACTTAAAAATGCCATTGAAATTACTCTTTAAATTACCACTGGATTAATAGGTACTAGAACTCAACAATATAATGTATTGGCTCAACTGTGCTTCGTATAGAGGCTAAAAAGAAATCTGTATTGCTAAATTAGACAAAAAAGCATTAAAACCACATAGCAAAGCATCCTTTACAAATGATCTTCAATATTGCTCACTTTGATCTTCACCACGTTGGGTTAAATTTTTAAACGTAGATGGACTCAAAGCATATACGATATCGGAGTCTCCTACTCCTCTTAAATTTCCTCCAATATTTGTGTTTTAATAATTATCTTTTTATTCCAATATTGTCTTAAGTTACAGTTAGATTTAATATATGTTAACTATTGTACTTGCGTTTCAGTTCATCTTCAAAAAAGCATGGATGACTCATTGGTAGAGCAAATGGGGCATTCCATTTACCATCCGCTGGCAATATTGCTCTTTCTGGGTCTGGACAAAGGTCTTCGAAAGGTTCTCTCGCTGTGAGCTTGTAGTATCGCATACCGCCCAGTTGTGCGAGAGGCCTTGCTTACTGCAATATGTCACACGCCCCAAAGCTATACGAACAAACTGCCAAATAATATTTTATAAACAAATCTGTTTGAAGTTTTTCCTTAGAGTCAAATACTGGCCTTTAGCTATGTGTCACAAGGTCCATCCACCATAAAATGTATTGGACCTTTATAATTCCAACTTGTCGAAGGTCAATATCAAGGAATAGGGCAAGAGGGGCTCTTTAAAAAAAAAAAAAAAAAAAGTATGAAAAATACAACAGCGTTTCTTATAATGCAGTAGAACATTGAGTTGCTTTTTACATTATACTATTAAGTCTTAACCACCATCATCTGATTGTGGCGCCTGACCAAATACCTCTTAAACACCACACCATATGCAGAAAATGCTTTCTCAGCAACAGTGGTTCATCCTCCCTACATATCACAAATGCTGCTTTTCCCGTATCTCTCTCCACATGGGCCGGCCGACTGGAAAATGATTTCTACAGTTGTTACAGAATACGGCTGTACACATGATGGCATAATGACAGCTTGAATGGCTCGTTTTCCCACAACGCTTTATACTGCTGCAATTTAGTGTAATTTAAACACTTTTGCAGATGTATTATTTCTTTTGCTCCCAGGCTTTAAACTCGCCCCCTTCCGTTTGCTTAGACCCTCATTTGGGCAGAAAGAAACACAAAATTCTCCACAGGCAGGCCAGGGTTTGTTCAAAAATAAGCAGTGTAACTATATATATTTACGAGACATGGCTTCATGGCTTGCACTCTTGGGACAAGCGTTTAAAGAAAATTAAAACACTTAAAATGACAAGGGTCTCAAAACGAGCAGAGGTCAAGTGTTCTGGAAAGTCTTTTATGCTGAGTCAAGAGACCAGTCACACAGGAGAAGTGCCCTGTGTAACAGTTTTACTGAGAACGACCAAGAAATGGGGAAATGGAGACGTTGCTTGTGGTCTAAGGTTTTTAAGATTTTCAAGCTGCTCATTACTGATAGACCATATAATTGTTTGTTGCATTTTTGTTTTATTTGGATCCAAACATACAACATTAAAATACTGTTTTAAAACTTACTGATGTATTAGAGAACAAACTCTTCCAAGAATTTCACCTTGATAGAGGTCGACATGTTTAAAGTGGACCTTATTTAAAGCAAGGTGTTGACCCCAACCATAAGACAGGCTGGGGTCATCCACAATTGAGGTTGGTCCGCTTTAAAGTGGACCAACACCGAGGATTTTCACTATCCTGGGTGTTCACTTCTGCGGGGCACCCCGATGTGTGAAACCCCCCAGAAAGCTCCAAAAAACGTACCTCACCGCCGACGGACAAGCTGAGGCCACCGCCTCTCGCGCGTCCCACTTACAGGGAGCGTGTCCGCGCCGGGCGTTTGTGAATGGCCGGCGCGGGCATGCTCCCTGTAAGAGGGACCCGCGAGAGGCGGTGGTGGCCCACACATGCGCCGTTGGAACGGGAGAAGGTAAGGTTTGTGGGCGTCCAGGGGGGTTTCACACAGCGGGGCATCCCGAATTCGGATGCCCGTGGGGAGGGAGCTGATCGGCCCGGGAATCCTATAGATTCCCGGGCCGATCAGCCATGGGTGTTGGTCCACTTTAACTACAGCCTAGGTGGCCTTCCCTGGACCTACCAGGAGACATTGCAGGATCCGGAGCGGCGGTTCCTCTTTGTAAAGGGTACCCTCTTCTCCTTAAAAATCACTCTGCCAACATGTTACTCCCCGAACTCCAATCACTCCACGCTACCCTAGAAAAACTGACTTCCTTTGCAGAAGGGGTCCTGCTGTTGGGCGGCAACTTTAACACGCTCCTTGACCCGGCACTAGACACATCCAGGGGATCCTCGAACACTCCCTTTTCTAAGCTTAAGAAGATAAAGGCCCTCTTCCTCAAAAACCAGCTGAAGGATGCTTGGCGGTTACTTAACCCCAGAGAAAGAGGCTACATGTTTTTCTCTGCCCCGCATAATTCATATTCACCCATTGATTGGTTCCTGGTTCCCCACAAGTTTCTCCACTTGATAGTTAGTATGGACATTGGTCAGATCACCATCTCCGATCATGCTCCTATCTCCCTGACACTTGCCATCCTCGACGCTCCACCCCTAAGAGGCCAATGGCGACTTAATAACTCACTTTTGCAAGACCCCGTGGTCAGAGAGGACTTAGTTGAGTTCTTTGCTGTAAAAAACACAGAGGATGTCCCCCGAATATATCTGTGGGAAGCCCACAAATGCGTGATCAGGGGTCTCTGGCATGGGGCACGGCTTATGAGGGAAAGAAACAACTGCATTCTCCGCCTGACTCAGGAGATATCTAATATTGAATCCTTGCATAAGCGCTCCCTCGATGGAGCTTTGGGGGCGAAGTTGGCTAGCCTCAGGCAGTCTCTCAGAGACATCTGCTTACTGAAGCGAAAAACCTGGCAGTTAGGACTATGAGTACAGCAACAAGTGTAGCAGGGTGCTGGCTATGGCCCTAAAAGCCCAGCGCAGCAGGAATTTTATCCTGGTAATTCAGGGGGGGAGGGGCAGCAGACTCCACCTGCCAGCCGACATAACGAATGCTTTCAGTGAATGTTATGGGAACCTATATAATTTGCCACAGGACCACTCAACCGCCCATCAGAGTAAAATAGCTGCATACATCCGGGAGTCGGGCCTCCCTCGGCTTAAACAGGAAGTAATTACTGTATTTTTCGCCCTATAAGACGCACCTGCCCATAAGACGGATTTGGGGGAAGAAAATAAGAAAAAAAATATTTTGAACCAAAAACGCACCATTACAGACAGTGTGGCATTCCCCTATCCCATTCCCATAGGCTGTGTGGGATGACCCCATTCCATAGACAGTGTGGCATCCCCCCTCCCATTCCCCATATACCCATTGGCTGTGTGGCATCCCCCTCTCCCCCCATTAGTATAGGCTGTGTGGCATCCCCCTCTCCCCCATTAGTATAGGCTGTGTGGCATCCCTCTTCCCCCATTCCCATAGGCTGTGCGGCATCCACCTCTCCCCCCATTCCCATTGGCTGCGTGGCATCCCCCTTCCCCCCATTAGTATAGGCAGTGTGGCATCCCTCTCTCCCCATTCCCATAGGCAGTGTGGCATCCCCCTCCCCCCATTAGCATAGGCTGTGTGGCATCCCCCTCCCCCCATTAGTATAGGCTGTGTGGCATCCCCCTCCCCCCATTAGTATAGGCTGTGTGGCATCCCCCTCTCCCCATTCCCATAGGCTGTGTGGCATCCCCCTCCCCCCATTAGTATAGGCTGTGTGGCATCCCTCTCTCCCCATTCCCATAGGCTGTGTGGCATCCCCCTCTCCCCATTCCCATAGGCTGTGTGGCATCCCCCTCCCCCCATTAGTATAGGCTGTGTGGCATCCCTCTCTCCCCATTCCCATAGGCAGTGTGGCATCCCCCTCCCCCCATTAGCATAGGCTGTGTGGCATCCCCCTCCCCCCATTAGTATAGGCTGTGTGGCATCCCCCTCCCCCCATTAGTATAGGCTGTGTGGCATCCCCCTCTCCCCATTCCCATAGGCTGTGTGGCATCCCCCTCCCCCCATTAGTATAGGCTGTGTGGCATCCCTCTCTCCCCATTCCCATAGGCTGTGTGGCATCCCCCTCTCCCCATTCCCATAGGCTGTGTGGCATCCCCCTCCCCCCATTATAATAGGCTGTGTGGCATCCCTCTCTCCCCATTCCCATAGGCTGTGTGGCATCTCCCTCCCCCCATTCCCATAGGCTGTGTGGCATCCCCCTCCCCCCATTCCCATAGGCTGTGTGGCATCCCCCTCTCCCCATTCCCATAGGCTGTGTGGCATCCCCCTCTCCCCATTCCCATAGGCTGTGTGGCATCCCTCTCCCCCCATTCCCATAGGCTATGTGGCATCCCCCTCTCCCCATTCCCATAGGCTATGTGGCATCCCCCTCTCCCCATTCCCATAGGCTATGTGGCATCCCTCTCTCCCCATTCCCATAGGCTATGTGGAATTCCCCTCTCCCCATTCCCATAGGCTATGTGGCATCCCCCTCCCCCCATTCCCATAGGCTGTGTGGCATCCCTCTCCCCCCATTCCCATAGGCTGTGTGGCATCCCCCTCTCCCCATTCCCATAGGCTGTGTGGCATCCCCCTCCCCCCATTAGTATAGGCTGTGTGGCATCCCCCTCCCCCCATTCCCATAGGCAGTGTGGCATCCCCCTCCCCCGTTAGTATAGGCAGTGTGGCATCCCCCTCCCCCCGTTAGTATAGGCTGTGTGGCCCCTCTCCCCCCATTCCCACCCCCCTCCCCCCATTAGTATAGGCAGGCGCCATGTAAAAAAAAAAATAAAAAATAAACTCACCTGTCCGCTGACACCGCTGCGGTGAGCGGCCGGCTCCGTGAATGGGGTGGGCGTGGCCTGCGCCGCAGCGCAGGCCACGCCCACCCCATTCACGAGCTGGCTCTGTCCCGGCCCCGCCGCTGCGATCGCTGTCTTTTCAGGCAGCGATGACAGCGGCGGGGCCAGAGACAAAGCCCCTTCCGCTCCTCCATCTGCTTCCTGTGCACATGCGAAGGTCCGGGCAGCGGGTGGGCGTGGCCTGCCCGGACCTTCGTGCTCGCATGTTCTGAGCCCGGAAGAGGCAGCAGATGGAGGAGCGGCGGGGGCTCTGTCTCTGGCCCCGCCGCTGTCATCGCTGCCTGAAAAGACAGCAATCGCAGCGGCGGGACCGGGACAGAGCCCCCGCCACTCCTCTGGCCTCTCGCAGTGTGGCAGACAACGCGGGAGCGACGGGGAGGAATATCTGAGGGCCATCAAAAATACAAAGCCGGGTTGGTTTCAATCTGGGATACTATAAGGAGTTTGCGGAGACTCTGGGCCCGCAGTTCATAGCCTCCTTCAGTTCCCTGAAAGATGGTTCCCTGATAGCTATAGGCCCATTTTCCTCCTAAACTGTGACTTAAAGCTTTTCAACAAAATACTTGCAGACAGATTAGCTGTTTGTCCCCTCGCTCATTCACTGGGACCAAGTAGGCTTTGTCCCTTCAAGGGAGGGTAGGGATAATACCACAAGAGTGATCGACGTGATCCATCAAGCACACTCGGTGTGGCAGATACAACCCTCCTTTCGACGGACGCAGAGAAGGCATTTGATAGGGTTAGCTGGGACGTTTTGTTCTCAACCCTCCGGCATATCGGCTTAGGAGATAATTTGATCCAGTGGATTATTACCTCCTACTCATGCCCCTCGGCGTCCATCATGGCAAACAGGCTCCCGTCCAGGCCTTTCTATCAAACAAACGGCACGCGTCAGGGGTGCCCGCTATCTCCTCTGATGATTAATCTAACGTTAGAGCCATTTCTGTGAACTGTCAGAAAGAGCCCGGACATTACTGGCGTTCAGGTTGGTCGTGCAGAGCATAAGGTGGCGGCATATACCGACGACCTGATCTTCTTTATCACAAAACCCGAAATGACCCTCCCTATCTTGCTAGCTGAACTTCGGGCATTTCAGACAGTGTCAAATTATAAAATAAATGATCAAAAGTCCTCGGCTCTTAACATTAACTTCCCCCCGAAAAGACTGGAACATATCACAGAAAACTTCCGATTCAAGTGGGAGCGAGAGGCAGTAACCTACCTGGGAACACAAATACCGGCCTCCCCCCCCCCCCCCCCCCCCCAAAGGATTTATTGCCTTAACTTTCCACCGTTATTGAAGACCCATGCTAGTTTGGTCAGCAGTTAGTCAGGGCTGCCAACTGAGGAGCATACAGCTTCCCTTCTTTAAGGGGCCCTGAGGCTTAAGATCGGGACAGCTTTTTATTTTTATTTATGGGAAAAAAAATATCTTTGTAATTTATAGGGGGGCGATGCAGGTTCAGCTATCCCTGCACCTCCCCCGTGTTCCCCCTCTCCACCAGTATGTTTACTTCCCCTGACTGTGTAGGTTTTAAAAGGGTGTTGACACCTTTTAATTCCAAGATGGATGGCATGGTTTGTGCTTAATGGGAAGTAACGTCACTGCCCTTTCCTCCTTGGCAGATGATCTACAGGCAGCAGTGCTGTATGATACTGCTGCGTACCTGCGGCCACGCTTCTCGCCCCCACACCAGTGGCTCCACTCTGGACCCAGGATGGACTCTCCATCCAGCGGCCTAGTTTTTCTAGATCTGTAGCCGCCATCTTGCGGCTGATGAAGTTTGGCCTGCCACCATCGACGAAGGTTGACCTCCTATCTATACCGCATCAGCCATTGCCAGACCCTTTGTACAGGTAGGACTCCAGTAGGGCACCTTTTATCTAAAGTGGTATTTTTGTCACTGTGATGTACCTAATGTTTTGGTGTCTCCTGTCTTTCAACTGGAGTTCTTAAAGGGGGCACAGACTAGAGCCCTGGGCATACACTCCCTTCCTTTACTATATATAGGCAGGTTGAGTAGGTAGTCTATAGGAGAAACCATGGCTTTCCATGTACTTACTAATCGGACTTAAATCGGACCAAAACCCACTGAACTTGTGAAATAGATTTGGCCCTGCCAATATTCCCTTCTTAGGGTTTAGATCTAGACATGAATATATTCTTAGTATACAGTACGTCCTGCTCCAAATCGAATACTTGCACGTGGGATATACTCCGCCAGATGGCGCTGGACGGCAGAGACATCGAAAATAGGCTCCTCCCGGCCCCTCAAATACCCGGGGACCTCCCACAAATCCCAAGAATTTCTCAGCAGTCTGGCTGCGAAGGACGAGAAATGGCTCTCTACTCGCAGGTGGGCGGGGCTATTAGCCTGCGGCCCTGTAGGACTTTTCCCACCCGTTCCACTAGTAATATGCCTCCCAGCCTTGGCTGCGCTGGTCGGGTGATGGTAGGCAGCACCGCTGTTAGGTGCTTAGGAGCGCTGCTCCACCACAATCCCCCACCAAAGGGTAGGCGGTTCAGGCTTATGGTGAAGCCTCTATGGGAATCCCCTCCCGCACTAGTGCCCCTTGCCCCTGCCCATCGGTGGGCCCTGTTTAAGTGGCCGCTGTCCTCCCTCATTCTCCTTGTAGCCTTCGGGGGAAAAGAGGGTGTATGTGTAAATGTGTATGCTATGCATTCTGTGTTTTACACTCTCTTTTTATTCTGTTTAGTCTTGTGTCAGCCGCCACGCTGACTTGCCTTTACTGTCTTTCTAAAATTGCAGCCGCCGCACGCTGACTTTGTTCCTCGCTTAGCGGCGGCATTACCTCAGGCGCTGGTGCGCCATCATTGGCTGCTTGCATGTTCTGGCTTCGCGCTCTTCGGGGGGGTGGGGGAGGGCGTCTATGGCGCGCTCCGCGTCATCGCTGATACCGGCCCGCCCCTCGAGGTATACCGACGCCATCTTTAACCTGCTTGGTTGGCCCATGCGCGACGGCCCCCTACCTGCCGCGGTCCATAAGTGCCCTCGCGGGTGGCTTTTTATCTTTCACTTTTGTTACTGTGTGCTTACAGGTCTTGTCTGCTTATGTCTTTCAGGCGGGGCGAACCCTTTTGGCTTCTCCCGGCCCTGTATTAGTGTATACTCCCACTTCCCTAGCGGGTTATTGGTGCATCCGGGGTTGCTATATAGCGGCATTCCCTATCGGCATATAGTGCCGCTATAATCACCATATGGAGGCATCCCAGGATAATGCGACCGGGGTTCCTTCGGGACAAGACCGGCTGTGTGTAGCGTGTGGGCGCGGGTCTGTGTACCCTGTGCTCAGCAGGTGCTTGCATTGCAATCTGTCCTGCCAGTGGCTGCACCTCATTTTACTTCACCCATTCCCCCAAGCTTAAATCTCACTCCTGCTGAGTTGCATACAAGTGGAGATTCTCAGCCTGATGTGTCTTCTAGACTGGCTACTGTTGAGCAGTTGATTGCTATGTCCTTAGCGTGTAAGGCCCCTGCTAAAAAGCGGCACTTAACGCCTAATGTCACTATTTTCCCTATGGAAACTGAGGAGTTTTTGAATCTTTGTGGCTATACCCTGTCTGATGAAGGGGAGCTGTTTTCTGACTCAGGCTCATCTGATGAGAGACCAAGGGGTCACGACGATTCTGGCTCTGACCTCTGGGCCCGGATGACACTGAGAGATTATTGACCCAGATATTTGAGGTTCTGTCCATCTCTCTCCCTGTTGCGGCCCCCAGACAGAGAGGGGAGCTTTTCCATACAGCAAAATCACGTTTGGAATTTCCCGAGCAGGCACATTTCCATAACCTTGTGCTCAAGGAATGGGAGCGCCCCAGTAAACTTCCCGGGGTTCCAAAAAGTTGGGATAGGAAGTACCCCTTCCCTGCTGAGGTGGTAAAGTGTTGGTCACCCCCCCCCCCCCGAGGTGGATGCCCCGATCCTAGGACTGTCTAATACCTCTGTCATGCATTCCCCTAACTCTACTACCCTGCGGGATGCTGAGGACCGGCGCATTGACCAGCTGGCATCCCACGCCTTTGCATGTGCGGGGGCGGCGCTGCGCCCGCTCTGTGCCTCTGCCATTACTACTGTGGCCACTAGAACCCTTATCAGAAACATACTTGATAGTGCCCCTGACGATTTGCCTTGTGAGGTGTTCAATGCACTCTCCAGTTGTGATGTTTTTGTAAATTTTGTCCTCTCAGCATTGGATGACACCATCAGAATGTGTGCCAGAACTTTTGCCCTTGTGGTGGCTATACGCCACTCGGTTTTGCTGCGCCAGTGGACTGCTGACAACGCTGCCAAGAAGGCCCTGGTTTTCCCTTCAAAGGACTGTTTGGGGACCGCCTGGACCTTTTAGCTAAGGGAGGCAGGCTACCCCAGCGCAGACGTCAATCTAGGCCCTTTCGGGATCAGGGTTCCTTCTCCTCCCCTTACCGTGGTGCCAGACAGGGGAGGGGGGTTTCCTTTCCTGGGACCCGGGGAGATTTCTGGGGCAGAGGGCGTGGACGTCCTGGCCCCTCCTGGGGTCCCAAAGCAAAATCTTTCCCCAAGCCCCCTCAGGCATGATGGGGAGCCCTCACCCATCCGGGTGGGGGGACGGCTGCAGCACTTCGCTCACATCTGGAGGCTTCATGTCTCAGACCGATGGACTCAGGAGATAGTGTCCTCCGGTTACAAGATAGAGTTTGCTGCCTGTCCCCCTCCAAGATTCATCAGATTCCGGATTCCTCAGGACCCTGTGTCAGCTCAGGAGCTAGTGCAAGCTGTGCAAGGCCTCCTGGAGCTGGGGGTGATCTGCCAGGTCCCCTTAAGAGAAAAAGGCAAGGGCTTTTATTCCATCTATTCACAGTACCCAAAAAAGATGGTTCAGTCAGGCCCATCCTGGACTTGAAGATCCTCAACAAATTTGTCAGGGGCAGGCGCTTCCGCATGGAAACTCTGCGCTCTGCCATCAGTTCCCTGCGCCAAGAGGATTTCATGACTTCTGTGGACATCAAAGATGCTTACCTTCATATTCCTGTGTTCCCAGGTCATCAAATGTTCCTCAGGTTCGCTGTGATGGATCAACACTACCAGTTTGTGGCCTTGCCATTTGGCCTCACTTCAGCCCCCAGGGTGTTTACCAAGGTGCTGGCTGGCGTGATGTCTCTGCTCAGATGTCAGGGCGTACGCGTGCTTCCCTATCTGGATGACATTCTCATCACTTCCCAGTCTCTACATCAGGCAGAGTTGGATACTCAGCTGGTGGTGTCCACTCTGGAGTCATGCATGGATGGGTGATCAACCACCCCAAGTCCTCACTGTCCCCTTCCTTGGTAACTCCATTCCTAGGAATGAATCTGGATACAGTTCAGGCAAGGATTTTCCTTCCTCAGAAGAAGGTGGACAGTCTGATTGCACAGGCCCAGTCCCTCCTAGCTTGTCCTCATCCCTCCATCAGGCAGGGGATGCAGCTGGTGGGCCTGATGGTGGCGTGCTTCGAAGCAGTACCTTATGCTCAGTTCCACTTGAGACCTCTGCAACTCCACCTATTGTCAGTATGGGACAAGGACCCAGCGTCCCTGGACGGGGTCTGTGTGCTCTCCTCTCGGGTCAGGAGGTCCTTCTTGTGGTGGATGGACTCAAGGAACCTGTTGGGGGGCAGATCCTTTCTTACCCCTCCCTGGGGGACGGTCACTACGGATGCCAGTCTGTCAGGTTGGGGGGGGTTTCTGGAAGTCCCTGCGGTTCCAGGGGAGGTGGGGCCCTCAGGAGGCCCACACACCTATCAATGTCTTGGAACTGCGGGCGATCAGGTTAGTTCTGGATCACTTGACTACTCGCCTTCGGGCCCGCCTGTTTAGGTGCGCTCGGACAACCAGACGGCAGTTGCCTACATCAATCATCAGGGAGGGACCCGGAGCAAGGGGGCCCTCCAGGAAGTGTCTCTGATCCTGACTTGGGCGGAGACCAATGTCCCCTGCATATCAGCGGTGTACATCCCGGGGGTGGAAAATCGCCTGGAGGACTCTCTGAGCAGGGAGACCTCTCGTCAGGGAGAATGGTCCCTATGCAGCAGGGTGTTTCAGTCACTGTGTCACCGTTGGGGCCAACCAGATGTGGATCTGTTTGCGTCCCCCCACAATCACAAGCTCCCTGTCCCAGGATCCTCTGGCATTGACCTCGAATGCTCTAGCAATGTCATGGCAGGACTTTCAGTTCCTGTATGTCTTCCCTCCAATTCCCCTACTGGGCAGGGTTCTGCTCAGGATTGCTTTGGAAGGGGTGCCAGCAATTCCGTGGTGCAGCTGGCAGTAAATCAGTACGCTCTGCCCTTGGTGCCAGATCTGCTCACTCAGGGCTCACTACGCCATCCCAATTTACAAACTCTGGCTTTGACGGCCTGGCTGCTGAAACCTCCATCTTGATGGAGAAGGGGCTGTCTTCTTCGGTTATGGATACTTTGATAAAGGCTAGGAAGAAGTCTTCCTCTTCCATTTATTACAGGGTTTGGCGTGCCTACATTGACTGGTGTGAGTCTAAGTCTCTTCCCTGTCGGGTGTTCTCTATTCCCAGGATTCTGGAGTTCCTGCAGCATGGGTTGGAGATGGGACTCCAGCTCAGTACTCTGAAGGGTCAGGTTTCTGCCCTGGCTATTTTCTTCCAGAAGTTCTTTGCTCAGCACCCTCTGATCAGGACTTTTTTCCAGTGGGTCACTCATGTGCACCCTCCACGTAAGCCTATGGTGCCTGTTTGGGATTTGAACTTGGTTCTGTCAGCCTTGCAGGCTACTCCCTTTGAACCTGTGCATGATGCTGCTCTGGCCATTCTTACGCTCAAGGTTGTATTTCTGGTGGCTATTACCTCTGTCAGGCGTGTCTGAGTTGGCGGCGCTTTCCATTCAGCCCCCCAACTATGAGAGACACCAGGACAAGGTGGTGTTTTGTTTCAAACCTGACTTTCTGCCTAAGGTAGTGTCTGCTTTTCATTTGAATCATGATATTGTTCTTCCTTCTTTGTGCCCTAATCCTAGCAATGCTAAGGAGAGGATTTTGCACTCTTTGGATGTGGTTAGGTGTCTGAAGTACTGTCTGGTGGCTACTGCACCTTTCAGGAAAACTGATGCTCTTTTTGTGGTCCCTTCTGGTCCTAGGAAGGGTTTGGCTCCTGCCAAGTCTACTATCAGCAAGTGGATTCGTCAGGCTGTGATTCAGGCCTACTCTGCTAAGGGGAAGAATCCTCCCTTCCGCCTTACTGCTCATTCCACTCGTGCTATTGGTGCCTCTTGGGCTTTTCAGCACCAGGCTTCTGTTGAACAAGTTTGCAAGGCTGCTACTTGGTCTTCTGTTCATACCTTTTCACACCTACGTTTTACAAGGTTGATGTTAGGGCCTCAGCTGATGCTGCTTTTGGCCGAAAGGTTCTGCAGACGGCAGTGGTTTAAACTGTCTGCTGCTGATTTTTCTTGAATATCCAGCACTACTTTATGGACACTGCTATTGGATGTCCCACGTGTAAGTATTAGATTTGGAGCAGGACATACTGTTTACTAAGAACAATACAATTCTATGATTACTCACCTGTAGAATTGGTATTATGAGTATACAGTACGTCCTGCTCCAACCCACCCTTGGTTTGCATTATCTTGGATCCCCTGTATGGTGATTGTTATCATTGTTATAGTTGATAGTTTGGATTGTTTAATTCTCCCGGCTTCTCATTAACTTCTTTTCAATGCTGGGGATTTGTGGGAGGTCCCCGGGTATTTGAGGGGCCGGGAGGAGCCTATTTTCAATGTCTCTGCAGTCCAGCGCCATCTGGCGGAGTATATCCCACGTGTAAGTATTAGATTTGGAGCAGGACGTACTGTATACTCATAACACCAATTCTACAGGTGAGTAATCACAGAATTGTATTTTTTGCTTTTGAAATAGTCCTTAAACACTTTTTTTTTTTTTTTTTTTTTTTTTTGCTGTCCCTCTCTGAAAGATGGCAGGTGACCAGTCATTGCATAGGTGTGGCAATGACATCATTGCCACACACGACCGTGGCAATGAATGGAGGTACAGCTAAAACATCATCTGGGATTAGAGTGAAGCAGTAGCAGTGCAAATTGGCAAAATTCATCTGGGATTAGAGTGAAGCAGTAGCAGTGCAAATTGGCAAAATGTACTCTACATGGGGGGGGGGGGGGAATTCAGGGGATGCTAGTTGTGGGTTTTGGTCCCATTTATTATAAGATCATTTGATTTCTACTGTACACTATTTCTCAGGCATCAGATATGGACGTGGCCTCTAGCGGCCTGGGCACCGTGGCATTTTGTGTGGGGTGCCAGGTCATATTGACGTAGGGGGAGGATCATGCATATAAGTATTTTACCAACATCAGGGCCCGTATCAACGCTAGTCATGCTCCTCCGCCTCAGGTGAGCCAACCAGAGAGTAGGATACCACCTTTAGGTAATCCTCAGGCTTCCCAGGTGTTTACCCTTCGATTATGGATCCCCCTCCTATGGGGTCCCCTGGGTTCTTCCCGGAAGACGTATGATTTGATGTGGACACATGGCACTGAGCGGTTGGGGGAGATGGTAAGGCAAGATTACATCATTTCAGGGGGCCCAGAAGGATACACAGACTGTCTGATCGAGTTATTCTTTTCTGGGACTGTCATCAGACACGTCTCGGCCAAACGTGTTTTTTCCAACACAGAAGTGACTCTTACCTCAGGCCAGGGTACAGGGTCTCTTGTTTTGCCCTCACCCGACGATTCATCAAGGAATATGTCTGTTGGGCCAGATGGTATCTTGCTTTGAGTCATTACCTTTTGCACTGCTCACACAAGACCCCTGCAGATGGAATTGCTCACAATCTGTGATCAAGACCCACGCACTCTGGATCACTCTTTTTGCATGACACCGTCAACAAGGCAGTCTGTAGCCTGGTCCTCAGCCTCTTCAGACTGGCAAATTCTTCCCTCCAGTACAGTGGAAGATCATCCCCATGGATGCCAGTCGGGTTGGGGGAGCGTCAGGGAGTCACCAACGCTCCAGGGACAGTGGAGTCTGAAGGAGAGCAGACTCTCCATAAATATCCTGTAACTGAGAGCGATTCTAATGTATCTCAGTCATTGGACATACCATCTGAAGGGGCATCCCGTCCTCATTCAAACAGACAATCGGACGGCGGTGGTATATATCAACCATCTTGGGGGCACCTGAAGCAGTGAAGCCCTCATGGAAGTGAGCTGGTTTTTACTTTGGGCCGAGAAACAGGTTTCATGCATTTCGGCTGTACACATACCTGCAGAGGACAACTTGCAGGCCGATCTTCTCAGCAGAACGGTCCTGCATCAGAGGGAATAGTCTCATAGTCAGAGGGTTTTTTTTTTCAATCCCTATGCATGCGCTGGGGGATTCCGGACATAGATATCTTGTGCATCACGACACAATCGGAAGGTTACAAAGTTTGTGTCTCAGTCCAGGGATCCTCTAACTATAGCAACAGATGTTCTGACTCTTCAGGGGTCAGCATTCAAGCTTCTTTATGCATTTCCTCTGATTCCACTCCTGGGTCAAGTACGAAGAAAGGTTAGCTTACAAGGGAGTCCCAACCATTCTGGTGGCTACTCGGTGGCCAAGAAGAAGCTGGTTCTCAGACATAGTAAGGATGTCAGAGGGCAACTCGTGGAGGTTACCCGACGATCCAGATCTTCTCACACGGGGGCCTCTAAGGCATCCCTATTCACATGTTCTGGCTTGGACGGCCTGGCTATTGAATCCTTTATCTTGGCAGAAAGGGGGTTCTTCTGACATAGTCATGCAGACTATGATTCAGGCCAGGAAGAAGCCTTCATCAATGATCTACTATAGAGTCTGGCAAGCATTATCACTTGGTGCAAATCCAGAAGGTTCGCTGGTAGAATTTTTTCTGTTCCCAAAATATTTGATTTTTTGGCAGAAAGGTCTTGATGAAGGTTTTCAATTGAGTACTTTAAAGGGACAGATATCTGCTTTATCTATCTTTTTATTCAGAAACCCATTGCTGTGAATAAATGTATAAAAACTTTTTGTATAGGGAGTCGCACATGTGCTGCCTCCTCGTAAGCTACTTCTGCCGGTTTGGGACCTGAACTTAGTTTTATCAGCTCTTTATCAGCGTCCTCCTTTTGAACTATTGGCAGATGCATCATTAAATTTATTGACTCTTAAGGCTATCTTTTTTAGTGGCAATAACCTCAGTAAGGAAGGTTTCTGAATTAGCAGCTTATCGGTTAAGTCTCCTTATTTAGTGTTACAGAAGACTAGGCCGTCTTCTGGTTTAAACAGGATGTTCTTCCTAAGGTGGTTTCCATCTTAATGAAGAGGTGAATTGCCTTCCTTATGTCCTACTCCAGTGTCCGAAAAAGAAAGGATTCTTCATTGCTGGATGTAGTGAAAAGCACTAAGATACTATCTCACTGCTACACAATCTTTCCGCAGGTCGGACTCCCTATTTTGTCATACCTGAGGGTCCACGGAAAGGCCTTCCACCATCTAAGTCTACCATTAGCGATGGATTAGACAGGCAGTGGTAAGAGCCTATATTCCCTAAGGGGAAGGATTCTTCTGTTAGGACTTCTGCTCATTTGGCAAGAGCTATTGGAGCTTCTTGGGCTTTTTAGCATCAAGCTTCAATAGAACATGCAAAGCCGCTACTTGGTTTTCAGCTCATACATTTACCAAATTCTATAAGGTAGAGCCTTTGGTAGGAAGAAATTACATACAGTGGTAATTAGATGGTTTTGGAATGTCTTATTCCTGAAAGGAAATAGGGTTTTTGGAATGTCTTGTTCCTGAAAGGAATAAGGGTTTTTGGAATGTCTTATTCCTGAAGGAATAAGGTTTTTGGGGATCCCACCCGAATTAGGGTACTGCTTTTGGAGGTCCCATTCATTTCTGAATTCTTCTGATGGCCTGAAGTAAAATTGAAGAGAAAAGGAAATTCTGTGAGTACTCACCTGTAGAATTAATTTCTCTTCCATTATTACTTCAGGACATCAGACCCTCCCTGTCTGCTAGGTTACTATGTCCATATCTTGGGTGCCTAGTTTTAGTGGAGTGCTAAATATGTAAATAGTTGCTGTAAATAATGATCAGCATTACAAAAAATTAAACGGAGAGAAGAGTCTTGTATTTTGTCTCCTGCCTTTTGTTTCCAACAGGAAAGGTATGCCTCCCGGGCGGCTGGTTCTACTGATATTCAGTTAAACTGAAGTGCATTAAGTCAGACAGGTGGTTATAGGCCCGGGAGGTGGAGACACACCTTTGTTCTTGCAGACCACACCCTTCGGGAAAGGTTATCCCATTCGTTTCTGAATTCTTATGATGTCCTGAAGTAATAATGGAAGAGAAATTCATTCTACAGGTGAGTATTTGCAGAATTTTCTTTTTCTTTTTTTTAGATCACAGCCTGCACTTTCTTTGCCCCTTTTTTGGGCTTCAAAAAGGTTTTCTGAGCACTTGAATAAGAAATGTCCAGCGAGGAATTTAATAGAAACACTCATTTTATTTTGTCCAGTATGGGCGTGGCCCTTGGCCCTGTGATGCCGCACAATAGTCAGCATAATGTGCAGGGTCTGTAAGACAGGTATTCTCATCACCCTGGCTGTTCTCGCTCTCTCCCAGTCTACACAGTCTGATGATGTGGAGCTTTAGACCACCAGCTTAGCTTTAATATTTGTGGTCTATGGCAAAGGAATTCAGGGTGTTTGCCACTACTCTTTGCTTTGTTTCTACTTTCAGAAGCAGCTGTCTTCTGACAGGAGGGGAAAGGCAGACATTAGGTGGTGAGCTGCAAAATGATAAGTTTATGCACTTTGCCTACATAGTCCCTTAAAGACTCTGCATTTGAGCCCTGGTTTTCAGAATGTGTTTGAAAACCTGGCAAGGGATGTCTTAAAATGGCCCATACTTTTTGGCTAAGATTTAGACAGACTCCTACTAGCAGGTGCCCAGCAAGTAGGGAGACCTCAGAAAACGTTTATGGTGCTTCTGGCCCAAAACCCATCTTCTTGCTCTAAAGAGGAAGACCACCTACTTAAAAGTTGCCTTGAAAAAGCTCTTTACAAACCTTCCCATATACCAGACTTGCATGAAGGGTCAAGTGGTGGTGTTTTTGGTCATTAAGACGTTAGTTAAAAAGCATTTTGAATGTCTTGGTTGGAGAAGTTAGTTTCTTCTAGCTTCCACTTTTGCCTTAAAAAAATCCAAAATGTAATGTATAAACTGGAAAAATGATTGAGATCTAACATTAAGTGCCGTAACTGTTTTTTATAGAACTTCTTGACATTTTACTTGGATTCAAGGCAGTTTGATTTACATTACAATATAGGATTTAGATCAAGATTGGACTGGCCAATCCATTAGCTCAATCCCTTTTGCTTGTAACTAAGATATTGTTCCCTCACCTCTGTGTTTTGGGTCATTGTTGGGTTTTAAACACCTATTTCAAAATAATTTCTTCATCAACATAAGGAAACATGATCTACTGAAGTATTTTGTTAATTGAATTGAATAATTGTATGTTATGAGATACCTTTCCATATCATAATTTTAGCACCGCCATGCTCTACTGTCATTACAATATAAAGTGACTGGGATTCCGTGCTCACAGGCCTGACCTGCTGTCTGCAGCCACTAGACTGAGAGACATTTTGTACCATTTTTCTTGGGGGAGGGGGCAGTCAGATCTTTCTTAATCTTTTTGGAGGAGATCATTGGTGGAACCTTCCCTTATTTTGGCTATTCTTTGATTCATTTGAAGATTAGTCCGCCTTTCACATTTTTGGTTTTCCCCCTCCAATCAACTTTAAATCAAAGGCTGTTCTTCATCTGAGCAATCCAAGCAAATGACCAATTTTCCCCAGAATTTCAGAAGGAAATGCACTAAAACCAACGTGTGCAACATTTGCCGACTTCCTACCATAAACAAGGGTCAAAATTACCACCTGTTCTTCGATGGAACGAAATACTTCACCAGTTTAAGATCCTTATGAGCATTATTTGATCAATGAGCATTGTGTATGGCCTAATTGTTGGCTCTGTATTCTTCTTTTTTTATTATTATACTCTACTATACTGAGTAAATTATTTTCTGTGTAAAACGTCAGTTCTTTCAAAACAAATGAAATTAAACTCCTTAGGAAAAAAAACAAAAAACTCCCATGTGGTTGTTAAATGGTGTTATTAAAGAAGAACTATGGTCAAAAAGGACCAAAGTCCCTTTTAATATGCATTGTTTGCATTGCATCGCTAAAAACGAAATGGCCGTCCTAGTAGCTGCCATGGAGCAGCTCGGTATCAACTTGCTGATAGGCTGTTCATGTGGGAGCGCAACTCAGAATAAGTCCGTATCAGGACAGTTTCTTTTTTATCGCTGGCATGTGTTCATACTTGGTGCTGATCCCCCCCCCCCCCCCCCCCACACACACACACCACACACACACCACACACACACCACACACACACACCAACACACACACGCACACTCACACACTTTGCCGATGCCACCAGGAGACTTGCTGCTTAATCGGCCCAATCAGTGTGCAGCAGCCATGTTTCTGCTTCACTAATTGGCTAGCTAAGCAGTCAGTCACATTAGGAGCAGCAGATTGCATTGTCTCTCCGGTCAGGGGAACAGACTCTCGCCATTGGTGACGGACGAATAAAATTCTAAATCAAGTTTATCAAAATTCTAAGTCAAGTTTATGGGCTACTGTTAATTTGCTGATTCTAATGTTTTTTTATGTTATTTACAGCATGACAGGCAGAGAATTCTTTTCAAGATTCCCTAATCTCTACCCCTTTCTGTTAGAGCAACTTGAAGCTGTTGCCAACACTGTTGACAGGTAAGTGTGCAGGTAAATTATTGGTTGATTCTGTTGCTTGGCTGCATTTTGTACAATATACACAGATAGGTGAATACTGAGCCCAACTTTTTGTCCTTTAAAGGACAACTGTAAGCAAATATTAAAATCTAATCAGGATGGGTTAAATATAATTCGAGTCCATGAGACCCCTGTACCAGTTCACATGGCTGGGGGCTGGCAAGTCACCTGCCGCTAGCGGGTGACTTACCATTAGCCCCTGGCACCCCCAATTACCTGCCTCCCCAAAGCCCGGGGGGGGGCAGAAGAGCCCGGGCCCACAGAGGGTATGTGGGCTTGTAGGCTGCAGGGTGGGGGGGGGGCACAAAAGCTGGCCCCTGCACCCTGGTCTACAAGCCCCCATAGTTGGTCCCGGGCTGGTAATGCTGGGTAAGGGAGACCCCATGTCATTTTTTTTTTTTTTTTTAATTTTTAAGGGTTTTTAACCCTTATGTCTTCTCCTGGCCCTCTATTAGTTGGTTAACTTGTGAGGCCTAGTGTTAATTACTCCCACTTCCCTAGCGGGTTATTGGGGCATCCCGGGTTGCTGTATAGCGTTAATCCCTATCGGCCTATTGTGCCGCTATAATCACCATATGGAGGCATCTCAGGATAATGTGAACGGGGTTCCTTCGGGACAAGCCCGGCTGTGTGTAGCTTGTGGGGAGTCCCATGTTGACGCGGACAAGGCGCAGGTCTGTGTACCCTGTGCCAAACAGGTGCTTGAACTGCAATCCGGCCTTCCAGTGGCTGAGTCTACGATTCGCTTCGCCTCACCTACTCCCCCAAGCTTAAATCTCACTCCCATTGAGTTGCATACAAGTGGGGATTCACGGCCTGATGTGTCTTCCAGACTGGCTAGTGTTGAGAAGTTGCTTGTTAATACCTTGTCGCGCAAGGCCTCTGCTAAGAAGCGGCACTTATCGCCTGATGTCACTCCTTTTCCTATGGAAGCTGATGAGTTTTTGCAACTATCTGGCTATACCCCCTTGGAAGAAGGGGAGCTATTCTCTGACTCAGGGTCATCTGATGAGAGGCCCAGGGGTCATGACGATTCTGGCTCTGACCCCTGGGCCACAGATGATACTGATACTGACTGTTGGCTGAGATTTTTGAGGTTCTGTCTATCTCTCCCCCTGTTGCGGCCCCCAGGCAAAGGGGGGAACTTTTTCATACTGCTAAGTCACGCCTGGAATTTCCTGAGCAAGCACATTTCAATAACCTTGTGCGCAAGGAATGGGAGCGTCCCAGTAGACTTCCCGGTGTACCTAAGAGTTGGGATAGGAAGTATCTCTTTCCTGCTGATGTGGTGAAGTGTTGGTCATCCCCTCCCGAAGTGGATGCCCCGGTTCTAGGGTTATCTAACACCTCTGTCATGCACTCCCCTGACTCTACTACCCTGCGGGATGCTGAGGAGCGGCGCATTGACCAGCTGCCGTCCCATGCCTTTGCATGTGTGGGGACGGCAGCTGCGCCCCGTTTGTGCCTCTGCCATTACGGCTGTGGCTATTAGGACCCTGCTCAGAAGTATTCTTGATGGTGCACCTGATGATTTGTCTTGTGAGGAGTTTAATGCACTCTCTAGTTGTGATTTTTTTGTGAATTTTGTCCTCACTGCCTTGGATGACACCATTAGAACATGTGGCAGAACCTCTGCCCTTGTGGTGGCTATACGCCGCTCGGTTTGGCTGCGCCAGTGGACTGCTGACAACGCTGCCAAGAAGGCCCTCACTGGTTTTCCCTTCAAAGGACTACACCTGTTTTGGGGACCGCCTGGACCTATTTGCTAAGGGAGGCAGGTTACCCCAGCGCAGGCGGCAGTCTCGGCCCTTTCAGGGTCAGGGCTCCTTTTCCTCCCCCTACCGTGGTGCTAGACAAGGGAGGGGGGTTTCCTTTACTGGGGCCCGAGGAGACTTCTGGGGTAGGGGCAGAGGACGTGGACATCCTGGCTCCTCCTGGGGCTCCAAGCTTAAGCCCTCTCCCAAGCCCCCTCAGGCATGATGGGACACCCTCACCCATCCGAGTAGCGGGACGGTTTCAGCACTTTGCTCACGTCTGAAGGCTTCATGTCCGGTGGATTCAGGAGGTAGTGTCCTCCGGTTACAAGATAGAGTTTGCTGTCTGCCCTCCCCCAAGGTTCATCAGTTCCCGGATTCCTCAGGACCCTGTTTCAGCTCAGGATCTAATGCAGGCAGTGCAAAGCCTCCTGGAGCTGGGGGTCATCTGCAAGGTCCCTTTAAGAGAAAAAGGCAAGGGCTTCTATTCCAACCTCTTCACAGTGCCCAAAAAAGATGGGTCAGTCAGGTCCATCCTGGACTTGAAGATCCTCAACAAATTTGTCAGGTGCAGGGGCTTTTGCATGGAAACTCTGCGCTCTGCCATCAGTTCGCTGCGCCCAGGGGATTTCATGACTTCTGTGGACATCAAAGATGCTTACCTTCGTATTCCTGTATTTCCAGGTCATCAAAGGTTCCTCAGGTTCGCTCTAGAGGATCAACACTACCAATTTGTGGCTTTGCCCTTTGGTCTCACTTCAGCTCCCAGGGTGTTCACCAAGGTGCTGGCTGGCGTGATGTCTCTGCTCAGGTTTCAGGGCATCCGTGTGCTGCCTTATCTGGACGACATTCTCATCACCTCCCAGTCTCTACATCAGGCAGAATTGGATACTCAGCTGGTGGTTTCCACCCTGGAGTCACTTGGATGGGTGATCAACCACCCCAAGTCTTCTCTGTCCCCCTCCTTGGTGACTTAATTCCTGGGAATGAATCTGGATACAGTTCAGGCAAGGATTTTTCTTCCTCAGCAGAAAGTGGACAGTCTGATTGCGCAGGCCCAGTTCCTGCTATCTTGTCATCCCTCCATCAGGCAGGGAATGCAGCTGGTGGGCCTGATGGTGGCGTGCTTCGAAGCGGTCCCTTATACTCAGTTCTACTTGAGGCCTCTGCAACTCCACCTCTTGTCAGTATGGGACAAGGACCCAGCGTCCCTGGACCGGGTTTTTGCACTTTCCCCTCTGCTCAGGCAGTCCATCTCGTGGTGGCTGGACTCCAGGAACCTGTTGGGGGGCAGATTCTTTCTGGCCCCCTCCTGGGAGACGGTCCCCACGGATGCCAATCTGTCAGATTGGGGGAGTTTTTGGAAGTCCCTGCGGTTCCAGGGGAAGTGGGGCCCTCAGGAGGCCCACACACCTATCAACATCTTGGAGCTGCGGGCGATCAGGTTAGTTCTGGCTCAGTTGACTCCTCACCTTCGGGGCCTGCCTGTTCAGGTGCGCTCGGACAACCAGATGGCAGTTGCCTACATCAATCATCAGGGCCCTCCAGGAAGTGTCTCTCATCCTGACCTGGGCGGAGGCCAATGTTCCCTGCATATCAGCGGTGTACATTCCGGGGGTGGAAAATCTGCTGGCAGACTCTGAGCAGGGGGACCTCTCACCAGGGAGAATGTTCCCTCTGCAACAGGGTGTTCCAATCTCTGTGTCACCATTGGGGCCAACCAGATGTGGATCTGTTTGCGTCCCGTCACAATCAAAAGCTCCCAGCCTTTGTCTCCCTGTCCCAGGATCCTCTGGCTTTGACGGCCTGGCTGCTGAAACCTCCATCTTGATGGGGAAGGGGCTGTCTACCTCGGTTGTTGATACCATGATAAAGGCTAGGAAGCAGTCTTCTTCTTCCATTTATTTCAGGGTTTGGCGTGCCTACATTGACTGGTGTGAGTCTAAGTCTCTTCCCTGTCGTGTGTTATCTATTCCCAGGATTCTTGAGTTCCTGCAGCATGGGTTGGAGATGGGGCTACAACTCAGTACTCTGAAGGGTTAGGTTTCTGCCCTGGCTGTTTTCTTTTCAGAAGTCCTTTGCTCAGCATTCTCTGATCAGGACTTTTTTCCAGGGGGTTACTCATGTGCGCCCCCCATGTAAGCCTATGGTGCCTGTTTGGGATTTGAACTTGGTTTTGTCAGCCTTGCAGGGTGCTAGCTTTGAATCTGTGCAGGAGGCCTCCCTGGCCATTCTTACTCTCAAAGTTGTCTTCCTGGTGGCTATCGCCTCTGTCAGGCGTGTGTCTGAGTTGGCGGCACTTTCCATTCAGCCCCCCTACTATGAGAGACACCAGGACAAGGTGGTGTTCCGCTTCAAGCCAGATTTTCTGCCTAAGGTAGTGTCTGCCTTTCATCTGAATCAGGACATTGTTCTTCCTTCTTTGTGCCCTAATCCTAGTAATGCTAAGGAGAGGGTTTTGCATTCTTTGGTTGTGGTTAGGTGTCTGAAGTACTATCTGGTGGCTACTGCACCTTTCAGAAAAACTGATGCTCTTTTTGTGGTCCCTTCAGGCCCTAGGAAGGGTTTGGCTCCTGCAAGTCAAGCCTACTCTGCTAAAGGGAAGAATCCTCCCTTCCGCCTTACTGCTCATTCTACTCGTGCTATTGGTGCCTCTTCGGCTTTTCAGCACCAGGCTTCTGTTGAACAAGTTTGCAAGGCCGCTACTTGGTCTTCTGTTCATACATTTTCAAAGTTTTACAAGGTTGATGTTAGGGCCTCAGCTGATGCTGTTTTTGGCCGCAAGGTTTTGCAGGTGGCAGTGGTTTAAACTGTCTGCTGTTACCTTTGGGGACCCCACCCTACTTTATGGACACTGCTATTGGATGTCCCGAATGTAAGTATTCTATCTGGAGCAGGACGTACTGTATACTAAGAATAATACAATTCTGTGATTACTCACCTGTAGAATTGGTATTATGAGTATACAGTACTTCCTGCTCCACCCCACCCTTGGTTTTGCATTTGTCTTGGATCCCCTGTATGGTGATTATCATTGTTATAGTTACTAGTTTGGGTTGTTTTAATTCTCCTGGCTTCTCGTTAACTGCTTTTCAATGCTGGGGATTGTGGGAGGTCCCTGGGTATTTGAGGGGTCGGGAGGAGCCTATTTTCGATTTCTCTGCAGTCCAGCGCCATCTGGCGGAGTAGTACCCGAATGTAAGTATTCTATCTGGAGCAGGACGTACTGTATACTCATAATACCAATTCCACAGGTGAGTAATCACAGAATTGTATTTTTTTATTGCAAAAAATACTACAAATTGTAAAAAAATGTTTAGAATATTTTTGCACATATTTCACCCAAAAGTATTAAGAATATACAAAAAATGCCAAACAAGACATTTCATGTTAATGCCCAGTACAATATACAATATAATAATTTTCCTGGGAAATCTCTTCATAAATCACAGTTGAACATGTGGAGCGCAAAATAGTGAAACATGGTCTGACAACAGAGGGTGACAAAAACTATAGGAAGGCTGGCACTTAAAGGGTTAATGATAATGTACAAATCAAAATAAGTACAATTAAAGGGTGAGGTTCAGGGTCCATAGATGTGGTAGTCCCCTCAAAATCAACTGGTTGAGCAGGAGCAAGGAATTCTTTTAACTGCTCTTTGACAATATTTAGAATGTATCACAAACACTACTAAACATTCATTTGGAGGCTGATTTAATAATAGCGCCACATATCGCCATGTGAGCATCTGTATAGCGGCGCTTAGAGCGCTAGTAGACTCTGTAAGTGGGTGTCAGGCACTGTAACCTAGTGTAGCAGCCACTGTAGTATCCTGGCCGGTATTGATGAATGTGATATGTGCTGGGAGCTGTAGAAGTCAATATAGCATTACAAAAAACACAGAGCTAGCGCGAAGAGTCTTTCACTTCAAATGTGGGGTATCCAGTTACGGCGTCCCAAAATGTATGCATCAATGATTATTTCGAGTGATCCCACCACCGAATAGCTCAAACTCTTACCAGATACTGATATATGGCATGTAAATGAGACATCCAAATCTCCAACGAAGACTACTTTCCACAAATTAGTAATTCTCAGATGGTGTATCACAAAAAAGCCCCAAGTGGCTCTTCTTGAAGGGTGCAAAGTTGCGTTCTCAGTGGGAATATAATTATTATCCCATATACATAGTATGCATACAGAGAGAACACAAGAACAAAATATTGCACTATCTTTGTTCTTGTGTTCTCTCTGCATGCATACTATGTATATGGGATAATAATTATATTCCCACTGAGAACGCCACTTTGCACCCCTCAAGAAGAGCCACTTGGGGCTTTTTTGTGATACACCATCTGAGAATTACTTATTTGTGTTAAGTAGTCTTCGTTGGAGATTTAGATGTCTCATTTACATACCATATATCATTGAGTATCTGGTAAGAGTGGTGGGATCACTCGAAATAACCATTGATGCATGCATTTTGGGATGCCGTAACTGGATACCCCACATTTAAAGTGAAAGACTCTTTGCGCTAGCTCTGTGTTTTTTTTATTGCTATATTGACTTCAGAATTGGGACTTCTGCACACGTTGAGCTGATTTTTTAGTTATTTTATTTCAAATAGTTCATAAGCACGGTGTTTTATAGATCTGTTTTTTTTTAGCTCTATATACCTTTTTTGGCGCTGTAGAAATGCTCACCTTGATTCACTGCAGAGCCAATGGAGAACGCTAGGTGGTGTCCTTAGGTCAAAGCACCCAAGACTACACCACATCTAACAAGAGGACAACACTGCAGCGAGCGATAGGTAGCGCCAACTCAGTGCTTCCGGCACTCAGTGCTCCGCACCATATTATATATTATAATATGTATGAAAAAACTACACACACAGTGTCGGCACTCTAAAGCTGGGCACTGTAGCATAGAGCGCCAGACGCTGTGTGATCAAAGTTTGTTTTTGAACACATATCCACTAGTAACAAAGCGAAAACACATGGATTGACATTGTTTTATCACTCTGACAATGACACTTTAGTGCCAGACCTGCACATACAATTATGCATAAAAATATAAAAAAAATGTATAAACATGTTTGTTTGCAGCCAGACGAGGTCACACAATGATTTGAGCAAAAAATGTTACATTTTAATTGCCCGACACGCTATTTAACCACAACCAAATGAAACCCTATTGAGATGTATAGCAGAGCGACACGGAGTGAAAGGTAATCCTGAACCTAGAGCATCGGCACTTTACACTGAGCCGCCTCTAGTAATACATGTGATGCTACATGGTGCTGTTAGAGTCGCTTACCAGATTCGCTTTCCAGCGTTCACCCACCGCTACGTAGCCATTACCTGCCGCTATCCTTTCTTAAATAACCCCCTTAGTCTCACTTTTAGTTTGGTTGCTCATATCGCCATGTATATGACCAGCATAAGAGGTTGGCTTTGATGTTTAGAGATTGTCCATTAGCTTTTAACTTTTAGTATTGTCTACAAAAAGTGTAGATGCCGTTGCAATAACTGTTCGGGCCCAGAAACCTTCAACTGGTTCCCAGGCTATGGATGTGTTACGGCTTTATGCTAATCATCAGCTTACCGCTTCTTATCTTTTATTATTGGATTCTTTATGCCTATTTTAGCTTGAATGTTCCACCAAGGCCAGCACCGGTCATATTTCCCCATCTCATGCCCCCTGCGTTCTTACATTTTCAATCATTGTCACCAACACAATTGTTTGACCTAGTTCCCATGCCAGTGTTCAAGGGGGTCATTTTAGACTGTAACCTCTTTACTCTCATGACTCCAGGGTCTAGTTCATGGACTCTGCAAACCACCACTACTCTGACTTTTGTATTCCTCTATTAAGTGACCCTTCTCCGTTCATGCTGTGCACATAACATTGTTGATGCTTTTTTCTAGATGACTTGAAATTCTAAAAACAAAGTAACATCTGTCCCATACGGCATTGCATAGTTTTCTACACTTTAAAATGATTAATTCAATATTTGAAATTCAGGCACAGAGGTCACTCTATGTACTCATAATTAAAGCTGAACAAAACCCAGAGTGGCCTGCTGGCAACCCCCCCAGGGTATCTTGAATTGTGATGGTCCACTGTGAAACCCTCCAGGTCGCCGGTATTTACTCACCTGTCCCTGGTAGTTTCACACTGCGGGGCATCCCAATTCGGGATGCCACCGGGGCACAGAACAAAATCCGAGTTAGTTAAAATCTTGGGTACTGCGGGGCATCCCAATTCGGGATGCCACTGGGGCACAGAACAAAATCCGAGTTAGTTAAAATCTTGGGTTTTGTTCTGCTTTAACCTAATGCTCTATACACCTTGTTCCAAATGGTTATGCAAATTATATTAGTATCTGATTTTACTAAATAATGGATGACAATCTGTATCCTTTTCAAGTCATCAACTTGAATATAAATCAAATTTTATTGAGCAAAGCTCCCAATGATAATGTATTTTTTCCACATATTAAAATACTCAAAATGCACTATTACAAAGGATTATGTACAGCAGAGTTTCAATACTTTTTATAACTTGTGAGGAATTAAAAATGGTCCATTGTTGAATTTTTGGTGCTAACAGGTCACAAAACAATTTCAATCAAAAACATCTTAACAGGCCAAGTTACATGTTAACATAGGACCTTCTGCTTTGATATCACCATAACTCCATTAAGTTTTTTTAGAGAGTTTCTACTTGAATTTCTTTGCATGATGTCAGAATAGCTTTCATATATCCCACCCTCATATATTGTGCTTGAGGACACCCAAAGCTTCTTAAAGTGGACCAAAATGGACCTGGTGTCTTTAAGATGCTAGGTCTGGCGGGGTATGTATAGCAGCCGATCTGGGGGAGGGCTACACATCTGGGCATCCCAATTCGTTATGCCCTGGGGGGGGGGGGGGCAACTAAAACCTGGTATAGTGACAATCCACTTTAATAGGGTAGATGTCTTTAGCAAAATGGTTGCCACACCATGAGTTTCTATCCTTTTATGCCCATAGCAGCCATTGACTTAGGTGTATTCTTTGCAGTGTGAGATGGGGCATTGTCATGCATGAAGATGGTTTTGCTATGAAGGCATAGTTCTATTCCAAGTATGTCTCACACCCCTTCGGAATGATTAATAACACGTGGGTTATAGTCCAGTAGAGGGCGAACTCCTGCAGAGATGACTAGAAAAAAAGAAGCCCCTCCCAATCCATAAATACCTGGGACCTCCCACACATTCCCCAGTAATTGTCTCTGTAGACGGCGGGCAAGTCAGAAGATGGCTGTCTCCTTCTTTGCAGGTAAGCCGGGTTTACACCCGGCCATTTTATTGCCCTATTTCTGCCCGGACCTTGTTTTATTTAATTACTATGCCTCCCAGCCTCGGCTGTAGGTCCGGGCAAGGGTAGGTGAAGCCCTAGTGGTGTACTAATTAGAAGCTTATGCTCCTCCGTGAGATCCGCGCTGGCCCGCCCCCCTTCTCTTTCTCTTTGCCTAGATGCTGCTGCCTTTTGCTGGTGTGTCCAGGACGCCATCTTGCTTCTTACTGTGAGTGCCCTACGGGGCTCGTTTTATTAACCAATTTCTCGTTTATGGTTGTTATGGGGGTGCCTTGTATGCTGCATTATCTTGCTTATATACATTAAGGTTATACAGTTATATGGGCTGTCTGTGTTTATGTCTGGAAGTATGATTGCTGTAATGGATTGTTGCTTATGGTCCCCTTTTCCCCTTTTTTTTTTATTATGTCTTCCAGGGGGATTACCTTCCTTGATAACTAAAAGGGGGTTCTCCCGGTCCTTAGGTCCCTCACTTAAATTGGGGCTTTACAAATCCTCCCACTAATGGACGTTAAGGGGCATCCCGGGTAGCTTACTAGCGTAATTCCCACTGGTCATTGCAACTACCATAAAAAATCACCGTATGGAGGCTTCCCAGGATACCGGGCTCGGGATCCCTTCGGGGCAACCCCGGCAGTGTGTGGTTTGTGGGGTATCCTTTGCGGGGGATAATGTGCTTATTTGCGTGCCATGTGCACAGCAGGCCATTGCGCGGCAATCATGGCCCCTGCCGTCTGGATCAGCGCCGCTGGCCTCATCACCTACACCCCCACGCCTGGCTTTGACCCCAAGTGACGTTGTCATCAGTGGGGAGTCACAATCTGATGTATGTGCTAGATTGGCCAACATTGAGAAGATGATTGCTAGCTCTGCGGCCAGGAAGGCCCCAGCTAAGAGACGGCATTTGGCGCCGGCTGCGCCGGTTTTTGATTATGATGATTGTCTCGTTTGCTTGGTCTGATTGTTCCCCGCTTGAAGAAGGGGAATTGTTTCAGACTCTGAAGGCTCTGATGATCAGCAGTTCTTGGATGCTGATGCTGGGCAGGAGCGTGGGGATACTGTGGATTCCCCCAGACTTCTGACCCATATTTTTGAGGTTCTTGCTATTTCCCCTCCTGCGGAGGCCCCTCCGCAAAAGGGGGAATTTTTTGGGGCCACTAAGACTCGCCTGGAGTTTCCTGATCAAAAGCATTTTGTCAAATTGATTCTTAAGGAATGGGAAAAGCCCAGCCGGCTTCCCAGTATTCCTTAGGGGTGGGATAGGAAGTATCCTTTTCCTGTGGACACGGCGAAACGCTGGTTGTCACCCCCAGAGGTTGACGCTCTGGTTCTGGGTTTGTCCAGCACATCGGTGGTGCACTCACCAGACTCCACTACGCTGAAGGATAGTGAGGACCGACGTCTGGATCAAATGGCGTCACATGCCTTTGCCAGTGTGGGTTTGGCCTTGCGTTCTGTTTGTGCTTCAGCTCTCACGGCCGTGGCTACCAGATCTGTAATTAGGGGCCTGTTGAATGGTCCCCATCTTAACCCTGCTAGTGATGAGTTTGCAGCACTTACGCGGTGTGATTTGTTCATGACCTTTGTCTTATCAGCCTTGGACAATACAATATGTATGTGTAGTAGAACCTCGGCTTTGCTTGTGGCTATACGCCGATCAGTTTGGTTGCGCCAATGGGCGGCTGATATGGCAGCTAAGAAAATGCTCACAGCCTACCCTTCTTGGGTATGCGCCTGTTTGGAGATAAATTGGACTCGGTGGCGAAAGGAGGAAAGCTGCCACAACGCCAAAAGCAACGCCGCTCCTTTCGGGGTGCAGGCTCCTTTAATCCTTCCTTTCGTGGCTCTCGAGCAAGCAGTGGAGTTGCTTACTCTGCGTTCAGAGGTGACTCCTGGGGTAGGGGCAGAGGACGTGCCCACCCCGGAACTGCCTGGGGTGCCAAACCCAAGGCTGCTGCCAAGCCGTGAAAGCCGTGAAATGTGAAAGGATTGAATAAGGTTCAGGAGGGAAGTGTTTTTAAGAAGAAACTTAATGATAGAACAAGGGGGGACAACCTGAAGCTAGTCGGGGGGAAGATCAGGAGCAATGTTAGAAAATATTATTTTACAGAAAGAGTAGTAGATGCTTGGAACAAACTTCCAACAGAGGTAGTTGAAAAATCAACAGTTACTGAATTTAAACATGCCTGGGATAAGCACACATCTATCCTAAGATAAAGAGTACATACAGTATACACATAAGGGCAGACTAGATGGACCGTATGGTCTCCTTCTGCCGTCACCCTTCTATGTTTCTAAGCCCTCTCAGCAATGATGGGGCATCCTCACCCTCGCGGGTGGGGGGACGGCTACGGCACTTCGCCCAGGTCTGGACCCGGGAGGTCTCAGACAAATGGATCCTGGAAGTGGTCTCTTCCGGGTATAAGCTGGAGTTCGAGTTCCGGCCTCATCACAGATTCCTCGGATCTCGGGTTCCTTCGAACCCCCGTGCCGCGCAGGGGCTTTTATTGGCAGTACAAAACCTTCTGGACATGGGGGTCATCTGCCCGGTGCCCTCTTCAGAGAGAGGCCGGGGCTATTACTCCAACCTTTTTACAGTGCCCAAAAAGGATGGCTCCATAAGACCCATTCTGGATCTAAAGATTCTCAACAGGTTCATCAGAACAAAGACATTTCGCATGGGGACTCTGCGTTCGGCCATCCACGCTCTTCGTCCATAGGCATTAAGGACGCTTACCTTCATGTGCCGATCTTCCCAGGACACCAACGGTTTCTCAGATTGGTGGTGGGAGATCAGCACTATCAGTTTGTGGCTCTTCCTTTGGTGCTGACCTCGGCACCAAGGGTGTTCACCAAGGTGTTGGCGGGTATAATGGCCCTTCTCAGAGCCCAGGGCTTTCGCATTGTACGACCTTCTCATCACGGCATCTTCTCTCGGTCAAGCGGAGCTGGACACCAGGTTGGTGGTGACTACGCTGGAGAGGTTCGGTTGGGTGATCAACTACCCCAAGTCTTCCCTCTCCCCGTCAAGGGAGGTTTCCTTTCTGGGCATGACTCTGGATACCATTCAGATCAGGGAAGTTCCTACCTCAGTCGAAGGTGCAGACGGTTCAAGATCTGATACGTCTTCTTCTGTCCATCCCTCGCTCGTCCATCCGGCAAGGGATGAGGCTGGTGGGATTGATGGTGGCCTCCTTCGAGGCAGTTCCTTTTGCTCAGTTTCACATGAGGCCTCTTAAACTCATTCTGTTATTGGATTGGGACAGATGCCCTCTGTCCTTGGATCAGTCATTTGCAATGTCTCCCCTCGTCCGGCGGTCTCTTCAGTGGTGGCTGGAACCGAGGAATTTTCTGAGGGGCAGATTTTTTCTGGCGACAGTCACCATGGATGCCAGCCTGTCGGGCTGGGGGGGTTTCTGGAAGGAACATCAGTTCCAGGGGCTGTGGGGTCCTCAGGAGGCGCTCACCCCCATCAACGTCTTGGAGCTGAGGGCTATTCGGTTGGTGCTGTCGCACTTGACGCATCACCTCCAGGCTTACTGATTCAGGTTCGGTCAGACAATCGGACTGCGGTCGCTTACATCAATCACCAGGGAGGGACTCGCAGCAGGAGTGCCCTCAGGGAGGTGTCTCTGATTCTTGCATGGGCCGAGAGCAATGTTCCATGCATCTCGGCGGTGTACATTCCAGGGGTGGAGATTGTGGAAGCGGACTCTCTGAGCAGGGGGTCCTCCCGCCGAGGGGAGTGGTCCATCAACAACATGGTATTTCTATCCATTTGTCACAAATGCCTCCCGTCACAACCACAAGTTCCCTGGCTTTGTGTCTCTGTCTCAGGATGTCCCTTGCCTGGCGGGATCTGGGTTTCCTTTATCTTTTCCCCCCCTTCTCCATGGTAGGCAGGGTGGTGCGCAAGCTGGTTCAAGAGGATGTGCCCGGAATTCTGCTGGCTCCAAGGTGGCCAAGACAGGTGTGGTTCGCAGACGTCGTGCGGCTGGTGGTCGATCAGTACAGGTTGCCCCTGTTTCTAGATCTGGTCACTCAGGGTCAGCTTTGTTATCCCAATTTGACGCTGGCTTTGACAGTATGGCTGCTGAAACCTCCATCCTGAAAGAAGAGGTTTTGTCTGATGCTGTGATCCAGACACTGATTAGGGCTAGGAAGAAGTCTTCCTCTAACTTCTACTACAGGACTTGGCGACCCTATATTGATTGGTGTAAGGCTAGGGCCTTGACTTGTAGGGTGTTTTTGATTCGCAGAATTTTGGAGTTTCTTCAACACAGTTTAGATCTGGGCTTTCAGCTTAGTACTCTGAAGGGGCAGGTCTCCACCTTGGCAGTTTTCTTTCATAGGTCTTTTGCTCTTCATCCTTTTGTTAAGACTTTCCAGGGGGTCACTCACGTGCGGCCCCCTCACAAGCCCTTCTTGCCGGTTTGGGATTTGAATTTGGTTCCGTCGACCGTCCAGGGGTCTCCTTTTGCGCCGGTGCAGGATGTTGCCCTTTCTATTCTCACACAAAAGGTTGCCTTTTTGGTGGCTATTACCTCTGTTCAACATGTTTCTGAGTTGGCGGCTCTGTCTATTCAGGCCCCTTACTTTGAGAGACACCAGGACAAGGTGATCTTCTGCTTTAAGCTGGATTTCCTACCTAAAGTGGCCTCTGCTTTCCATCTCATTCAGGATGTGGTTCTCCCTTCCTTGTGTCCTAAGCCTAGCAATGACAAGGAGAGGGCCCTGGACTCTGGATGTGGTTTGTTGTGTGAAGTACTATTTGGTGGCTACTTCTTCTTTCCGTAGCACGGACGCCTTGTTGTGGTGCCCTCTGAGCCCAAGAAGGGTTTGGCGCCCGTCAAATCTACCATTAGTAAATGGATACGTCAGGCCATTGTTGGGGCCTATACTGCCAGGGGGAGGGATCCCCCTTTTCAGATCACTGCTCATTCTACTCGTGCTGTACTTGGTCTTCTGTTCATACTTTTTTCCAAGTTTTATAAGGTTGATGTGCGGGCCTCAGCGGATGCTGTTTTTTTGGCTGCAAAGTTTTGCTGCAGTGGTTTACTTTGTGCATTATTGCCTGTTGGGATCCCCACCCTTTTTTGGACACTGCTATTGGATGGCCCACGTGTTATTAATCATTCCGAAGCAGGATGTGAGACATACTTGGAATAATACCATTTTGTGATTACTCACCTGTAAAATGGCTATTACAAGTATGTCTCACACCCTGCTTCGTCCCACCCTGAGTTGTATCTTGGAACCTCTTTTTGGTGAAATTTTTTTCTCGTAGATTTTATTGGCTCTTCCTGGTCCCCTTACTACTTTCTTACACTGGGGAATGTGTGGGAGGTCCCAGGTATTTATGGACTGGGAGGGGCTTCTTTTTTTCTAGTCATCTCTGCAGAAGTTCGCCCTCTACTGGACTATAACCTACGTGTTATTAATCATTCCGAAGCAGGGTGTGAGACATACTTGGAATACCCATTTTACAGGTGAGTAATCACAAAATGGTATTTGTGGTACCATGGAAGAAAGTGGTCAGTCAGAAGCTCTTCGTACTTGACAGGCCTCCTACAATTTGAAGCTGCTGGTGCCTCTAGAGTCCCCAGAACCTCAAATATCTATTTTCTGCTTTGTAATGGCATTTTAGCACCTGCACTCTTCAATCCAATGAATTTGTCTGGTAGAAACCTTCCTCATTATGTCTTTATCTGCACAAACCCGCTTGTACTTCGAATCCATCTCAAATCTTCAAAACACGTTTTGGTGAAATATCAAGTGTTTCCATACCTTGTCCAAGTCATTAAACTATTTGGCAACAGAAAGGTTCTTTATTCTTTTCCATATTGCTTAAAACCTGTAACCTGGCTAAAGCTGAACAAAACCCAGCCAGCCCTAGAATCGAAAATGTTCATGTGCATGCATCGGCGGCAATAATAAGGCAGCGAGGATCTCCTCTGAAGCATGTCTCATGTGCCTCTACTCTATTTCCTGCAGCACACTGTAGATGCTGTAGAAGGTCTCCAAAGTTTGCCCCTCTATTCTTTTCTACTCCAAATGTGGTCGCACGGCTGCCCGTGACTTTCAGGGCTCCCAGCAGGCGCAAGCCTGCATCGGTCACTGCCGTATTGCCAGGACTGTCCCTTTAACATCTGCCCAAAGCACTGAATGAAAAAAAGCATACACGTATTCATGGTGACTCCCCTCCTCATGCTAGGGTCATGTTTATGTGGATTTTTTTTTTCTTTTAATTGTAAGCCAACTTAACCAAGTCAAGCTACTGTAAGTTATTAAGTCTAATGACCTAGTAGCGAAATCCTTTTCTGCTTTCAGGTTAATATATAATATGGTATACAAATTATAAGTTTAGGTACATATAGCTTTTTGCCTGATGCTCGATTTTAAACTAGTTTGCTATTTATAATGATCCTAAAATACTAATATGTAGATATTATAGGATGCAGTTTTTTTTCTTCCTTTTTTTAATCGTGCAGATACTAAAGTGGGTAGAGGATCTCTATCAAAACTTGCGCTGTCCACAGGAATTTTCCTAATGTTAGCGGTTGAGGGGGTGGCACAGAAAGGTGATTGCTGAGCATGCTGCATGCCTCCTGCCTCTTGCTGCTGTGTTTATGGAAAAAGGTGTCATTTATATAACAGATGTAGCCTGTGCAAACACAACATATCTGTGTAGAGTGTAAGCATGTTAGCAACACTCAACGTGCTCAGCTACGTGTCTATTTTAATACACATTGGTGCCTATATTAGTTTTCTTACTATTTATTATGACAGTTTTTTTTTTTTTCCCCCTTCAGTTTTCCTGATTACCCACCCGCAACGTTATGCTTGCAAAGTGGAAAGGTGCCCTTATTACTTAAACTGGACCTTCAGCATCATTTAATGAAAAGTCCAAACATTTAAAAAAAACTATTCTCCAGCATCTAAAATTAATATATTTTATGTTTTTCGTCACTTACTATCCTTTCCTCCACTGGGCTGCAACTTTGTTCAGGACTCTAGAATACGGGCACCGCCATCTTGCCTCAGAAGCATCACATACTGAGGAGAGCGGGATAAAGTGCCGAGGGTGGGGTTATAGCTGTGCTTTGCACACGCAGAGCAGAGTTGGGGTCAGGAAAAGGACAGTAATCCCAGAATGCAGAGCAGCACAGTCAGAATACACTTCCGGCTTGCAGGAGACTCCATGAGCGGCCATCTTGGATGTTTAAAGGCTCATAACATGCAGTAGATGCAGGTAGGATGATTTTAAAGTGAGCAATCTCTATGTACAGAGTGTGGGAAACATATAAGATAGACTCTTATTCAGGGTGAAGCTCCAGTTTAAAGGAGGGGGTACATTATCCCTAATATTATTAAAACAGCAAAGAAATGCTGGCTAATTAGATGTATTTCAATGTAAGCTTTTAAGAAAACTTAGTTGTGCTGATCAATAAGTTATATTGTAGGTAGAGCTCAGGGTCCCCATCCTATAGCTCTGGAGATGGACTATTCTTTAAAGTGCTACCGCAGGCAAAGGTAATTGTTACACCATTGCATCGGGCTACATTTGGCACTGTCCTAAACCGTTTTCCATTTTTAAATTGAAGCAGAAATGGCCGAGATATTGGGGTTTACATGTTCCGCCAAAGACATTCTCTTTTTCATCCCGTCCCCCAATCAAGTCAGCAGAGCGGGACAGGATTGCTGGTCCCCCCCTCTTCTTGCCCCTCCTCCAGATTCACATTGCACAGCCAAGGGTGTCTTAGTGTCATATGCAAGTTTGGGGAATCTTACAGACTCCATCCATTTTGCTGATTATTATGCAGCATCACAGATCCAAGGGCCACACCCAATTTTTTCAGAAGAGAAATAGTGAGGTAAAACTGTAAACCCCGATATCTTAGCCTTTTCTTCTTCAATTTAAACATTGAAAACGGCTTAGCCCGATGCAACAACTATAACAATTGCTTTTCCCTGCAGTGGTAAATTTAACCAAAACCTGTATGAAAAAAAACACCAACTAGTCAACCCAATAAATCACCTTTTACCAACTACAACCTCGCATGTAATTATACAGATGGTTGCATTAAAAAATACAAATTTATTGAAACATGTTTAAAAGTCCCTTTAGGACTGTTTGCTTTTTCATATAAATAAAGACACATAAATAGATAATCATGGAAAACTTCCGGTTCTGTGTCTGGGAAGGTTACAATGCATTCCACCTTGCAGGTCTGGGATCACCAATGTAGACATTACACCTTCCTTCTGCTTCCAAGGCGCAGTCATTGGCAACGGTGAGTGCGTTTGCTGTCACTTGCCTCCTTTCGTCGCCACTGATGGCTAAGGCGCCGGGCAGCTAAACAGCTGAGTGCCGCCGCCAGGCGCTTCCCCCGCCAACCTTGCAGCCCATTCAGAAAGGGGATGCGGCCAGAGGGCACAGACGTGGCGAGGGCTCCAGGAGAAGGTGAGTGAAACTGGCAATGGTGATGTTCCTCTATCCCAAGTGTGACATACACTCCGCTTCAATTCTTCATGACAAATGGTTATTCTCCAGTAGAGGGCGAACTTCTGCAGAGATGAATGCAAAAAAGGAGCTCCTCCCAGTCCATAAATACCTGGGACCTCCCACCAATTCCCCAGTTTCTTCTCTGCAGGAAGGCAAGCAAGACAGAAGATGAAGACTTCTCTTACTTGCAGGTAAGCCGGGCGCGCCCGGCCATTTTTTGCCCCTATTGCTGCCAGGACCTTTCCTAAATTATCCTATTCGAGCCTCCCAGCCTTGGCTGCGGGTCCTGGTAAGGGTAGGTAGCACCTTAGGATGTGCAAGGAGCATTGCTCCGCCGTGAGACCCCATTACAAGGGGTAGGTGGTTGCCTGGGTTTGGTGATCCCGGTGTGGGATGCCCTGTCCCCTGTCATTCATATGGCCAGATCCTGGCTGGGATTCCTCCCTTCCGGGTCCCTTACCTCCCTCGGGGGAGCTGACAGGATGTTTGCTTACACTTTGGGCCATAACGGTGCTGGCCTCCTTCACTCAGCCTGGGGAGCTTCTCCCCCTCAGGCTTGTTCGGGGAGGGGGAGGGCCCGGGCTCTCAGCGCGGCCGTGGTAGCCCCGCCCCCTCGTTTGGCGCGATGCTGCGGGCCAGCCCATGGCTGGGATCCGTGTCGCTGGGAGGGAGCGTGGCCTGGTGACGCGCGTTCTGCGCTGGCCTGCCCCCCTCTTCCTCCTCTTCTCACGAGTCTCTTCTCCGGGGGCCATCTTGGAGCTGCTGGGGGGTCCTGTGTGCTTCTGGCCGGTAAGGGCCTGCTGGCCACTTCCTTTGCTTATGCGGGGGCCCCTCTTCAGCAGGGGGGCCTCCTGTTTTATCGCATGTGTGTGTGTATAGATATATGTTGTTATATATGTTTTTATATGTATGTGTGTATATTTTTTTTTGTGAGGCAATTTTGACTTAGATGCTTCATTGTGTGTTTCAGATTGCATCGTTTTGTGCATGTTAAGGGGTTCCTCCTAGTCCTGGGGTCCCTAGCCTTAATATAGATCACCACAAATCCTCCCACTGGGACTTTTAAGGGGCATCCCGGGTTGCTTATTGCTTAAATTCCCTGCGGTCTTGCGACTGACCACAAAAATCACCATATGGAGGCTCCGCAGGATACCGGGCTTGGGCTCCCTCTGGGACAATCCCGGCCATGTGTGGGTTGTGGGGCATCCCTTACGGGTGAGAATGTGCTTATTTGTATACCATGTGCACAAAAGGCCATATCGCCGCAATCGGGTGCCCAGCCTTCTGGGTCGGCGCCCCCCGCTTCATCGCCTTCCCCTCCCCACCTTATCCGTACCCCAAGTGACATTGGTGCTAGTGGGGAGTCGCATTCCGATGTTTGTGCTAGGTTGGCCAGCATCGAGAAATTTATGGTTAGCACAGTGGGCAAGAAGGCCCAGGCTAAAAAGAGACATTTGTTGTCGGTCCAGACGACTTGGGATATTGATGATGATTCTTTTGATATGTCAGATTATTCCCCGCTGGAGGAAGGGGAATTGTATGAGGAGTCAGAGGCTGACGATGTACGGTTTGGCGATGCTGATGTTGGGCAGCCACTGGGGGATGCTGTTGACACGGCCACGGTTTTGTCACATCTCTTGGAGGTTTTGGATATTGCGCCGCCTGAGGCGCCCCCTCTCAAGAAGGGGGAATTTTTTGGGGCCCACAAGCCTCATTTGGAGTTCCCTACCCAGGGTCATTATGATGCACTGATCCTTAGGGAATGGGAGAAACCTAGTCGGCTTCCGGGTGTTCTTCGGGGATGGGATAAGAAGTATCCTTTCCCGGTGGAGGCGGTTAAGCGATGGGCTTCTCCTCCCGAGGTCGATGCGCCAGTTTTGGGGTTGACCAACTCCTCCGTGCTTCACACCCCAGACGCCACTTCCCTAAAGGATGGTGAGGATAGGCGCCTTGATCAGATGGCATGCCATGCCTTTGCCAGTGTTGGTTCGGCTTTGCGGCCTGTTTGTGCATCTGCGCTAGTGGCGGTGAGTGCTAGGTCTCTGATTAGGGACTGGTTAAATGACGCTCACCTTGATCCGGCCAGCGCTGAGTTCACTATGCTTAAAAGATTTGAATTGTTCATGGACTTTGTCTTGGCTGCTATGGAAGACACTATTGTTATGTGTAGTAGGACTTCAGCCTTATTGGTGGCCATGCACCGCTTGGTATGGCTCCGTCAGTGGACGGCGGACTTTGCCGCCAAGAAATCGCTCACAGCTCTTCCCTTCTAAGTTGGATGCTGTGGTAAAGGGAGGTAAGTTACCTCAGCGGAAGAAACTGCGCCGTCCCTTTCGGGGGGCAGGCTCTTTCAATCCTTCCTTTCGAGGTGCCAGAGCTGGTAGAGGTTTGGCCTTCTCGGGTGTCAGAGGCTCTTCCTGGAACAGGGGCAGAGGTTGGGCCCGTCCCGCTTCTACCTGGGGTCCCAAACCCAAGCCTGCGAGTAAACCAGCTCAGCAATGAAGGGGCGCCCTCACCCGCTCGGGTGGGGGGGGGGGGGGGCGGCTGCGGCTCTTCTTCCAGGTCTGGGCTTGGAAGGTCACAGACAATTGGATCTTGGAAGTGGTCTCCTCCGGGTACAAACTGGAGTTCGAGTACTGGCCTCCTCCAAGATTTTTAAGGTCTCGGGTGCCCGCAGATCCTCAAGCGGCACAGGGGCTCCTGTTAGCAGTGAAAAACCTTCTGGACATGGTTGTATGCCCGGTGCCTACGTCGGATAGAGGCAGGGGTTTCTACTCCAACCTTTTCAGGGTTCCCAAGAAGGAAGGTTCTGTAAGACCCATATTGGACCTCAAGGTCCTCAACAGATTCATCAGATTCAAGAAGTTCCGTATGGAGACTCTGCGCTCGGCCATCAATTCCCTTCGTCAAGGGAATTTCATGACATCCATAGACAACAAAGATGCATATTTGCATGTTCCAATTTTTCCAGCGCATCAGAGATTCCTCAGGTTCGAGGTGGACGATCAACATTTTCAGTTTGTAGCCCTTCCCTTCAGGTTGACCTCAGCGCAGAGGGTCTTCACCAAGGTTTTGGTGGGCATAATGGCCCTATTCAGAGCTCAGGGAATTCGCATTGTGTCGTATCTGGACGACCTATTGATTTCAGCGTCTTCCCACCGTCAGGCGGAGCTGGACACCCACCAGGTGGTGTCGACCCTGGAGAGGTTCGGGTGGGTGATCAACCGCCCCAAGTCCTCTCTCTCACCATTACGGGAGATTTCATTTCTGGGCATGAATCTGGATACCATTCAGGCCAGAGTGTTTCTACCCCAGACCAAGGTGCAGGGGATTCAGGGTCTGATCCGCCTTCTTCTGGCCGATCCTTGCCCCTCTATCCAGCAGGGGATGAAACTGGTGGGACTGATGGTGGCCTCCTTCGAGGCGGTCCCGTTTGCGCAGTTTCACATGAGATCTCTTCAACTTCATCTATTGACGCATTGGGACATGTGTCTGCTGTCATTGGATCAACCGTTCAGGATGTCTCCCGGGGTTCGGCAGTCTCTTCGGTGGTGGCTGGAGTCGAGCAACCTGTTGAGGGGCAGATCCTTTCTGGTTCCTCGCTGGGAGATGGTTACCACGGATGCCAGCCTGTCGGGCTAGGGAGGTTTCTGGAGAAGTCATCAGTTCAGCGGGGTGTGGGGTCCTCAGGAGGCTCACAACCCCATCAATGTTTTGGAGCTCAGAGCCATCCGGCTTGTTCTGTCACGGCTGACGTTGCACTTACAGGGTCTTCCGGTTCAGATTCGTTCAGACAATCGGACGGCGGTAGCCTACATCAATCACCAAGGGGGGACTCGCAGCAGGCGTGCCCTCAGGGAAGTCTCTCTGATCCTGCATTGGGCCGAGAGCAATGTTCCTTGCATTTCGGCAATCTACATTCCGGGAGTGGAAAACACGGAGGCGGACTCCCTGAGCAGGGGGTTCTCTCGCCAAGGAGAGTGGTCACTCAACCCCGGGGTTTTTTGGGTTCTTTTTCACAAGTGGGGGACTCCGGAGGTGGATCTCTTTGCTTTACGGCACAATCACAAACTCCCGGCCTTTGTGTCTCTATCTCAGGATCCTCTAGCTCTGGCAGTGGATGCCTTGTCCCTTGCTTGGAGGGATCTGGGGTTTTTGTACCTGTTTCCTCCCTTCTCCATGCTGGGCAAGGTAGTTTGCAAGATGGCTCTGGAGGGGGCACCAGCAATTCTGGTGGCTCCAAGGTGGCCAAGAAGGGTTTGGTACGCAGACGTTGTAAGGCTGGCGGTAGATCAGTACCGGCTTTCCGTGTTTCCGGATCTGTTATCTCAGGGTCAACTACGTTACCCCAATTTACAAACGCTGGCTTTGACGACTTGGTTGCTGAAACCTTCATTTTAAAGGAGGAAGGTTTGTCTGAGTCTGTGGTTCAGACCTTGATTAGAGCTAGGAAGCCGTCCTCTTCTGGCATTTACTATAGGGCTTGGCGGTCTTATATTGACTGGTGTGAGGCTAGGGCCTTGCCTTGCAGGGTGTTTTCGATCCCTAGGATTTTGGTGTTTCTTCAGCATGATCTAGATCTTGGGCTCCAGCTTAGTACCTTGAAAGGGCAGGTCTCTGCTCTGTCTGTTTTCTTCCAAAGATCTTTTGCCTTACACCCGTTGGTTAAGACCTTTTTCCAGGGGGTCACTCATGTTCGACCCCCTCGGAAGGCTATGGTTCCTGTTTGGGATTTGAATTTGGTTCTTTCGGGTCTCCAGGGTCCTCATTTTGAGACGTTACAGGATATTGCTCTTTCTGTTTTCACTCAAAAGGTTGCTTTCTTGGTGGCTATTACCTCTGTTCGGCGTGTTTCTGAGTTGGCGGCTCTGTCGATTCAGGCCCCTTACTTTGAAAGACACCAGGACAAGGTGTTCTTTCACTTTAAGCCAGATTTCCTTCCTACGGTGGTTTCTGCTTTCCTTCTCAATCAGGATATTGTTCTCCCTTCCTTGTGTCCTAAGCCTAGCAATGACAAGGAGAGGGTTTTGCACAATTTGGATGTGGTTCGCTGTGTTAAGTACTATTTGGTGACTACATCTTTTTTCCGCAAGACGGATGCCTTTTCTGTGGTGCCCTGTGGGCCCAGGAAAGGTTTGGTGCCCGCCAAGTCTACCATTAGCAAATGGATTCGTCAGGCCATTGTTGGGGCCTATTCTGCTAAGGGGAGGACTCCCCCTTTTAGGGTCACTGCGCATTCTACTCGTGCTGTTAGTGCGTCCTGGGCTTTTCAGCACCAGGCTTCTGTTGAACAAGTTTGTAAGGCTGCTACTTGGTCTTCCGTTCATACTTTTTCCAAGTTTTACAAGGTTGATGTGCGGGCTTCAGCGGATGCAGTTTTTGGCCGCAAGGTTCTGCAAGCTGCAGTGGTTTAGGTTGGTGCGTTCTTTACTGTTTATGGCTCCCACCCATGACGGGCACTGCTATTGGATGTCCCAAATGTCATGAAGAATTGAAGCGGAGTGTATGTCACACTTAGAATAATACCGTTTTGTGATTACTCACCTTTAAAAAGGATATTATAAGTGTGACATACACTCCGCTTCACCCACCCTGTTTGGTATTCTGGATCCTTTATATGGTGAACCATTGTTTCTTGGTTGTTCGTATTGTTATATTTGGTTCTTCCTGGTCCCCTTACTGCTATCTTACACTGGGGAATTGGTGGGAGGTCCCAGGTATTTATTGACTGGGAGGAGCTCCTTTTTTGCATTCATCTCTGCAGAAGTTCGCCCTCTACTGGATAATAACCAAATGTCATGAAGAATTGAAGCGGAGTGTATGTCACACTTATAATATCCGTTTTAAAGGTGAGTAATCACAAAACGTATTTTTAAGGGTGTTAAGAAAGCCAGTAAGGTGTGAAACATTTCCAGCCGGGCACTCTGATATCCATTAGAATCAAATCACCAACCCAGGATTTACATTTTCCATAATTATTCATGGATTTCCTTTATTGGTCTCTTTTTTTTTTTTTTTTTTTTTTTTTTTGAAATGGCAAACAGTCCTAAAGACACTTTTTAATATGTTTCAATAAATGTGTATGTTTTAATGCAACCATATGTATAATTACATGCAAGGTTGTAGTTGGTAAATTATATTTATTGGGGCGACTGGTCAGTCTGCAACTATTTTTGGATGTACAAAACCTGAGTGACCCAGCCCTGGAGTCTAAAAGACTACACAACGGGTTAATTCCTTCTCCCTGCTCTTTGAAATCCAGCTAATGTGCACTCCAGGGACAGGCCTATCTGAATGGCTGAGGCAGGCACACAGAGCTATTCCCTCACTCGATTTATTCAGAATCGATTGCCTGGTGATGCTATCTGTTCTGATTGGAGGAGAGCCTGCACATCCGCTACGGGATATCCAGAGATTAGAATGCCAGCATTTTGTGGGGTTTCACACACACATTGACACACAAATTGGGATCCAGGCTGCAGCTTTCCTAGGTGCCATCCTGATTTGGGTGCTCCTGCTGTCATAATCGCTACGTAATCCTCCACCCAAGCAACTGACTCACCCTTATGGAATACAGGGCTGTAGTCAAATGCTACAACAGAAGTGTAAATGGCGTCGTCCTTGCTCCCTCTGCTGTCTGTTTCTATTTTGACTTTTGGTCCAGTTTAAAGTGGACCAAAACCCAGGATTTTGACTATTCCCCGCTGTGTGAAACTCCCCCAGATCACCTGACCTCAGCTCACCTCTTCCCGGTCCTACGGCCCGTCTAAGAGCAGCGGCTCTGGAGGCCGCATCCTCTGCCTCCCTCTTACAGGGAACGTGCTCGAGCCAGCCATTTTGACTATCCTGGGTTTAGGTCCACTTCCCCGGGGCACCCCCACTCGTCCTATCAGCGCGCTCGGAGCCGCTGTGGTATGCGCGTCAAAGCGGTGTCAAACCCCACGCTGGCAGCCGCATCTCATGCTTCCCTGTAACAGGGAGCACGCCCGTGCCAGCCATTCACAAATGGCCGGCGCGGGAATGCGCCCTGCTGGAGAGAAGCGCGAGATGCGGCCCGCACATGCGCCGTTGGACCGTGATTCAGGTGCGTGCAGCCGGCGTCCTGGGGGGTTTCCCGTCCCGCAGGGAGGAATTGGGTCGGCCCGGGAATATTATAGATTCCCCGCTGGGTGTTGGTCCACTTTAATGCCGTGTAGGATGCGGCCGTCAGAGCCGCTGCTCTTAGACGCACCGTGGGACCGAGTAGAGGTGAGCTGGGTTCAGGCAATTTGGGGGGGGGGGGGGGGTTCACACAGCGGGGTGCCCCCAGGGGAAAGACCAAAACCCAGGATAGTCAAACATATTGACTATCCCGGGTTTTGGTCCACTTTAAAAAAAATATATAGGTCAGTCAATTACACACTGCTGTTGGGTTCCATACA
Organism: Gastrophryne carolinensis; assembly: GCA_027917425.1. Taxonomy (NCBI): domain Eukaryota; kingdom Metazoa; phylum Chordata; class Amphibia; order Anura; family Microhylidae; genus Gastrophryne; species Gastrophryne carolinensis. The sequence goes on from CM051237.1 coordinate 443,054,094, forward strand.
GCAGTACCTTTTGCACTACCCAGTTGAAGTCCACTGGAGGATTTTTTGGTGGGCCAGTCTGACCCTAGACCGGGCAAGTGTGTAGGGTATGACAGACTGTTATTTTGAGACAAATGCTGCATTTTATACAGGACCAGCTCTTAAAGTCTCAGGTTGATTGAAAGCAGAGCCATTTTTCTAGCCCCTTGTGTTTTGCTCTTATCTGGTGTTGAAATGTGCCAGAGGTGGAGGAACTGGGCATCCCACCGGCCGTGACACTTTGGTTTGATCCCCGTAGGCCCAGCAAAGGTTAACCTACACAAATTATAATGACTGAAATGTGTGAAATTAGATGTTCTCTTGAAATGTGGAAATGAGTGCTTCTCTGTATTTACAGCGTAAAGCAATTCTCTAGGGCTGCATATCACGCAAAGGAAAGTACATACTGTATTTAAATAACAGCATGGTAATGTTTTCATGTTTATGTCTGTAAAAAGATACTTCAATCCAGAGGGTCTGCTTTAAAAAGGTTCTCAAGCCTCCCGTACTTAGAAAGAATAATGCTGTTTTCATCGATTTTTAAAGCCTAACTCTAGGTATTTCTACACCCTTATCCCTATACCCCAGCTAACCCCATTATTTTTCTATTTTTAAATCGGACTTTTAGCATCATTTAATAAAAAGCCCAAACCCTTAAAACTGCCCCACAACATCTAAAATTAATATATTTTAAGTTTTTATTTTTTCCCCCGCTGGGCTGCAACTCTGTTCATGAATCCAGGATATGGCCGCCGTATCTTGCATCTTGCCTCAGAAGCATCACATGATGAGGAGAGGTGAGGGGTATAAGTGCAGGGGGGTGGATTATAGCTGTACTTTGCACAGATAGAGTAGACCTGGGATCAGGAAAAGACAGCAATCCCAGAAAGCAAAGCTGCATAGTCAGAAAATACTTCCTTTCTGCAGACATTCTGAGACTCCATGGGCTGCCATTTTGGATGTTCAGTAAATGCAGAAAAGGTGCAGGTAGGATCATTTTTAATGTGGGCAATTTGTATGTACACAGTGGGGGAACCTACAAGATAGGCTCTTATTCAGGGTTATTGTCCGGTTTAAGCCCATTCATTATTTGGGTCTGCACTTATGCTTAGGCAGATGACCACTCTGCTGACAGGGAACTTTTGGTCCTCACCAGTGGTCTTGTCTTGCCCCAAATATTATTACACTGAACAGAGGAAGAAGGGTCTCTGTCACTTGGTGTTGAAGTGGCAACTTAATACATTCCTCTTGGCTCCATGAGGGTTTTGACAGCATCCAGATAATGAGAAATCAATTCTGATTGAAGTTAAAGGGGCTGTCCAGACTTAACAAAAAAACACATCAATGCTCCCCTTTTGTCCCCCACAGATGATCTTCTTCTCCAGTGTTCTGGATCTTATCTGATATCGATAAGACTAGTGAAAGGGGCATTCCAATGACAACTCAAAAGGATATACAGTCCCGCACTTTCTAGGTCGGTCAATGGCGCTACTTGATGGACTGACCCCCCCCCCCCCCCCCCCAACATCAGTCATTGTCATGACCACTCTATTCACTACAATGGAGGTGGTCAGGCCTCATAAGCCCCTCCAATCTACAATAAATGTCTCGCTGTTGCTGATGGATTTGGTGTGATGAGGTGCTGGTGACTGCAGATCAGAGCCGGATGGTGTGCGACTTGAGACTGTATCTTGAGTCATTAGCACCTGTCCAAGGTCTTCATTCGTGGACAAATATACAGCTGTATTTAATTTTACTTGTTTGTTTAGTGGTTGACAACTGCATTGCAACTGCCCGCAAAAGGGTTCAGTGACTAAACTATGGGTGACATTCACTCAAGTTGTCTGTAACAGTTCCACCAATGTCCGCCATCAGTTAAGAGGCGATTCACAATATAATGCAACACAAATGGGATTGTGCGACTATTTACACATCCCCCACACATCTGATGGTGCTGCTCACCCCTTCCCCCTCGGTGAGTATGGCCCTGCCATTCTGCTCCCTTTCAGCAGCGAATACGACCACGCCGCTTCTGCCCCACTTCCCCCTGGTGAGTACGGCCCTGCTGCTTTTGCCCCCTTCCCTCAGTGAATACAGCCTTGGCGCTTCTGCCATCCCCTTCATCCAGCGAGTACGGCCCTGCCACTTCTGCCCTCCTTCCCCCGGCGAATACGGCCCCAGTGCTTCTGCCCTCCTTCGTCCAGCGAGTATAGCCCCAGTGCTTCTGACACCCTTCTCTCTGGCTAGTACAGCCCCACTGCTGCTGCCCTCTCCTCCCCTGTGTGTACAGGCCTGCTAATGCTGCCCCCCTCTTGCAATAACAGTCCGCTGCTACCGCCCTCCCCGCCCAGCGGGTATAGCCCTGCTGTGCTGCGTGAGAGTGCGTGCATGTACATGCGGGAGAGTGTGCTTGCACATGGGAATGCATGTAGGAGTGCGTGTTGTGTGCATGCACACGGGAGTGCACGTGGAAGTGCGTGCATGCGTGTGGGAGTATGTACATATGTGTCTGGGAACAATGTCTTGGGTTCTCACAGACCCTGCCCATTATACTGATTTTATGTTGAATATTATTCGGCATTGCAGATCTGATGGCCACACCCACTTGCTTCAGAATAGAAAACATGAGATTAACTGTAAACCTAAAAATCTCTGTTAGGGCACCTTTTCTTCTTGTCCGTTGAATAGCTCACTTATTCTGACTGGTTGCATCTCTTATGCCCCCGCTTCCTCAGACCAGTTTGTCCCCTAGTGGTCAGACGCAGGCCTGGCTGTGTGGGGGTGGCTGAAGGCAGCATCCTGTGGTTTGTGCCCACTGACATCTTTCCTGGCTGCTCTTACTGTACAGGAATCGGCTCATTTGGATTTGCCGTGACTGTTGTGGCCACGGTTGCACTCCAATGCACTGGAGAGATGCAACAAAGAGTCAGTTAGCAATTAGATATAGTTGATCCCTTGTAACAGGGAGAAAAAAATGTCTGTTGTATTGTAATACGTGGAGGCTGATTAATTACTAGCGGCAGATACCGGCAGATCAGCGTATGTAGCTAGGCGCTTAGAGCAACTGCTAGTAGTCGCTGTGATCGGCTATGGTTCGCTGTTACAGAGTGTTTCAGTCGCTGTAGTAACATTGCCGACATTGATGAATTTGATTTGTGAGTCGCTATAACACCAGTACAGCGATATATGGGAGCGAACAGTAGCGACTGGTCAGTATGAGCCACTCACACCATATTCATTAAAAAAACAGCCTCACACAGCGCCGGCGCTCAAAATTGTGTCGCTGTAGCCCAGAGCTCCAGGCGCTGTGTGATGAAAGTCCGTTTTTGAACACACATGCACTAGTAACAAAGCGAAAACATATGGAATGACATTGTTATTACATTGTGACATTAACACTTTAATACCAGACCTGTAATGACAATTTTGCATAAAAATATAAAAAAATCAATAAAGTTTTCAAAAATTAGTTTTAATAGACCAGGAGAGGTGACACAAATATTTGATGAAAAAGAAAACCCTGTTTAAAGAGAATAAAAGGAACGGCCATTGAAATGGATGGGAGAGCGACAAGTAATACCAGGCGCTCTAGAATCCAGAGCGCCGGTGCTATGCGTTGAACCGTCTGTAATGATGAATCAGACGCTACATATCGCTGTAAGGGTTGCTCACCAAAATCTTTGATAAATCTGGTATTGCGTACAGCGCACGGAATTCACCGTTTGCTACCTGTCGCTAAGAGACACTACCTGGCGCTATCCCTTGATGAATGAACCCCTAAGACATCTTGTTAGATCATTATTTTCACTGGAGAATGAGTTGTGTTACTTGCCACTAAAACGCCCTTTATTCTGCCTATCCCTCTATTGTTGTGTATTCCAAAAAAAAACACAAAAATACAGTTCAAGGGGTAAGTATTGGCTCTTTATATTCAATTTTCTCTCTAAGGAGAGATCCCTGGACTAGCACTAAAATGTTTAGTGCTCTTTACATATCCAAGATGGCTAAGTAACGCTTATCGTTTAGACCAGAACTGAAATTTAGAACAATTTTTACGATTGGATTAAGTTGGTGATCCCAGCAAATGAAGCAGTTATGGTGTCTGGCAGCCCCCCCCCCCCCCCCTCCATGTTGAAGTGTTTGTACCTGGTCCTTAGAGAGAGGCCTTTCTGTACCTGCCATGAACATTCACTTGCTAAATGGATTTGGCTGAGGTTTTGTGATCTTTGAAAGGCAAGGAGTGTACTATTAAAAGTAACCGATTTCGCATTGCTGTTTTCTACATTATGCGCAGACCTGGCTGCCCACGTGGTGTGCCTAATGGCGCTTTCTATTCAATGACTAACTAAATGCATCACACACGTTCCTCCTGTGTTCTTTACTGGAAGTTCGGATATTAATGTGGTCTGCTATTAAGCTTTGCTTTAACACAGGTTTAAGTATCCTAGAGGGCGGGGGAGTTAAGCACTTTAATAAGATATGCTGACTGTGTCCAAAACATTGCTTGTGTTGATATACTTGGAACACAGACCTGCACAGGTTTCTGTAGACGTCTGCCCACAACTCAAGACCTAAACCCAATCACAGTGCATTAACTTGATATTGCGTTAGTCTGCTTTGGGCTAATGCCCAGGGTGGCATGATCCAAGGGGCATCACTCTTTTTACCTTATTTCCCTTACATTTAAATTCATCCTTGAGAGCTGGAGAGCAGAGTAAGTGTCCTCCAACTAATTCACTGTGAGCTTAGTCTTCCCTTCTAATAACATGGTCATAAGCCAGGGAGAGACCCATGTTAGAAAGTTTTAACGAGATTGAAGTTTGTGTATAGGCTAAAACAATAAACACCACATACTTGCCTATAGTCCCGCACAGCTGAATCACGAAATGTAGTTATTTTGAAACTCACCGGCTTTAGCGTCATCCAGGTGGCCCGGAGCCGAGCGCTCCTTGCTTCAGTCATGATGGCTGGCCATGCCCATTTCGTTCACTATAATGGAAGGGGAGTGCTCTCAACACTCCCTCTCTATTAAAATGGAGCAGGTTGGGCCAGTCATGTGATGTGAGGAAGAATTAAGGAAGCAGCAATGCAACCAGCGGCCATGGTCTGGCACGTTCTGGATCTTCAGCAGAGGTAAGTTCCAAACCCCCTGAAATATCGACAACCATCAACATCAAATCCTTTATTTAAAGGTAAAGAGGGTGCTTTCTTAGAGTGGACCAAAACCCATGGAGATCGCCCCAGGAATCTATAAGATTCCTAGGCCAATTGATTCCCCCCCCCCCCCCCCCCCCCCCACAAGGCATTCTGAATCAGGTCCAACGGAGTATGTGCGTAAGAGCTATCCCTCTAGCAGGGCGCGTTTGTGAATGGCCATCACGGGCAAGCTCCCTGTTAGAGGGTAGCGGATTATTGCGCCCATTGGTGCGTTTAGATCCACTCGTATTAGACAAGGTCCTGGGCGAAGGGGCTTGAGCCAATCTGAGGGCGCTGATTGGATGAGCGGCCACGCATGCAGCAGCAGCTGCTAACTGTAAATAAGAAAAAAAAAATTAAAAATACAATTCTGTGATTACTCACCTGTAGAATTGGTATTATACGTATACAGCACGTCCTGTTCCAGAATATTCCTTACACATGGGTAATACATCCACAAGATGGCGCTGGACTGCAGAAAACAGCTTGTGACTCCTCCCGGCCCTATATAAGTCAGGGACCTCCCACAAATTCCCCAGTATTGACGAGCAGTTAACAAGAAGCCAGGAGAACAATAACAACAATTCAAAAATGAACATATGAACAATCACCATACAGAGGTAACTAAGAATAATAACAAGGGTGGGATGGAACAGGACTTGCTGTATATGTATAATACCAATTCTACCGGTGAGTAATCACAGAATTGTATTATTCTAAGTATGCAGCATGTCCTGTTCCAGAATATTCCTTACACATGGGACATCCAATAGCAGTGTCCGTAAGGTAGGGTGGGATCCCCAAAAGTAACAGAAGACAGTTTAAACCACTGCTGCCTGCAGAACTTTGCGGCCAAAAGCAGCGTCAGCTGAGGCCCTAACATCAACCTTGTAAAATTTAGAAAAAGTATGAACAGAAGACCAAGTAGCGGCCTTGCAAACTTGTTCAACAGAAGCTTGGTGCTGAAAAGCCCAAGACTCACCAATAGCACGAGTAGAATGAGCAGTAAGGCGGAAGGGAGGCTCCTTCCTCGTAGCAGAATAGGCTTGTATCACAGCCTGACGGATCCACTTGCTGATAGTGGACTTAGCTGGAGCCAGACCCTTCTTAGGTCCAGACGGGGGGCACAAAAAGAGCATCAGTCTTCCTGAAGGATTCAGTAGCCACCAAATAGAACTTCAGAGTCCTGACCACATCCAGAGAGTGTAAAATCTGCTCCTTAGGGTTACTAGGATTAGGGCACAGAGAAGGCAAAACAATGTCCTGATTGAGATGAAAAGCAGACACAACCTTAGGCAGAAAATCTGGCTTAAAACGAAACACCACCTTGTCCTGATGTCTCTCAAAGTAAGGGGGTTTGATGGAAAGCGCCGCCAACTCAGAAACACGCCTAACAGAAGTGATAGCCACAAAAAAGACTACCAACAAAAAGGACTGCACTGCCAGAAGTGTCTCTTACAGGTGCTAGCCCCTAGGACCACTACTATAATATCTATGTACTTATAGATGGGACTCCAGGGCTGGCCCACCTCTGTCCTATTACACAAGGCTGCACACTGATTAAAAATCAATCCATTTATTATTCACGTAGTATTCACAGAGATACACATATAACACATACTTAACATCACATCATGAAAAACATAAATCTAAAAACCAACAAGTGGGGAGGATCTCCAGGGCTTCACTTAATTTAGGTACACTTTAATGATCTTAGCACCAAGATCAATCGTGCATATATGTTATGGCATAAAGCCTATATGGGGGCATGCATATATATAGGCGTTCAACAGAGTAAAGTGCAAGTGCTTACTAGATCCTAATATCTATTGAATATATATAGAAATAAATAAGTAATTGATTCATAAACAAAAAAGGTGCCTCAGCTATATACAGTGCATTATAACCTCAACTATAACTGCTCTCACACGTGATCTCACTGAAAACCATGCAAAGTGATAAGTGCTAAAGTGCAAACATGCAGGTGCCTAAATGACTACTAACCCTATGTACCTTTGTTCAGTGCCATATATGCATATCAGCCATCATCATTATAATCGTCAATAGTATCAAGGATAACAATAACGCGCCCTTCCCGTCCTCCCCACTTACCCAGTGCGCACTTTGTCTGCAGAGCTGAAATTTTCAAGTTAAATTGCCGTTACGCACATGCTTTACTTTGGGGTGTTTGGCAACTCTTCCCTTGACAGTAGCTATGCATGTTGGTTATCGTTCTGTTCGGGGGACCTTGCTTTTTCAGATTAAACTTGTTTTTTCTTGTTTATATATAGTTTTTTTTTTAGAAAAATGTGGCTTTGATTCTGCTTTTTTATCCTTTTTTTAGGGAAACTCTTTGCAATCAAAGATTACATTGAGGGATTACTTCCAGAAATCTGTGGCCACATCAATAAGCCTGGTACACCTAGAAAGCTTGAGGTGTGTACTTCCAAAGAATATATAGTTTGTTGGGGGTATTTCACATGTTAAGGGTGGTTTTTCTGGAAAAACAGCAAGGTGCATATAGCGCATATCGCAGTTGTATTTTATCTGAAAATCCCCTAAAGCGCTGTTTCAGTTTGGGGGGAGTCTTCTGGGCTGGAAAGGGTGTCTACCTATACATATGTTGTACCGCTATTTACGGGAGAAACTGGGATTTCACTCGCAATAAGATTTTTTTGACAAACTTACATTTTTTATTACAAAAAAACACTACAAATTCTAAAAAATAGATTTTTTTTTAATTTTTTTCCCATATTTCACACAAAAATATTGAGAATACACCTAAAAATGACAAACAAGACATTTCATGTTAAAGCCCAGACTATGCTGAAAAAAACAATATATCATTTTCCTGAGAAATCCCTGGAAATCCCTTCAAAAATCACATTTGAACATGGGGGAGTGCAAAATGGTCTGGCAACAAAGGGTGACAAAAACTCCAGGTAGGCTGGCACTTAAAGGGTTAAAACAGAAAGTATCTGGATGGTGCATACAACAAAGGGTAATATGATTTCACCCAAGGTCCTTTTTAGTGGGTGGGGCTATGCAAATGAACCACTTTCTGACTCTCTGACTATTTTCCAGAACTGCTGGCAAGCTGCCAGGGTGTGCAATGTTTTGGTATAGCTCCACAAGGAAAATAGGTAGGCAAGGGATCAAACAAACACGAGCGTGCTCCCCTAGACCTTTGTTTAAACAAATGTATCCTAAACAACTACCTATTAAGTCTACAAATGTGACACAGCTCAAAAATAAAAATTGATAATATTTTATTGAATGCAATTAAGATACAGGACAATGAACATAGACAACAACTGCTAAAACAAAGTATCCATTGGACCTCAAGAACCACAATGTAAATACATCAAATTACCTTCTCCAGTGCCCCAATTTTGGTCTAGCTATTATTTACAGAGCCATCCACTCAACTTGTGACTACGGGTTTCAGACTTTTGGTCAGCACAAGGCTGGAGATAGGCGTGGGAGCTGAGACTTGAGAGTTCCAAAACATAGTTCTAAGCCAGGTGTTGTATGCGCCATACAAAAACATTTTTTTTGGTTATTTATATAAATCCCATTATGCCGCCTTACACGAGTCACTCCCTAACCCGGCTTTTGACTGTATTGGCACACTCAAGTTTGTACCTCCCCTCCTTCATACACCCACCTATCTCTAGCCTTTTGCTGATGAGATCCAAAGGTCTGGAACACAAGTGGAGTTGGTGGCTTTGTAAATATTAGCTGTTCAAAAGAATTGCATACCCTGACTTTCTTTCAGGAGCTTCTGAGAAAAGCCTTGAGACATAAAAAGATGTATTTGCATGACACATGCCATAAAGCTCAATACTACTGTTTGTCACCTGTCCCCCTCGTCTGCACCCTATTTCTTTAGACTCTAAGCTCACAAGGACAGGGCTCTCTTCTATTGTATTTTGTATTCAGAATTTGTGCATTTGTATATATAGTCTATGTACTGTATGTGCTTCCCTGTCTGCAATTACTGCTGTGTACAGCTCTACAGAAGATGGTGCTTTATAAATAAATAATGATCGTAATGGATCCACTGACTGAAGAGGATCGTGGGTGACTCCAAAAACAGAAATACAAAATCCTGGCCTAAACCTTTCCTTGCTAATGGGGCCTGATTTCTATTTTAATATATATACTGGCACTGTTTTGTCTAGGTAAGGGAGGGACCATGTTCTCAGCACAGGCTGTGTCAGGTTGCTTCTTTGCTTTTTGGGGTGAGCAGGGTTCATTGTAGGGCAGACAGAAGTTTGTCACGGGATGGGAAGAAGCTCCATCTGCTCACTTCCGCAAGATTTAAAGTGGACCTAAACCCAAATTTGTAAGCATCCCTGAATTGCTCCCCCCATGAGGAGTGCATTTTGCCAATTCTCACTGCTCCTGCATCACTCTAATCCCAGATAATGGTGCCTGTTTTAGCTGTTAAGCTCCACCTCCTCCATTCATTTCCACTGTTGTGTGTGGCAATGATGTCATTGCCACACCTATGCAATGGCAGCCATTCTGATAAGAATAGCATAGGGCATAGAGGTGTGCTGGGGATTTAGCTGGTTCACACATGTGCAATGCGATCGCAGCTAGTGTACAGTGAACTGGAGATTTCACACACATGTGTCCAGATTTGGAAGCAATTTCACCTGGCCATGAAGTCTTTTTTTTTTTTTTTTTTTTTTAGATCAAGTGTTGGTTTTTTAGTCACTTTCACAACTGAGGCTTGACTCTAGCTAGTGTGTCATAACATTTTCCACCCCACTGCACTTTGCTTTATAGAATTGGTGAGGCTGCATGAAATGACAGGATATTTATTCTTAGTATACAGTACGTCCTGCTCCAGATATAATACTTACACTTGGGTTATCCTCCGCCAGAGGGCGCTGCGCTGCAGAGACATGGAAAAAACAGGCTCCTCCCGGCCCTTCAAATACCCAGGGGCCTCCCACGAATCCCCAGATTTCTCTGCAGTGCTGACTGCGAAGACATGATGTATCACTCTCTCGCAGGTGAGCGGGGCTTTCAAGCCTGCGGCCCTGTTGGACTAGTCCCACCCGTCCTCCCTGTGATGTGCCTCCCAGCTTGGGCTGCCTCGGTCGGGTGAAGGTAGGCAGCACCTTGTGTGCTTATGGAGCCATGCTCCACCGCAGTCCCCCACCAAAGGGTAGGCGGTTTAGGCTGATGGTGAGCCTCTAGAGGATGCCCCTCCCGCGCTATTACCCATGCCCCGTGTAGCGCTGGGCCCTATACAAAGGGTCGCCATCCTCCCTCGTTCCCCCCGTAGTCTGGGGGGAAAGAAAGGGGGGGTATGTGTGTGTGTAGCAAGGTCTTGTGTATGTTTTACACGTTATGGCCTTAGTCTGCCCGGACTAGCATCCCTGGGGTCAGAACCACGCTGTTTAGTTCCTGCTGTGTAATTGTCGCCTCAGACGCTGCAACATCTTCATTGGCAAATCATCTCCTCTAGTGCCCATTCACTTCGCTCCTATGACAGTTCCACCTCAGAGCTTCGCGCTCTTCGGGGGGCGGGGACCTAGGTTGGCGCGCTCCGCGTCACTGCCACTCTGGCCCGCCCTTCAAGGTTCGCTTGGCGCCATTTTGATGCTGGTCGCACGCACGCGTGGTGGCGGTCCTCCTCCTCCCTTGGTCTGTAAGTGCCCTAGCGGGCGATTTTTATGATCCTTCTTACTGCGCATGGTTCTGACCCCCTTTATTCCCATTATGTCTTTCAGACTGGTGAACACCTTTGGCTTCTCCCGGCCCGGTGTTAAATTATAGCGGGCCTTGTTAAATTCTCCCACTTCCATAGCGGGTCTTTGGGGCATCCAGGGTTACTTAAGAGTGTAAATCCCTACTGGCATATTGTGCCTTGATCACCATATGGAGGAATTATGTGACCGGGGTCCCTCCGGGACAAGACCAGCGGTGTATAGCGTGTGGACAACCCCATGCTGATGCTGGCAGGGCACGAGTTTGCGTACCCTGTGCCGAGCAAGAACTGGCCCTGCAATCAGGTCAGCCAGGGGCTTCACCTAGCCTCAATTCACCTATCTCACCAGGCTTAAATCTCTCTCCTGCTGAGTCGCCTACAAGTGGGGAATTGCAGCCTGCCGGCCCTTCCAGGCTGCCTACGGCTGAACAGATTATTGCTAGGTTGTCAGAGCGTATGGGCCCTGATAGAAAGCGGCACCTGTCGCCCCATGTCTCGGTATGCTCTATGAGAACTGAGGGGTTTGCTACTCCGTGTGACTATACCCCTTCTGAAGAGGGGGAATTGTTCTCTGACTCAAGGTCTTCTGATGAGATGACGAGGAATCATGATGATTCTGGCCCGGAATACTGGGGCCAGTGTGACACTGACGACCTGTTGCTTAAGGTCTTTAAGGCACTGTCTATCTCTCCCCCCGGTAAGGTCCCCAAGCCTAGAGGGGAGCGTTTCCATACTGCGACTGCACGTTTGGAATTTTTAGAGCAGGCTCATTTCCATGCTCTTGTCCTCAAAGAATGGGAATGCCCCAGTAAACTTCCAGGGGTTCCAGGGGACTGGGATAGGAAGTACCCTTTTCCCCCTGAGGTAGTTAATTGCTGGTCGTCACCCCCCGTGGTGGATGCGCCGATCATAGGGGTCCCTTACCCCCCCATTTATTACTACCCCTGCCTATAGCCCCCTTCGGGATGCTGAGGACCAACGCATTGGGCTGCTGGCCTCCCATGCCTTTTCTTGTGCCGGGACGGTGCTACGTCCGGCCTGTGCCGCAGCCATTACTGCGGTGGCCGCTAGAACCCTCATCAAAAAATTGCTCGATCATCAACCCGAGGATCTCCCCTGGGAGGTGTTCAATGCACTCTCCAATTGTGATGTATTTGTGAAGTTTATTCTATTGGCGCTAGATGACGTGATTAGAATGTGTGCAAGAACTTCCGCTCTTGCGGTGGCTATTCGTCGCTTGCTCTGGCTGCGACAGTGGGGTGCCGATGGTGCTACTAAAAAGACTCTTACTGAGCTCCCCTTCAGAGGGCAACGCCTGTTTGGGGCCCGCCTAGACCTGTTCGGTAAAAAGGGCAAATCACCCCTTCGCAGACGGCCGGCCCCCTCGAGGAAGGAGCACCCCCCCCTACCTTAGTGTTAAACAGGAACCAGGGGTGTCCTTCTGGATTTTTGGGGCAGACTCCTTCCCCACGAGCAGCAGGCAACGTTCTGGCCCCTCCGGCGGGGCTAAGCCCAAATCTTCCACCAAACCCCCTCAAGCATGATGGGGCGCCCTCGCCCGGCTGGGTGAAGTGATGGCTGCAGCACCTTGCTCTTATCAAGAGGCATTTCGCCTCACTCTGACGGATCAGGAGGTTGTGCCCTCCAGATACAGGATAGAGTATGCTGCTCTGCCTTCCCCAGTTTTTTATCAGACCCCAGGTACGCCTGGTCCCTGCCCCTGTTCAGTTGCCGGCACAGGCCATGTTAGGCCTGCAAGGTCTGAGGGTCTCTTGCAGATTGCCCGTAATAGGCAGAGGCAAGGGCTGCTATACCACCTCCCACAGCCCCCAAAGGATGGGTCAGGTGGCCCATTCTGGATTCACAGCAATTCTCTAATTACAGGCAGTTTCCTGCATGGATACTCTTGAGTTTGGCTATCAGCACCTTGCGCCCAGTGGGCGTCTTGCCGCCCGGGGCACTCTTCAATGCTTATGTTTACATCCCTGTGCCCTCAGATCTCTGAGGCTCTCCAGGTTTGTGTTGGAAGTCCAACACTGTTAATTGTGGCCCTGCTATCTGGCCTCTATTCAATTCCTATAGTGTCACTCAGGTGCTGTCGATGGTGATGTCTCTGATGAGACCAAGGGACGTCCGCGCGATGTTTACCCGGATGCCCTTCCTCACTTCCCTGTCTGGATAGTTGGATACCCGGCTGGTGGGCCATTGGGAGTCATTTGGATGGGTGTCAATCACCTCGAGTCCTCGCCGTTCCCTAACGTGGTGACTCCATTAATAGGAATGATTCTGGATCAATTTCAAACCAGATTTCCCCCCTTTTCAGCAATTAGGTGGGTATTCTGGTCTCATGGGCCCAGTTCCTCACTACTGTCCCGGTTTCTTAGCACCAGGCAGGGATGCAACTGGTGGGCCGTTGTTAACTTGCTTGGCAGGAGCCCGAGCAGCGAAAGTGATCCCTTATGCTTAGTTTCCCTTGAGCCATCTGCGACTTCTAGTGGTAAGCATAGGACAGGGATCCAGCACCCCTGGAGCAGGGCCGGTGGCCTTCCCTCCTGTATGACAGTTTTCTCTTGAAAGTGGATGAACTCGAGGGACCTGTCTGGGGGCAGTTCCCTCTTGCCTTCCTGGAAACGGCCACCATGGATGCCAACCTTTCAGGTTGAAGGGGATGGTTTCTTCCAAAAACTCCCTGCGATTCTGGTGTTGGTGGGGCCCTTAGAGGGTCCTTACGACTATGGAAGTCTAAGCAGTAAGCGTTTTTCAGTTGGCTCTTCTCGCTTGACCGTTCCCCTTCCGGAATTGCCAGGCGGGGGTGCTCGGTCCGTCTGATGACAGGCGTACTACATTAGCCATTGGAAGGGGCCTGGAGCTGGCGGACCTTCCAGGGAGTGTCTATGTTCCCTTCAGGGCGGAGACAATGCCCCCTGCATGTTAGTGACATTAGCTCCGGCTATGCCCCTCTGCGACAGGATGTGCTAATCCCCGTTTCGCTATGATATCCATCCAATCATGGATCTGTTGGGTTCTGTCACCTTTACAGGCTATTGGCCTTGTTTCCCTGTTCCAGGATGCCTTAGTACCGTCTTGACAGGACTTTTGGTTCTGTATGCCCTTCTCCATTTCCTCTGCTAGGCAGGGTTATGCGGAAGATTACTCTGGTAGGGGACCAGTATTGCTGGTGGCCCCCAGTTGACCTAGTATGGTGTGGTTGCAGTTATGGTACTGTGGTCAGTAGTTCTGCACCTTGCCAGGAGTGCCAGTTGATCACCCAGGCCCTTTACATCACTATAGTTCATGGTCCCTGGCCTAAGTGGATCTGACTGCTGAGGCATACATCTTGATGGAGACAAGTTTAGCTGCCTCGGTGTTGTGACTATGGGATGTCTAGGAGTGAGCCTCCTCTGCGTCTTCTCCTATTGTTGTAGGGTTTGGCATACCCACATTTATTGGGACGAGTCTAGTCCTCTTACTTGTTGGACGTTCTCGGGTTCCAGGACTCCAGTGTGGCCTTCAGCATAAATTAGAGTTGGTCCCCTAACTCTGCTCTCTGATGGGTCAGGCTCTGCCCTGTCCACCTTGCCTTAACAGTTCTGGTTCAGTCTTCCTTGGTTAAGACTTCCTTCAGGGGGTGCCCATGTGCGCCCTCCATGTACTCCTATGGCCCCTGCTGGGATTGAAATTGATTTCATTCCGTCTGCTTGCAGGTTGTCTCCTGGTCCTATTCAGGACACTGTCTGGATGTCCTTACCCTTAAGGGGGTCCTTCTGGTGACTGTTACTTTGGTCAGGCGTGTGTTAGCGGGCGGTTCGGTCTACCTGGTCATTACATCCTGAATGTGCTCGATCTCGCCTGCTCTCGGGAGTTGGGCGGTTTGGTCCTGGTTGTTACCTTAATGGACGTTACTCCTGGTACCTTGTTTTTTGGCCTTGGCTTCTGCCAAATTCATTAGCTATCGGATTGTCAGGCTATTACTCAGGCCTATTCAGGCAAGGGGAAGAACCTCCCTTGTTGCCTTGATTCCCTTCTACGCGTGCTTGATGCCTCTTGGGTTTTCAGCACCGGTTTTGTTGTAGAACTGATTGGTTAGGCCACTACCGTTGGCCTTCTGCTCATACCTTTTGCAAGGTTTTTTACAACATTGATGTTAGGGCCTCAGCTCATGCTGTCTTGGCCGTCTGGTTCTGCAGGTGACAGTGCTTTAAACTGTCTGCTGTGGTCGTTTGTTGTTGGGGATCCCACCCTACTTTATAGACACTGCTTTTGGATGTCCCAAGTGTAAGTATTATATCTGGAGCAGGACATACTGTATACTAAGAATAATACAATTCTGTGAAATACTCACCTGTAGAATTGGTATTATTAGTATACAGTACGTCCTGCTCCACCCCACCCTGTTGTTGCATTTTTCTGGATCCCCTGTGTGGTGATTGATTGTTATCATGGTTATCTTTACCAGTTGTTCTGGGTGGTTTAATTCTCCCGGCTTCTTGTTCACTGCTTTTCAATTCTGGTGATTCGTGGGAGGTCCCTGGGTATTTGAAGGGCCGGGAGGAGCCTGTTTTTTCCATGTCTCTGCAGCGCAGCGCCCTCTGGCGGAGGATAACCCAAGTGTAAGTATTATATCTGGAGCAGGACGTACTGTATACTAATAATACCAATTCTACAGGTGAGTATTTCACAGAAGGACGAGTCCTGGATGGACGACTCTCTACATGGTTCACCACCAAAGTCACAACCACCACATCTCGACAAATATGAAGCTATGCTTGAGAAAGCCCTTGAGCGGTGTGCCCTAAATATTACGACTCAGATTTCTGCTAATCTTTCTGCTGAAATAAAAGAACTGGGCCAAAGAGTTGACGACCTTGAACAACAAGCCTCAGCACATGCCTCGGAGCTTTCTACCCTCAGGAAGGATCTACAATCCTTACAAGAGGAGAACCTCATCCTTCACCACAAGCTTGAGGATATGGAGAACCGCTCACGGAGGGCCAACATCAGGATCAGAGGTATACCTGAAGCTGTCGTCGATCTACAATCTACAGTTATTGCTCTCTTCCAAGAGCTCACCCCGGCCATTCCTATCGATAGGCTGGAATTTGACAGAAAACACCCTACTAAATATAGATGTTAAATTGTTAGCAAAGGTCCTCACGGCACATCTCAATAGGTATATAACATCTTTAATTTCCAAAGAACAGGCTGGATTTATCCCTCAGCGTCAAGGGGGGGGGGGGGGGGGGGATAATATCTGTAAGGTCATTAATATGGTCCACCATGTGAGGAAGGAGGGTCGACAAGCTATGCTTTTAACCCTTGATATCCGTAAAGCTTTTGATACGGTAGCCTGGGACTACCTTCAATTAATTTATATTGAAAAAATGGGGGCTTGGTCCCTCCTTCACCACATGGATTACATCGTTATATTCTAAGCCTGGTGCATATGTTAGGTATTCAGGCTACTCTTCCAGGCGATTCACTCTGAACAGAGGCACTAGGCAAGGTTGTCCCCTCTCCCCCCTTTGATTTGCCCTCGCTATTGAGCCCCTGTCCAAGTTAATTCAGGCTAACATTAATATAACGGGAGTCACCGTCGCGGGATACGACCACAAGATTTCTTTATTTGCTGATGACATCTTGATGCTGGTAACTAACCCTGCCACATCCCTCCCAAACCTTTTTCAAACCCTAGATGAATTTTCCAAGATTTCTGGTCTGCAGATTAATCCATCAAAATCCCAAGCCCTCAACGTCTCCCTCCCTGCCAGTACGCTGTCTGCACTTAAAGCCTCCTTTAACTTTTCATGGCAAGAGAGGCATATCAAATATTTAGGTGTCCACCTGACTGCAAATTATGACTCCCTCTATGCTGCCAATTACCCCGCTATACTTAGAGACCTCCGATCCCTGTTATCTTCATGGGCCAAAATGCATCTTTCGTGGTTCGGCAGAATAGCTGCCATAAAAATGTCGTGGCTCCCCAAAATACTCTACACCTTTCAGGTCCTGCCGGTACAGATGAAGGCCGCATGTCTAAAAGGTCTCCAATCCTCTTTAAACTCCTTCATCTGGGGTCAGCAAAGACCTAGAGTTAATCGTATGACATTGTATAGATCCAAACAGCAGGGAGGACTTGGAGTCCCTAATATAGCTCGCTATTATTCAGCATGTCAGATAGCGCAAATGGCTGCTATTCATGCTGGAAAGAATAGTCCACTATGGGTAGACATCGAGCAGGCCAGTTGTACCCCTGACTGCCATTTCAAATTTATTATGGCTGCCCCCAGTAGCTTACAAAGGTATTGACAATCCGGTCTTGAAGCATTCTCTCAGAGTTTGGAAAATTAACAGATCCAAAAGCCACCTCACCTCCCCCACGCCTCCCCTTCTTTCGATTCTAGGTAATCCTGAATTTCTCCCGGCTTATCTGGAACCTGACGCATTTAGGTGGTGGAAATCACAAAATTTAACAAAGATTAAAGATCTTGTTTCTCATAAGGGAATTTTAACATTTCCCGAGCTCCAATCCCTTAGAGACATCCCGAAAAAGGAATACCTCCGCTACCTACAAATATCCCACTATATATCTACTAAGTCTAGATCGGGGGGTACCATAAGGCCATCTTCACCATTTGAGTTTGCTTGTGGATCACAACCTCTTGGGAAGGGGATGATTGCCATGGTCTACAGGAAGTTGAATGATCTAGAGGAGGCGCCTCTTCCAACCTACACGAATAGTTGGGAAGTGGACCTTGGTGTAAACATATCGCCTAGTGAATGGAAAATTGCATGGCGAAACTCATTTTCGTGGTTCCTGAATTTGGGCGCCCAGGAAGTCAATATTAAGGTCCTACTCCGATGGTACCTAGTCCCGGATAAGATCCACAGATTTTGCCCCTCTTACCCACTGGGGTGTTTTAGAGACTGCTGCCTACAGGGAACATATATCCATATATGGTGGGAGTGCAGGGTGGCCCGTCACTTTTGGGCTAAGGTTTTTTACGGGTCCAAAGGCGGGCAACGAAAAATGGTGGAAGAACTTAAACTTAAAACTTATCAGGAGAGACTTAAGGAACTTAATTACAGTCTGGAGGAAAGAAGGGAGAGGGGGGACATGATTGAGACCTTTAAATATGTGAAAGGATTGAATAAGGTTCAGGAGGGAAGTGTTTTTAAGAAGAAACTTAACGATAGAACAAGGGGGCACAACCTGAAGCTAGTCAGGGGGAAGATCAGGAGCAATGTTAGAAAATATTATTTTACAGAAAGAGTAGTAGATGCTTGGAACAAACTTCCAGCAGAGGTAGTTGAAAAATCAACAGTCACTGAATTTAAACATGCCTGGGATAAGCACACATCTATCCTAAGATAAAGAGTACATACAGTATACACATAAGGGCAGACTAGATGGACCGTATGGTCTCCTTCTGCCGTCAACCTTCTATGTTTCTATGTTTGAGAGCAACTGGTCACCTCAACTTGCCCTACTTAATTTGAAACCCCCCGGATGTACGAGATCACAATTTGAACTTATCAGACATATCCTTACGGCCGCTAAACTTATCATAGCACGTTCTTGGAAGAAGAAGACGATTCCTAGTGGAAGTCTGGTCCCTCGCATCAATGAAGTCATGTTTTTTGAAAAGATGGTAGTCTCGATGCAAGGTGACCTTGCTCCCTTCTTAACCACCTGGGGGGGTTGGATTGCACACTTTCACCCTAAGAACTTTGATCGTTCCCTCCTCGTATCCCAGTGATCTGGTGATCACAACTCGCATCTGCTGGCGGCTGGACACCCACTCCCCAATTCTTTCCCTCTCTTTGCCCCTCTATTTTCTACATTCTAACCTCCTACTCCTAACCTCCCGTTCTCTTTTCTCAGGTACGTGGTCCTTTGCCACACGCACCTTATACCTTGCATTTGGAGACTGTTTCCTATTTGTGTATGTATTGACACCCTCTTGGGTGTGGTTATATGCTCCATATAACGTAAAATATATTGCAATGTTATGTACTCCTCCTATATTCTCAATAAAAATATTGATGAAAAAAAAGAAATGTTTTTGCTCAGGACAGAATTATTTTTTGCAAAAATAGCAAAAAAATTGCCACAAAAACATTAATTAAAACTAAGACACTTATAAAGCAGCCCAATAGCTTTAATGGCCACTACATATCACACCCAGTAAGATATATTGTTACGCTGTAAAAACAATGTGCTGACCAAATTATAAAAAATTATGCCCATACTAATCATAAACTAAAGTGTCAAATACTTCCAAGCGCCCTGCAAGAAACACTTTATTAAAACCTCAATAAGTGCCACTACAATTTAAAGTGGACCAACACCCTTGCGGATCCGCCCGGGAATCTATAAGATTCCCAGGCCGATCCGATACCTCCCTGTGGGGCATCCAAAATCGGGATGCCCCGCTGTGTGAAACCCCCCAGGACGCCCGCTAACCTTACCTTTCCTTGGTATACACACACACACACACAATATCCTATGCCATTGACCATCTGAAAAATGGAAAATCGGCAGGAGGAGACAGGTTTCCCGGCTGAGTACTATAAATACTGCAAGGACACGCTAATTAATTACATGCTGTAACTATTTAATTGTATTGATAATACCCACACCTTTAGTCCCACATCAAACACTACAATAATAAGGCTGAGAGGGAGCGGAGTTCAGCAAAACTTAGCTAAAGCAACAGTTGCACTTAACAAATTAAATAAGGAAGGCGTAGAGAACGGTCATTGTAGCACTCTATGTCAAAAAGGCATTTGACCGTCTGCTCTGGCCCATTAAAGAAGCAATTCTGGCCAAAATAGGAATAGGACGAATTTTAACCTCTCAAATTCTGGCACAGTATAGAAACTGATATGCCTGAATTAATATTATTGGATCATTGACAGATGCTATATTTTTAAAAATCGAGCAAGAACCTGACACAATTCCTTTACCAAAAGTCCAGCAATTGATCTGGCTTTCAACAGATTTACTTACTGTTGTTAAATGAAGAGCGGGTGCTACACAATGGTAGACATGTTTGAGACGTATTGCTGCCATCAGTTTCCAAATTAGTTATTTTTTTTTCTATCCTGTCTAACTTTCTACTTCTAATATGTATACTATTTTCTATTGCGAACAATATATGGCTACATGAGATGTATGAATATCTCCATTTTTGTTTTCTTTATATCTTACACAAAATATCTTACATATTCTACCCTAACTTTTTGGTGAATGGGGATTGTACACTGGTTAGCAAATATAACCCCTTAACAAAATGGCATGAATTTATTAACCTTTGTGTTGCTTTTATTTCTTCTGTGAGGCATGTTTTTTGGGTCCTATCTCTCCAGCATTTTAATGTGAATGTCTCTACTTTCAGCAGTAGTTTCCAATTGGGGGGTCCTACTGATGCATATACAAAGCCCTATCACTTCAAGGGACTGTAAACCCAACAGCAATAAAAAGGCAACAAGCAGTTCACCTGATACCTGTCCCGTGTGCCTCTCCTCCATTTCCACCTCTTCCAGGGCCGAGTTAAAGCCATAGCTGGGCTCCAAAGCCCCCCCCCCCCCCCCCTCGTCCTTTTACGTTTTTACTTTCCCAAGGCCACACAAAAAAAAGTGGTCTTACAAGCCACTCTGCCCCTTGGTTGCTCTCAGCTTGAGTGATCTCAACAAGCCAGTGGTCCAGCAGAAAAATCAGGGATTGATCACTATAGACACTATGCTCATTGATACAGGGTTCCCATATTTTCTCTCTTGAGATTCACTAGAAACACACCAGCAGAATGCCATTACCAACATACAAATAAGCCATTTTCTTAACTCGCTGACCAAGGACTCTTTTACCGCCCAATCTCCCCCTGTGCAAAGAGAACCGAGAAGGAAGGCCTTTGTGTCAGGGATACTCCATTTCTCAGGAGCACGTTGGTGGGGAGCGAGGCAGGTTTGGGAGAGCTGAGGATGCATCCTCAGTCGGAGCTCTCCGATTCACCTTTGGGTGCTTTAGGGGATGCCACGAGGTTGGTGACATGAAACACATTTGGTTGTTTGGCCCTAAAGCAGAGAACATTTGGAAGGAGGTAGTGGTGGTGGAGGCCATATGGACAATGGCAAGCAAATGGAAAGCCCAAAACATACAACCTTGCAACTGTGCTCTGCTGTATGAAAGGGGTTTTCCATGAGAGACCAACTCACACACCCACCTACTACGTGGGACCCTATGGCCTCTCTTGCCCTGAGTCACCATTTTAACCTCGTGATCTTATTTTCCCTTTGTTAATGCTTGTTGTGTAACAATGTATGATGTGATAATATTCTTAACATTTTAGCAGAACAAATGAGATGATAATTGGCCAATATCTGCATTGTTTGTGATATTTTATGAAGACCTGAATATGCTTTGTGGGAAAATGTAATAATGCCTAATTTTTAAGGAGGAACAATACCCAAGAAATTGACTTTCCTGAGTGGCGTTCTTCTTTGACGGGGTATCCCGATTTGGCATGCTCCATTGTATGTATCGCCTGTGCCCTGTGCGCGCCTAGCTAGCAGTATGTTGGGGAAGAGGTGAGTGGATGGGGGCAACTTTGGGAGTTTCACACAGTGGGGCATCCCAAATTGATAAATTGGTATAAAAGGTAGACCGCCCCCCGGAGTCGTTTAGATTCAAGGTGGTTGTTGCTCCACTTTAAAGGTATAGTTATTTGTTTATTGAGTTGGCTATGTATGTTCCTGATGATTCAACAAAACGGTTGGGGTTGTTGCTTGTAATTTTGTGTACCAGAAAATAAGTAATCCTTGAATTAAAAAAAAATGTTTTTAGACTATCCAAGGCACTGAAATTTATTTCTGAAATGTTTTAGTTCCACAGGCGAGGCAAAGCTTCACCCCAGCCTGTACCTGCTGCTGCTTATCCTGAGCAAGCTGTACCCATCTCCAATGGATGGCACCTACGCACTCAGCATGGCACCATTCATCCCATTCATCATGAGGTAATTCACCATACTTGCATATTGTGGTGCTTATATTGCTAGGGTGTGAACTGATTTGTTTCTGGGGGTGGCCATTGATTCAGTTACCCAGAGGCAGTGTTCAGGAAGGACTCATGATTCTCTTTGCCATACAGATGAAGTGGCCTACAGTCCGTGTTGCCGTACACTGTGCTGTTAGGCAGATTTGGAATCAGGAGTGCAGGCACACTTATCATGTTATAGCACCAATTGTCCCCAGTCCTCTACTGCAAGTTGTGTTTCAATATCATTTTATTAATTTTTAGCTTCAAGTACAAGCAAATTACAAAATGGGTGTTTGGTGCTACAGTGCATCATCCATAGCTTTTAGTGATTTAGTGTCAGTACCTTTGCTCTTGTCACTGAAAGGAAGGGAATTTCTTCTTCCTCCTTGCTGCCTCCAGTGCCTCCCCTCCTGACCACAAATCAAAGCCTGAGGCTTGTGTCAGGTTGACCCGCCTTCTGTAAGTTGGAGAATGGAGCCCAGCTCACTCTAATGCAATACCCAGTGTGCTTGTATCACTCAGCCCTGCCACTCCCATCAGAGGACATGAGGTCAAACATTATTTTATAATTATTCTGGCAAAAAGAAAAATCCATGCGTAGCCCTACACAATGAGTATTATTATGAGTGTGCCTGGATGACTTTTGAAGCTGACCTGAAGTGTTCCAGGCGCAGGTATGGATGCTCCCGAAGCACACAGCTGACTGCTTTTGCCTGTTCAGGTAGTGCGGTAAATCGCGCTGCATGAACCCATTTAAAACTGTGGATCGTTGGCAGGTGACATCAGCTTTTTATTTTTTTCTTACTATATATGTGTATTTTTGTTTATACATGTGATATCGTAATGAAATGATAGAATTTTACCATGTCTGTATTATGCCCAGTGTTAGGCTGGAGACTCTCTTTAATTAGACGTGTCTCAAAGTCACTTAAAACCTGGACCTTCTAAGGGAATCTCAGTTTATTTCCATTGGCCATTGGGATGCCCAGGGGGTATGGAGATTACCTGTTGAGGGGCCCACTATTCATTTAGAACTGGAGGTGTGCCTTTAAAGTTGACCTACACCCTAGTACAAACTTCACCTCCCATGCAGTGGCCATATGCTCACTTACCTCTTTGGGGAATCTGAGGGTGGGCCTAAATCCAGTACACACAATGCTGTGGCCATACCTCCCAAGTGTCCCGATTTGCCCGGGACTTTCACGGGAAGCCCCCCATGTCCCGTGGTCCCGCCCCTTCAAGAAATTTCCCGGCTACCACCCCCGCTGTGGAGCGGTGTGCCCGGGCTCTGTGCTTCAGTTAGTACCTTGCTGTGCGCCGGCATCAGCAGAGGCGGAGGGGGTTTGTGGAGGTCCAATCGCGGCTGGGCCAATGATGGAGGAGTGGGCGGGGCACAATTACGCTGTGCCCGGGCTCTGTGCTGAAGATAGGATGGCTGGAGAGGGAGGGGGAAGATAAGGTAAAAATAAAAAAGCTGCAGAGCTCCCGCAGCGCTCCCACCAGCCGCCAGAGACTTTCTTTTAAATCATGTTTGGCTGTCGGAGTGATTGATCTCTGCCCTCCTCCCCCGACTGTCAGTTCCAGAAGACTGCACAGGGGAGGGGGCTTGCCGAGTGAGGCTGTTCCGCCGATCCCCCCCCCCCCTGCGCTGCGATCATCAGTGTCCTGGAGGTGTCAGACTTGCAGGACACAAGAGTAAAGTAGAGAAAAGGCAAGTGAATGATGTATTAGTTGTGGCCAGTCTGCCTCATTCACTTCTATTCTGGGTTTCCTTTCTATTCTCTGTCCTTTTCTCACTTTATCACTGTTCTTCTTTTTCTTTCTCCCTTCCTTCCCCATCTCTCTCTCTTTCTTCCTGCTTTAATTTTTTGAACTATCTTGCTTCTTTTATTTGTCCATTCCTTTATTCTTTTTCTCTTCCTTTATCTTTCCCCCTCCGCACATTTCTCGCTGTGTTTTTCTCTTTTTTTCTTCTCTGCCTTTCTTTCTCTTTCTGCCTTTTCTCTCCACCACGCTTTATTCTATCTCGTTTTCAACTTTCCTTCTCTTTCTCTTTTGTTCTCTTTCCTTCATCCTTTCCCTCACTCCTTACTTTCATCCTTCCCTCTCTCCCCTCCTCTCTGCATTTCCTCTCTTTTTTCTTCTCCCATTCCTTCCTTCTTCCCTTTCTTTTTCTCACCTTTCCTTTCTTCCTTACATTCTTCCCTTTCCACCTTTCACTCCTTCTCCCTCACTCCCATACTGCCTTCTTTTTTCCTTTTGTTCTTTCACTGCCCTTCCTCTTTCTTATCTGCTGTCCTTGCTCTTCTCTCTCTCCCTTTCTTCAGTTCTCACTTCCATCTCTCTCGTTCTCTCCCTGTTTCTTTTCTTACTCCATTACTCCATTCCTCTTCTCCTCTTTTCATCCTGTCTTCTTCCTGTCTCTTTACTCTCTCTCTTTATTTCTTTCTCTATCCCCTCTCCCTCCTTTCTTTCTTTCCCTCCTTCCTCTTCCTCCCTTTCTCTTTTCTTTCACTCACTATTGCTATACATTTTTTCTCTCTTTTTTCATTACCTCCCCCACTTCTGTTTTCCCTCTCTTCCTTGCTTCACTCACTTCCTTCTTTTTATTTTTCCTTTTCTCTTTTTCTCACCTTTTTCTCTCCTTTTTCTTTCTTTACTCTTCTTCCCAACCTCCTAACTTTCTCCTTTTTTTCCTCTTACTTTCTTTTTCCCTCTCTCTCTTTCTTCCTCCATTTTCTCCTTTCTCTTGTCTTTCTCCCTTTTCTCACACTATCACACTATTGTATGCATGTGTGCGCGAGGGCTTGCCAGTTTTATTATCACCAATATGTAATTTGTAGGTGGTGTTTCCCTTTATGGCCATGGCTAGGGGGCGTGGCTAGGGGGCATGGCTTAATGTTAACAAAAAGGCAACATTTGTCCCTCTTTCTTGCTTTCAAAAGTTGGGAGGTATGGCTGTGGCCAGTATATAATCTAGTAGCAGATGGCAGCTACTGCTAAGTGTTCTGTGGCATTTTCTAGCTTACTGTTCCTCTCTGGCAGCCCCAATGCTTATCCCCACCCAGCTGTAGTCGGTGTGTGGGTGTCTTCAAGCAACTTAAACCACCAATCCTTGATCATGTGGGACTTCTAGAGAGATGTACCATTTTATTTGGCTAGTTCGTATTGAGCTTTGGTAGAAAAAAGTGAGCATCTCTTTAATGCAGGGCTCACTGATGGCATGAGGGGGTAGGTTAGTTGCTAAGGAGCATGGAGGTCCCCTTTTTAAATGGCATTTTTAAAAGTTTTCATTATTGTGTGGCAAAGTGATGTCTTAAATGTGCTAAGCTTGTCAGTTATTTTTTTTAAATTTACAATTTATTTGCAACTCGTTATAAAAGAAAATCGTTTTCAGTAGCAACAATGTATTTACCTTAGCTATGTACACCAAAGTGGTGATTTTGAGTACATGTCATAGCCTTCCTCACTCTAGCTTGCTGATCATCAAGGCATGGGTGACTGGTTTAATCAATTCTGCTGAAATTCAACTTCTTCATTTTGGTATGATTACAGTCTTGTGTTCTAGTATCAAGGGTTAATGGCCAGGTTCTCAGCTGGAGAGGTCATTAGGCTGCTTAGCAGCTTTTGACAAGTCTAAAGAGTTCACCTGTTACATTGGAAGAATTGTGGGACCTGTAGTCCATGTTTTTTACTCAAGGTCATGAAAACCACTTCCACTGTAGTTAAACAGAATTCCAAGAATATGAGAATCATGGAAACCCCATGCTGATAAGTAAGTTACAGGTATGGGGTCATAATCCTAACAATGATTATTTTAGGTTCCTAGGGGTGTAGCTAGGGGGGAGCAGGGGGGGAGGGCACTTGCCACGAGTGCAGCAGGTCAGGGGGGCGCCAAAGGGAGGCCTGAGAACAGGTTGGGGGCACCATTTTAAATCTTTGCTCCGGGTGCCAGAAAGCCTGGCTACTACCCTGTACATTCCAATAGAGGAAAACAATAAAGCAAAACACCAAAAACCTGACAAAAACTGAGCTTTTTTTTAAGTCTATGGGACAAAAAACATCCCATTTTATACTTGTTTTCCATGTATTTTTATCGTTCTGCATTTTGGACTGACGATCTGTCAGTATTCCTGACCCAGCTTGGAATACAGTATACACTGTACCAGAGTACGTTCAGGAAATTTGCAAACGAATCCCACTTTAGCCCCTTTGGGACAGTGAGTGGGAAAAGGAATTCCTTCTATCCCCTGATATATTCACTTATTATAACAAATGCATTATTATATCATCCCAAAACAGGTTCAGTAACTATTACACATTTTTTATCAATAAAACATCATGATTTTGATACTGTTGCAGTAAAGACATATTTTTATTGTGTGACAATTTGCCTCAATTCAATCTTCTATATTTTATTCAGTCCCCTTAGTAGTTAACATGTTCCAAGCTTTATTCTTTGTCAACACTGTGTTGATCTACAATTGCAATATACACATATGTATTAAAGATGACTTTAATAGAAAACTTTATGAACCAAAAAGAAAACAGCCCAGAGGGCTAGTCACTGGAACTGGACCATAGTCCTTACCATTTTGCTCTTCTCGACCCTTAGTAGCCACACCAAGCTCCCATGTGACCTGGCAGGCAATATGTACCTGCCTATTAAATCCCGTTGGCCACTGGTGGTTATGAGGGGCACAGGAGCATTGAGGTTGTGAGTACTAATGCCACATTATCAGTATTAATAGTGGATGAAAAGTCGATGTGCATGTGAAATTA
Source organism: Gastrophryne carolinensis (assembly GCA_027917425.1). NCBI lineage: Eukaryota > Metazoa > Chordata > Amphibia > Anura > Microhylidae > Gastrophryne > Gastrophryne carolinensis. The sequence continues at coordinate 443,080,853 of CM051237.1, forward strand.
CAATGTCCATGGGGTGGGGGGATATGGTGACCCCACTGTGGGCATTTCCACTGGAGGTTCACTTTAAGCACTAATTACACAGTTTCTCTATGCTCAGTATGACAAGAGTTATATATAATAGTAATGGTACACATGTACTGTATTGTGGTAGGAAGACCTGTGTTCTGTTATCGCATAAAACACATTCTATGACTGTCAGTCCTTATCTTTCATTGATAGATAAAGGGTTTTAATTCAAATGGCTGCAATCACAATGGAAATGGTTTATACGCACATGTCAGTACAGAGTATAACACAATTTGACATTTTAAACAAAAATTCAATTTAAATGTTTAATTATACATTACTGCCCAACTTCCACTAATAGTTCCACTTCTGTTGGAGAAATCTAGCTAATTTTCCTGTTTGGTCACCTTGTGGCATTGGTCCTCTGGTCAGTCCCAGCATTCCTTCTTTTAGGAGTCTGTAATCCAGTCTGTAAACCATTGGTTCCCAAGCCCTACTACGCTTATTTATGTCTTTTCTGGTACTGTTGCCTTCTAACTTTGTAGCTGCTAGTGGGCCAGTCTTGTGGTCAGTGGCTACTCTTCTAGATACCAATAGCATGTGGTGCCTGGGAGCTGGAGGTGTTTAAAATGTCCTTTTAAAGTTATACTAAAGGCAAGCCGATTGTTGTCCCATTGTCTTGGGCTACATGTTGCACTGTCCCAAACTTCAATCCGTTAAAAAAAACCCTGTAGTTCCTGTTATTTGTAAAAGTATTACAGCATTGTAGATGGCGAGAAAAAATGAGGAGAAACAGTGGGTGTGGCAACAGCGATATGATGTAAGCACACTGTGTGCTTTACATATATCACATAAAAAAAATAAGTGCATTGTTGTGCCTGTGTTGTGTTATTACTGCCAGCATATAGTGTGATCAGAGAGGAAGGAGAAAGGGTTTCTTAGATGCAGAGAGGAGCAGCCAATCCTGACATCTGGGGAGGGAGTGCGGGTGTTTCTGTTCTCGGTCCACTGAAGGTTATTTGAAGAACCAGGTCAGTGGGGTGGAGACTGAAAGCTGAACGAGGAAGTGATTTCCTCACTAAGTAAACCAACATAGCAGGAAGGAGAGCGCTGGAGCCACTCAATGTAATGTAAGCTACTGATATTTAACTTTTGACTTACTAATCACTTTAAGAAAATCCCTACCACCCCCACCCCCAGCTAACCCTAATTAAATAAAAGATAGCTGGTCTGTGCTGGGTAGTCTTCGTCTCTTCCCAAAGACCTGTGCTATATTTATAGCAGCAACTTAAGGGAACGGCGAGGCACATATAAAAAGAAATGTGGAAATTACAGGGAGCTGGAGAGGGCTCCCCCGCTCACATGGGGGAGAGATTCCACAGAGGTCCCATCTCTGTACTATAAAAGCTTACCTCCCCAGTGACCGGGATGCCAAAAAAAGAGGGGGGACCAATGTCCCCCTTTATCTGCTTATTCAGAAGAGTTCCCAGCAGGAGACTGAAGGTGTGGAAGGTTGAGTACAGTCAAACTGAATTTAATAAAACATGTTATTGTGTATGTGTCTCTTTACTATGTGTGAACTGTTAATAGGTCCATGAGTCCTGGTGAGTGGCTTACCCATACCCCCCTCCCCATTTCCTGCGCTCCCTGGCTAGATGGGGTGCGGAAGGGCCCTGGGTTCTTTCATTGGTGCTGGGGATCACTGGATGAGCACCAGACCTGTGTTGAAGAGCACAGGGGCTGGTAAACCACCAGGGCCATGGCCTTTTAAGAGTAAAGTATCAGCAAGGGCTTTGGCTAATCTTATTTCACAAGTTCTGTAAGTGTTGTACCAGGGTGTTGGGTCGCTTTAAACAGGATTTGCTTACCCTCACCGCACTCCTCCAGCAAAATTTGGCCCTGCAATTGACCACCAGTGGTTACATGACTGCCAGTGGCCAATATCAGGGACAGATTTCACTGGAGGATCTTGTTGCAGGTATGCAAATCTGGGCGTGTGGGGGACGGGGGTTATTCGGCAATCAGTACGACTTGGGCCACTCATTCCATACACATTTTGTCAAAAATTGGTCCACTCAAATGCACCCTCGTATTTTTTTTATGCTGATAATAAATGAAAATCGTAGGCTGTGATCATTCGAAATACATAATCCCACCCTCACCCAAAGCAGCAACATGATAAACAGGATACACAATTCTAACTTCTGAATTCACTTTGGACCTATACTACTACTGACATCAAACATGGCCGCTTTTTGACGGCACAGTCAAGTTTAAATATACTATGCTGATATTGTCTCTGCTCCTAATTATACTTGTCTGTTTCACCACACAAACAAAAATAAAATAAACCACACGAACATATACAAATAGTGTGGGGGCCCCTCTGACGAGCTGTCAAAAAGAGAACATTTGTGGGAGACCACCAGAGCCTTGAGTATAACTGATGATGATTTATTTTAGTTAACGCACGAGTACCATTTTTTCAGGCTTCTCTCGTTTAGGGGCCGATTGTGCTCTTTGATGTAATCGACTCTCTGCACTCTTGATTCATTTCATAAGATGTGAGGCCCGAGCTATGTGCCTGTAGTATGTCTCTTACTTTATGATTTCCATAACTAGCATTAATGAAGGCGAATCTCCAAATTCTTTCAAGTAGACCTACTGTATATCCTCTGCATGATTCTGACTTAACATGACTACAAGGCCTCCAACCACCTGTGATAGGAAAAGCACTCTTTGTTGGCTAAAAGACTCCAGAGTGGGCAATTTCATCCCTGGAGCATCCTGGTTTTAGAACACCAAAGATTGCCCAGTAGACTCACATAGCTGGTGAGTCCACGGCTTAGGCCACATGCCTGCTATACCATTTAGCTCAGACCTGGGCATTGTATGGCCCGCGGGCCATATACGGCCCTTTGATTGGCTCTGACCAGCCCGGGCTGAGCTGGCTGGCGGAGTCCTTCCGCTCGTGCTGCCTGGGAGGCGCCCACCTGTCCCTCTTTGCAGCGGGTCGGCTGCTAGCTTAAGTGATCGTCTGTGTACAGTGCGGGTGGCACCAACCAGCTGCGAAGAGCGATGGGCAGGCGTCTGACAGTGAAGAAGGGCCCAGCCAGGGGAGGAGAAGGAGGTAGGCTCCAGCACCATCTTGCCTGGGTGGAGGGGCTGGAAATGCAATTAATGCAATACAATACAATTAATATTATGCAGAATTGAGTTCAGCCTTTTGGCCCCATGTCTCATGTGGCCCCATGGAAAAAATAATTGCCCACCCCTGATTTAGCTGATTTGTGTACCTGTTCCAAGCATTTCTAAATAACTGAACGGTGCTGGGGTACAGGTAGCATCGGGTGCTCTATTTAGCTCTCCTACCTGACCTGGCGTCAGATCAAAAGCAGAGGAGTAGCTAGGCTTCCTGGCACCCAGGACAAAGATTCAAAATGGTGCCCCTCACCTGTACACAGGCCCCCCTTTGGCGCCCTCCTCACCTGCTGCACCCGGGGCAAGTCTCCCCCCAGCTATGCCCCTGTCAAAAGTAGGGCTGGCAAGAATGGAGCCTGAGAGCTGATTACACCACTTGCAATCTGTTCCTATTGGCAAATGTACACCAAGTTTGTACACCAAGATCTACAAGAAGAGAGAGGTGTCCCTGTACACACAGAACACTGCTGCTATGGCCGCTACTGAGGTGAGGGAAGTGTTTTATGTGTATAGGACTCGCCTCTCTTCTTGTAAATCTTGGTGGACAGTTGGCAATAGCAACAGATTGCAGGTAGTGAAAACTGCCTCCAGAAATCACATATTTTCTAGAAGAAGAAAAAATACTCGATCAGCTGAGCACCTTGAGGATATTATTTTGACACATAAACACAATTCCATCAAACGTGGATTTTCCTTTAAACTGGACCTTCAGCATGATTTAATGAAAAGACCAAACCCTTAAAAAAAACTATTTCCCAGCATCTAAAATTACTATATTTTAAGTTTTTAGTCACTTATTATTCTTTCCCCCACTGGGCAGCAACTCTGTAGAGGGCTCTAGGATAAGGGCGCCGCCATCTTGCTTCAGAAGCATCATACACACTGAGAGGAGAGGGGGATAAGTACAGGGGGCGGGGTTATAGCTGTGCTTCGCACAGACAGAGCAGAGCTGGGGTCAGGAAAAGCACAGTAATCCCAGAATGCAGAGCGGCACAGCCAGAAGACACTTCCTGTTTGCAGGCTGCCTGATGCCCCATGAGCTGCCATCTTGGATGTTTAATGACTCATAAACATGCAGTAGATGCAGGTAGGATGATTTTTAATGTGAGCAATCTGTATGTACAGGGTGTGGGAAACATATGATATGCTCTTATTCAGGGTGAAGGTCTGCTTTAAATAGGCCTCCTGCTATAAATGTTTCCTTGGGTCTGTATGATTATCATGTCTCCTGAAGCCTTCTACTTTCTCCTGTAATTATTAAAGCCTTTCTCTGCATGACATCTTTTGTTTACCCTTCCTTTAGTTTAAAACATAAAGCTTGTTAAGATTAGAGATAAGTAAAACTTCGAAATGCTTTTTCCAGCCTCTCGCCAAAGCCATTAGCTTTTTCTGCATTTGTTGGGGGCGAGTTCCGAGTTTGTTTAGAGAGGGAAACAAAGTATTTGGCTTTGCAGCTTTCCTGCAGTGCTCCCTGGTGGGGGCCGGGGACTAGGTTATAAGTCCATTTTGCTGGAGCTCAAGTGGAATTTTCCATTGAGTGGGAGCAGCTCTGAGGTTGCTCTGACCATGATGCAATCAGGGGAATGATAGAGCCGCATGCTACAAGGACACATGCACATCTGTTTTTCTTCCTTTTAACCCGGGACACTTGACTCTTTAGCAAACAGTACACAAAGGACTCATCCCTAATTAGATGTTCTGTCACCCTGCCAAGGCAGATTTTAATAGAGCAGGAATTTTATTAAATATAAAAGTTTTCAAAATGTTATCTCCGTATAAACTGTGACCTCATCTGACTAATGCGTTTGTGCCAAAGCCTCCCTGGTGTGAACGCTCTGTGTAGGAGCACAGCTCTCCCTGCAGATTGTAAGCTCCTGGGAACGGCCATTTGTCAGAATAATTTCTTTCTGAAGTATTGAAAAACATGATGTGCTTAAAGAGGAACAAAACCCAAGACATTTCCCTTGCCTTATTCATCCCGCCCAGCCTGGGGCATGCCGATTTAGGATCCCCCCCCTGTGTGTATCTCCCCAGATAACCCCAATAAAGTAAAGCCAGCCAACATTGAAAGGCATGAAAGTTCCATCTGTATTCCATCGTAGTTAAAACGCCACCCAAACAATCAAGGCAGTGTAAAAAGGCGTAGAATAGCAAGTCCTGGTGTCAACGCGTTTCGGACATAGGGTACTTACTCATGATTGTTTGGATGGAGTTTTAACTACGATGGAATAAAGATGAAACTTTTATGCCTTTCAATGCTGGCTGGCTTTACTTTATTGGAGTTATGCTGAATGCGAGGTGAGCACTCTGAGCCGCAGCCACTATTGTCCGTTTCCCACTGTGACAGGAATCCCTCTCCAGGCAGAGATGACAACCAATATTGTTCACTTACTTTCGTATCTCCACAGTTAGCCCGTAAACTCACCTTTTCTGTGCAGCTCACCGGCAAATCTCTGCAAGGAAAAGCCGAATGGGGCATAAGCATTGTTTTTTTTATTTTATCAGATCCACACCCATTTGCTTCCTAATGGATGTGGGGCCACATTGTGACATTCTCAACGGCGCACGCAGATTGCTGGAGCCCCCCTGTGCATTGACCCCCGCAATTATTACCTAAATCTCGATCCTTGGCCGAAATGCGTCCTGTGCTTGTCCCCTGGCTGTCACGATCATGGCCCTGACCCATGTGACCGCCAACAGCCAGGCCCGGATTAAGTGTGGTGGGGGCTCCTGGGCACAAACTCTGGTGGAGGCCCCAGATACAGTATTTTTTCCCTTTAAAATAATAGTCCAGCCAAATAACTGATTGGTGGTTGTCTGGCACCTGCCTACTTACTGAACGTCAGATCGAGTCCCTTGTGCGGGTGTGTGCTGCTCGGGAACTCCTGCCTTGCCATTCTGGGTGGGAAGTAGTGTAGTCGCCCAGCTGGTCTGGCGGAGAACAGTTTCCTGCATTGATCTGCCAGTGGCTTTGCTTGGTGACTTATGTGCAGTGAGCGGCCGCCGACTGGCAGCTCTGCATGCACCCATCACTGTAGCATTGCTGTTGGCTTTGCTGCTCAAGACTCTCCGTCCTGCCCTGTGGTGGCTTTGACTACATGTTTGCGCCCCTTGTGCCCCGCCTCATAATCCGGCCCTGCCGACAGCCAATCATGAGGCTTCATTTCAGCCAAAGATCGAAGTACAGGTAAGAATAGCAGGTGCGAGCCTGTCACAATGACGCTCCTCACCCATCGGGTAGGAAATGTGGGTCCTCTTTAAATGTCCAAATTGGGCTCAGCCACAGCCACCCCTTAGTGCTGTTTGTAGTATTGTTTGTGTATTGTGTAGTTTGCGTTTTGCTGCGAGATCGGGGGAGGGATGCAGTGTCTGCTGAGAAGGAACAAAATGGCTCTGCCCTGCAGAAGCCATCAGTGTACCGAGGGGTGGAGAGGCTAGATGTGCTCAGTCAGGTTAGCGCAAAGCGCCCAGTTTGGTAACCGGAAGGGGGGCAGGCCTGGAGAAGTTTCTGGAGTTTTACAAACTGCCTGATGTTCCTCTTTAGAATGTTTCAAAGTTTGTTGGGTGAATAGCACCACAGGCCATTCTATGATTATGTGCCATTATGTCACTTTATTATGTGACCAATAAATGCAAATATGGTGCTGACACAAGGCTGGCTCCAGGTTTATGTCGGCCCTTGGGCAGCATGGTCTCAGTGGGCTCTTTTGTGGTGAAGAGTCGCGTCACCAAGGGTTGTCCCAAATCTGGATGCCCACTAGGGATCATGCTATTTGGACCAAAACTCTAGTTTTGGTCTACTGTGAAGAGCACCAAACCCCTTTAAAACTGAACTCAAAGTCTAAACTAATCTAGATTCTCCTGATTTTGGATGTCCTTCTGTGTGACTTCCCCTCCCTCCTCCCTCTTTGTTCATTATTTTCCTCGAACTGGTGAATGCACTGTGGGATCGCCAGTTTGAGGTAACAGCCAAACCAGGGGGGTTCTTTCCCAAACAGGGGCCTCCCAAATTGAGATGCCACTGTAAAGCAGACCAAAACTCAGGGGTGGAATTGCTTGCATAGTGGGTATGCCAGCGATCCCAGGGGGTTTCACACTGTAGGATATCACAGATTGGGATGCTCCAGGGATAGGAAATCAGCTGAGGTGGGCAACTTAAAAACAGAACAAAACCCAGCACTTCCTGCCCTGGAATCTAAATTGAGATGCCCCGTTGTGTGGAACCCCACCATTCGCAGAGATGTGGGCACCAGCTGTCGCACACCCCAAAGGCCGGCCCTGTCAGTGGGCCCCCCCGCCAAGTGGGGGCCCCCGGCAGCTGCCTTGCAAGGTGCTGACGCCGGCCCTGTTCTGATTGACAGTAGCCACTTTCACAGGGGGCTGTGATTGGTTCTCTGTGGATAGGATAAGGTTAAATAAAATAAAGCTACACGGATATGCTGAACAGCTGTTTTGTTCCTTACGCTGCTAAATGCTTTGGATAACAGTTTTGAAATCAATGACGTCAAAAACAAAGTAGCGTGAAAGTGAAAATTAGGTTTAAAAGCCATGCTACTGTTTGTTACAGGAAATATGAGAGTAAAAATAAACCAGTCCTAAAGTCAATAGTGGACAATTAATCACATTAATCCGATGAACACATCAATTGAAGCGTTACTTGTAAAATCAAATGTGTCACAATGGGGTTGATTCAGGGTCTGGTAAGAAAACACTTCACTTTCATTGTCTAGCGGGTGTAAGTTTCCACCTGGCTCTGAATCAGCCCCAAGGAAGACAATAAAAGTGAATATCAAATTTTTCTTCTAAAAAAAGTAGTGAGTTTTCTCACCAGGCTCTGAATCAACCCCAATGTCAGAAGTGGACAGAATATCTGTCCAGTCAGACTGCCCTTTATAAAAAGTTTACAAAAAAAAATACACTTACCTGGCCCACAATCCAGAGGTGATGATTGACCACCATCTTTCTTATGTCGTCTGATGCCTACTGTAGAGAGTGTTCCCCCAATCTGTGCGCACTTTCGCAAGCCCATTGACCTTAATGGACAGATGTCCATGTGTGGTAAGGGGGCCTGATGTCCACAAGTCAGGGTTATGCTTACAGTCCAACACCTTGGGGGGTGATTGGCCTTTGCAGTATGACACCGAGATTAGCAGATTTGACATTGGTGCCCTGTGCTTTTAACTTATGAGCGCAGGTTCGCACTGAGCACATGTGACAGACATGACAGAGTCTGGAGACTTCGTGGAGAACGTTCTGCTGCCTGTAATATCCTCCAGCATGACCGGTTTGGCAGTGGGTCAGTAATGGTGTGGGCAGGCACAGCCCTCCATGTGCTAGCCAGAGGTAACCTGACTGCCAATAGGTACCGAGGTGAGATCCTCAGACCCATAGTGAAACCAGGAAGAGGTGAGTGGGGGATTTCACACAGTGGGACATCCCAAATCAGGATGCGCCAGCAGAACAGGAAGTCAAATTCCCACTTTTTGTTCTGCTTTTAGCCAAATTGTATGATTGCCTGACTAAGTGGGTTTTGAGGGTTTGGGGAGTGGTAGATTGAGTGGGGGGGAGGAATTTCCAGAAAATTGGAGATGAGTCCTGGAGGTGAGCGTGAGAGGAGGTGAACAGGGTGGAGGACAGGAGACGGTCAGAGGTAGAGCAGAGGCTGTGTCTAGGTTGATATTGCTGGAGTAACGATGAAATGTAGGTCATCTGTTTGCTCTTACATTATCTACAAGGGCTTAACTATGGAGGGTGCAGAGGGTACAACCACATTGGGCCCCAACATGCACTTTATTACATTTTTGTGCTTTTTGTTTTGAACAGTTTTCGATAATATATGATAGTTGTTTTCCTTTTGGTGACAATAGTTTGGCTGCTTTTCTTCTTCTTTTCCTCTTTGGCATGGCTCTCCGTTGACCTGTCAGGCTTACTCAGCGAGAAGATTTCAATAAACATTTCTATAGATTATTCAGTAGTCATGAAAAACCTGACAGAGCGGATGTTGGAAAGGAAAAGGTCCAACTATAAGATCTGCAGATCTGTGTCAACAATCGGCCACATGCCGAGAAAGCCATTGGAATGCTGGGGATGCATTTTCCAGAGATGGATCCTGCTGGTTTATTTGTTGTTCATCTGCTAATAGTAAGTCACATGCCGGTCATACTGCACAGAATGGTTGAACGTTGCACTCGGATTTCCTAAACACAAACGCTAGAAATACAGAATCAGAGCTTGCACATGTGTGCAAGTTAGTCATTTTCTGCTTTTAAAAACAGATTGACCATTGACCTGGATCTACATGTGCAACCCACACAGGCCACCAGTGGGGGGACAGGAAGTAGCTACACACTTGGGCTACGTTTACACCTTTACGAATGCTTTTGCGTTTTGCAGATCTGCAGAAAAACGTAATGTAATGTATCCTCTATGGCTCCTTTCACACCTTTCCAATTTGATACAGTGCGGTTGGAACATAGCCAAAAAAGTCCTGCTTCCAACCGGACTGCATATGCAGATGTATTTTGTGTTCTAAGGAACTGCAAACTGCAGAAAAACCCCAGTTGAAAAACGCAGTTCAGCTGCAAAACACACCTGATCTGCAACTGCATAGTATGAACGTATTTGCTATATCAAATACCATATTTGCCGGCGTATAAGACTACTTTCTGCCCCTGAAAAACATGCGTCCAAGTGGGGGGGGGGGGGGGTCGTCTTATACGCCGGGTGCACGGGTGACATACCTTCAGACAGGGGCGGACTGGCCTTCGGTCGCATCGTGCCTCCCCCCACACTGGCCCGGCCCAAGTTCAGGTCGGTGAGCAGCAGAAACAGGGTGGTTGCGGGTGAGTGGCCGATGTGCAGGAGGGCGGCAGAGGTAGCGGCCAACATGCGGGAGGGAGGGAGGGAGGCCGATGTGAGTGACGCAGGGTTGTAGCTGCCGTCATGTGGGAGGGCGGCGAATGAGCATCCGATGTGCAGGAGGGCAGGTGGTGGCACTGGCCAATCGGAGTTCCTTCAGTTCTGATAGCACGTTTGGAAAGGGCTGATCTCTCACCTCTACTCTCTGCCCTGCCCCACCCCTAGTGTAAGGTCGGGAGCAGAGGCCAGTGGCCCGGCTAGCATCCCATCTCCAGTGTAAGATGCCTGGTGCATAGAGCTGGCCAGAGATGGGTGGGGGCAGCGTAAGGCTGGCCAGAGATGGGGGTGCAGCATGGAACAGGGCAGAGATGGGGGTGCAGCATGGAGCCGGGCAGAGATGGGGGGGCAGCGTGGAGCTGGCCAGAGACGGAAGTGCAGCATGGAGCTGGCCAGAGACGGGGGTGCAGCATGGAGCTGGCCAGAGATGGGGGTGCAGCATGGAGCTGGCCAGAGATGGGGGTGCAGCATGGAGCTGGCCAGAGATGGGGGTGCAGCATGGAGCTGGCCAGAGATGGGGGTGCAGCATGGAGCAGGGCAGAAATGGAGGTGCAGCATGGAGCTGGCCAGAGATGGGGGTGCAGCATGGAGCAGGGCAGAAATGGAGGTGCAGCATGTAGCTGTTCAGAGATGGGGGTGCAGCATGGAGCTGGCCAGAGATGGGCGTGCAGCATGGAGCTGGCCAGAGATGGGGGTGCAGCATGGAGCAGGTTAGAGATGGGGGTGCAGCATGGAGCAAGTTAGAGATGAGGTGGAGCTGGGCAGAGATGGGGGGCAACGTGGGGCTGGACAGAGATGGGGGCAGCGTTGAGCTTGGCAGAGAAGGGGTGCAGCGTTGAGCTTGGCAGAGATGGGGTGCAGCGTTGAGCTTGGCAGAGATGGGGTGCAGTGTTGAGCTGGGCAGAGATGGGGGCAGCATGGTGCTGGGCAGAGATGGGGGGCAGCGTGTGCGGAAGAGGGAGTAGTCTTATACGGCGAGTATATAACAAACTCTATATTTTGAGTGGAAATGTTGGGGGGTCGTCTTATACGCCGGCACATACGGTAGGTTATTCAGGACCAGGTGAAAAAAGTGCCATTCACTTTCATTGTATAGCTTAGGCGTGACTCTGCGTGGGGTGTAAATAGAACATTGTTTTCACACTTTTTTTTTTTTTCACTTAAAGCGAACTTTAAGTGAACTAAAAATCCATATAAATATGCTGGATGATGAGAGGAGGGGTCACTTATACACCCGGCATCAAGAAATATCCAACCAGCCTTGTTTTTTTTCTTTTTCTTTTAACGGAAAGAAAAGGCCATCGGGGTGACAGGCTCTGTCACCCCTGATAGACTAAACATGTCACCCCTGGGTTTTATTCCTACCATGAGAGAATAAACCACAAGCTTGGCGAGAGTTTTATTCAATTTGAGTGTATAAGTGACCCCTCCTCTCATTAGCCGATATGTTTATATGAATTTTTAATATTACACAATTTCATGATAGTACTCCTTTCATTTCTCTCATCAGTTTGGTGGCTCTCCTCTTCACCCTTTTCATAATCAGTGCATTTGTTCTATGAACCATTTTCTCGATCTGTTGCTGTGCTTGTGACCATGACCTTAGTCAGTTTACGGACCATGCTACTCACCTGTTCTGCTCCTCAGCTAACCCGGCCTATTGTTCTGGAATTCTATTTCCTTTTCTCATGTCCTGGACCTTCCGTGTAGCCCAGTCTTTCCTCCCTTACAGGGGGCTCTATAGAAGACAATCGTTGCTCCATGTCACCATGCCTGCATCCTCCACCAACTGTGGGATATTGGGGGCGAACTGTAGTGACACAGACAACAGTTCTCTCTCAGCAAAGCAGGTTTATTTCAGAAAAATGCAAGCATTCAAATGAAACAATACTTCTCCATTCATAGGTTGCAGCGTCAATGCAGAAAATCAAAACAAATGGTTAAATTGGGACCTTTGAAGGATTAAAAATTGGGACTTTTGTTTTGTTTTATTCAATCTAGCTTGCTCTGTGTTTATATTAACAAAACAAATGGTTACATCACCAAATAAAGGTGAATCCAGGGCTGGGGATTCCAGCAAGCTGTGGGTCAAAGGAAAGTCCAATCCAGATTGCAGGGCAAAGCAGCCCGCCGCTTCTCACCCCCAACGGTCCAAGAGTGGGGCGCAGAAGCCAAATCCTCTGGCTTAATAGTCCAGTATTGTTATTCATACAACATGCAGTTCAGCCTGAGCTTCCTCCATCAGGCTGGTCAAAAGACAAATGACTGGCTCAGTGGGAGCCTTTTATTCAGGCTCCTTCCTGAAATCAATCTAACCAGGTGTGCAAGGCCTGAGATCAGAAGAAACCTAGGAGTGGGGAATGTGACCAGGGTTCTGAAATCCTGGCATGGATCGTGCTCTATACAGCACTGTAGGGGAAAAATATACTCCATCCAGGACTTCTCCACACACTTTACCACAATGTTCATAGGAATTGGTAATATTGGATAATTTCTTGACAGAGCTCCTTTAAGAAAAAGGAGTTTGAAGTGGCAGTACTTTGGTCACATTAAGCAATATCTGATAAAACCAGTAATAGCAAACCCTAGTTTACAAAACTAAATACAAAATACTAAATAAAAACAACTTAGGAACACTCCAAACTGCATTTTGAATCCGGCCTTGCCTCTGTTACATCATCACCCTCCTCCCTGCACCTTTAATCTATGTTCAACCTTTTCTGGCTCTGTCAGTTCCATCTCTTCTGGCGGTTAGGAGGATTATGTATTATACCTTTCCCTGTTTGTGATCTACAGTCCACGCCCAGGAAAAAGTCCCTTTTTTTTTTCCAGAACAGCTCTGTGTGCCAATGGATTGAAGTTCAGCTATTTAGATTTATCTCGGCTCTCATAATTGCTGCCCCATTGTTTGTGGGCTGAGTTGGTCTTTTATTGGAAGTTAATAATTTACCGGACTGTGTTTGCTGAGTGGGTGAAGTAGTTTACTAAAAGTGTTAAGTCTGTGATGTGGATGACTAGTTTATCTGCATTTCACCTCCGGAGCTTGATCCTTTTTTTTTTTATAAATCTTGTTCATTGCGGTCAGCCTGTTTAATAAGTCAGTCAGTATATGTTTAACTGTGCTGTGTGGGGAAAATAATCTATATTTGTTTTATTCAATTATACAGCACAGTATGTGGACCACTTACGGTACCATATTACTGATTACCTGCATTGGCCCCTCAGTTTGCCACCTGTGGTCACAAGCAGAACAGCCATCAGGGCAGGGGAGCCAAGACTCCAGTATGGGGACCAGCTGTGAAGAGGGGGGGCCCTGATGACCACCCTGACCTGGTCATAATTTATGGGCCAAGCCATCACACAAAGGTTAGATAGGCACCAAGCTCTATATGGCCGTCATAACCATAACTCGGCTTCTAGTCTGATTTTAATTTTCCCTAATGACATGAATAATAAGGCAAGCCTGGCTGCTTTGGACAGAGGTTCCATTCAAACTAAGTCCCCAACTTTCACAAGTAGGTTATAGAGCGACCCTGTCTCTGTACAGCCATCATTGTCTGGGCCCCCCATAACATATAATGTGATGGCTGGGCCCATAGAGGTTTTGTTTCCTATATGGCCTGTCTTGTTTTTTATGTAAGCCTGGTTGCCTTGGGTCCAAAGGCTCACTTCAAACTAGAGGCCAAGTCATCAATCATTGATTATGGTTATTTGGTCCTTTTAAAGGAGGACTATTGCGAAAAAATGGCCTAATGATCCAAATAAACATGGTGGATGGGGAGAGGAGGGGTTCACATAAGCCTTCAGCATCAAGAAATATCCAGCCTGGTTTTCAATGGAAGGAAGAGGACACCAGGGGGTCAGGTTGTGTCTCCCCTGATGCACTCAAACCTGTAACCCCTGGATTTAATTCCTACCAGGAGAAGAAAACCACAAGCTTGAAGGGAGTTTTTAGTTTGGGTGCAAGTGACTTCTCCTATCATTAGCCAATGTGTTTATATGGATTTTTAATATTACGCAATTACTCAAGTAATTGCCAGGCTTGCTAGTTGTCCCAGTTTCAAAGAAAGTATTGTAAGATACACTAGGAGCCAACATGGCTCTTTCCCCTATTCCATGTTCTGCGTGTGCTCACAATTTGTACCCGAGCAGGAGCGCTGGAACGAAGATTGAGTCGTTGTGTACTGGGGAGGTTGAAATTGGTGGCAGCTGCGGGCTGTGTGTGTGTATGTTTTGTGTTATGTAAAGAGCACAATAAAAGTACATGTTATCATAGGTGTGGCCGCCGCTTACACTGGCTAACTGTTCCCGCGCACAGCACATTGCTCATTCACTGGCAATTAGGTCACACTGGCGCCATAATAATCAATAAATGTAGCTTAGTCACTGCTGGGGTGTGTGTTGGCTATATCTGTGGTGCAATGCTGTGTAGTAAATTTGTATAAGAGTATAAAATCTTCAGAACAAAACATAACACAATAAAATTATCTGGGCCTTATTCAACCTAACCTTTAGGACCATTGGACACCCTTCTGTCTGCCACATTTCTAGTCATGATGGGGGGTTGTAATCAGGTGCACCCCTTTCTGTTGTCCTCCCATAAACTTTGGCTAGTAGTTTGCTATGTTACTGACTGGAAGGATGCAGCCAGTGCCCTTTGCCCCTGTTGCCTGACCATATACCCATTTTCTTAGCATGACGTGACACTGTAAATTGAAGTGGAAGTCCAGTCCCCATTTTTGGGGTCCTCAAAGTGGCACAGTTTAACCCAGTTTGTGGGTGATGGGTGTGGTCACATGCTCTAGGAATATTTGGTCCATTAAAGATGGCTGGTGATTGAGCCAATGCCTAGAAGTCCATGCATTCCACTACCACCATTCAACCATCCTTAGCCCATCCAGAGAGATAAAATAACTTTTTTTTTTTTTTTATTACTACCCACTTTATACAAAATAGGTGGAGTTCTCAGCTGTACTCGGCGCAGAGGAGCATCCTGATTACTGAAGGGCCATATGTGCACACCTTGGAAAGCCCCATTTTACCTTACCTACTCCTCTACAAAACCAGGCTCCAGGATTGGTGGTCAGCAGTTAATGGTACAGAGGTGGCCTGAATCCTGGAAGGAGACTCTGGGAGTGATTATTTTTTTACGTTCCTATTTAGGTGCTGTGCTTTAAATATACAGACAAAATAAAATGATTCTATGCTGGTCACTCCTCTCATCTTGCCTTTCTCCCTTGGTGCTGAAGCAGCGTGGGAAGCGGATCTTTAATTTTGTATTTTCTAAAGCGAACCACATTATTTCCATGGCTCAGTGCCATCAGGTAGGCATTGCTGGCCATGGGGTTAAAAGTAGGTTAAAAATGCTTATCTGACCAATTACATTCCAGCATCCAGCAAAACTCTTTCCCAACACTACATGAATCAGCTTGTGCAGTCGCACACTTGTTTGTCTTATATCAGTAAGCAAAATCCCAAATGATTAATGGGGTCGAGATAAATGCAGAATCAATTCTGCATGTTTACTCTGATCATTAAGCCCGGATTAAAATCTGCTTTCGTTGTACCCGGCTACAAGAGTATTGCATTAACCCCTTTTTGTGGAGCCCTAATGATCATCTCCAAGTCTGGAGATGATCATTTTCCTGGTTTTATTTAAAGGGAAAAAAAGGCAGAGACAGTATTGAGAAAAAAAAAAAAAAAAAAAAAAGGACTTCTGTTCTTCCAATGCTGGTCTGTCCTATGACCATCCACCATGTTACCAGCACCAACCTCAGTTCTCATCTTTGTCCTTGATCTCGTCTCTGCCCTATGGTACAGCATTGACCCCGGAACTCCCAGCTCGAGCTTTGGCTAGTTGCTGACCTCGCTTCTGTCTGACCCTCTGGATACCGCATAGTACTTTGATCACCCGGCTTTAATGTTGGATTGTTTCGGGACTTTGTCTTGGCTCAGTTCCAAGTGTTGTCTGTCTGCTCCTGCCCCATTTACTCCTTGCGCCCAGTGCTTTGGAGGTTCACCAGCCGTCATTTAGTCAGACTGCAATATTTGCGTTTTATTTATGTTCGGGGGGCAAACGTGTGGGGGCTTGCCTATAGGCAGAAGCTGCGGTGAAGTTGGAAAGTTGCAGTCTAACTGAAGGAAAGTGACCTCTAAATGCTGCAATGCCAATATAACTTTTTTTTTTTTTAATAAAAAAGCCCAATTTGCCCTTTAACCGTTTTTTTTCCGCTAAATTATTTCTTGAAATTCCCCTTAGACGTTATTGAATGTTATATGTCAATAGGATACTCTGGAAGGAGTTTGGAGGTGTGGCACCATATCACAAAGAAGCTCATCCTACTGCAGTTACCATAAATAGATTAAAAGGAGACGTGTATATTTGTACAAGTGTCTAAGCTTCAGCTCCAATAATATGATGTGATAAAAACAAAGGAGCATTTTATCAAGCCTCCTTTTTAAATAAATAACCAAAACTCCAGTAGGTTTATGAGCTGAACTGCTGACTTATGGATCCACAGCTCCAATATATTATTATAATTCCTCCTCTCATATATTTATACATGAGGTCACTTCTCTGCTGGGAATAAGAAACATATAAAATAGTTCATATACTTACACCTTTGAATCTAGGCTACAGATATCCTTTTCCAATTAAGGAAAATCTATGCTGCCAAAAACCACCTGTTCCAGTCTTCCGTTTCCATCTCAACTTGCAATTGGTGGTGTTCTTGGTTTAGAAGAATTTTAAGAGAGAAATGCAACACCAAGAAAAAAAAGTTTAATTATGGAAATCACAAAATCAATAGACATGCTAATGCTTTGATAATGCAAATTATTAAAAAATATTCAGAACATTTTGATTTATTTAGTATCCTGTATGAACACCACACAAAGAAATGTGCACTTTCTATGAGGGTAGCAATGGTTGTCTGAGGAATGTTATGCCATGCTTGACTGCTGGCAGCTCCCTTTGCAGGTGCCAACCAATGACGTCCCAGAAGTGCTTAATGGCAAAAAAGTCTGGGGATCTGGTACATATTTGAGCCACACCGACTGCTTACAGTAGCATTAGGTATTGTGTTGTACCATGTTAGCCATTGAGAATAGTAGAAAATAAAATAAATAACGCAATATCTTTTGTAGGCTAACTAAAATATACGCCGCCTGCTAAAGGTATCGCCTTATTTCTTCAATTTTCTACAGTAGTATCAACAATATACGGCCTGATGTTTTCTTGTTGACAAACGGCTTCTGAAAAATGGCTGTGACATTGGTTCCACAACTGAATCAATTTAAGGTTGATCGGTTAGTGGGCCTTAACAAATAGTACATGCATCCCCATAATCCTTATGGTAGTGTAAACAATTAAATCTCTAAATTATAACCAATAACCAACAATATATATACCATAATCAACCAAAATATAACCAATATCTCCTAGATTCAATATGGCCAACTTTGTAAACAATTGTTACTATTAAAAACCTAAATAAATATATATCCATGATTAGTACAATAACAACTTGTGTCTGGCTAATGCCAGATATGTAAACAATTTGATAAATAAAATAACCAAAAAGAAAAAATATATATATAGCCAGGCAGGAGATATATATATATCTCCTGGCTGGCTCGGATAAAATATTACTAATAATAATAATAACAACTGGCCAATGGTAACGCAGTGGATACACACAAATGATTGGATTTCTTTAGTTATTAAATCATACAGAACAACAAGATGCAACACGCTATGATTGAGAGTTATATGACCGGCATACAGATATACATTGGTTAAGGTAGACTTAAGAGCATTACCTGACCAGCAACTGATATATTTACCCTCCTGATAGGGGAACCCACAAGGGGACCTTCAAGCTGGCAGCCTCAGCCTCCTCTTCTCCTCCTTGTTCCCTCTTTTAGGGCCCAAGGAGGAGTAATATACTCCTATATTACTTTGTCCAGACTTTCCGCCCAGTTTTGCTAGCCTGAAACTTGTGAAAAGTTTTTTTCATCATATGGAGGCTCCACAGGATACCGGGCTCCCTTCGGGGCAATCCCGGCTATGTGTGGGTTGTGGGGTATCCACTTACGGGGGAGAATGCACTAATTTGCATACCATGTGCGCAACAGGTCATTACGTGGCAGTCGGGATCCCAGGCATCTGGGTCCGTGCCTCCCGCCTCATCTCCTACCCCTCCCCGCATCATCCGTACCCCAAGTGACACTGTCATTAGTGGGGAGTCGCACTCGGATGTATGTGCTAGGCTGGCCAACCTCGAGAAAATTATTTCTAGCTCAGTGGGCAGAAAGGCCCCTGCTAAGAAAAGGCATCTGTCACCGGCTACGCCGGTAATTGATTTTTTTTTGGTAATTGACGTGCCCGTCCAGTCTCTACCTGGGGTTCCAAGCCCGCTGCCAAGCTCAGTAAGGAGGAGTCGCCCTCACCCTTACGGGTGGGGGGATGGCTGCTGCTCTTCTTCCAGGTCTGGGCCCAGGAGGTTACGGACAAGTGGATATTGGAAGTGGTCTTGTCTGGAGTTCGAGTACCGGCCTCCTCCCAGATTCCTAAGGTCTCGGGTGCCTTCGGATCCTCGGGCGGCGCAGGGGCTACTGTCGGATGTAAAGAACCTCCTGGACATGGCGGTCATATGCCCGGTGCCTCTTTCAGAGAGAGGCCGGGGCTGTTATTCCAACCTTTTCACGGTTCCCAAAAGGGATGGCTCCATAAGACCCATTCTGGATTTGAAGCTTCTCAACAGGTTCATCAGAACCAAGAGGTTCCGCATGGAGACTCTGCGTTCAGCCATCGGTTCCCTTCGTCAGGGATTTCATGACGTCCATAGACATCAAGGATGCTTACCTTCATGTACCAATTTTCCCAGCACACCAGAGATTTCTCAGGTTTGTGGTCTGAGATCAGCATTTTCAGTTTGTGGCCCTCCCGTTCGGGCTGACCTCGGCACCGAGGGTGTTTACCAAGGCTCTGGCGGGCATTCGCATTGTGCCATATCTGGACGACCTGCTCATTACAGCTTTTTCCCTCTGCCAGGCGGAGCTGGACACCAGGACGGTGGTGACGACGCTGGAGAGGTTCGGATGGGTGATCAACCACCCCAAGTCTTCTCTCTCCCATTCAAGGGAGATTTCCTTTCTGGGCATGAATCTGGATACCAGTCAGGCCAGAGTGTTCCTACCTCAGCCAAAGGTGCAGAGGGTTCAGGATCTGATATGTGTTCTCCTGACCAATCCTCGCCCTTCTATTCGGCTAGGGATGACTCTGGTAGGTTTGATGGCGGCCTCCTTCGAGGCAGTCCCCTTTGCTCAATTCCACATGAGGTCGCTACAACTCCATCTATTGCTGAAATGGGACAGATGTCCACAGTCCTTGGATCAGTCATTTCTGATGTCTCCCAGGGTTCGGCAGTCCCTTCAGTGGTGGCTGGAATCAAGCAATCTGATGAGGGGCAGATAGTTCCTGGCCCCTTGTTGGGAGACGGTTACCACCGATGCCAGCCTGTCAGGCTGGGGAGGTTTCTGAAAGGATCATCAGTTCCAGGGGTTGTGGGGTCCTCAGGAGGCTCTCACCCCCATCAATGTCTTGGAGCTCAGAGCTATCCGCTTGGTTCTGTCGCGTCTGACACTTCACCTACAGGGTTTACCGGTTCAGGTTCGATCAGACATTCGTACTGCAGTAGCTTACATCAATCACCAAGGAGGGACTCGCAGCAGGAGTGCCCTCAGGGAAGTCTCTTTGATTCTGACATGGGCGGAGAGCAATGTTCCTTGCATCTCGGCAGTGTAGATTTCGGGAGTGGAGAACACGGAGGCGGACTCCCTGAGCAGGGGATTCTCTCGCCGAGGGGAATGGTCTCTCAACCACAGGGTATTTCGGGCCCTGTGTCACAAGTGGGGGACTCCGGAGGTGGATCTCTTTGCCTCTCGGCACAATCACAATCTCCCAACCTTTGTATCTCTGTCTCAGAATCCTCTGGCCCTGGCAGTGGATGCCTTGTCCCTTGCCTGGAGGGATCTGGGGTTTCTGTACCTGTTTCCCCCCTTCTCCATGGTAGGCAAGGTAGTGCGCAAGCTGGCTCTAGAGGGGACACCAGCAATTCTGGTGGCCCCAAGGTTGCCAAGACAGGTTTGGTTCGCAGACGTCGTAAAATTGGCGGTAGATCAGTACAGGATGCCCCTGTTTCCGGATCTGATCTCTCACGGTCAACTACGTTACCCCAATTTACAAATGTTTGTTTTGACCGCGTGGCTGCTGAAACCTTCATCCTGAGGGAGAAAGGTTTGTCGGAGGTGGTAATTCAAACCTTGATTAGAGCTATGAAGAGGTCTTCCTCTACCATTTACTCCTTTTGAACCAATGCAGGATGTGGCTCTTTCTGTGCTCACTAAAAAGGTTGCCTTTTTGGTGGCTATTACCTCTGTTCAACGTGTCTCTGAGTTGGCGGCTCTGTCTATTCAGGCCCCTTACTTTGAGAGACACCAGGACAAGGTGGTTTTTCGTTTTAAACCAGATTTCCTTCCTAAGGTGGTTTCTGCTTTCCATCTCAATCAGGATGTAGTTCTCCCTTCCTTGTGTCCTAAGCCTAGCAATGACAAGGAGAGGGTTTTGCACTCTTTGGATGTGGTTCGTTGTGTTAAGTACTATTTGGTTGCTACTTCTCCTTTTCGTAAGACGGACGCCTTGTTCGTGGTGCCTTCCGGGCCCAGAAAAGGTTTGGTGCCCGCCAAGTCTACCATTAGTAAATGGATACGCCAGGCCATTGTTGGGGCCTATTCTGCTAAGGGGAGGGTTCCTCCTTTTAAGATCACTGCTCATTCTACTCGTGCTGTTGGGGCTTCCTGGGCTTTTCAGCACCAGGCTTCTGTTGAACAAGTTTGTAAGGCTGCTACTTGGTCTTATGTTCATACTTTTTCAAAGTTTTATAAGGTTGATGTGCGGGCCTCAGCGGATGCTGTTTTTGGTCGCAAGGTTCTGCAAGCTGCAGTGGTGTAAATTGGTGCATTTTTTTTTTTTTTTTTTTTTTTTTGCTGTATTTGGATCCCTACCCACGACGGACACTGCTATTGGATGTCCCATATGTCATGAATAGTGGAAGCGGGGTGTGTGATATACTTGGAATAATACCATTTTGTGATTACTCACCTGTAAAATGGGTATTATAAGTATGTCACACACCCCGCTTCATCCCGCCCTTTAGTATTCTGGATCCTTTATATGGTGAACCTTTTATTGTTAAGAATGTTTTATTAGCTCTTCCTGGTCCCCATACTGCTGTCATATACTGGGGAATGTGTGGGAGGTCCCAGGTATTTATGGAGCTTATTTTTTACTTTCATCTCTGCAGAAGTTCGCCCTCTACTGGACCATAACCCATATGTCATGAATAGTGGAAGCAGGGTGTGTGACATGATTATAATACCCATTTTACAGATGAGTAATCACAAAATGGTATTTTCCCAAAAGTGTGCCGACTCCTCTCAGCATTCCAATAATATTCCCAGGAGCTGCCCTCTAAACTTAAAAACCTGTTTTTATTAGGGTGGCGGAGGGGAATGTGGACTGACGAGCCTCTGGGCTGGTGAGGGATATCAGGAGCCTGCCTAAATGACCTGACCTATGTATGACTGGTCAAATGCAACTAATTATACATAGCGAGAGAGACCAAAATACAATAAAAAATTGCATAATATTTTAACAATATTCATTTTCCATAAGGCCCATTGTCTACAGTAGGACTGATGTGATGTTCTGCTGTGGTGGCCTCTTAATAGTATTGGCCACGTGGTTGCCAAAACAATCTCTGGCTCTCATTGAGGGGCAAAATTGGACTCATCGCTGAAGAAGATCTCTATTCCAGCCTCCATTGCCATCTTGCATGATAGCCTTTGAAATGGTCAAACACTGTAGCAGGATATATGTATTGTATCCCACTCTTATGCAAACACCCGCTGTACCTTATGGTACTGTGACATAGGTATTCTGTTGGTGGTGTGTATGTGCCGGCAAGTCTTGGTTAATACCATTTTCAGATGGGGCCTGAAACTCCAGTCAAAAATGATTGGACCAATACCTAGATATAGTGGGGCATCCAAATCAAACTTAACATCAATTTATTTTATATTCAGTTAGTGGAGGAGGGACTTGGAATATTTCCTTTATTTTGTGTTGTATCTGTTCTGTTATGTAATGCTTTTTCGTAGGTTCCCCAGCTTTGGATTGTAAGTCATTAGAGGAGAGACAAGTTGGACATCTTCAGCAAAGTTAACCTTGTGCTGCATTGCTTATAGGGGGTGCGTGACTCCTTCACTGGCCATGTATTTACATCACCCTGAAACGAGGGGGGGGGGGGGGTAGCACCTTGTTCACACATGACACTCTTTGTGCCTGGTTCCTCTCTACATTCTCCCTCTAATTCAGCAATACCTGCTAGATGCAGCCTCTGCGCTGCCTCCCACCTTCTTCTGTCCTCCACCCTGGTCAATTTCCAGGAGGGTTGCAGGGTCGATTCCTGGCTGGAACATTACTTTTGAGCAAGGCACCTAACCCCCCACGAGTGCCATTTTTAGGGAAGCCCACCGCTCCGGGCATGTATGCACTCACTACTTGGGTTTGTCTGACTACATGAATGGGTTAAATTCAGAGGAAAAATCCTGTGTGCACAACCATACAATGGCCATAAAAATATATAATAAATAATTACTCTTCTATTGTATGTTATATTCAGAATATTTATTGTGAACACCTCATTTTTAATCTAACTATAGGGGGTGCATTGGTAATACCCATACCTGGGCCCTTAAGGTCAGGAGGGGGCCCCATGGCAATATATACCGGAAAATAAAGCCTCATTTGTCTCCACTGTTTGTTTTTGGTTGTTTTGTTCTATCCAGTTGCTTTAACATGACAGGAAAAGGGTCGTGTGTGAGCCATGGGGGGGCCCCATTTAAACCGGAGCACCACCCCCCCAAATAAGTTTGCCGCATCTAGATTGCGCACCGCACTATCCAGATTGCAGACAAAATAACAGTGCTCACCACTTTATTTATTTATTTTTTTTTACCAATTTTTTTGGTTTATAATGACGGCCCCTGGTGCATGTGAGGTCAGCAAAGGGAAAGCCCCTTTGGCCGGAAAACTGGAAGCGCCGATAACCTCCTGAGTGAGTGGGGCACTCCTGGAGGCTCTGAAAGCACCCCTTGTGCATACCCAGTTGGAAGGGGGTGAGTCTGGCGCACATGCCCTCTCAGTGGCCATCGGCAGGCCCGTCTCCCTTCCAACTGGGCATATGCAGGGAGTGCTTTCAGAGCCTCTGTGAACGCTCCGCTTCTGGGTTTTATGGCCATTTCAATTCATTGCTGTTTCTGAATGATGATGCTTTTTATGCTATCAGTCAGTATTCGGTTCTTGCGGCTCAAGTGCCTTTGAGCAAGGCACCTAACCCCCCCAACTGCTTCCCGGGTGCTGTGATTAGGGCATTTTCCGGGCATGTGTGCACTCACTACTTGTGTTTGTCTTACTGCACAAATATGTTAAATACAGGGGTAACATTCCGGTTTGTTCAGACGATAGTCTTACGTGCACAAAAAATCCACAAAATCTAAATTTAGCCCAAATGTTGGCCTTTTTTGTGTTTCATGCATATTAAATTTAGTGCATGTGTATTGTAATGACGTCAACCACTGTAAAGATTTATTGTATTTCATACTAAAGACACAATAGTGGCAATATCACTAGATATTGCTTTCTTTTCATTTGGTTGTGCTGGTCTTGATCTTCGTTATGAATGGACCCCAGTAATGACAGCTGAAATTGTAATGTCACTCACAGTGGAATAATGAGCAGACCTTAATAAAGCAATACAAGTCACAGTATTTCTTTTTCTTAGTCCCTACCGGTGGAATGTATTATTCACCCTTTCAATATGAGCCTAGCAGTGGATCACCTGTGACAGCGGGCACCTATCATCACATAAACATGTTACAAATGTTTATACTCTAGTACGCTGCTAACATGAAAGTTTCCATTGACTTGTCTAGAAAAGGGACCTCTAATAAAAATAAACGCGCTGACAGGCATCGGCGAGTAGGATCTCATAGCTGTGGCGCACAGCACAGTTCTCCCTGTCCTAACAGTGTCTGATCTTACATGAAATAAAACAAACTATCTGTGGAATGCATCTTAAAATGACTTTTCACTGAAGGACAACTGAAATGAGAAAGATCTGTTATGCCTGAGAACTTCTCATGACAAATCCATACTTAGTGTGACTACTAGGTCTGTATAATCGTGCTGGCTTAGGCACTTTCTTTAGCCACGTGCCCCCTCTAGTATAGATAGATATGGAATAGAGGGATAGATAGACTGATTGATTGACTGATAGATATCGATAGATAGAGAGAGAGAGATGGACATAGATGATGGATAGATAATGAAAAGAGACAGAAGACGGATGAATAAAGAAACATATTGATAGACAGAGAAACACAGATACATACAGGGCCGGCTCTAGGTTTGTGGAGGCCCTTGGGCAAGATAGTTTTAATGGGTGTCACATGTCACCTTTCAGCTTCACTGCCTCAAATGGATCATCTTCTGCTGCTGATCGCCCCCCTATTCTTATTGCCTTTTCTATAGCCACCAATCACCATCCAGTCCATATTGCCTTCCCTATAGCCACCAATCACCCTCCAGTCCTTAATGCCTTCCCTATAGCCACCAATCACCCTCCAGTCCTTATGGCCTTCCCTATAGCCACCAATCACCCTCTAGTCCTTATTGCATTCTCTACTGCCACCAATCACCCATTAGCCCTTACTGCTGTCTCCGCTGCCACTAAAGACTCCATCATTGTCACCTGGTTCTCACCACCTTCTGAGCTGCCATTAATTGCCCTCCATTCTATGCCACCTTCTCCAATGTTGCTGATCATCCCCTGTTGCTGATCATCCCCTGTTGCTGAGGCCAGCCATGAGCAGGTCTGCACACAACATCCAGTATTTGGTGGTTTGTGTCCACAAAATACCATGGGCAAGTGTGAGCCTGAGTGGGCCCCTGAAGATGCCAGGGGCCCTGGCAATTGCCCAGGTTTGCCCTGTGCTGGCGCCGGCCCTGGATACATACATACATAGAGGTGCACATTATTTTCTTCTACAATCATTGGTGGCTCAGAGGTTAATCCCACCCTTTC
The DNA here is from genome assembly GCA_027917425.1 of Gastrophryne carolinensis. Classification (NCBI taxonomy): domain Eukaryota; kingdom Metazoa; phylum Chordata; class Amphibia; order Anura; family Microhylidae; genus Gastrophryne; species Gastrophryne carolinensis. Next base: position 443,106,184 of record CM051237.1, read on the forward strand.
TGTTTGCTGTCTATATTAACCCTTTAAATTCCAAGCACGTTTCTCCTACCGTTAAGTGCCAAGCACGTAGAAACTACGTGCCTGGCATTTCCCCCTGCTAGTTTAGTATCTAGTCTGGTATCTGTGTGAAGCTGCGGGTCTCCTCTTCCCTGCGGGGGGGGGGGGCATCCGATCCCCCCCCCGTCGTCTCCCGTCTTCAGAAGGGGGCCCGAAAACTCCCCTCCCCCCCGTTCCCGCCGCTGACAGTTCTCTGTAAAAGAAAAAAAAAAAAAAAACAATGTCATTAACTCACCTCCGCACCTGATCCCTCCGCCGCGTCTTCTCTTCACCGGGGGGGGGGGGGGGGGTCCGATCCCCCCCCCGGGCTCCGCAGGCTTCACCTCTTCCAATGGCGGCGCTGGCCGCCGTCCCCTAGCCCCGCCCTTTGTGGGAGGACGGGATGACTATCCCGCTCCTCCTATACCCCCTCCGAGCTCCGGCATCTCTCAGATGCCGGTGGTGATCCATGACCCATATACCAGTTCACAAGGCTGGGGGATGGCAAGTCACCTGCGGCTAGCGGGTAACTTGCCATTTACCTCCGGCACCCCCATTACCTGCCTCCCCAAAGCCCGGGGGGGGGGGCAGAAGAGCCCGTGGCCACGGGCTATGTGAGCTTGTAGTCCCAAGAAGATAGACAGCTCAGAAATCCCCTGAGATATTTCACCTGGGAGCACGGACAGACCTCTGTAAGTCCCAATTGTAGTAATGTGCTGCAGGTCCAGCTCACCAAGTGTGATAAAACATAACATTTAATGTAACATTTTAAAATATAGCATGACCTGTGTGGAGTGAATATCCTGGGCTCCCCATTCAAAGGTAACGCGTTTCGGGGTTACCTCACCCCTTAATCCTACCAGGTAGGATTTACTTGTCCATTGTGTCAGCCTACGTTTGACATTGTCCTAAACTGTTTTCTAATTTTTAACTTAAAATGAAGTAGCCGATATATCAAGGTTAACAGTAGCTCATGATCTCTCTCTGAAGCATGTGGGCCTGGCCCTTGGAGCAGTGATGCTGCATAATGGGCAGGCCGACACTGGGACTGAGAGCACTTCCAAGGAGGAGGCTGGGTAGGTAGTGGTTAGATGGGCTTAAATAGCAGCTCTTAAAGTGTACCAAAATCCACATTTCTAACTAGGATCCCCTGAATTGTTCCCCTAATAAAGAGTAGCTTTTGCCAATTAGCACTGCTCCTGCTTCAAACTAATCCCAGATAATGCAGCCTGCATTAGCTTTAAAGCTCTGACTCCTCTGTTCATTGCCACTGTTGTGTGTGGCAATGATGTCATTGTCACATCTATGCAATGACTAATCCCCTGCTATCTTACAGAGAGGGACAGCAATACAAAGTGTTCCAGGATTTTCCGAAGAGCGAAACTATCTATTTCTAGTTCTACACTCGGTAAGTATCGGCAGGGGCTTTGGCCAAATGTATTTCAAAAGTTCAGTGGGTTTTGGTCCGTTTTTAAAGTGCCCTTCAAGCCATCAATACAGAGGAGGGCATGGTCTGGATGAGCTAGCATTAGTGGTCCACAGCATCAGGGTGGTGCTGGAAGGGCAAATGACCCTGCATAACCTCATTTCCTGAGCTTAGAGGAGGTACATTACTGGAGACATGCTTGGCAAGTTATGCTACTGTTTGTTTCTAACCTTTGCATGAAAAATCCCTTTTAATGTATTTTGAACAGCCCTGGCAGCACCTTTCAGCCTTTCCGGCACTGATTCGTGCAAAGGTGGTGGAGCTGGGACCAATCAGTCAAATATGTGCAGGAACAGGGGGGGTGCATGCAATAATCACTGAGCCACCCATGATTATGAAACAAACTCCATTATGGCAGTGTAACATAGCAGTCCTAGCTAGAAACCCTAGGCACAGTGGGAAATACAGTGCTGGACATTACCCTTTGCTATATCACAGCGGCTGTTATCTAAAGTAATTGGCAGTTGCTTGTAAAGTTTGGGCCACTTTTACTTTTATGGGACTAGTACGATGTCCCACTCATTCTTTACAACTTGCCACAGTTCCACTGCAAATAGTGATCTTGCTTGCTTGATTCTGTCCATGCATCAAATCCCATTCTGATTTGATAAAGTTGAGATCGGGGTTTTGTCATCTGTTACAAAACTATTCCAAGTATGTCACACACCCTGCTTCCACTGTTCATGACATATGGGGTTATGGTCCAGTAGAGGGCGAACTTCTGCAGAGATGAAAGCAAAAAAGAAGCCCCTCCCGGTCCATAAATACCTGGGACCTCCCACACATTCCCCAGTTCCTTCTCTGCAGGACGTCAAGCAAGTCAGAAGATGTCTGCTTTCTCTTCCTTGCAGGTAAGCCGGGCTTACGCCCGGCCATTTTTTGCCCTATTTCTGCCCCGACCTTTATACAGTAAGCCCAATAGTTGCCTCCCAGCCTTGGCTGCAGGTCCCGGCGAGGGTAGGAATCACCTTAATAGGGGTATGCGGAATCCGTGTTGGTGATCCCGGTTTGGGATGCCCTGTCCCTAATTGTATGTATATATATATATATATATATATATATATCTCCCTTACACCATATTTGGTACGGGATTATCCCCCTTCCGGGGCCATCTGTTAACCCTCCAGTGGGAGGGGGTCTTTTCCTATTTATTTCTAGTGTGAATGTGTGTGTGTATGTGTGTTTGGTACTTGGTACTTTACTGGCTGGTCACCATTTTTTACTTCTGCCGAGGGGAGCTTCTTCCCCTCAGGCTGCGGAACCGCGCTGCTGGTTGTGTTAGTAGGGGGGCGGGGCCAGGCGTGGCGAGCAATCCGCGCTGGCCCGCCCCTTCTTCCTCTTCCTCTGAGCTGATGAGTGGTGGCAGCCATCGTACAAAGCACGTGAGTGCCCTCCCGGGCTCTCCCCTTTTATTTACCTGACTTAGCCTTGTGCCCCATTCTGTCAGGGGACAGCGCTAGTCCTTGTCACCTTTTTCCTTGATTATGATGATATAGTTAATACCACTTCTATGCGGATGACACTCAGATATATCTCTCAGGCCCCAATCTCTCCTCTCTACTATCTCGTCTCCCCAATTGCCTCTCAGCTATTTCTTCATTCATGTCATCTCGCTACCTCAAGCTAAACATGGACAAGACAGAACTGGTCATTTTCCCACCATCTAACTCCCCTCCCCTCTCTAACATGTCTATTTCTGTCAACAATTACACAATAACAGCAACTCACCAAGCTCGGTGCCTGGGAGTCATTCTGGACTCTGCCCTCTCTTTCAAACCACATATTCACTCCCTGGCCACCTCCTGTCGCCTCCAACTTAAAAACATCTCCCGCATCCGTCCTTTCCTCTCACCTGACACCACTAAAATGCTAGTGCATGCCCTGGTCATATCCCGTCTGGATTACTGCAACATCCTTCTTTGTGGCTTACCAACTAACAGACTGGCACCCCTCCAATCTATCCTGAACTCTGCTGCTCGCCTCATCCATCTCTCCTCTCGCTACTCTAGTTCTGCGCCTCTCTGCCAATCCCTACACTGGCTGCCAGTCCCACAGCGAATCCTGTTCAAAACTCTAACTCTCACATACAAAGCTCTCTCCAACCAGGCCCCTCCCTACATCTCATCTCTATTCCAACAGTATCAACCTAGACGCAGCCTCCGCTCCTCTGCCGACCTACTTCTGTCCTCCTCCCTGGTCACCTCCTCTCACGCCCGCCTCCAGGACTTCTCACGTGCAACCCCAATCTTCTGGAATGCCCTCCCCCACCCAATCCGCCACTCCACAACCCTCAAAACCTTCAAAGGCGCCCTTAAAACTCACTTATTCAGACAAGCATATAATCTGGCCTAACCAATCTTCTAAAGGGCACATGCCACAAAGCTCAATACTGACTGTTTGTGATCCTTCCCCCTCGTCTTCACCCCTCTTCCTTTAGACTGTAAGCTCGCAAGGGCAGGGCTCTCTCCCCTATTGTATCCTGTATTCAGAATATCCATTGTCAACTCTGTACAACTGCATTTGAATTAGTATATGTACCGTATGTTTCTGCCCTGTCTGTAATTACTACTTTGTAAAGCGCTACGGAAGATGATGGCGCTATATAAATAAACAATAATAATAATAATATAGTTAATATGTGTGTGTGTGTAGATATATATATATATATATATATATATAGTGTGTGTGCATGTGCTTATGGCCACTCCTTTGTGTCTTTCAGGAGGACTCTCTGTGCCTTGCTTAAAAGGCGGTTCTCCCAGTCCTAGGTCCCTAGCAGAAATTTGGGGCACTTAAAAATCCCACTTGGGACTTAAGGGGCATCCCGAGTTGCTTACCAGTGTAATTCCCTCGGGTCATTGCGGCTACCTTAAAATCACCATATGGAGGCTCCACAGGATACCGGGCTCGGGCTTCCCATTGGGACAATCCCGGCTATGTGTGGGTTGTGGGGTATCCCTTACGGGGGAAAATGTGCTTATTTGCATACCATGTAAGCAACAGGCCATAACGCGGCAGTCGGGACCCCAGGCGTCTGGGTCAGTGCCGCCCGCCTCTCTTACCCCACCCCGCATCATCCGTACCCCAAGTGACACTGTCATTAGTGGGGAGTCGCACTCGGATGTATGTGCCAGGCTGGCCAACCTCGAGAAAATTATTTCTAGCTCAGTGGGCAGAAAGGCCACTGCTAAGAAAAGGCATCTGTCACCAGCTACGCCGGTAATTGATTTTGATGATTATGACTCACCTGATTGGGCTGACTATTCCCCGCTTGAGGAAGGGGAATTGTTTGAGGAATCTGAGACTGAGGAATTGCAGTTCTTTGATTCCGGGCAGGCGCTGGGGGATGCTGTTGATACCCCCAGGGTCCTGACCCATCTGTTAGAGGTTCTGGATATTTCCCCACCAGCAGAGGCCCCTCCGAAGAAGAGGGAATTCTTTGGGTTCTCTAAGCCCCGCTTGGAGTTTCCAAATCAGGATCATTTTGACAGCATGATTCTTAAAGAATGGGAGAAGCCAAGTCGCCTTCACGGTGTTCCTCAGGGATGGGATAGTAAGTATCCCTTTCCGATGGACGCGGTGAAGCGCTGGTCTTCCCCTCCCGAGGTTGATGCGCCCATTCTAGGATTGTCCAACACCTCCGTTGTACATACACCTGACGCCACTACCCTTAAGGATGGCGAGGACAAGCGCATTGATCAGATGGCATGTCATTTTCCAGTGTGGGTTCTGCCTTGCGGCCTGTCTGTGCATCTGCACTAGTGGCTGTGGCCACCAGGTTGGAGATCAGGGACATGTTAAATGGGTCCCAGCTCAGCTCGGACAGCGTTGAATTCACAACCCTTAAGAGGTGTAAATTGTTCATGAATTTTGTTTTGTCGGCTATGGATGACACTATTACCATGTGTAGTAGAACTTCGGCCCTGTTGGTGGCCATGTGCCGATTGGTCTGGCTGCGCCAGTGGGCGGCTGACATTGCGGCCAAGAAGTCACTTACAGCTTTGCCCTTTTTTGGGAACACGGCTGTTTGGAGAAGGGTGGAAAGCTACCTCAATGTAAGAAGCTGCGTCGCTCCTTTCGGGGGGCAAGCTCCTTTAATCCTTCCTTTCGCGGTGCCAGAGGGGGCAGAGGTCGTGCCTACTCTGGCTTTAGAGGTGATTCCTGGAACAGAGGTAGAGGACGCGCCCGTACAAGCCTCTACCTGGGGTTCCAGGCCCAAGCCCGCTGCCAAGCCAGCTCAACAATGAGGAGGCGCCCTCACCCTTGCGGGTGGGGGGACGGCTGCGGCTCTTCTTCCAGGTCTGGGTCCAGGAGGTCACAGACAAGTGGATATTGGAAGTGGTCTCGTCTGGGTACAAACTGGAGTTCGAGTCCCGGCCTCCTCCCAGATTCCTAAGGTCTCGGGTGCCATCGGATCCTCTGGCGGCGCAGGGGCTCCTGTTGGCTGTAAAGAATCTCCTGGACATGGCGGTCATATGCCCGGTGCCTCTTTCAGAGAGAGGTCGGGGCTATTATTCCAACCTCTCAAAAAGGATGGCTCCATAAGACCCATCCTGGATTTGAAGCTTCTCAACAGGTTCATCAGAACCAAGAAGTTCCGCATGGAGACTCTGCGTTGAGCCATCGGTTTCTTTCGTCAGGGGGATTTCATGAAGTCCATAGACATCAAGGATGCTTACCTTCATGTACCAATTTTCCCAGCACACCAGAGATTTCTCAGGTTCGTGGTGGGAGATCAGCATTTTCAGTTTGTGGCCCTCCCGTTCGGGCTGACCTCGGCACCGAGGGTGTTTACCAAGGTTTTGGCAGGCATAATGGCCCTGCTCAGAGCCCAGGGCATTCGCATTGTGCCGTATTTGGATGACCTACTCATTACAGCTTCTTCCCTCTGCCAGGCAGAGTTGGACACAGGATGGTGGTGGCGACGCTGGAGAGGTTCGGATGGGTGATCAACCACCCCAAGTCTTCTCTCTGCCCATCAAGGGAGATCTCCTTTCTGGGCATGGATCTGGATACCAGTCAGGCCAGAGTGTTCCTACCTCAGCCAAAGGTGCAGAGGGTTCAGGATCTGATACGTGTTCTCCTGACCAACCCTCGCCCTTCCATTCGGCTAGGGATGACTGGTGGGTTTGATGATGGCCTCCTTCGAGGCAGTCCCCTTTGCTGAATTCCACATGAGGTCGCTACAACTCCATCTATTGCTGAAATGGGACGGATGTCCACAGTCCTTGGATCAGTCATTTCTGATGTCTCCCAGGGTTCGGCAGTCCCTTCAGTGGTGGCTGGAATCAAGCAAACTGATGAGGGGCAGATCGTTCCTGGCCCCTCGTTAGGAGACGGTTACCACGGATTCCAGCCTGTCGGGCTGGGGAGGTTTCTGGAAGGATCATCAGTTCCAGGGGTTGTGGGGTCCTCAGGAGGCTCACAACCCCATCAATGTCTTGGAGCTCAGAGCTATCCGCTTGGTTCTGTCGCGTCTGACACTTCACCTACAAGGTTTACCGGTTCGGGTCCGATCAGACAATCGTACTGCGGTAGCTTACATCAATCACCAAGGAGGGACTCGCAGCAGGAGTGCCCTCAGGGAAGTCTCTCTGATTGAGGTGGACTCCCTAAGCAGGGGATTCTCTCGCCGAGGGGAATGGTCTCTCAACCACAGGGTGTTCGGGCCCTGTGTCACAAGTGGGGGACTCCGGAGGTGGATCTCTTTGCCTCTCGGCACAATCACAAGCTCCCAACCTTTGTATCTCTCAGGATCCTCTGGCCCTGGCAGTGGATGCCTTGTCCCTTGCTTGGAGGGATCTGGGGTTTCTGTACCTGTTTCCCCCCTTCTCCATGGTGGGCAAGGTAATGCGCAAGCTGGCTCTAGAGGGGGCACCAGCAATTCTGGTGGCCCCAAGGTGGCCAAGACAGGTTTGGTTCGCAGACGTCGTAAAATTGGCGGTAGATCAGTACATGCTGCCCCTGTCCCCGGATCTGATCTCTCACGGTCAACTACGTTACCCCAATTTACAAACGCTTGCTTTGACGGCGTGGCTGCTGAAACCTTCATCCTGAGGGAGGAAGGTTTGTTGGAGGCGGTTATTCAAACCTTGATTAGAGCTAGAAAGAGGTCTTCCTCTACTATTTACTATAGGACTTGGCGGTCCGATATTTACTGGTGTGAGGCTAGGGCCTTACCTTGCAGGGTGTTTTCGATTCCTAGGATTTTGGAGTTTCTACACGGTCTGGATCTGGGGTTACAGCTCAGTACTGTGAAGGGTCAGGTTTCTGCCCTGGCTGTCTTTTTTCAAAGGTCTTTTGCTTTGCATCATCTGGTCAAGACTTTTTTCCAAGGGGTCACTCATGTTCGGCCCCCTAGAAAGCCTTTGGTTCTCGTTTGGGACCTAAATTTGGTTCTTTCAGCCCTCCAGGGGCCTCCCTTTGAACCGATGCAGGATGTGGCTCTTTCTGTGCTCACTCAAAAGGTTGCCTTTTGGTGGCTATTACCTCTGTTCGGCGTGTCTCTGAGTTGGCGGCTCTGTCTATTCAGGCCCTTTACTTTGAGAGACACCAGGATAAGGTGGTTTTTCGCTTTAAACCAGATTTCCTTCCTAAGGTGGTTTCTGCTTTCCATCTCAATCAGGATATAGTTCTCCCTTCCTTGTGTCCTAAGCCTAGCAATGACAAGGAGAAGGTTTTGCACTCTTTGGATGTGGTTCATTGTGTGAAGTACTATTTGGTTGCTACTTCTCCTTTTCGTAAGACGGACGCCTTGTTCGTGGTGCCTTCTGGGCCCAGAAAAGGTTTGGCGCCCGCCAAGTCTACCATTAGTAAATGTATACGCCAGGCCATTGTTAGGGCCTACTCTGCTAAGGGGAGGGTTCCTCCTTTTAAGATCATGTTCATTCTACTCGTGCTGTTGGGGCGTCCTGGGCTTTTAAGCACAGGCTTCTGTTGAACAAGTTTGTAAGGCTGCTACTTGGTCTTCCGTTCATACTTTATAAGGTTGATGTGCGGGCCTCAGCGGATGCCGTTTTTGGCCGCAAGGTTCTGCAAGCTGCAGTGGTTTAAATTGGTGCATTTTTTTGCTGTATTTGGATCCCCACCCATGATGGACACTGCTATTGGATGTCCCATATGTCATGAATAGTGGAATCGGGGTGTGTGACATACTTGGAATAATACCATTTTGTCATTACTCACCTTTAAAATGAGTATTATAAGTATGTCACACACCCCGCTTCATCCCGCCCTTTTGTATTCTGGATCCTTTATATGGTGATCCTTTTTATGGTTAAGAATGTTTTATTAGCTCTTCCTGGTCCCCTTACTGCTGTCATATACTGGGGAATGTGTGGGAGGTCCCAGGTATTTATGGACTAGAAGGGGCTTCTTTTTTGCTCTCATCTCTGCAGAAGTTCGCCCTCTACTGGACCATAACCCCATATGTCATGAATAGTGGAAGCGGGGTGTGTGACATACTTATAATACCCATTTTAAAGGTGAGTAATCACAAAATGGTATTTTTCTCTCCTTTTCAATACAGTTATTTTGACCTTGTATTTGAACTTTTGGAACTGATCATATACTGACCTTCCTGGTCATGTTGCACAGTGGATATAAATGTGCCTGTATTTGTCAATGGTCTCATCAGTTTGCATCCAGTGAACACTCCACTGAACTGTTACGGTGTTTTACTGTAGCCCCCAGACATTTACTGGTATGCGTTTTTCATCCTCCAACATGGTGTTGTGCAATCTGCCATTTGTTAGAGCCATATATGGCTCAGCATAATCATTTATTACTGCCAAGTCTATACTGTACATACACATATGTAAGAAATCATTTTTGTAGGAGTGAGGCACGGTGGGATCGAATAACTATAATTTGAAGTCTTGAAGCAAACTACAGGGAGGAAGGGGGGGAAGAACCCAATTATGTATTTTTCAGCAGAACATTTCCTTTTTCTCAGCTGGAACTGACCATTTAAGTAGAACATTTGTACGAGTGCAATGCATTTTGTTGACTTGAGAATTGGTTGATGTGACCTTTACTCGGTGGATAGCAAGTGGAAAGAAGATGTCTGTGTTTATACTATTGGAATACTCTACTGTCATCCTAATGGGCGTAGCTTGAAGCTTGAGTTACCAGGGTGGGAGCAACCTTTAACGATTTTTCCAGCTTTAACTTTAGGTCTTTTTGCAAAAAGATTGTATAAAATACGAAGAGGCATTTTTGCTGCAACTTTTATAATCTTCTAGTTGCCCCTCCAAATAAGAGCAAGAATGAGACACACTTAACCAATTCTAAGATTGCACCACAAAATGTTATGCGCAGCCTGGATTATAGCCCATATATTTTGAGCTGCAGTAGGAAGATGGAGCCTCTGTTGGCAGTCCCTAGAAATTCAGTGTGTTGGACTTTTTACCACCATTCCATTTTTATGTGTAGAGAGATGCTTCTGTGGTGCTTTTTGAAATATAGAAACTACTACTATTTCCTGCGGTATAAATCTGGTTGTTGCTTTTTCAATGACACAGTTTAAAGTGGACCAACACCCTGCCTGATTGGCCCGGGAATCTATAAGATTCCCAGGCCGATCAGATCCCTCCCCGCGGGGCATTCAAAATCGGGATACCCCGCTATGTGAAACCCCCCAGGATGCCCCATTCACCTTACCTTACTCCCGGTCCATGCACGCACGGTCGCATCTCGCGCTGCTCTCTAGCAGGGCGCATGCCCACACCGGCCATTCGTGGATGGCCGACACGGGTGCGCTCCCTGTTACAGGGAAGCGCGAGATGCGGCCGCCAGCGTGCTTGGAGCAGCTGTGGTTGTACATCGCTTGGACGCGCATACCACAGCGGCTCCGAGCGCGCTGATTGGACGAGCGGCTGTGCATGTGCCTTGGGAGCAGGGTCGGGTGAGTTTTTTTGGGCGTTCTGGGGGGTTTCACGCAGCGGGGCACCCCCGATCGGGGTGCCCCGCGGACGTGGACCAAAATCCTGGGTGTTGGTCCACTTTAAGATTGAGTATAGAGCTTGAAGAGGGTTGCCCTGGCTTTATTTGCTGTGCTGAAATGGTTAAAATGGATGGTGCTGTTCAGAAGGTCCAAAGGAATGTTGTTCATGTAATGGCCCATCTCTATGGAATTATTTACCAATGAAAATTTGTTAAAATCAATATTTGATCCATAGAAATGTTTGCTGCGATCATCAAGAATTTCATTTGTAAACCTGTCACCCCATGAGAGAATAAACTACAAGCTTGGCGCGAGTTTTACTCAGTTCAGGTGTATAAGTGACCCCTTCTCTCATTAGCCGACCTGTTTATATGGATTTTTAATCTTACTCAATTTCGTGATAGTGCTCCTTTTAAGTTAATTAAATTTCAGGCCCACACAAGGTTCCTTAGAAATGGTCCAACCATTGTCTTAACAGTGCATATGGCTACTTTAGAACCAATTTGCAAATGGCCTGGTCCACCCAATACTTTGTACCAATAAAATGTCTTATCAGCATTTTACTATCTATATATATATATATATATATATATCGTTTTTCCCCTTGATCTAAGAGCAGCAGCATCTTGCTTTAAAAAAGATGACTAGATGCAAATTAAAAGGACCGTCTGGCACATGTTCAGGAACCACATTTGAGAACCTTTGCACTAGAAATAGCTGTGCTACAGGGGCTGAACTTGTCATCTAAGTTTTTGCGAGCCGTACAAATCCTTAGAGTATTACACACACATGGGAGCCTTGGCTACACCTCCAGACATTTGTGTCTATGTAAACAGGACATGATCATCTCGCACCCTAACTGTCATCTTCGGGACAGTGGTTTTAGCTTTTGCTTAATAACAAATCTGGAGTGGTTATGGCAACGTTTTATTACTTGCCTATAAACGCAGCAGCTGGCAAGTTTCATTTGGGCCTTAAGATTTCTCCGGCTGCTTACAGAGAAACGAAGCCACAGCTGTTCATCTTGTCTTATAAAGTAGACTAAAGATCTGACAATCGAACAAAAAAGGAATCTTGGACTAGTGCTGATCTGGTTTACAGCAGCAACAATTATTTAGGCAAAACTACAGTGTGTAACTAAGTATACATTGATCCCATTGGGCTAAGCATGGTCTAGATTTTAGCCCAAGAACATTGTCCTTTTGTTGGAAGAAAATCGGTTTGTATTCGGTGGTCATTAATTCATGGCAGCCGCTCAGACCTATTTATAACTAACCTAGAAGGTGCACGTTAGCAGGGCAATTAGTATACACAAATCTTAAAGGAGCCACCGCACTCAACTCTGTTGGCTTGCAACCATTCTTAGGATCTGCTTACAAACAGAGGTACTGCATCTGGTATGCTAAGGCTACACCACCAGGCGCCAAGGTGCCTCTGTTTAGGTTCAGTCCTAACGCTAATCTATGAGAGCCTGCACCTAAACAGAGGCAACTTGGCATCTGGTGGTGCAGCTTTAGCATACTTCTGCAAATGTGTGCCAGCCGAGATCTGTTTTTAACCAGATTTAGAGGCTCCTTTAAAGTGGACCAACACCCGGGATTTTCACTATCCTGGGTGTTGGTCCACTTCCGTGGGGCACCCCGATCGGGGGTGGACAAGCGAGGTCCGTCGACGGACAAGGTGAGAGCGCCCGCCGCCTCTCACGCGTCCCTTTTACGGGTGCGCGCCCTGCTAGAGGGATGTGCGAGAGCCGGCGGCGGCCCGCGCATGCGCCGAATCTTATAGATTCCCGGGCCAATCAGCGGTGGGTGTTGGTCCACTTTAAGATTTTCCTCCACTGGACTGAATGGAAGTTGCATAGTTGTCATGGAGCTCTGTGCCTGCAGTTTTTAGCTTGGTGGTGTTTACATGAGAGAGAAAAAAAAGGGTGTGCAATTTATGGGTTTTTGTGCACGCTCCACCAGTGGACGCCTTGCGATGCAACGGTGCATGCTCCCCATTGAAGTCGGTCACCTCGCCGCCTAGTTCAGGGACTCTCCATTATGATTTGACTGGCAAGATCCCTGAGCATATGAAACATATAATTATGCTCGTTATAGAGGACCTATGATTTAGTTACAGAATGTAGCCTCCTCACCATTGTAAGGGGGGCAGGAGAGAAATGGCACTCATATACGTATTGTTTTTTATACCCTATGCATCCTTATCTGGGGGTAATTGAGGGATGGAAGTGCACAATAAAGACAGCAAAGGGAAGCAAGACAAATTACCTTGAATAACGGTGTGTCATATTCTTATCACTTCTGGTATTTTATAAATGTATCAGAAAATGTGAGAAAAATGATCTGTCCTTGTCTAGCCGGTTGATTGGTATAGATGTCCTAGAAAAGCAGGATCACAACAAGCCACGTGGCCTGTCAGTTCTTGCGTTTTCTTTATCACGGACTATTTTCCTTCTCTGTTTTCCAGCGCTGATGTCCTTGGTTAGTCATTGTCAAACACTATTTTGTAATGTCTGCCTTTGCCAATATTATCTGTACAAACAAGAAAAAATCCAGAAATAGAAATGAAATGTGGGTTATATAGTCACAATGACTGTCTAGTATTTGCATTGGAAATGGCCAGTAATGGGATATGTTCTAGTGGCTACAATCTACATCAAAGACAACATAGAAAACTGCAGACACAGCAAGAGGGTCAGTTCATAGCATTGTTTAACAATATAATATGTGCTGTTCAGATTAACAACGGTGTGATTGACCAAACACTGTATAAATAAGCTGTTTAGTATTGTTTCATTGGAGGCACAGCAGCCAGTCAAATAAAGCTTTGTATAAACGCCCTCCAGGAAGATTGGACACTTGACAGAACTGTTCACCTCTTGGGTCCATAACCCTGAGGAAGTGATGTGTTGCCACACACAAAATCACTAACCTATTTTATTTTTAATTTAGGTTAAAGCAGACCTCCAGTCAAAACTGATTTTAAATCTTTTAACCCCCTGCAGCTTGGAGGCATCCAGATTAGAGAGGCTCCATTGCAAAAGCAAGCTTAAGATTGGCAGGAGCTACTTACCACTTTGGACTTGCATCACTAACGGCAGCTATTCTCGAGCCTCGGATGGGTAGTGGGGTTGACCGTTGGGCGAGCGTAAAGTGTGTGCAGGCCTGCCCCGTAAACCCACTTAAATTCTCTCTTTCTTTTACCCTCTCTGCTATCTTTCATTATTATTATGTTATTTTTTCAAAGTCTCACCTTTGTCCTGGCTAAACACTGATCCCCCAGCTGGGTCCATACACAATAGTTTCTGCTTCCTTTTCTGACCCTCATGAGGTCTTTTGGTGATGAGATAGGTAATCATTTTCTCTAGGGTTCGGCAGCTACAGAAGCTCTGAATTCCAGCGTATGGAGGGGGGGAGGGGGGACAAAAAGCTTGAGCCTGGTGAGTTATTTTTCTTTTTCCTAAATTGAGCGAGGGGTTGGGGGGAGAGTTTACAGTAAATTTCTGCCAGTGTTTTTTTTTTTTTTTTTTTTTTTTTTTTTTTTTAGAAAGCTCATTAAAGTGATTGACAATCAAATGTTAAAAAATAAATATCAGTAACTTACCTTACATTGAGTCCCTCCAGCACTCTCCTTCCAATGATGTCAGTCTACTTAGTGAGAAAATCACTTTTTCATTCAGCTTTCAGTCTCCACCCCGCTGACCTAGTCCATTCAATCAACCTTCAGTGGACCTAGAATGGAAACACTCCAACCCCCTCCCCAAATGTCTGGATTGGCTGCCTCTCTCTGCAGTCATGAAACCTCGCCCTCTTCACACTATGTGCTGGCAGACAGGAGACACTCCTAGGCTGCAGCATCTCTCACCCCCTTTTTCTGGACACACTATGTACTGGCAGTAATAAATATAGGCACAACAATGCATTTATTTATTTACTATGATATATATGCAAAGCACACAGTGTGCTTACATCACATCGCTGTTGCCACACACACTGTTTCTCCTTATATTCTAAGCATACAGCACGTCCTGCTCCAGAACATATTCATAACGTATGGGTATACCTCCGCCTTCAGCGCCGTGCACTGCAGATCATGAAGAAAACAAGCTCCTCCCGGCCCTACATATACCGGAGGACCTCCCACAATCCCCAGATTTCTCTGCAGTGCTAAAACTGCGAAGACATGAAGTATCACACTCTCGCAGGCGAGCGGGGCTTGACAGCCCGAGGCCCTGCGGGACTATGTCCACCCGTCCTCATTGTGAATTTATGCCTCCCAGCCTGGGCTGCGTGGGTCGGGTGAAGGTAGGCAGCACCTCGTGTGCTTATGGAGCTAGACTCCACCGCAATTCCCCAACCATAGGGTAGGCGGTTTAGGCTGATGGTGAGCCTCCAAGGGATGCCCCTCCCGCATTATTGTCCCGTACCCCGCGTAGTGCTGGACCCTATTATCGGGTCGCCATTCTCCCTCTTTTCCCCGTCCACTTAGGGGGGAAAAGAAAGGGGGGGGTATGCGTGTGGCGGTCCCAGTGTACCGGTGTGTCATGCTCGTGGCTTCTATTCTGCCCCTTATTAGCTCAGAGATGTCAGGGCCGCGCTGCTTGCTCCCTATTTCGGCTGCCACTGTGTGTTTTTTACTTTGATTGCCACTTAATTGTTGTCGCGGTGCCCGCGCTTATTGTCGGTCCGCTCTATGATACGTTAGGCCTGCTGGTTGCATCCTTGCCTTATTTTTTACTTCAGAGCTTCGCGCTCTTTAGAATGGGCGGGGCCGTAGTTCAGCGCGCTTCGCGTCACGGCGGAGTATTTAGCCCGCCCTTCGAGCTTCGCCGGGCGCCATTTTGGTTAGCTTCACGCGCACGCGTCGTGGCGGTCTCCTCCTCCACTGAGCTGTAAGTGCCCTTGCGGGCGAATCCTTCTCATTATTGTCTGCCCATCTGCGCATGTTCCTGACATCTCTTTCCCATTGTGTCTTTCAGACGCTGAGTTCCCGGTGGCCTCTCCCGGCCTCATATACATATATACCTATATACCTATCCATATATTTACTATATACGTATACATTGCTATACTCCTACGTATAAGGAGCGGGCCTTCCCAAAATCTCCCACATTGATCAGCGGGTAGTTGGGGCATCCAGGGTTGCTTACGGCATAAATCCCTATCGACATCCTATATTTAAACAATCACCATATGGAGGCATCTCAGGATTGTGTTACCGGGGTCCCTTTGGGACAGGACCGGCTGTGTATATCGTGCGGTCTCCCCCATGCTGAGGCGGACGGGGCACGGGTCTGCGCGTCATGTTCTGAACAGACGCTGGAATTGCGAGCGACGCTTGCGGTTGTACCTCGCTCCTTCTCCCCCCTTTCCCCTTCTCTAAACCTCACTCCTGTTGAGTCTTGTACAAGTGGCGAGTTACAAATAGATCCCTCTCCTAGACGGCCCACGCTGGCCCAGATTGTGGAAGGTTTGTCTGGCCGGATCGGCCCAGATAGACGACGGTCTTGTACTCCCGCGGCTTCGGCCTGTGCTATGGGCTCTGAGGAGTCCTTTTCTACACGTGCTAGCGCCACGTCGGAAGAAGGGGACCTGTTCTCTGACCTAGGCTCCTCTGACGAGAGACCGAGGGGTCAGGATGATTCTGGTCAGGATGACTGGGACCAGCTTGATATTGGCGGGATGTTACTCAGGATTTTTAATGTATTGTCCGTTTCGCCTCCCGGTGCGGTCCCCAGGCCGAGAGAGGGGCGCTTTCATACTGCGCCTGCGCGCTTGGAGTTTCTCGAGTAGGCTCACTTCCATGCTCTTGTACTTAAAGGGTGGGAATGTCCCGCTGCTCTTCAAAAGACCCCGGAGGACTGGGTTTGGAAATACCCTTTTCCACCCGAGATGGTAGATATTTGGTCCTCGTCCCCATTAGTGGACGCTCCAATTATTGGGGTCCCTAACCCCCCATTCTTTACATCTCCAGCTTACAGCTCCCTGCAGGACGCGGGGGTTGGGGGAACCGATAGGCTTGCTTCCCACGCCTTTACCTGTGCTGGCACGGCGCTGCGCCCTGTCTGTGCCGCGGCTATCACGGCTGTGGCTGCTAAGACTCTTATAAGAAAGATACTGGAGCATCAGCCTGAAGATTTACCCTGGAAGGTGTTTTACGCACTCTCTAGCTGCGATATTTTTGTTAAATTTATCCTTTTGGCCTTGGATGACACCATCAAAATGTGTGCGAGGACTTCTGCCCAAGTGGTAGCTATACGTCGCCTGCTCTGGCTTCGTCAGTGGGGGGCAGACGATGACGCTAAAAGGATCTTGACGGGGCTTCCCTTTAGAGGGCATCGCCTGTTTGGGGTACGTCTGGACTTATTTGAGAAACAGGACAGTCCACCCTGTCAGAGGCGGCCATTGCGCCCCCCGCGGAGCAGGGATACCCCTCCTTCTCCATATCATTCTGTTAAGCAGGAACCGGGGTTGCCCCCTGCTGGGTTTGGTTCGGTATCCTGTCCCAGGAGTGACGTTCAATGCCCGGGGCCCTCCGGTCGGGCTAAGCCCTTTTCCTTCCCTGAATACCCTCATGCATGATGGGACGCCCTCACCCACCTGGGTGAGGGGATGGCCACAGCACCTTACTCCTATCAGGAGGCATCCTGCCTCGCTCTGGTGGCTTTAGGGGATAGTTCCTCCAGATATGGAATGGTGTTTGCTGGGTGGTCCTTCCCTGAGTCGGTTAGGAGGACTATGGTTCCATGCCCTTCTTCGGGCATAGGTGCAGGCTTAACTGGGCCTGTCAGGTATGGCTTCCCTGCAGAACGCCATTATCATATAGAAACTGGGGCCCCTGAGCGGGTCTGCCCCTCTCTCCCTTCAAGGATGAAGGAGTCTATCTGCCTAACCCCTAGGGGGGTGTGGCATCTGTACCATAAGCTTTCGGCCTGGCGCCCTTGACAGGGCTGTCTGTGCCCCATGCTCCAGGTGTCCTCTGGCCGCTGGTGCCGTGTTCGGATTTCTTTCTGGACTCCAAGGAGCCTTCTGGATATTGGGCCCTCTACTGCTGGGTATTGGAGATCACTGACACCGTTGAAGCTTAAGCTAAGCCCCCTGTTGCGCCCTTGTACGCACTGGGCTCTGGAAGGGTGTGATGTCCCACACGGCACCAAGGGGCATCTACCAGGGGACCTATCAGGCCCTCCTGTTACTTCACGAAAGCGGTTGTGGGATGGAACTTGGCAAAACCGGTTCTCTCCACCCTCTAGTTCCTGGTTGCGCCTGGATTAGGCTTCACCCAGTGCCTTTTTTCCTTGGCTATAAGGAGTTTACCGATATGAGGCCTCTGGTCCTCCGTCCTGTATAGTTATTTCTCCAGACAGAATTGCTTCTGGTGCGCTGGTTGGCGGCTCGTCCTTTGACACCACTTGTCTCGGTGATCTTTGGGCTCTGAGGTGCTTTAGCCATTAGCCCTGGATGAGGGGTTTGCACCCTGGGTCTGGGTCTGCTTACCTTACTACTAGTGGAGGCGGTTATTCTTCTACTGGTTACTCGAGAGTACCGTGGGGGAGCATTCCATACCCTTTTCTTCTTCCCTGTTTGGTTACCATGGTACCTAATCTGGCAGGATGACGAAGGGGGCTTATTCTTCTGAATCCCCAGGCGGTTCCTAGGAAGGGACCTTGAAGGTTCTGGTTTCCTAGGTGAATTTTTGGTCATAAGGAGCACGTAGTGGGTCCTAGTTGGGGACTAATCCTTCTTGTACCTGTCCATTGGGGGGCATTTTGCCATGGTAGGACAGTGGTTGCTCCTTGTTCCTGCGGAATTCTTGGGCCTGGATCTATTCCAGGGGACCCCTAATTCCTTAGGGGACTTGATATTCCTTGTCCTTCCTGTAGTATCCCTCCCGTGGGAGGTTCTCTGTTGTGCCTCTGGGCTCACACCGGCAGGGTTCTGTGGACCCCGTCTCTATTACAGGGGTCTACCCCTATTATTGGCCAGATTGGTCTGCCCTGGTTGGGGTTAGTGGTTCTGGCTGGGTAGTTTACTTGAAAGACGTTATACCCTTGCCCTACCGGGCGTGGGGAGAGCTTGCGCTAGTCCCTGATGGCAAGCAGCACCTTATGCTAGGGGCCTGGGTGGCCCAGTGGGGTGTTGGTTCTCAGGGAGTTCTGCTAGGAACAGTAGGACGGTAAGTTCCCTCATGAGGACTATTTTTAACATAGTATGGTGCCTTTACTTTAGACCTACTTTAGCGTTGGCAGGATCTGGGGCTTACCCTGTTGGAGATCACAGATCTCGGGGTGTCTTGTTCCTTGGAGGCTCTGGACTTTGTCTTCCTCTTTATTTTCTTCCTTCTGCCATGCTGGGTTAGCTTATGTTGTCCCTATGCTATTTCGCTGGGTCTAAGCTCCTTCCCTGGCGGGACGATATCTGCTCCTGGGATTAGGGTCCTACAAGCAGTGTTTAGTATGGGCTCACTACTTGACTCGGTCGATGGTTGGGGCCTGATCTGTTCTTCTATTACGAGACCTGATCCAATCTTTTGTTTGCATTCTTCAGGGTCTGCTCAGGTGCATTCCTGGGGGATTCCTAGTTCCCCTTTTGGGGGAGGACTTATTCTGAAGCCCTACCAAGGGTTCCCACGGGTCTTAGTCAGGTCCTTGTCTGACCTGCTCCTTCCATCATGTTGCTTTTCTGGGGAGGTTACTCCAGTCAGTGGTGTGCCATAAGGAACGGCACTATTGGCGGTCCTAGTCATTATATATATATTTATTATATATACATACCTTGGTATAGCTCTATACCATGAGGTGAGGGTACCCGCCTCACACCAAGTTGGATTCAGGCGATATTTCATTCCCTTCTGCCTTGGCCGGATCCTCTGGTCTCTGGCTATGGTCTAAATTACTATGAGATGAAAGGGATCTGTGCCCCTCTACTGGGGTTAGAGATCTGCCGGAACTGTCTTGTCCCTGATAGGGACCTTATCTTGGGGTCTACTGGTGCCCCCTTCTTGAAGTACCGGATTGATTGCTTCCATGGGCTAAGGGCCCTCTGGCTTGGTCCTATTCGGTTGGTCGTCCTTCCGGACCTGTAGTACTCTTTCGGCTTCTGCTGAGTATTGTTGTTAGCACTTCTGCTGGTTCCGTCTGCGACCTGGACATGTATTCCCCGTTGGGAAAAGTTTTGAGTTGCCATGGCTACCCTCTCTTGTAGTAGCATGGTTAGGCAGTTACTTTGGCCTATTCTTTTAGGGGAAGATTCTTCCTCCCTATTGTTTTCTCTTTCTTTCTCTTACTATTAGTGCTTGGCTTGCCCTTTTAGCACTATGTTCTGGTGATCAAGCTGGCTAGTCCGCTGCTTGCGCTCAATTCTCCCTTTACAAGGTTCAAAGGTTGAGGTTAGAGCATTGCTCTCGTTGATAGCATGGTCAAGGGTGACAGCGCTTTACTGTTGGCTGTGCCTTTTCACGGGGATCCCACCCTATTGTGGACACTGCTATTGGATGTCCCATACGTTATGAATATGTTCTGGAGCAGGACGTGCTGTATGCTTAGAATAATACAATTCTGTGAGAATCTCACCTGTAGAATTGGTATTATATGCATACAGCATGTCCTGCTCCACCCCACCCTGGTTTCACTTGTTCTGGATCCCCTGTATGGTGATTGTACTCACTTGGTGTTATTGCCAGACATTCTGGGTGGTTTGTTTCTCCTGGCTTCTCTTCTCACTGCTTTTCAATGCTGGGGATTGTGGGAGGTCCTCCGGTATATGTAGGGCCGGGAGGAGCTTGTTTTCTTCATGATCTGCAGTGCACGGCGCTGAAGGCGGAGGTATACCCATAAGTTATGAATATGTCTGGAGCAGGACGTGTTGTATGCATATAATACCAATTCTACAGGTGAGATTCTCACAGAATTGTATTTTTCCAGGTGTACAGCACGGCTTGCTTCATTTCAATTCTTTACATGTGGGGTAATCCGCCACAGGTGGCGCAATCGACTGCAGGAAGTCTTGTGGCCCCTCCCGGCCCATAAAAGGGCCAGAATTACCCAGAAGACCCCAGTCTTCTCCTACAGTCTGGCTGCGAAGATGGTTTCTTTCTCTCTCTCCCCATGGACTTCGCAGATAAGCGGGGCATTACTAGCCCGTTGGCCGCTGCAAGCCCTATTCCCACCTGCTTCCGGGACCCTTCTTGCCTCCCAGCCATGGCTGCGGATCAGGTGCAGGTAGGGGAACGCCGAGGGTCCAGCGTTCGGCAGAGCTACGCTCTGGGCCGCAGACTCTTTCCTCAGAGTAAGCTGGCCATAGGCTATGGTGAGCCTTTAGGCGGGGGGAGGGGAGGAACTACCCTTATTCCAAGTATACAGCACGTCCTGCTCCAGAAGATTCCTTACCCATGGGTTATACATCCACAAGATGGCGCTGGACTGCAGAAAACAGCTTGTGGCCCCTCCCGGCCCCATATAAACCAGGGACCCCACACAAATTCCCCAGTTCTCATCTGCAGTCTGGGCTGCAAAGAATAGAAGATGGCTCTTTATGCTGCACAGGTGAGCGGGGCTATTAGCCTGCGGCCCTGTAGGACTATTCCCACCCGTTCCGAACCCACTGCCTCCCAGCTTAGGCTGCACTGGTTCGGTTGAGGGTAGGCAGCGTCGGGGTCTGGGGCTAGGGAGCTCTGCTCCAACCGCAGTCCCTGTCTTAAAGGGTAGGCGGGATACGCCTGTGGTGAGCCTTATGGGATGCCTCTCCCGCTTTTGGGGCCCCCTTTATTCCCTGTACTTAGTTGGGCCCCGTCCCTTAGGTTGGTGCTGCTCTCCCTCCTCAATCTCCCTGGGGACATCTCCGGGGAGGGGGGGGGGGGGGGAGGGGGGTGGGTCGTGCTTGTGTGCTGCACCGGTTAACATGTGTGTTTTTTATTGCTGTTGCCGCCGCCCCGTGCTTGTACTGGCAACCACGCTGTTGCGCGATCATTGGCTGGCTCTGTCACGTGGGCGCGTTTCGCGCTCTTCGGGGGGGGCGGGCCTTGCAGATGATGTTCTCTGCGGCACTTTGTCCGCGGCCCGCCCCTCGAGGTATATATATGCTCTCTACCTACCGCGGCCCATAAGTGCCCCTGTGGGGGGGACTTTTCTGTGTTTACTTTTGAATTGTGATGCTTATGGGGATGTCTGCTTATGTCTTTCAGGCGGGTCAAACTTTTTGTGGTTTCTCCTGGTCCTCTCCCCTTGATTAGCGTTAATCCTTATTGGAGCGCTATTGTACTTGTATATCTCCCACTACCCTAGCGGGCTCTTGGGGCATCCCGGGTTGCTAAATTTAGCTTTAATCCCATATTGGCCTACGGTGCCACATTAATCACCATATGGAGGCGTCTCAGGATATTTAGGTTTCTTCGAGACCAGCCCGGCTGTGTATTGCGTTTGGGGTATCCCCTATAAGTGATGATGTCAGGGTGTGTGTACCATGCACCCAGCAGGTGCTTGCGCTGCAGTCTGGGTTACCTGTGGCTGGGCCTGCGCCCCCTCTGGCTTCGCCTACCCCCCCACGCTTACATCTGACTCCGTGAGGTGCATACCAGTGGGGAGTCTCAACCTGATTTGGCTGCGCGGGTGGCC
Organism: Gastrophryne carolinensis; assembly: GCA_027917425.1. NCBI lineage: Eukaryota > Metazoa > Chordata > Amphibia > Anura > Microhylidae > Gastrophryne > Gastrophryne carolinensis. Next base: position 443,128,264 of record CM051237.1, read on the forward strand.
AGCATTGAAAGGCATATTGCTGTATCTGCCCTGCGTAAGGCTTCTGCTAAGAAGCAGCATTTATCACCCGCTGTTTCTCTCTTCCCAGTGGAGGCTGAGGAAATGTTTGACTTTCCTGGTTATACTCCCCTGGAGGAGGGGGAATTATTTTCTGATTCAGAATCATCTGAGGAACAGACCAAGGTTTATGGTAATACCGGGTCTGGGGCTGACCTATGGTCCTCCGATGACACTGACAGGCTTTTGGCTCATATTTTTGAGGTTCTCTGTATTTCCCCTCCTGCCGTGGCTCCGCAGCAGCAAGGTGAGCTTTTTCATACGGCTAGACCACGCTTGGAGTTCCCTGAACAAACTCAGTTTAATAATCTGGTGCTCAAAGAATGGGAACGGCCTAGCAAGCTCCCTGGGGTGCCAAAGTTGGGATAAGAGGTATCCCTTTCCTGCTGATGTGGTTAAGTGTTGGTCATGTCCTCCCGAAGTGGATGCGCCTGTTCTGGGGCTGTCCAATACTTCCGTCATGCATTCCCCTGATACCACCACTCTGAAGGATGGTGAGGACCGGCGCATGGACCAGCTGGCTTACCATGCCTTTGCCTGTGTGGGGTCCGCGCTGCGTCCGGTTCGTGCTTCTGCCATCACAGCTGTTGCCATTAAAGGCCTGCTCAAGAGCCTCTTAGATGGGGCCTATGATGAAGCGGGAGGAGAAGCGTACGGTTCTCTCCTGCTTTGCCATAAATTTGTTGCGTATGTTCTGTCTGCTATGGATGATACCATCAGAATGTGTGGGAGTACATCTGCTCTGCTGGTGGCTATACTGGCTGCGTCAGTGGGTAGCTGATAATGCTGCTAAGAAGGCTCTCACTTTAAGGGGCTGCGCCTATTTGGTGAACGCTTGGACTTGTTCGCTAAGGGCGGCAGGTTGCCTCAACGTAAGAGGCACTCTCGGTCCTTTCGGGGTACAGGTGCCTTTCTCCCTCTTTTCCGTGGTTCCAGAATTGGAAGAGGAGCCTCCTTTGCTGGGGCCCGCGGTGATTTTTGGGGAAGGGGCAGAGGACGTGGCCGCCCCGGCCCCTCCTGGGTTCCCAAGCCTAAGTCCTCCCCCCAAGCCCCCTCAGGCATGAAGGGGCGCCCTCACCCATCCGGGTGGGGGGACGGCTTCGGCTCTTTGCTCACGTCTGGAGGCTTCATGTCTCAGACCGGTGGATTCAGGAGGTAGTGTCCTCCAGTTACAAGATAGAGCTTGCTGCCTGGCCACCCCCAAGATGGGTGATCAATTATCCCAAGTCCTCCCTCTCCCGTCCCGGGTGACCCCCTTCCTGGGCATGAATCTAGATACCATTCAGGCCAGGATTTTTCTTCCCCAGCAGAAGGTGGATTCTCTTCAAGCTCTGGTCCTTCCATCCGGCAAGGGATGCAATTGGTGGGACAGATGGTGGCCTGCTTCGAGGCAGTCCCTTACACTCAATTTCACATGAGACCCCTTCATCTCCATCTCCATCTCCTTTCAGTCTGGGACAAGAGTCCCCTGTCTCTGGATCAGGCCTTTGTTTTCTCTCCTCTGGTCCAGGGTTCCCTCCTGTGGTGGCTGGACTCGAGGAATCTTCTGGGGGGCAGATCATTTGACACCATGTTGGGAGACGGTCACTACGGATGCCAGTCTGTTAGGTTGGGGTGGCTACTGGAGAGCCCTCCAATTCCAGGGGCTGTGGGGCCCTCAGGAGGCTCGCGCTCCTATCAACGTCCTGGAGCTGAGGGCGGTTCGGTTGGTGCTGGCGCAGTTGACTCCTCAGCTTCAGGGCCTGCCGGTACAAGTTCGCTCTGACAACCAGGCGGGGGTCGCCTATATCAATCATCAGTCCTGGGCCGAGGACAATGTCCCATGCATCTCAGCAGTTTACATTCGGGGAGCGGAGAATCTGGAGGCGGATTCCCTGAGCAGGGGGACCTCTTGCTGGGGGGAATGGTCCCTCAACAGCGGGGTCTTCCTATCCCTTTGTCACCGTTGGGGGATGCCGGACGGGGATCTGTTTGCTTCTCGCCACAATCACAAGCTGCCAGCATTTGTCTCCCTGTCCCAGGATCCTCTGGCTCTGGCGGTGGATGCTCTGTCTCTGTCCTGGCAGGGACTCTGTCTCCTGTACCTTTTTTGCCCGTTTCCTCTTCTGAGCAAGGTTCTGCGCAAGTTGGTACAGGAGAGGGTGCCAACCATTCTGGTGGCCCCCAGGTGACCAAGACAGGTGTGGTTCACAGACGCCATGCTACTGGCAGTGGATCAGTACACTCTACCCTTGGTTCCGAACCTTCTCACTCAAGGACGGCTCTGTTATCCCAATTTACCAATGCTGGCTTTGACGGCCTGGCTGCTGAAACCTCCATCCTAAAGGAGAAAGGACTGTCTGATTCTGTTGTTCATACTCTTGTCAGGGCTAGGAAGAAATCCTCCTCTACTATCTACTATAGGACCTGGCAGACCTACATTGACTGGTGTGAGTCTAGGGCCTTTCCATGTCGTGTGTTTTCCATTCCTAGGATCCTGGCGTTCCTTCAACATGGTTTGGATATGGGTTTTCAGCTCAGCACTTTGAAGGGTCACGTGGCCGCCTTGGCTGTTTTCTTCCAGAGGTCCTTCGCTCTACATCCTCTGGTCAAGACCTTCTTCCAGGGGGTCGCTCATGTGCGCCCTCCCCGCAAACCCATGTAACCGGTCTGGGATTTGAATTTGGTATTGTCTGTCCTTCAGGGTCATCCATTTGAACCTGTGCTTGAGGCTGCCTTGTCTATCCTTACCCTGAAGGTTGCCTTTTTGGTGGCTATCCCCTCTGTCCGGCGTGTTTCTGAGTTGGCAGCTCTGTCTATTCAGGCCCCCTACTTTGAGAGACACCAGGACAAGGTGGTTTTACATTTTAAACCAGAATTCTTGCCTAAGGTTGTCTCTGCCTTCCATCTCAATCAGGACATTGTGCTTCCTTCTTTGTGCCCTAATCCTGGTAATTCCAAGGAGAGGGCCTTGCATTCTCTGGATGTTGTTCATGAATTTGAAATACTACCTGGTGGCTACTGCGCCTTTCAGAAAGACGGACACCTTGTTTGTGGTTCCCTCGGGTCCCAAGAAGGGTTTGGCTCCTGCTAAGTCTACTATTAGCAAATGGATTCGTCAGGCTATTGTTAGGGCCTATTCTACTAGGGGGAAGGATCCTCCTTTCCATGTTACTGCTCATTCTACCTGTGCTGTTGGGGCTTCCTGGGCCTTCCAGCACCAGGCTTCTGTTGAACAAGTTTGTAAGGCTGCTACGTGGTCTTCTGTTCATACCTTTTCCATGTTTTACAAGGTTGATGTTCGGGCTTCAGCAGATGCTGTTTTTGGCCAGAAGGTTCTGCAGGCGACAGTGGTTTGAACTGCGCCTTGTTGCCTTTTTGGGATCGCCACCTGTTTATACACACTGCTATTGGTTGTCCCAGATGTTATGAATCATTATCTGGAGCAGGACAGGCTGCATACTTAGAATAATACAATTCTGTGATTACTCACCTTGTAGAATTTGTATTATAAGTATGCAGCACGTCCTGTTCCATCCCACCCTGATTGCTTTATTCTTGGATCCTCTATATGGTGATTGTTTTCCTTGTTAATGTTGTTGAATTTGTTATTGGCTTCTCCTGGTTCCCTTACTGCTTTTCTATACTGGGGAATTAGTGGGAGGTCCCGGGAATATATGAACCGGGAGGGGCCTCTTTTTGCCATCTCTGCAGTAAAGTGCCCTCTTGTGGAGGTATATCCCAGATGTTATGAATCATTATCTGGAGCAGGACGTGCTGCATACTTAGAATACCAATTCTACAAGGTGAGTAATCCAAGAATTGTATTTTCCATGGCCATTAAGAAGAAGGTAAGGCGCCTCGCGGATATTGCCAAATCTCACAAGCGAGCGAAGGAATATAGGGAGCTTTAGGCTTGTATGGACTTCTTTGCCATGGATGACGCCGTCCGTTTCGGTGGTAGGGCTTCGGCTGCCGCCGAAAAAGCTCTAACAGGTATTCCCTTCCTGGGACTTCGGCTATTCAGGGAACGGTTGGACCTCCTGGCTAAGGACGGGAGACTTCCTCAGCGTCGGAAGCAGGTACGGCCTTTTCGGGGCTCTTCTTCCTTTCGGCCCTCTCGTGCCCGTGTTGCCCAAAGGGTTGGATAAGAGGTATCCTTTTCCTGCCGACCTGGTCAAGCGATGGTCGTGTTCCCCTGAGTTGGATGCTCCTGTTCTGGGGCTGTCCAACACCTCGGTCATTCCTTCCCCTGACACTACTACTCTGTGGGACAGCGAGGACCGGCGCATGGATCAGCTGGCCTGCCATGCTTTTACATGTGTGGGGCTGGGCTGCGTCCGGTCTGCACTGCTGCCATTACAGCTATTGCCCTTAAGAAACAGCTCAAGCGTCTCCTTGATGGCACTACGGCTGGTAGCAGGGGGGAGGATTATAGGTCCCTTTTGCTTTGCTCTGATTTTGTTGCCTTTGTCCTTATTGCCATGGATGATGCGGTACGGTTGAGTGGTAGGGCCTCGGCCCTTTTGGTGGCTATGCGCCACTCTGTTTGGCTGAGTCAGTGGGCGGCTGATGCTGCCGCTAAGAAGGCTCTCACTGGGCTCCCCTTTATGGGGCTGCGGCTTTTTGGTGAGCGTCTGGATGTTTTAGCCAAGGATGGTAGGCTGCCTCAGCGTAGGAGGCAGCCTCGGCCTTTCCGGGGCCCTCTTCTTCCCTCCCCTCTCCCCTGCAACCCCCCCCCCCCCCCCACGTGGTCGTCCCGGTCTCTCATGGGGCCCCAAGCCCAAACCCTCTCCCAAGCCCCTCAAGCATGAGGAGGCGCCCTCACCCATCCGGGTGGGGGGGGGGGGGGGCGTCTTCGGCTCTTTGCTCACGTCTGGAGGCTCCGCGTCTCAGACCAGTGAATTCAGGAGGTGGTGTCCTCCGGTTACAAGATAGAGTTTGCAGCCTGGCCGCCCCCAAGATTCATCAGATCCCAGATGTCTCAAAACCCTCTGTCAGTTCAGGGTTTGCGCCTTGCGGTTCAACGTCTGTTGAAGTCAGGAGTAATTTGCCTGGTGCCTTCCCGGGAACGGGGTTTAGGGTTCTACTCCAATCTGTTCACGGTCCCCAAAAAGGACGGGTCCCTGAGGCCCATCCTGGACTAGAAGGGTCTCAACAAGTTTGTCAGGTTCAAGCACTTTCGCATGGAGACTTTACGCTCGGCGGTCAGTACCCTGCGCCCGGGCGACTTCATGACCTCCATGGACATCAAGGATGCCTACCTTCACGTGCCAATCTTTCCAGGTCATCAGAGATTTCTCAGGTTCGCTCTAGAGGATCAGCATTACCAGTTTGTGGCTTTACCGTTCGGTATCGCCTCGGTTGCTCACCAAGGTGCTGGCGGGCGTGATGGCTCTGCTGCGGAATCAGGGCATTCGCATCCTCCCTTACCTGGATGACATTCTGATTGCGGCTCAGTCTCTTCATCAGGCCGAGAAGGATACTCTGATGGTGACCTCCACTCTCGAGTCCTTTGGCTGGGTGATCAACTATCCCAAGTCTTCACTATCTCCGTCTTTGGTGAGGTCCTTTCTGGGCATGACTCTGGATACCTCTCAGGTCAAGGTATTCCTGCCTCAGCAGAAAGTGGAGGGCCTTCAGAAGCCGGCACGGACTCTGCTCTTGTGTCCCCAACCTTCCATCCGGCAAGGGATGCAGTTAGTGGGTCTGATGGTGTCCTGCTTCGAGGCGGTCCCCTTTGCTCAGTTTCACATGAGACCTCTTCAGTTGCACCTCTTGTCAGTTTGGGATAGGGACCCTGTGTCCCTGGATCAGGAGTTTGCTCTGTCCCCCCTGGCCAGACAGTCCCTCTCGTGGTGGCTGGACTCTGAGAATCTTCTAGTGGGCAGGACCTTTCTGCCTCCGTGCTGGGAGACTGTCACCACAGATGCCAGTCTGACTGGTTGGGGGGGCTTTTGGAAGTCTCTGAAGTTCCAGGGTCGGTGGGGCCCCCAGGAGGGCAATCAGGTTGGTTCTTTCTCAGCTGACCACGCACCTACGGGGTCGGGCTAGTCAGATCCGCTCGGACAACCAGACGGCGGTTGCCTACATCAATAATCAGAGTAGGACTCGGAGCAAGCGAGCCCTCAAGGAAGTGTCCCTGATACTGTCTTAAGTGGAAGAGAATGTCCCTTGCATCTCGGCGGTTTACATTCCGTGGGTGGAGAACCAGGAGGCAGACTCCCTGAGCAAGGGGACATCTCGGCTGGGGGAATGGTCCCTCAGCAACAAGATTTTTCACTCCCTGTGTCACCGCTGGGGTCAGCCGGATGTGGACCTGTTTGCATCCCGCCACAATCACAAGCTTCCCAGGTTTGTCTCCCTGTCACAGGACCCTCTGGCCCTCGCCATGGATGCGCTAGCAATGCCTTGGACGGAGTTTTGGCTCCTCTATGTGTTCCCTCCATTCCTTCTGCTGGGCGGGGTGCTGCGCAAGATAGCCCAGGAAGGGGTACCAGCCATTCTGGTGGCCCCCTGTTGGCCAAGGAGGGTGTGGTTCGCAGACGTCGTGCAGTTGGCAGTAGATCAGTATTCCCTGCCCAAGGATCCAGATCTGCTCACTCAGGAACAACAGTGCCATGCCAATTTACAAACGCTGCCTTTAACAGCTTGGCTGCTGAAACATCCATCTTGATGGATAAGGGTTTGCCGGCTTCTGTTATTGATACCATGATTAGGGCTAGGAAGAAGTCGTCATCCTTTATCTACTACAGGTCTGGCATGCTTACATTGCCTGGTGTGAGTCCAAGTCTCTTCCTTGTCGGGTGTTTTCTATCCCCAGGATTCTGGAATTTTTGCAACATGGTTTGGATTCGGGCCTTCAACTTAGTACCCTTAAGGGACAGGTGTCAGCTCTGGCAATGTTTTTCCAAAGATCCTTTGCCAATCACCGGTTGGTTAAGACTTTTTTCCAGGGAGTTACTCATGTGCGTCCGCCACGTAAGTCTATGCTACCGGTTTGGGACCTGAATCTGGTGTTGTCTGCTCTGCAGGGTCCTCCCTTTGAGCCTATCCATGGGGCTGCTTTGCCCATTCTGACTCTTAAGGTGGCCTTTTTGGTGGCCATTACTTCGGTCAGGCGAGTTTCTGAGCTGGCGGCGCTTTCCATCAAACCTCCTTATTTTGAGCGGCATCAGGATAAGGTGGTGTTTCGGCTTAAGCCGGATTTCTTGCCTAAGGTTGTGTCTGCTTTTCATCTCAATCAGGACATTGTTTTGCCTTCTTTGTGTCCTAACCCTGATAATTCCAAGGAGCGGACCCTTCACTCTTTGAATGTTGTCAGGGCTTTGAAGTTTTATTTGGTTGCTTCTAAGTCTTTCAGGAAATCTGACACTCTTTTTGTTCTTCCTGCTGGACCTAGGAAGGGTTTGCCTCTGGCTAAATCCACTATCAGCAAGCGGATCGGTCAGGTGGTGGAGCAGGCCTATTCTGCCAGGGGGAAGGTTCCTCCTTTTAGGGTTACTGCTCATTCTACTCGTGCTATTGGTGGTCTTGGGCCTTTCAGCACCAAGCTTCTGTTGAACAAGTTTGTAAGGCCGCTACTTGGTCTTCTGTTCATACCTTTTTCCAAGTTTTACAAGGTTGATGTTAAGGCCTCAGCTGATGCTGCTTTTGGCCGCAAGGTACTTCAGCCAGTAGTGGTTTGAACTGCCTGTTGTTACTCTGGGGGATCCCACCCTACCTTACGGACACTGCTGTTGGTGTCCCATACCTAAGGACTTCTTGAAGCAGGCCGTGCCATGCAATAGGAAAAAGACAATTCTGTGAGTACTCACCTGTAGAATTGCTTTTACTATGCATGGCACAGCCTGCTTCACCCCACCCTTGTTACCGTTATTCTTGGTTGCCTCTTTATGGTGATTGTTCCAAGTTAGTTGGGATTTGTTACCTTTTTTTACCTTTTTTTTCTCCCGGTTTCTTGAATAACTGCTTGTCAACAATGGATAAATCTATGGTGATTCAGTTTTTATATGGTACCGGGAGGAGCCACAACTCTTCTGCAGTACACTACGCCACCTTGTAGAGCAGGCCGTGCCATGCATAGTAAAAGCAATTCTACAGGTGAGTACTCACAGAATTGTCTTTTTGTGGTTCTACAGGAGCACGGGTTATCCACTCATTGTGTGCAATGGGGCAGGGGGATTTAACCTGAACAAATGTATTTTTATTTAAAAATTAATAGTATGGCTTAAAGCGGGAAAAAAACACCAGCAGGGAAAAGATTTCAGGGCCACTGGATTTTTTCTCTGGGGAATCCTGAATTGGAATGCCCCGCTATGTGAAACTTCCCAGGAAGCCCCCAAAAACCTCACTTCACACAGCACAGTCCCCTTATTCCCTAAAATTCTGCATTCAATAGAAATGAAACGTTGACACGTGTGCACCTCAAAATGAGAACTAGAAAAACTACAGCCCTCTCCCACAAATTACTAGGTCTCAACCAGTTCCACTGCAAAATGCAAAAAAGTTCTGACGACTGGAGCACAAGAAGTTGTACTGATTCTCAAGGCTGAAATTAGGTGGGTCGCTAAAGAGTTAAAAAATCATTTCTGAAACCCGAGTTATACGCCAATTTTATTTACCTGAGACACTGATCCAGATCTGCAATAAAAAAGCAAGACATTTTCATTTCATTTTATTTCATTAGACATGTTTATTTCATTTTAAAGTGACAGTCCGTGGTTTTAAGCTGGTAATGGTAATTGTTACATGCAAATAAGGCATTCAGGTCACTTTTGAACCCAGTGTATTCTTTATAACTACCTCCTCTAGCAGAGAGTTTTATAGTCTCACTGCTCTTTCAGATACAGGAATCCCCTCCTATGTTTGTGGAGGAAGCACCTTTCCTCTAACCTTATTGGATTCCCTCTGGTTATGATTAAACTCCCTTAGAAAACCTTCAAACAGCTTGCTCAGATATTAAACTTACAGGACTGTAGTTTCCAGGGTCCCCCTTAGACATTTTTTTAAATATTGGCACCACATGTGCTAAACATTAATATTAGAAATAATAGTGTTTCTATTACTGTATATAACTCCCTTAAAACATGGGATGCATGCCATCTGGACCAGGGGATTTGTAAATTTTAATCTGTTTGAAATGGCGCTGCACTTCTTCCTTGGTTAGACAAGAAACATTTAGGAAAGGTTTGGGTTACTGACACAAAATCAGGGTAAGGGTTTATTTTTTCCCTTTGCTATGGCAGCCCCACAAGCGTACAATCTTTTGTCGTCTTCTCTCAGCAATCACACACGTTAAAGTGATTCAGAAGCCAAATAAACAAAAGGGTACTTAACTTTTGTCCTGAGCAGCTGATCGGTGCAAGTCTGTCAATCAGTAACTCGTCTAATCACTGGATCCAAGCCCCCACAGTATCCTGTGCCACTCGGAGCCAATACATGGGGTTTTGAACCTGATCCACCATTAGTCACAGAGCTCCACTACGCCTTCTCGATTCATTGCAATGGAGGGAGTGTGCCCGATGCCTGACACCCCCTCTACATTGTGGTGGAGGAGGACATGCCCATGGCCCTGTCATTGATGACTGGGGGGGCAGGGGACAATTGCTGGTGAATTGAATTCAGGCTCCGGGGTGACGTGGGAAGCGAGGAATGCAGTGTGTCCCAGCTGCCCAGGACAAAAGTAGAGTACCATTTTGTTTTTTTCACCACCCCAATGTTCCAGATCACTGATTAAACTCTTCTCAAGGGTCACACACAAGCAGGGCCCTGTTGTATGTCAAGTTGTGAGGACCATTTGAAAGACAGATATTGCTGTGAGTGTAACTGTGTATATACTGTAAAGTAAATGTGAAAAATATGTGAAATCATAAAATCTTGTAAAGTACACATCTGTCTCACATGATGGTGGATTGCAAAAAAAGATTTATGTAACGGGAACTAGATATTTATACTTTATGACCATTACCATTTAGAAATGTATAAAATAATGTAATGTCTACAAATCAGTCCTAATTGCTGCAATTATATTGTCAAATTGAATGTTTAAGGATGTGACTGCCTGCGTTTACTAGATCATCAGTTCTAGCCATTTTCTTTTTCCATTTTTGATAGAGTGGGGAAAAGATTAAAATCAGTTGAATGCTCTTTTGCTGTCTGGGAGCACATTGAGAACATTTAGCCTCAGTTTCGGTTTAGTCAATGGAAACATTTAATTTTACAGGAAAATTATAGATGTCTTCTTGACCATAAGGTGAAGGCCAACATAAAATGTGCTAGTGCCCTCTATATAGCCGCTGAAACCCATCATAGACTTTCCAGCCTGATGACTATTCTCAACTCATATTGTGGCTATAAAAAGTCTACACATCCCTGTTAAAATGGCAGGGTTTTTGTCATGTAAAGAAACACTGTAGAAATACTGTTTCCGTACCAAGCTGGTCTCCCTGAGCCCCCTGGCACTTGTCTGAACTGATGTATTAGGAAAAGGGCTTCAAAGTTGTCTTTTCCTTCAACCCCTTGACTGTCATATAAAAATGGAAGAAGCACTCCCAAGAAGCAGATCTGGAATGTAATGTGAATGAAGTTGGTACATACTCAACATAAGGGTTCAGAAATGCTTTTTAATCCTTTAATGACCCCGCTAATTTTAGCCTTCTAGCGGAAAAAAACCCTCCTTTGCCCCCCCCCCCCCGCTAGTTCGAGTATCTTGGGTGATGCTGCATGGCCCGAAACAAAAAAACAAAGAAAACTGTTTTTTCCCTTTTCTTTAGCATTGGTGTGTTTTTTTTCTATTTAAAAATGATGTAGTATGGCTTACGTTGATCTTCTGCTCCGCTCCTATAGAATCATGGTTAACATGGTCACTTGCTCCATTTGCTCTAGATAGGTGGGGGGGGGGGGGGGAGGGTGTTAGGGCCAGCTTCTTTTCAGGTGGGAGGGAAGGATGCTTCTAGGCAAGCGAGCGGCATCTTAGGCTTTGCAGGCAGCAGCGGCAGCTCAGGCTGGACAGGCAGCAGCGGCAGCTCTGATGGGGCAGACTGCAGGGCAGCGGCGTCTCCAGCTGTCCAGCTGTCTGCTCTGTCCAGCATTTTGGTTCGGCTCCTTGCTATGTTTTTGAAATATTCTGAGTTTTGTTCCTCACCCCCGGGACCTCCCCATCTGATGCCCTGCTGTGTGAACCCCCAGATCGCCCAGTAACAACTGTCCTTTCCCTGGTCCAATTGCAACTGCGTCCAGTCAGAGCCATTTGCTGTGGATAATAATGCTCTGCAATCAGGAGCAAAAGCGGGCGTATCCTCAAACGCAGGTGGGCTCCCCTCCCCCAGCCTATCTGAATGGTTGGATGTGGGAGTGTGCCTCTGCCCTAAGATGCTGGGGATGCGGCCGCTCTCACTCATAGTTTACATCGCCCCAACAGAGGTGACCTTTGCTGGGACCCGGATGGCGGGGGCTCACACCGCAGGGAATCCCAAAGGCTGGCTCAGGAGGTGTGAAAATAACCATGGCAACGTTTATAGGGTTTCTGACTGACCACTTTCCTCCATAGTACATAAAGAATCGTGCCTAACAAAATACTGCATGACAATGTACCTCATGCTGCAAAGGGAATAAAAGGAGTATCCTCAAGCAAAATATTTGAGGGTTGGAGGCAGTTCACGTCACAACATGAGCTCTGGAAGGCTATTCTGACATCCTGCAAAGTAATTTAGCCTTACATTTCGAAAAATCAAATGGCTAACATATAAAATGGCCTTTTACAATGTTTTTGATTTGAGTAAATGTGACCTGTTAATGTTCACCATTTTCCATTCTTAACATCCTAAAATATGTATTGAAACTGTTTTGCATATTAATTTGGAGTTTGACAATTTCAGTATTTTAACTTGTGAAAGAATACTGCTGTCATAGGGAGTTTTGTTGAATAATATTTGAATTCTGCTTAATGGTTGATGACTTTAAATTACACTGACTGCTATTTGCATCTGCCATTTAGGAAAATCAAATAAAAATATACTTTGCATTTTAAATTAAACTGAATACATAGCCTAAATATTATGAATCTTTTATGTGACAAAGAGCATTTTTTCTTGATGGATACATAACTTTTCTTGGGTTGTTTAGTGGTTGTATGCATGATTTGTTATCTGTTACCTCTGTAACATGCTTGTCATAGAATAATTGCCAGAGATGACGCGCAGTACCTCACCCCTTTATAATGATCTTGTGGCCAGCCGAGGAAAAAGTCATGTGCCTCCCCCTCTGGTCCTCGCTGTACTCCTCTATCTTGTTTAATGCAGGTCTGCATGTGCCCTGATTTTTCTTTCCATCGTGCCTCTCTTCCTTGTCACTGGGATTTCGTACAATGTTTCCAATTTTGTAAGGGGTGCCCTAAGGAGCCTCAAAAACATGCCTCCCATAATTTAAGCTGAGGTGCATCTAGCTCTAGCTCTAGTCAATCCAATAAAAAAACACCTATATTTCACCAATTATCCAAAATTCGTAGGATCACCCATGATGACAGACTAAATAAGCCCTTGGGATAATCGTTTTGCACAGCCAGTTGTGACTTCTTGGTTTTTTGAAGGACCCTGGCCATCTAATTATTGAGCCCTTAAAGAGGAAATGGTAATGTAATGCCTAATGGGCAATGCTCAGTGTGGCATCATTGTACTCGGGTATCTCTCAAAGGCTGGCCATTACTGGTGTTTGTCCCTCACAACATATATGTTTTGCATACATCGATGACTTGATATTGATGTGGGTTGAGACACATGTAGCTTATTTGAATAACGCGTACAATTTGAAAACTCACCATCATCCCTAGAACATTTCTGGATCTGAATGTTTATGTATATCTAGATATCACTATTATTACCTCTACATAGGGCAAATTCATGGCAAGAAATAGTATTTTATTAGCAACTATCTGTCATCCACCATACACCATTAGGCATATTCCTGTGGGTGCGATGACAAGAGTGAAATACAAGTACTATACAAGGCAGAAGTTTTATTCGCAAGAGGCGAGTAACATACAGAAACACTTGAACAGTAGAAAGTATCTGGATTGGGCACATAGACAAGCTCATCATTTAACTCTTAGAAAGCGGAGGGAAGACCTTTTTGATACCAACACACCAGGCCTGCAGTACAACATATTACATTGAATTCAATAAAATGTCAAGAATCCTGTCCCCCCCTCCTAAGTCTGGACCCACAACTTAAAGGAAAAGTCAGCTTAGTTTTAAATTTTTCCACAGACCAGCAGAGTGCCAGGGGGTCACAAGGTGGCCTGCTTACTTCAATGTCTCTTCCATGCCGCCGATCGTCCTCCCACAGCCCCAGGTTATGAAGCTAGGAGATCAGCCCCAGGTTATGAAGCTAGGAGATGCGCTTTCTGGTTCCAGCTGGCAGGTGGGGGTGGCCTGTGTACAGCAAGCTTGCGTTGAAAACAGTGGATGCCTTCACACATTGTGAGTTTTTACAAACTGAGTCTGGAGGATGATTGGTGAAGTAAGCGGGTTGCTTTGTGCCTCCTATCACTGAGGTCTGTCAAAATCCATCAAAGTGCCATTTTCCTTTAAAGAATCTTTTTCTTGAGATGTGCAGCTAGTGAGCCATTAAGCTAGGAGCTTGATCAGTATTCTGTCGCCTAGCTTATTTAGTACAAAGAGAGTCACAAAAAATTAGTTAAGAACCAAAGGTTTTGAACCTTGTGGGTCCCCCAGATGTCCAATGTGTAAGTATGTGCAAAAGAGTCGGGAGTTTAAATTGTGTGTTACAGAAGAGGTTTAGATTGAGAAACTCATAAACCACAGCTCAGCGCATTTAGTTTATCTAATACCCTGTGGTATGTTCCAAGTACAATACATGGGGTGCACTGAATACCTTCTAAATGTAGAATAGCAGAGCACTTATTTGGCATAAGTGCCCAGACCTTGCATCCCAAATGAGGGTGTCCACATGCTGGTCTGGCTATTGGGGCAACATATGTACATTCATTTTCCTTATCCTCGTATTGCGGTCAAGCTTTTGGCTGTGGTCAGACCTTGGACGGGGGTAGTACAGCTACTGGAGGATGCACCATATGACCGATTGGTCCTGTATTAGCTTTTATGTCATGTATCAGTCTATATATATGAATAAGGGTGCAGAGACTGTATACTTTCTCGGGTTCTTATTTGGTACTTCTTTTACATTTTGTATTGGACCCTTGGTGTAGTGTTCCATGGATCTCAGCTTGCCTTTTGGTTTACCCTGAGGTGGGGGTTGCTTGACAGGGGTACCCCAACTATTGGGATGCCCCCCCCCCAAGTGAACCAACACCCACTTATTTTATAATGAGCGTTGGTTCGTTTCACCTCTCCAGTCAAAGTAGGCATAGCTTTTCTCCAAAATCTTCTATGACTTGAAGGGTCCCCCCCCTTTATTCATCAAAGTGGGGGAAAGATAAAGACAGCTGCAGACCACTTTCTTCCTCCTTCGGGGGGGGGGGGGGGGGTTGTGGTTGCTTTCAGGAATGCAGAAGGGTGAAGACGATGCCTGATTTTGGGGCACTTGCTTGCACCTGTCAGTTGACACATCTTAAAATCAGGATTCCTGGTAGCTGAGGGACAGAATAGCCCTGTGGTCTGTCAAGGGTTTAGGTCCTCTTTAATAGAATAACTTGAGGGTAAAAAGATGGTATCTTTCTAAAAGAAAACAAATGGCCTGCTTTGATCCTTGGTGGCAGAATCTGGACTGGATATTGGACTTCTCATTTATCTTTTATTCTAGCAGATACAGATTTTAGTTTTTCTATATTGTGATGGGATATTATATAGAGAAGGAGGGGGGGGGGGGGCGTTGAAACAAACTGAAATGTAATTATGTGTTTGCTCTCAGAGGCTGAACCTTATGTAACCAGAGGCACAAGCGTGCAATAAAAGCTCTGAATTTCATATGCTGTTTGAGCTTGCCTGGCGCTCCAAAGCTTTTGGCAGAAGTCTGTGTTGGCCATGGGCCCATTTTCCAGGCTTCCCATTGAGTAAGCAGGAGATTCCTTTGGGAAATCTTTATTTCCCGAAGGTCGGAATAGAAATGAGGACATTCTTTAGAATGCAGTTACTGTTAGTATAGAAATCTAAACATATCTGCAACAATATGTGGTGCTTATATTTGCCTGGGGTGGGGAAACATTCTGCATACACGTCCACAGGCTTAATATATTGCAGAACTGACTGCATCCATATTCTCCTTTCTAACTCAATTAACAAGGATGCCTTATCTAAAAGTCCATTTGCTTTTTATGTAAAAACTTGTTGGAACCTGAGATACTGAAAAACTAATATACTGTAGTGTCACATCCTTGGACAATTATGGGCTTTGATTGGATGCTGGCTCTTAAAGTCATACTTTAGTCACAATATAAAAAAAAACTATACTACCCTTTCATTCCTCCGCTTTCTATCGCTGCTAGTCCGGTGCTTTCAAACTTGCCCGATGCCAGTGTCCCGCCGCATCATCTCTTGACACTGCCGTGCTATTGGAGATGATGCAGAGTGTCACATGAAATATGGCACATCATTCACTGAATTGGAGGGGGGGGGGGGAGTGCCATAGTTCCTTTGATGCGCCACATCGTCTCCAATACAACTAACAGGGATAGTAAAATACTTAACCCCTAATAGTCAAACAAAACTATGTCCAACTATGGACATAGTCTCCATTAGCACAGCAGTGTCATGAGATGATGCGGTGAAGGAAGAAGGAGCAGTGCACGGCGGGTCTTTTCGGTAAGTTTGAGAGCACTGAACTAGCAGCGATAGCCTGCGGGGGAATTAAAGGCGAGTATACCACGTGATCAAATACAGCAGATATTAAAAGTCAACACACACCAGTTAATATGCCCTGTATTTGATATGTTAGAAAATTAGACCAAGAAGAATAATATCAGACCTTTTTCCACCATTAATGGGAATAACCACCCAAGACACACAATCAAATGAGTACCCCCCTACGGCTGATTGTTCCTACTTTGGAGATCAGCAGCTCAACCGATCACTGGATGGGATCCTGTGCAGCTGCGGTTCGGTGCTTTTGTGTCCAGCTTACGACCCCCACAGTAAGTCACAGTGGTGATGCCACGCCATCTTTATTCGCTACAATAGAGGGGGTGTGCTAAGGCATGCAGGAAACATCTGGTTTTACAGGATTGTATGAGGCCTACTGGGCAGAGTCTCTTCTGCTTCCACTTATTATGGCCACTTGACTAGCCCTAGACCCTAAATCTCTCTTCCTTTGTAGAGATACTAAAACTTACCTGCCTTCTATCTGGGATACCTTGTCTTGTCCTATTCTCAATTTTTTTCCAACCCACACCTTCTTCACCGCTTCAACATTCTTTGTTTTCTCTTCAAACCTATTCTGTTTTACATATTTTCTTGGTTACATTTATCTGTTTTAACTACTTCCCATTCACCCTATTTCAATAATCTTTGTTGATCTGGGAACTAACATAAGATATTTTAGTTAAGTTGTATGTTATTCTGCAACATAAGCTATTATACATAGATATATTACCGATGGTAGAAAGGGCTGGCACTACGTCCAAAATATCCATATTATATATAACTTTTGCCGAATCAGTTGAAAAATATTTGAGTTTGGTAAATAGCAAAAATTGTCCTTTACCCTGGCTGGTGACGTGTTTTGTGTATGACGTGACTTTTTGCCTAGTCTCTATGGATTTTCAACTGATTCAGTAAAAGTTAATGGATGGTAGAGATGTTAAACCAGACCTTCAGAATGATTTAATGAAAAGCCCAAACCTTTAAACTATTCCCCAGCATCTAAAATGAATATATTTTAAGATTTGTGTCACTTGCCTATTATTCTTTGCCCCACCAGGCTGCAACTCTGTTCAGGACTCTAGGATATGGGCACCGCCATCTTGACTCAGAAGCATCACACATCCTGAGGAGAAGAGAGCAGGATAAAGTACAGAGGGGCGGGGTTATAGCTGTGCTTTGCAGAGCCAAGCTGGGGTCAGGGAAAGGACAGCAATCCCAGAATGCAGAGCGGCATAGTCGGAAGAAGTCACGTCCTGTTTGCAGGCTGCCTGATGCTCCATGAGCCGCCATCTTGAATGTTTATAGGCTCATAACATGCAGTAGATGCAGGTAGGATGATTTTTAATGTGAGCAATCTGTATGTACAGGGTGTGGGAAACATATAATATAGACTCTTATTCAGGGTGAAGGTCCGCTTTAAACGATAAAGGTTTTATCTTTGTGCCACTTGACTATGTCTCTCCTGGTTTCGCGTACTCTAAATATGATTTCTGTTTGTCTGTTTTTCTATTGTCGCTAAAATTTAATTAAGGAATATATACAAACTCAACAGCTGTATAAGGGTATATAGGCTGCATGGTAGATTAGAATTTGGGACATAGTTACCCTTTAAATGAAATCACTTGAATGCATCTCAAACAAAAACGTCTATCGCAATATGTAAGCTGCGGTTTCTCCTATCCGTGGTGGTTCTGGTACAGTGTGTGCTTTCCACAGGCCTCAGTTCCTTTCCTTCCACAGCTGTTGTGTATCTGGGTTGCCATGCGGATATAGAGTATTATGATGATGAGTCACGGTTCTGCCGCAGTTCTGTCTCTTTCCTGTGGATGCTTTTGCCATTAGCTATCAAAGAAACCAGCAAGAGTCAGCACTAGAGGAATGTGCATGGTCTTCCAGCTGATCGTGTATAAATAATAAAAAACGGACATTGGCACCGCTGGAGAATAGGTGAGTCACCACTAGGCTTTATTAGGAAGTGTGCACTCATGTTAGAAGCTATGCGAGCTGTAGTCTTTTAAGTCTGTCTACTTTTATTTTTCAAAATGTCAAGTCTCTGCACAGAAAAAAAGAAAAAAAAGCTATGCTTGTCTCCTTTTCTTCCCAGCAGTCCATGTGGTCTGTGAATATTTAAAACTGACCAGGAATTGGTCAGCTGTTCAGAAGCACACTCAGCAGTTCCTGGCACAACCCCTTTGTCAGACAAGGGTCACTAGTCCAAAACATGTGCCCACAAGTAGGAAGTGATGGCTGTGTAAATATACTCAAGCATTGCACGCCCAGACAGCTTTTTATGGTGCTTGAGATATCACAAAGACTAAAAAGGTTATTTGCATGGCTCCGCCTACCCACTATACAGAATGTGTTCTAGTCATTAAAGATATGTATACTGAACTAATATAACAAAAATCCATCTCCATTAGTACAAAAGACAAGATATTTTAAAACACTATAAAGGCAACACTAAGCAGAACATAAAAAAAACCCTTATTTTATCCGATGCAGTATAATAATGTCAAAGCATCTCTTTATATTGCCGCTATGCCAGTAAAGTGTATCAGCAAAGCATGGTAATGCACATACAGTAATGCCAAGAAATACAGTATTTTTCGACCTATAAGGCGCACCCTGGATTTGAAGGAGAAAAATTAGAAAAAAACTATTCTGAACCAAGTGGTGTGCTAAAATACCCCCTCCCAATCACCCCATTATAGACAGTGTGCAGAATTCCCTGCGATCACACCATTACAGACCTCACATTACAGGCAGTAATCAGTATTCCACATTAAAGGCATTGAGGGGCATCCCACATTAAAGGCAGTGAGGGGCATTAAAGGCAGTGAGGGGCAAAAAAAAAAAACTTACCGTACATTCCCCAGCGTTCCTGCCGCTTCCCGTCGCAAGTTCAGAGCGCGCCGATTCCGACTTCTCTGTAGGAGGCGGCAGGGAGCTGCGGCTATGAAATCGGCAGTCAGCCGCAAGTTCAGAGAGATGGCTCCAGCTTCTGGGTGGGCGTGGCCTGTGACTCCTGCTAGCATCATTGGACGCTGGCAGGAGTCACATACCCTACCCAGGGGCTGAAACCGTGTGACACCCAATAAGAGGCACTGTTACCCCCCCCCCACACACACACACACACACACACACACACACACACACACACACACACACCACACACTCACACAAAGCGACAAGTATACCTATACACCAAAAACCACCAAACAAAAGTTTTGATACATCATTGATGTGAATTCAAGGAATATAATGCGCAGGGGTATACATAGGTTTTACAGGGCTCTTTAGCAAAAGTTATAGTGCCAAATAAACCTCATAAAATAAACCTCCCCAAACCGACTGCATTAATAAAATACCCTGAAGCACACGCATAGGCCAGTCCACAGCATTATGTAGATTAGCCCCCCCCCCCCGGGTTGCTGGTAGCTAGAGAATGAGAAGGATCTGTCTTTCTGTCTTTTTCAGCAATTACTAGGCCCCTGTGCAATCATTCGCTCCACCCTGCAGAACATGGGGCAATCCTGTTGACATCCTTTTTAGGCATTGGCAATACAGTTTTTGGAGCATTGCAATTTTCATGGAAAATAGCACCTACTAGGGTCCAGCGTTACTTCCAGTGCCCCATTACCGCCGACCCTAATGCCTACAGTGATGCCTGCTGGAGGAGCATTGCAGCAGGTGCTGCAGGGGAGGCAACTTGCACTGCATCCCCTTTTTTCCAGAGGCCTGATAGCATTTGCCTCTCATGCCTCTATTGTATGTACACCCCTGATTAAGCATCAATTTGCCAATAGCATAAAAAAGGTAAGTGGTAATTATTCACATATCACAGCTTGCCATTTGCTGTTTCATCAGAAGACCATGTAGCTAGCTTTAAACTCTACCAAGTACATAGTTGGTACAACTGAAAAAAATACATGTCCATCAAGTGCAACCACAGGGCACAGAGTTGGGATAAGTTATTTTATTTATTTTTTTTGACAGCCATAAATATTAATTGTTAATGCTGTACAAATGACACTATTACATTTAACCTTTAGACTTTTTCTTTTATGCTAAAACTGGTTTTCATTTCTTTTTTCAGATGCGCAAATTCACCAGTTTACCGCTCCCGAGAGATGGCAGCACGTGCCCTTGTGCCCTTTCTTATGGTGGACAGCATTCCCTGCACTGCAGTGTCCTTGATAAATAGCCTCCCAGATGAAGGCAGACTTCCTGTACGGCAGAACCATGTCCATGGAGTACTTCTACAGGTAACTTTTTTTTCTTTTTTTTTTAATGGGCTGTACCAGGAATGTAATTCACCTTCTTTTCTGGTCAATGTACAAGCCATATAGAATGGCTTATACAGAGTATACATGATCCAGAATATCACTTACTTTCAAACTGTTTTTTTTTCTTTGCGATATCCTTTCCTGGTGAAAGGATCCTTGTCTTTTCTATGGGTAAAAACTCATATACAGGAAAGTCTTTTGGGTCAAGCCTAGCGGGCCAAAACTGAAAGCACTGCGATGATGAGAAAGACAGAAGAATGGAGAAGGAGATGATGTCTGGGAGGTACTGTAAGGTGACTGTTTATCTAAAGCCAAGAGATATCTTTTTATAGTAGTTCCAAATCCTGTAAATCTACAGGTATCTTTTTAGATTTGAAATAGGAAAACCTACTTTTCCATTTCCAAAATTAAAATAAAATGATGACTATAGAGAACCAAATCCATTTTATATTTCAAAAATAAAAATGCAGCTTTTGTTACCACAATAACAGTCTGTCCTCAGTATCCATTCCCCTGTGTCATGCCAAGGACCCTGGCTGGAGGAGACCGATTTCTCTTCTGCTAGAATGCTGCTGAAAGATGTCCCCTGCCAGGAAAGCTTTGAAGAATGCCATGAAAAGATTATTTCAAAGGTCCCTTTGTTTTGTGGTACAGTCCTCGAGATAAAGCTTTATTTTATGTTTTAAATTCACCAGTGCCCTATTACAGGGACATGGGATCTCCTGGTAGTAGAGGAGTATTTTCACTGGGAACAAAATATGTAAGCACAGAACTTTCCATTGACAGAAGCCTTTTTATCACTTCTCTGTGCCGGCGGGGAGCTCCACTATGCCAGAATCCTGCTTGTTTCTGCCTCAACACACAATGGCATTATGTTAGCATCCCAATTAGCATCCAAGACCTACTAAAAATGAAGCACAGATGAATTCCTATTTGAGCAGCATAAATAAAATCTCTTATTATTTAAAGAATGGGTATAGCGTGGCTGACCATTTAATTTTTTTGTCAACCACCCCATAATATAGGATATGATCAACAAGACCAGGGGTGCTCAACCTTTTGACGAGCACTGACACTTAAATTATTTGGAATTTGGCTGTGGGTCACGATAAATAGGTTTAGTTTATTACATTTGGAATAGCATAATGAAGATTTTCTCTCCCGTCTCCCACCACACCTCTACATTCATATGTAACAATCCTCACATTCTAGCAATACACATGCCAATTGGCTTTCCTCTCTGAATACATGAGTACGTTATTTATAGCCCTCTCCCATCAGTCCCACGTCTTAACCATGTTCCCAATATTAAACCCATCTAAGTTCCCACCAATGCTAAGCATACGATTATTATAAAAACCATTTTACCAAATTATTTTGTCAAACATTTCACAATTAATGTGGTTCCTCCGAGCCACTGCTGTCCTTTCTATTTGCCAATACGCCTGTCCTACTGTATATCACTCATCATGCAGTCAGCCATTGTTACTGTAGCCCTATTTAACTAACTTTACACGTCTATTCTATTTACCCCTCCCACTTTACCCACAGCAGGTCAGGGGGCACATCAGATGGCTTTGAGGGCGACAGGTTGAGGACAGGTGACCTAGACCAGATTTACATAACCTCAAGAACATAAAATTGATTCTGAGTTAAATGTGACCATGATGCAGCAGAAGCGTAATTTTTCACTGCTAAAATGGTGTCACAACTAGTACCAGTGGCATGGCTTCATACAGCCGGATTGGTAGGGCCTACTTTGGGCTACACGCATTCTCAACACAGCAGCCTTTCTGTCTAAGTCGTATTCTGACATTCATTGCACAGACTTTGTGCTCTGTACTAATTAAAAGAGCCATCAATCAAAACTGAATGGAGGTCCTCTCACCCTTACAGCATGGGTGAACTCCCTGCTCTGCATCCCCCCGCTGGGCAGCCCATTCTCCACCCCTTTAGTTTTCCCCTTTCGGTTCTCTATCTAAGGTGACTTCCAGCAGCCTGTAAGATTATCTTGGTTGGTTACTGTTTGCCCATTAAACTGGCAAACATGATTTGTTGCGCAGTGTGCATAGCAACCATTAAGAAAACACAGTCTTTGAGTATGAGTGTTCTGGTTTTGGCCTTCCCAAGAGGTGGTCCTCTTTATATATTCACTTAGCAGCTGATGGCACCATCTCCTTACTTGGAGGACCAGCAGTGCTGTTCAAGAGCTTGATATACCCATGGCACCCACAGCATCCAAATGTGGGATGTCCTCATGCTGTCAGAGCGATGGGACCTTGAGTCAGTTTCGAAAAATACCTATAAAACAGCGGTGACTTACCTTGCTCTGACAGTGTGCATTGCGCCTTTACATGTGCAACATGTTATATTGACCCTTATATCTGTCAGTTAGCTTTAGGCTGCATAGTAAATCTGTGTTTTGTTTCCCTAATGGCTGAATTCAAATACAAGCTGCTTTGGGCCCGAGAGTGCAGACTAACTTCAGGCAGCGCTCATTTCTAAAGAGCCTAGAAACCAACCAACCAATCTAACAGAAGGTTTAAGTGTTTTATGTCTACAGCACTAAATACCCTGAAAGTTGTATAATATATGTAGCCTGGTTGTTCAGATCAGCTATTTGGAAGCTTTACAAACAGGTTAGGTCAATTCACTGTTTCTACTGTTGCAGTTTTAGTGCTTGGTCAACTGCCACCCCCAAATTAAATTTGCTGATGCATCATAAATGTAAAGAGAGATAAAAAACTTGCATTATGGGTATCTATAGCCCCCTCTCCATATCTGTCCTCTGTTATATCACTGCTTGTAGTTCTGCCTTATGGTATATTCCCCCTTCCTTTGATTTACCTTTTATACATCGAAGATCATCTGCACATATGGTCATTTTGATGTTTATAGTGACCTTCTAACCGAATGCATGCTTATATAACTAAATGTGGATGGGACACATTTGATGCACCCCCCCCCCCCTCCCCAGCATCCAGAATCAGAATGCCCTGCTGTGTGACACCCAATAGCATCAACATATACTCACCTTAGTACTGCAAATGAGCTGGATGTATAAAGTTACCTTCTTGTGAACTCCCAAATGACTGCTTAAATAAATACATTTTGACAGGGCACATTTGATACACACCTCTGGGCATGGGATGCCCTGCTGTATGATGCTCAATGGAGTCGCCATAGACTTACCTTTGTTCTGCAAATCAGTTTGATGTATAAAGTGACCTTCTTCTGAACAGCCAAATAAGTGCTTATATAAATAAATGTAGACAGGGCATCCAGAATTGGCTTATTAATTGAAGAAGAAATGGACAAGATATCTAGGTTTACAGGTTCAGCTCATGAGTTCTCGTCTGAAAAAAAAGTGGGCATTGCCCTTTGATCTGTGATGCCGCATAATAATCAGCAATGTGATGAATCACGAAGTGGTGGAGGAGGAGGCAGCGGGAGGGACCAGCAATCCTGTCCCGCTCTGCTGAGCTGATTGGGGGATGGGATGAAAAAGAGAATGTAATTGGCTGAACCTGTAAACCTTGATATCTCGGCCATTTATGGCCAAGGTTCAGCCAATTGCATTCTCTATTCCAAGTATACAGCACGTCCTGCTCCAGAGGATTCCTTACACATGGGTTGTACATCCACAAGATGGCGCTGGACTGCAGAAAACAGCTTGTGGCTCCTCCCGGCCCCATATAAACCAGGGACCTCCCACAAATTCCCCAGTTCTTATCTGAAGTCTGGGCTATTCCCACTACCCGGGGCTATTAGCCTGCGGTCCTGTAGGACTATTCCCACCCGTTCCGAACCCACTGCCCCCCAGCTTAGGCTGCACTGGTTCGGGTGAGGGTAGGCAGCACTGGGGTCTGGTGCTAAGGAGCGCTGCTCCAACCACAGTCCCTGTCTTAAAGGGTAGGCGGTATAGGCCTGTGGTGAGCCTTATGGGATGGCCCTCCTGCTTTCTGGGGTCCCCTTTATTCCCTGTCCTTGGTTGGGCTCGTCCTTTAGGTTGGTGCTGCTCTCCCTGGGGACATCCAGGGGGGTTGGTGTGTGCGTGTATGTGTGCTGCACTGGTAATAAGTGTTTTTTTATTACTGCCACGTGCTTGTACTGCGCTCCCCGGACAGCGGCGACATTGCCTCAGGCGCTGTTGCGCCATCATTGGCTGGTTTCGGGGGGGGGGCGGGCCTTGCGGATGACGTTTTCCGCGGCCGCGCCCCGCCCCTCGAGGTATATGCGGGCGCCATTTTGATTGCTTTAACGAAGCTGAATGGCTGCTCTCTACCTACCGCGGTCCGTAAGTTCCCCTGTGGTGTGGATTTTTTTGTGTTTATTCTTTTGAATTCTAATGCTTATGGGGGATGTCTGCTTATGTCTTTCAGGTGGGTCAAACTTTTTGTGGTTTCTCCCGGTCCTCTCCCCTTGATTAGCGTTAATCCTTTATTGGAGGGCTATTGTACTTGTATATCTCCCACTTCCCTAGCGGGCTCTTGGGGCATCCCGGGTTGCTAAATTTAGTGTTAATCCCAGATTGGCCTGCGGTGCCACATTAATCACCATATGGAGGCTTCTCAGGATAATGTGCTTGGGGTTCCTTCGGGACAAGCCCGGCTGTGTATTGCGTGTGGGGTATCCCCTATAAGTGATGATGTCAGGGTGTGTGTACCCTGCGCCCAGCAGGTGCTTGCGCTGCAGTCTGGGTTACCTGCGGCTGGGCCTGCGCCCCCTCTGGCTTCGCCTACCCCCCCACGCTTACATCTGACTCCCAGTGAGGTGCATACCAGTGGGGGGTTTCAACCTGATTTGGCTGCACGGGTGGCCAGCATTAAAAGGCATATTGCTGTATTTACCCCGCGTAAGGCTTCTGCTAAGAAGCGGCATTTATCACCCGCTGTTTCTCTCTTCCCAGTGGAGGCCGAGGAAATGTTTGACTTTCCTGGTTATACTCCCATGGAGGAGGGGGAATTATTTTCTGATTCAGAATCATCTGAGGAACAGACCAAGGTTTATGGTGATACCGGGTCTGGGGCTGACCTATGGTCCTCAGATGACACTGACAGGCTTTTGGCTCATATTTTTGAGGTGCTTTGTATTTCCCCTCCTGCCGTGGCTCCGCAGCAGCAGGGTGAGCTTTTTCATACGGCTAGACCACGCTTGGAGTTTCCTGAACAAACTCACTTTAATAATCTGGTGCTCAAAGAATGGGAATGGCCTAGCAAGCTTCCTCAGGTGCAAAGAGTTGGGAAAAGAGGTATCCCTTTCCTGCTGATGTGGTTAAGCGTTGGTCATGTCCTCCCGAAGTGGTCATGCATTCCCCTGATACCACTACTCTGAAGGATGGTGAGGACCGGCACATGGACCAGCTGGCTTGCCATGCCTTTGCCTGTGTGGGGTCCACGCTGCGCCCGGTTTGTGCTTCTGCCATCACAGCTGTTGCTATTAAAGGCCTGCTCAAGAGCCTTTTAGATGGGGCCTCTGATGACGCGGGAGGAGAAGCGTACGGTTCTCTCCTGCTTTGCCATGAATTTGTTGCTTATGTTCTGTCTGCTATGGATGATACCATCAGGATGTGTGGGAGGACATCTGCTCTGCTGGTGGCTATACGCCACTCTGTCTGGCTGCGTCAGTGGGTAGCTGATAACGTTGCTAAGAAGGCTCTCACTGGATTCTCCTTTAAGGGGCTGCGCCTATTTGGTGAACGCTTGGACTTGTTTGCTAAGGGCGGCAGGTTGCCTCAATGTAGGAGGTCTCGGTCCTTTCTGGGTACAGGTGCCTTTCTCCATTCCTTCCGTGGTTCCAGAATTTGGAGAGGAGCCTCTTTTGCTGGGGCCCGCGGTGATTTTTGGGGAAGGGGCAGAGGACGTGGCCGCCCAGGCCCCTTCTGGGGTCCCAAGCCTAAGTCCTCCCCCAAGCCCCTTCAGGCATGAGGGGGCGCCCTCACCCATCCTGGTGGGGGGACGGCTTCGGCTCTTTGCTCACGTCTGGAGGCTTCACCACGTCTCAGACCGGTGGATTCAGGAGGTAGTGTCCTCCGGTTACAAGATAGAGCTTGCAGTCTGGCCACCCCCAAGATTGATCAAATCCCGGATGGCTCAAAACCCCCTGTCTGCTCAGGGTCTGTGCTTTGCTGTTCAAAACCTTTTGGAGTTGGGGGTCATCTGCCCGGTCCCTTTCAGGGAAAGAGGCAGAGGCTTCCAATCTTTTCACTGTCTCCAAAAAGGACGGGTCCCTCAGCCCTATCTTGGATTTAAAGCGTCTCAACAGGTTGGTCAGATTCAAGCATTTTTGCATGGAAACCCTGCGCTCTGCAGTGAATTCACTGCGCCCGGGCGACTTCATGACATCTGTAGACATCAAGGATGCTTAGCTTCAAGTACCAAATTTCCAGGTCATCAAAAATTTCTCAGGTTCGCTCTGGGAGATCAGCACTATCAGTTTGTAGCCTTGCCTTTCGGTCTCACCTCGGCTCCCAGGGTTTTCACCAAGGTTCTAGCGGGAGTAATGGCTCTACTAAGATCTCAGGGCATTCGCATCCTTCCTTACTTGGACGACATCCTCATCACTTCTCAGTCTTTTCAGCAGGCAGAGCTGGATACCCAGAGGGTGATGTCCACACTGGAGTCTTTCGGCTGGGTGATCAACTGCCCCAAAACTTCCCTGGTCCCGTCCTTGGTGAGGTCCTTTCTGGGCATGACTCTGGATACGTCTCAGGCCAAGATCCTTCTTCCTCAACAGAAGGTGGAGTGTCTTCAAGCTCAGGCCCAGCTTCTTCTGACTTGTCCTCACCCCTCCATACGGCAGGGGATGCAGCTGGTGGGCCTGATGGCGTCTTGCTTCGAGGCGGTTCCATACGCTCAGTTTCATATGAGACCTCTTCAACTTCACCTCTTGTCAGTGTGGGATCGGGACCCTGTGTCCCTGGATCAGGTGTTTGTTCTGTCCGCTCTGGCCAGGCGGTCTGTCTCGTGGTGGCTGGACTCAAGGAACCTGTTGATGGGCAGATCCTTTCTGACCCTTTGCTGGGAGACGGACACCACGGATGCCAGTCTGACCAGTTGGGGGGGGGGGGGGGGGCTTCTGGAAGTCTCTGCAATTCCAGGGTCAGTGGGGTCCTCAGGAGGCCCACACTCCTATCAACTAAAGGCGATAAGGTTGGTTCTCGCTCAATTGACTCCACACCTTCGGGGTCGGGCTGTTCAGGTCTGCTCGGACAACCAGACATCAGTTGCCTACATCAATCATCAGGGAGGGACCCGGAGCAAGAGGGCCCTCATGGAAGTGTCTCTGATTCTGTCTTGGACGGAGGAGAATGTCCCCTGTCTCTCAGATGTGTACATCCCGGGGGTGGAGAATCTGGAGGCAGATTCCCTCAGCAGGGGGACGTCTCGTCTGGGGGAGTGGTCCCTCAGCAGCAAAGTGTTTCACTCCCTGTGCCACCGTTGGGGTTGGCCGGATGTGGATCTGTTTGCGTCCCGTCACAATCACAAGCTTCCAGTCTTTGTTTCTCTGTCCCAGGATCCTCTGGCCTTGGCCATGGATGCACTTGCAATGTCTTGGAAGAGCTTTCAGCTCCTTTATGTGTTTCCTCCGTTCCCTCTGCTGGGCAGGGTGCTGCGCAAGATCTCCCAGGAAGGGATGCCAACCATTCTGGTTGCCCCCTGTTGGCCAAGAATAGTGTGGTTCGCAGACATCGTGCAGTTGGCAGTCGTGCAGACCTGCTCACTCAGGGGCAGCTACGCCATCCCAATTTACAAACGCTGGCTTTAACGGCCTGGCTGCTGAAACCTCCATCTTGATGGAAAAGGGGCTACCTGCCTCTGTTGTTAGAACTATGATTCAGTCTAGGAAGAAGTCCTCGTCATCCATCTACTACAGGGTATGGCACGCTTATATTGCCTGGTGTGAGTCTAGGTCGCTTCCCTGTAGGGTGTTTTCTATCCCCAGGATTCTGGAATTCCTGCAACATGGTTTGTATCTGGGTCTTCAACTTAGTACCCTCAAAGGTCATGTTTCAGCCTTGGCTATTTTCTTCCAAAGATCTTTTGCCAACCATCGTCTGGTTAAGACCTTTTTTCAGGGGGTTACTCACGTGCACCCCCCACGTAAGCCTATGTTACAATTCTGGGATTTGAACTTGGTCTTATCTGCCCTGCAGGGGTCTCTTTTGAGCCCTTGCGTGCGGCCCCTTTGTCCATTTCGACGCTTAAGGTAGCCTTTTTGGTGGCTATCACTTCTGTTAGGCGTGTTTCTGAGTTGGCGGCGCTTTCCATCAAACCTCCTTACTTTGAGAGACATCAGGACAAGGTGGTGCTTTGTTTTATGCCAGATTTTCTTCCGAAGGTTGTGTGTGCCTTTCATCTCATTCAGGACATTGTGTTGCCTTCTCTGTGCCCTAATCCTAGTAACTCTGAGAGGGTCTTACATTCTCTGGATGTGGTCAGGAACTTGAAGTTCTATTTTGGTGGCTACTGAATCCTTCAGGAAGACTGATGCTCTTTTTGTTCTCCCTTCTGGGCCTAAGAAGGGTTTAGCTCCAGCTAAGTCCACTATCAGTAAGTGGATCCGTCAGGCTGTGATACAAGCCTATTCTGCTAAAGGGAAGGAACCTCCCTTCCGCCTTACTGCTCATTCTACTCGTGCTATTGGTGCCTCTTGGGCTTTTCAGCACCAGGCTTCTGTTGAACAAGTTTGCAAGGTCGCTACTTGGTCTTCTGTTCATACCTTTCCCAAGTTTTACAAAGTTGATGTTAGGGCCTCAGCTGACGCTTCTTTTGGCCGCAAAGTTCTGCCGGCGGCAGTGGTTTAAACTGCCCACTGTTACTTTTTGGGGATCCCACCCTACCTTACGGACACTACTATTGGATGTCCCATGTGTAAGGAATCTTCTGGAGCAGGACGTGCTGTATACATGGAATAATACAATTCTGTGATTACTCACCTGTAGAATTGGTATTATAAGTATACAGCACGTCCTGCTCCACCCCACCCTTGCTATCATTATTCTTAGTTACCTCTGTATGGTGATTGGTCTTATATTACAGTTCTCCCGGCTTCCTGTGAAACTGCTTGTCAATACTGGGGAATTTGTGGGAGGTCCCTGGTTTATATACGTCCGGGAGGAGCTGTTTTCTGCAGTCCAGCGCCATCTTGTGGATGTATGTGTAAGGAATCTTCTGGAGCAGGACGTGCTGTATACTCATAATACCAATTCTACAGGTGAGTAATCACAGAATATATTGTATATTCCAAGTGTGACATACACTCCGCTTCAACTCTTCATGACATTTGGGTTATTCTCCAGTAGAGGGCGAACTTCTGCAGAGATGAATGCAAAAAAGGAGCTCCTCCCAGTCCATAAATACCTGAGACCTCCCACCAATTCCCCAGTTTCTTCTCTGCAGGAAGGCGAGCAAGACAGAAGATGAAGACTTCTATTCCTTGCAGGTAAGTCGGGCTCACGCCCGGCCCCATTTTTACCTCTTTCTGCCGGACCTTTTTCCTAGTACTGTATGAGCCTCCCAGCCTTGGCTGCAGGTCCTGGTGATGGTAGGATACACCTCTTTAGGTGTGATAGGGAGCCTATGCTTCCCCCGTGGGGTAGGCGGAATCCGGGTTCGTGATCCCGGTTGGGGATGCCCTGTCCCTTCTTCCCTTGTGCACCGTACGGTGCGGGATCTCCCCCCTTCCAGGTCCCTCTATTACCCGTCGGGGGGGGTCTTCTATTGTATGCATGTTGTGTGTGTTTTTTATTTTTCATTTCGAGTGTCTGTGTTGGTGTTTTACTTCATGCCTCCTTATGGAGGACTCTCTTGGGGCTGCGTCTGCCCGCCTCCAGCACAGCGGCCTCCTGGGAGCTTCTCCCCCTCAGTGCTCCGGTGAGGGGGCGGGGCCGGGCGCTCGCACGCTGCTGCAGCCCGCCCCCGCTATTGCCGCCTTGTCTGACCCGGCCTCTACAACCGGCGTTTTCTATCGCCGGAGGGAGAGGGGCGGGGCCGCGCGTGATCCATGCGGGCCCGCCCCCCTTCTTGTCCCCTCTTTTCCCTCAGCCGATGCGTTGCTTCTGCTTGCCAGGCGCCATCTTCTTTCCACGTGAGTGCCCCATTGGGGCCCACCTGTGTTCCTTACTGGTTGTGATAATGCCTTGTTATTTTGGCAGCGCTGCCTGCCTTGGTGTACCTATGCATACCATATATTTCAATACATATATATTTTAATATATTCATTTTATGACATTGTTCCTGCCACATGTGTTTAATTGTGTGTGGGTGTGTGTGTGTACTTGTGCTTATGGGGTCCTCTTCATTCATGTGTTTCCTAGGAATCCCTAGCATTAAAAGTTTACACTTCTTTTTCAAAATCCTCCCACAGGGACTTTAAAGGGGCATCTCGGGGTTGCTTACTAGCATAATTCCCTAGGTCTTGCGACTATCCAAAAAATCACCATATGGAGGCTCCGCAGGATATTGGGCTCGAGCTCCCTTTGGGACAATCCCGGCCATGTGTGGGTTGGGGGATATCCTTTACGGGTGATATTGTGCTGATCTTTATACCATGTGAACAAAAGGCCATAACGCGGCAGTTGGGCCCCCAGGCGTCTGGGTCGGCACCTCCCGCTTCATCGCCTCCCCCTCTCTGCTTTATCCGTACCCCAAGTGACATGGTCGCTAGCGGGGAGTCGCACTCTGATGTTTGTACTAATTTGGCCAGGATCGAGAGATTTATTGCTAGCGCGGTGGGCAAGATGGGCCAGGCTAAAAAGAGTCATTTGTCGCCGGCCCAGGCGGCTTTGGATTTTGATGATGATTCCCTTGATTGGTCGGATTATTCCCCGTTAGAGAGGGGAATTGTTTGAGGTATCAGATGCTGATGAGGTGCATTTTTCGTGATACTGATGTTGGCCAGGCGCTTGAGGATGCCGTTGACACTTCCAGGGTTTTGGCACATCTCTTGGAGGTTTTGTATATTGCCCCGCCAGAGGCACCCCCTGTCAAAAAAGGGGAATTTTTAGGGTCCTCCAAGCCATGCTTGGAGTTTCCTACCCAAGGTCATTTTGAGGCATTGATCCCTAGGGAATGGGAGAAACAGAGCCGGCTTCCGGGTGTTCCTCAGGGATGGGATAAGAAGTATCCTTTTCCGGTGGAAGCGGTTAAGCGCTGGTCTTCTCCTTCCGAGGTCGATGTGCCAGTTTTTGGGATTGTCCAACACCTCTGTGGTCCACATCCCAGACGCCACTTCCCTTAACCCTTTCAGTGCCAAGCACGTAGATTCTACGTGCCCGCTTCTACTCCATTTAAGTGCCAAGCACATAGAATCTACGTGCCTGACTTCCCCCCCTGCAAGTTAAAAAAAAAAATAAAGATCAAAAATACTCACCTGACCCCTCGTTGGATCCGGCCGGGTCTACTCTTTAATAGCCCCCCCCCCCCCCCCCCCCCGCTTCGGCAGCAGCAGCTGTTAACTGTAAAAAAAAAAAAAAGTGTGATGTCAGGTGACATCACCCCAAAAAAGGGGGACCCTATGTCATTTTTTTTTTCTCGAATTAACCCTTTGTAGTGTGGATGGTAGTTGTATTTTATTTGTAAATGTTATAAAGTACTTGTTTCAGTTAGGGGGGTCTCCTGGGCAGGAACGGGGGGCTACCGATAAATATGTGGTGCCGTTATAATCGGTAGAAATGGGGCTTTCACATGCAATATGGTTTTCCTTAATAAAATACATTTTTTATTTAAAATAATTGAGTCAATTTTCTAAAAAAAATTTTATTTATTTTTTTTTACTTAATAATATTGTAAAAACAGAATCAAATTTACAAACAAGACATTTCATGTTAAAGCCTAAACTCTGCTGCGAAAAAATATATATATCATTTTCCTGAAAATTCCAGCAAAACATGGCGCAAAATGGGGAAAAATGACCTGTCAACAGAGGGTGACAAAATCTCAAGTAGGCTGGCAATTAAAAGGGTTAATAGTACCTATGCATGTGGGGTATTGTTCTGTTCAGGGGATCTTGCGCTTTCAGACTTAGCTTGTTTTTTCTGGTTTGCATATTTATATTTTAGGAAAAGGTGTTTTTTATTCAGCTTTTTTATAAATTTTTTAGGGAAACCCTGCGCAAAGAATTCTTTGAGGGATTAATTCCAGAAAGATGAGCCCACTACAACAAGTTGAGTACACTTAGACGCGTAACGTGTACTTTCAGGTAATATATGGTTTATGGGGGATATTCCAAATGTAAAGGGTTGTTTTGGTTGAAAAATCGCAAGGTGCGCACTTTGTCGGCAGAGCTGAAATTCTCAAGTAAAATCACTGTTACGCACATGCTTTACTTTGGGGTGTTTGGCAACTCTTCCCTTGACAGTAGCAATGCATGTTGGGTATCGTTCAGTTCGGGGGATGTTGCTTTTTCAGATTAAACTTGTTTTTTCTTGTTTGCACATAGTTTTTTTTTTAGGAAAATGTGGCTTTGATTCTGCTTTTTTATCCTTTTTTTAGGGAAACTCTTTGCAACCAAAGAATACATTGAGGGATTACTTCCAGAAAACTATGGGCACATCAACAAGCCTGGTACACCTAGAAAGCTTGAGGTGTGTACTTCCAGAGAATATATAGTTTGTTTTCAAATGTAAAGGGTTGTTTTTTCTGGAAAAACTGCAAGGTGCGCATATTGCATAGCATAGTTGTATTTTATCTGAAAATCCCCTAAAGCGCTATTTCAGTTTGGGGGAGTCTCCTGGGCAGGAAAGGGTGTCTACCTATACATATGTGGTATCGCTGTAAGTGGGAGAAATTGGGATTTCACACGCAATACGATTTTATTGACAAACTTACATTTTTTATTACAAAAAAACACTACAAATTGTAAAAAAAAATTTTTTTTATTTTTTTTTCACATATTTCACCCAAAAATACTGAGAATACACCTAAAAAATGACAAACAAGACATTTCATGTTAAAGCCCAGACTCTGCTGAAAAAAACAATATATCATTTTTCTGGGAAATCCCTGGAAATCCCTTCAAAAATCACATTTGAACATGGGGAGCGCAAAATGGTCTGGCAACAGAGTGTGACAAAAACTCCAGGTAGGCTGGCAGCGAAAGGGTTAAGGATGGCGAGGTTAAGCGCCTTGATTAGATGGCAGGTTATGCTTTTGCCAGTGTTGGTTCAGCCTTGCGACCTGTGTGTGCATCTGCACTTGCTACGGTGGCTACTAGGTCTTTGGTTAGGGACTTGTTACTTGACGCCCAATTTGACCCGGCCAGCGCCGAGTTCACTAACCTTAAGAGGTGCAAATTATTCATGGAATTTGTATTGACCGCTATGGAGGACACTATTGTCATGTGTAAGAGAAATTCGGCATTCTTGGTAGCCATGCGCGATCGGTCTGGCTTCGCCAGTGGGCGGCGGACTTTGCGGCCAAGAAATCGCTCACAGTCCTTCCCTTCTAAGTTGGATGCGGTTGCTAAGGGAGGTAAGTTACCTCAGCG
This sequence comes from Gastrophryne carolinensis, assembly GCA_027917425.1. NCBI lineage: Eukaryota > Metazoa > Chordata > Amphibia > Anura > Microhylidae > Gastrophryne > Gastrophryne carolinensis. Next base: position 443,161,910 of record CM051237.1, read on the forward strand.
TTAGAAGCAGTGTCGCTCCTTTCGGGGGGCGAGCTCCTTCAACCCTTCCTTTTGTGGTGCCAGAGCGGTCAGAGATGTTGCCTACTCCGGGGGCAGAGGTTCTTCCTGGAACAGAGGCAGAGATCGGATCTGTCCCGCTTCTGCCTGGGGTTCCAAGCTCAAGTCCGCTGTTAAACCAGCTCAACAATGAAGGGGCGCCCTCACCCGTATGGGTGGGGGGACGGCTGCGGCTCTTCTTCCAGGTCTGGGCCCGGGAGGTCTGGTGACTGGTGTGAGGCTAGGGCCTGGCCTTGCAGGGTGTTTTCGATCCCTAGGATTTTGGAGTTTCTTCAGCACTGTCTGGATCTTGGGTTCCAGCTTAGTACCTTGAAAGGGCAGGTCTCTGCTTTGTCTGTTTTCTTCCAAAGATCTTTTGCCTTACACCCGCTGGTTAAGACTTTTTTCCATGGGGTCACTCATGTTCGACCCCCTCGGAAGGCTATGGTTCCTGTTTGGGATTTGAATTTGGTTCTTTCGGCTCTCCAGGGTCCTCCTTTTGAGCTGTTACAGGATATTGCTCTATCTGTTTTCACTCAGAAGGTTGCCTTTTTGGTGGCTATTACCTCTGTTCGGCGTGTCTCTGAGTTGGCGGCTCTGTCAATTCAGGCCCCTTACTTTGAAAGACACCAGGACAAGGTGGTCTTTCGCTTTTAAGCCAGATTTCCTTCCTAAGGTGGTTTCTGCTTTCCATCTCAATCAGGATATTGTTCTCCCTTCCTTGTGTCCTAAGCCTAGCAATGACAAGGAGAGGGTTTTGCACAATTTGGATGTGGTTCGCTGTGTTCAGTACTATTGCGGAAAGAAGAAGTAGTCACCAAAGACGGATGCCTTTTTCGTGGTGCCCTGCGGGCCCAGGAAAGGTTTGGCGCCCTCCAAGTCTACCATTAGCAAATAGATTCGTCAGGCCATTGTTGGGGCCTATTCTGCTAAGGGGAGGACTCCCCCTTTTTAGGGTCACTGCGCATTCTACTCGAGCTGTTGGTGCTGGCAAGGTTCTGCAAGCTGCAGTGGTTTAAGTTGGTGCATTCTTTACTGTTTATGGTTCCCACCCATGACGGACACTGCTATTGGATGTCCAAAATGTCATGAAGAGTTGAAGCGGAGTGTATGTCACACTTGGAATAATACCGTTTTGTGAGTACTCACCTTTAAAACGGATATTATAAGTGTGACATACACTCCGCTTCACCCACCCTTTTTGGTATTCAGGATCCTTTATATGGTGAACCATTGTTTCTTGGTTGTTAGTATTGTTATATTTGGTTCTTCCTGGTCCCCTTACTGCTATCTTACACTGGGGAATTGGTGGGAGGTCCCAGGTATTTATGGACTGGGAGGAGCTCCTTTTTTGCATTCATCTCTGCAGAAGTTCGCCCTCTACTGGAGAATAACCCAAATGTCATGAAGAGTTGCAGCGGAGTGTATGTCACACTTATAATATCCGTTTTAAAGGTGAGTACTCACAAAACTGTATTTTTCTCATCCCGTCCCCCAATCAGCTCAGCAGAGCGGGACAAGATTGCTGGTCCCTCCCGTCGCCTCCTCCTCCACCGCCTCGTGATTCATCACATTGCTGATTGTTATGCGGCATCACAGATCAAAGGGCAATGCCCACTTTTTTTCAGAAGAGAACTCATGAGCTGAACCTGTAAACCTAGATATCTTGTCGATTTCTTCTTCAATTAATAAGCCAATTCTGGATGCCCTGTCCACATTTATTTATATAAGCACCGTTTAGGACAGTGCCAGTGTGTAATAACTTTGCCTGCAGTGTCACTTTTGTCTTTTTATCACATTTGTTTTCTCAGGATTGGTGAGTATTGAATATACAGCACGAAGACGCCGATGAATATAAACTATTCTCGGTTTATCCTATACAAGTCTTATCTTTTGTGACTTTCTTTATGGTCTGCGTGACTGATGTCACTAAAATGTTTTCATGAAAATAGGTGTCCTCTTGTTGCCATCTGCAAAAGTTAGGAGGCCCGAATCGCTGCTTTTCAGGAAACAAATGCCAGAACCGCAAAGATGTCTTAGGTTGCTAGAGGTATTTTTATGACTGAAATGTATCAAAAACAATTCAAGTTCTCAAAATAAAGCTCCCAGGAAACCATATGCTAATCATTACGTCCCCAACATGCAGAAGATCGAGTGTCTCTGCTTTAAATCATTGTAACGGGAACAGATGACAAGTCAAACAGTGACAATTATACTTTGTGATTTCATAATGCTAAAAGAAATATGAATTTGTCATTCTTGTACCAGAGAGCATTTTTAATGTATGGTCCAGAGCCCCAAACAGCCTGCTGTCAGCACGCAGGCCTGACCTCTGGCTTGATCATTCCACAAACATGTTGTTCATCAGATGATGAGTGGAATTCAGTGCTATCCTGTGTTTGTTTCTTAAAACTGAAATCTGGTCTTCAACTATGTAGTGGTGTTGCTGCATGTACAATATAATAGGATAAATATATAATGCTTGATGACAACAGTGCACTGGCTTAATATTTGTAAGCCAACCCATCCTGATGGATATTCTTTCAATATTTGTCATAGTTTTAGGCGATGACTATACAGAACCAAAATTCACCAATTCCAGGGGTGGACTGGGGACAGAAGTCAGCCCATAGATTTAATGACAGCCGCTCAAGGCTGAGAGGCTATATGATTGCAGGAGCAGGTTAGGATCAGGGGTGGATATGGCCAACTTGATGGTACTGAAGCTGTAGTATTGTGGGGGATCCCCCCCCCCCCACAGCCATTAATTCTGCTTTGGGGGAAGAACATAGGCTGAGTTTTCTTGGCCAGTAGAGTACAGTGGGCTCGGCACAGAATGGAGAAAGGGGCAGCAGGAATTGGATGGGGTTTTATAAGTAGAGGCCCAACTGGCTGCAAAGCAGTGCATCCCACCGGGAATACTCTCTGGGTCTCCCTAGGGCCAATCCGTCCCTGCACCTATTTATTCCCACAATTACTCCCCATTACTGTATCACAGAAGTTAATGTCAAAAGTAGCTCAGAGTACGAAGATAGTAAAAATAAAGTGGCAACAATGTGGTTAGATTTTTGTACATATTTGAGAATCCCAGAAGACCTGTCTTTCAGTAGAGACACTTGACAGGTCTCCACCCTGCCCCTTCCCTCACTGGACTGCAGTGTACAATGTGATGCGATTAGATTTCCTGCTCCGCCATTAATATTCCTGCTGTAACATAGTAAGTTTGACCTTGCAGCAGTTTTCAAATAATTGTTACAGAGCTTGGGGATTAGAAGAATGATTATTTAATAATAACTAGCATAATTAAAGTGTATGTATGTATATAGAGTTGTCTGCAGAAGTTTTGGTCAACATTTCTGTTACTGTGAACATTTAAGCACTTACACAGATCTCCAAAAGGCACATTTCAGCATAATCATGTTTTTTTGGGCGGTACAATTTTAATGTGCAAACAATGAATAGAGGACCTTGCCAATGTATATGAACCCAAATAGATTTATGAGCTCAGATAACTTTGAGCAAGGTCTCACATTGGATAAATGTTTGTCAACTATGGACCATTAAAGTAAACCTAAAGCCAAAATGGTCCGCAGGCCTTTTTATCCCTGACCCCAAGAGCTGCTTGTTTGCAGAAATGCCCATAGAATGCCTGAAAATTCCACATTACTTAACCATTGACATTTGCTCCAGCTGCTTCCTATCATTGGTGGAGACAAATAGGCACGCCTGCTTGGTGATCGTCCTATTAACTCACAAGATATCACTCCTGCACCACCCCACTAATGATACACAATTGGGTAAGGTGTGCCAGTAAGGGGTTCACTAAAATATAAAGATACAAACAATAAAGAGTGGTTGCCCCAGCAACCACAGAGGAATATCCCATATGCACCAAATGCCCAACAAATCACTTAAATATCCCCTCACATTATATACATGTATTTATTCTAAAAAAACACTTACAACATATAATTAGAAAGATATTTCACAGCAGGGACATTACAGCCAAAAGAGTGTTGTGCTGTGTCCAAAGGTATAATCCATCACAAAACGAACCAGTAATCAATTTCATACATTAATACAAAATCAAAGATATAAAGTGCCAGTGCAACCCTAAAGTATTCTCATCAAACTGCCAATGTGCCCTAAAGTGCTCTATGCAATACCAACTGATCAATACAGAAAGAGAAAATACAGTACAAAATACTCAGTCAAGGTCCGCATGAAAAGATATCACCATTAGTGAAGGCTGGATAATGTCCCCGCTGATGCTTGGTATCCTCTATTACCCACGCGTTTCGTGGGATAAACCCAGTTTTTCAAGGTGCCAGGTCTCCTATTGCTTAGTGACCCCCATTGGCCACTGTTAGTTAAAGTGGACTAATCACCAGCATTTAGACTATCCTGGTGACTGGTCCCTGTCCTGGAGGCATCCCAATGCAGGATGCCCCCCTATGTGAAACCCCCAGATTTCCCATTTTCACTGGCCTTTTGCCATTTCCACAGGGCTGACGCGGGCACTCGTCCAATCAGCAGTGCATACTAATGCACGGCATAAAGCCTCTGATTTGCACTGCACGTCGACGCCCCCATCCCCGACTCCCCTGTAGAGTGTGCGCTTCAGCGTGCGTGGTCTATCTGAATGGCTGGGTGCGGGGATCGTCTGCCAGCGAATACAGCGTATAGAGAACCGCCGGGATCAGCTAAAAAATTACCAATGCCCCGGGGGCAGGCTAGCAGCCAGTCCTGGAATCTTTTAGATTCCAGGCCAGCCGCTGGGGGCGTTTGGTATACTTTAATTGGGACATGTGCAGCATTATACCCAATTTTCAGGCTTCCTATAGGTATACATGCAGATGGACATCCCAAATTGAAGCCATCACTGGAGGGCCTCTATCACACTGTCCCTGTCTTAAATTGTATTATTCTATTAATCCTTTTCTTTAAATGTCACTTATTTTAATTTAGCGTATCCAATGCAGCCTTTCCATTTTTAGATCCAAATGACACTTGTATATTTCCATTATCCATGTCTTCTGGAAAGCTTATGACTTGGCAGCAGTTTGGGGAGGGTCCTACTTTGTTTTATAATAGGAGTGTCCTTGTGCTTAAAGCATGCTCTGAAATGGAATAGATTGCGAAGTCTGATGTGAAATAACTGACTGGCCTGTACATAGCCCAGACCTAAACCTCATCCAACATTGACCCAGCATCAGTTCCTGTGTCTCTTGTGGGGGCGTAAATCCTCACAGCCATGTTTGAACGTCTCATGAAAAGCCTTTCAGAAAAAATGAAGGCAGCATTCTGACAGCAATATGTAAACCCAGTTCATTTTGTGAGCTTTGGTTTTGAATTAAATATTTAGCAAGCACATACTGAGGCTGGTGTTCATGTGTAATAAACTTAGCACAATGTCTAATACATTTTTATTTCTTTATTGCACATAAAACACAACTTCACCTTAAACAATAGTTGGCAATACATCCTTCCTAAGTGGAAAACAATC